>CANTUV010000008.1:44697500-45947500 GCA_947685225.1 Garcia nutans
CTTTGACTTTTCTTTTAAAAATATTGACTTTTATATGTTATGTATATTTTACAATTGTACTCATTTGCTAAAGTTGAAACCAACATTGAATTATCAGGTGCAAAATGATAAAATCAAAAGAATTGGGTGAAATTGAAAAGGCAAAATATAGTTATGTTATTTATTGATACATGTAATCATGTTTATAAACTTTAGTGTAGCTGTGATTACACGGCGCATATAACGCTTTACAATACTGTCTTCTACTTCATTTTATTTTAGTTTATAATAATTATGGATTAAAAATTTAAGAAAATCCAAGATTTATGGATTGGATTTGATTTAATAATTCATTTAGCAAATTTAATTAGGATGTGTAATAATTTGGAAGAAATATGTTGATGAGCATTGTACTTGTTAATTAGTGCTAAATGCTTAGGTGGAAGGGCTACGATGAAGCCAAGTGATCTTGATAGAATTTAATTAAGTCAAAGTACAAGTGATTACCTGTATGCACGTATATAGACATAATTATATTTAAATCCAAGAACATAATTAATTCCTCCATATAGAAAACATTGAGAATATAAAAGAAAAGATTACTGGAAGCGTATCTAAATCCATAGGAGAATTGATTCTCTAGGGTTTGATTCTTCTGAGTTATGATTTATCATCTTATATTATCTGCTTTGAATATAAGGCAGGCAAAACTGACAACTATATCTAACTCAAAGACCACAACCCTCATAATGTTCTTTACATACTAGAACAATTAGGTTTTCCTTAAAAACCCTAACTACTATTATTGGGCTTAGAGAGAAGTATATATTTATATATTTTATTCCCTTTATATTCAGCTTCTTTGTGATTATTTGTGCCTTAATGATTCATTATATGTGTAATTTTATGATTAAGGCATATTGGGTTTGCTTTGGCAAAAATAGAGATTTTAAGTTTAATTTCCAGCAATTTTGATTTTCAGACCTTTATGTATTCTTGCAGATTTTAGACATCAAAGATGCTACTGGATGAAAAAGAGACCTTCTACAAAGATTTAGTATATTTCAAGAGATTTCCAGAATGGGCTAACTTGTTCAAATCAGAGTTCCTCTGGGCCTCCAAGCATTGTGTCAAAATCATGTCTGAATGTTGAATCCAAGTCCTACTCGGATTAGGAATCCTGCAGGAGCACCGAATCTTAAAAAAATCATAACTTTATATACAGATGTCAAAATAATGTGATTCAAAGCCCATATTAAATAGAAAATCCTGGGGTACAACTTTCAGGAATACCTAAAAACCCATTTCTTTCGTTTTCTATCCCGAAAATGAGCTACAAGTCACTGCTGAATTTCTGTTTTACAGAGGCACGTGAGTTACATATGAGAACGTTTTAGGGTTTTATTTTTAAGCTATATATTCTACTATTTTTTTAGAAGAGAGGGCAGATATTGAGGGAGACGCAAAAGAACAACAAGAATTTAATTTTGGGAGTTTTTCTTGACTATGTGCAACTAAACTCTCTTTATTTTGGTTCAAAGTGAATTCGAAACTTGATATATTCAATATAATCTATATTTTCTGCATCGTTCTCTTTTGTGGAATGGGTATGTTCTTATTTTTTTCATTGGTTTTTGATTTTTGGATGATTAATTTAGTGAAGGCCTTCTAAGTTTTTCATTCTAGAATCTATATGCTAATATTGGAATTGTGATACGTAATTATCCTTTTCTGTTTTCATTTAGTGGCAATCTGAATTACATACCCTAAGCAAACTAATCCGAGCTTGTGTGGTTAGAACTTAGTTTAATCAAATTTCCTAGCTCTTAAAGCTATCTTTGACTTAAATTGGGAGAGCTTGTTCCTAGTTTCTCATGGGCAAGTCACTAATTGAAGAGCTTGTTTCATTAGTGAAGTATTAAGGAAAGTTTTGGATAATAGAACTTATTATTTCGAATTGGTTGAGCATTCCACATGAGACTTAATTGGTTTTGTGAGTTGATTATATTGTTGCATATGATAGTGGAGAAGGAACAAAGAACTGAAATTATCAATTTGATTGTTTTCTTTTATTTATTTTGGTATTTTAATTGCTAATTGAATTCACCTTTTACCTTTTTCGAGTAGGTTTGCAAAACCAAAGAAAATTGACCAAGAAAATGAAAATATTTTAGAGATTTTTCAGAAGGTGGAGGTGAATATACCTCTTTTGGATGCAATCAAACAAGTACCTCGCTATGTCAAATTTCTTAAGGAGTTATTTAGTAATAAGCACAAATTGAGAAGTGATGAAAGGTGAGTGTAGGGGAGAATGTGTTGGTTGTACTTCAACGTAAATTACCACCTAAATGTAAGGAATCAGGTACATTTACAATCCCTTGCATCATAGGTAATACCAGATTTGAAAGAGCCATGTTAAATTAAGGAGCTTTAATAAATGCTATGTGTCACTCTATTTATGTTTCTTTAAATCTTGGAACATTAAAAGAGACTGGTATTGTTATTCAATTAGCTGACCTTTCTAATGCATATCCTAGAGGAGTTGTGGAGGATGTTCTTATGCAAGTAAATAAATTGGTATTTCCAGTTGATTTCTATATACTTAAAATGGAAGATGATACTTCACCTACTCATACTCCTATTTTGCTTGGGAGACCATTTTGGAAAATAGCCTGCGCCAAGATAGATGTTCATGGTGGAAACCTCACAATGGAGTTCGATGGAGAAGTGATTCGTTTCAATATCTTTGAAGTGATGAGGTATCCAAGTGATTTGCATGCTGATTTTTCTGTTAGTGTGATTGATTCTTTGGTGCAGGATGTGTTCAATGTGCATGGTACAGATGAAATAGAAGCAATTATTACAAGATCTCTTACAATAGAAAAGATAAGGAAGAATAACAAGAAATTGAGCTTAGTGCTAAGTTGAAAGATGCCATAGATGCTTTGAATTCTTCACCTTCGAAATTGTGACAATTTGTTGCTTCTTCGAACATTAAGAAATTGCATTATTTCCCAACAAGAACACAATATTTGAACTGAATATTTGTGTTGTTTCGAGAACTAAGAAATAATGAGTTGAAGAAATGTTTCAAATGATATTTATTCAGCAGAATTACAATATTATATGTATATTTAACCTCTTATTTGTTTCCCTTGTTTTGTATTTATCTATTCACTGAGTAGTAGTACTCACCCCCATTCATTTAACATTTTTAGATATTTCTGGAGCATAGATTCCCAGTCATTTTCATTCCTTCTGCATGTAGAAGAGGTTGCGCCAATAGAGTTATGTTTACAGTTCGGTTTTGTTGAGATTATTATATCATTTAGAGAACCGTAGTAAGGATGTACCTAATGATAAAAAAAATTATTATGGTTGATGTTATATGGTATATACTCTCAATATTGTGTATGTGAGAGAGATGGAATATTCAAATTATGATCGGATATTTTATAGCAGGTTTTGAATTGAGATTTACTTAATTAAGTTATAGATGAAACTCTATCCAAGTATATGTTAAGTCTATCCTAGCTTTGAAGAGTTGGGGTGTGACAAGTTAAGAGGGAACCACGTAAAAAAATATAGGCACCAAGATGGCAGCGTCATAGGGGGAGTAGTGCCCAAATGTCTTCTTATCACATATTAGGGAACGTGCACTTGTCGCTCTTTAAATAGGAACAAGATGGGCCAAATATGACATGGGAGAATTTCAAGGACTATTTTCTGCTTTGTTTTAGGCCACCCATGGGAGGTAATCCGCTAGGGGAGCTTACCAATTTAAGGCAAACATGTTCTATTGAAGAACACCAACAATTCCAGCAACTCTTGGCTCATGCAACATCTGTGAGAGCTTATCAATAAGTGGATTTATAGCCATTAGGAAAGGAACTAATTCTTTTACTAATCTTCACATTGCAAAGTATTTGTCATATAATAGGCTCTCTTATAAACATACAGAATTTACATCCAAAATTTCTAACTTGTTTATCCCGAGAAACATTCAGGAAGCACTTGATGATCCAAAGTGAAAATTAGCTATTATAGAGGAGATTGATGCACTAAAGAAGAATGAAACTCGGGAGATTGTGGAATTACCAAAATATCAAAAAATAGAGGGGTGCAAATGGGTGTTTGAGATAAATTAGAAAATGTAAAGCAGATGAAAATGTAGAAAGATGTAAAGTAAGACTTGTTGCTAAAATGTTTACTCAAACTTATGGTATTGATTACCAAGAAACTTTTACTCGGTGGCAAAATCAACTCAATTAGTGTTTATATCTCTTACAACAAATTTTAATTGGCCTTTACAACAATTGGATGAGAAGAAATGTTTTTGAATGGTGACTCAAATGAAGAAGTATTCATGTGCTCTCCTCCAGGTTTTGAAAGTACCATTAGCCAAAATAAAGCATTCAAGCTCAAAAAGTCTTTATATAGCCTTAAACAGCCTCCCATAGCTTAGTTTGAATGTTTTGGGAAAGCAGTTAAAGGCTATGGATATCGCCAAAGTCAAGCTGATCATACTACATTTTATAAGCATTCTAATAAAGGCGAAAATGCAATGTTAATTGTATATGTACATGATATGATTTTGACAGATGATGATTTCAACAAATTATTAATGCTAAAGAAAATATTAGTTGAGGAGTTTAAAATTGAAGACCTAGGAGAGTTGAAGTACTTTCTAGTTATGGAATTTGCTAGATCAAGAGAATGTATATTTGTAAATCAAAGAAAATATATTCTTGATTTACTCAATGAAACATGCTTTTTGGGATTTAGAGCAGCTGAGACTCCAATGGAAATGTAACCACTTGCTGAAGCAAAAAGCAAGGTGTTGTAGCACGAAGTAGTGTTGAAGCCGAACTTAGGTCTCTTGCACATGGTACTTGTGAAAAATAAATGTGGATTAAAAGATTACTAGAAGAATCGCAGATCTCATTTTTACAGCCTATGAAAGTATATTGTGTAACACCCCGGCTCCACCCAGCCCGTGGACTCAGCCATGCAAGGAGTATCGAGCATGTCACAGTCTGCTTCCCCTCATGGGTCCACGGCAGGAATTTGTTTATTTGGCCCCTAAGGGTCCCCTCCTTCGTTTCAATCCTGAGACCTCTCCCTCAAGAGCATCTCAAGGAACAAACGAGTACCATTTCTTCTAGTAGAAGATATGGTACTCGTTTGTTCCTTGAGATGCTCTTGAGGGAGAGGTCTCAGGATCGAAATGAGGAAGGCGACCCTTAGGGGCCAAATAAACAAATTCCTATCATGGACCCATGAGGGGAAGCAGACTATGACATGCTCGATATGCCTTGCGTGGCTGAGTCCACAGGTTGGGTGGGGCCGGGAAAATCTAAAATAAATGTAACACCCCTATACGCTATATACATACCATACATATACCCCATATACGTATAATATAAATATAAAATATAAGGATGTCACGTTACAGTGTTGTTTAAACCCTTAACTTAGTTCCACATCAACCATATATTTAATAAAAGAACATTTTCCATTATCGAATCTCATTCTTTTAAGAGTAACATTTCCAAAATCGTTATACTTTTTATTCGATTACATATATACAATTATACATTGTCTTTTCCAAAATCCAGTTATATACATATACATATGATCAAAATACAACATAACAAGATTGTACATGCATGCACCACCTTCTAGTTGGTCTCGAAGCACTCCTGCTCTGCTTGTGGCACAACTGTCTGACTCTCGAATCAGCACTCTACTCACGTGCATGATTCCCACAACCGCGCTAAGCTTGAAAGCTTAGTGGTACATATAAACAACATATACATACATTGATCCCATATGACATACTCATACACATATATTATACACATACACAAATATATGTTTGGGAATCATATCCCATACTCATACATAATTACACTATTGGATCCAATACCTTTGTATAATTATCATGTCCGGTTAACACAGTCTCAAGGTCCATCTTTGCTCTGAACCATCACAAATCTCAATCATATGACCTAGCATTGCTCAGGTCAAGACCTAGCTCTGCTCAGGTTCATCAATATATGCATCTCAAGGCCTAGCTCTGCTCAGAACTTCTCATGCATATCAAATCAATCTCAACACAACTGGATAAGTAATTGTATAGGCTACACACATACAACATCACATGCTCATTACTCTATGCTTTTCCTGTGATCGCCACTATTCATGATCACTTCACATCATTATTTCACATCATGCATACATAAACTACACTCATCATATGACTCAATTAACATACATACACTTCCATTTAATATAATCAACATAATATAAAAAGATATAGCCATGGAAGCCTCAAACCATACTCATATAACATAAAATGAAGCTCTAAATGTTGGCAAACCAACCCCATGGTCATGGCATTCAATAGCCATGCCCGTGGGATGTGAAACAAGGCTATAAATCACCATTGAGTACCCCCACGGTCGTGGCACTCAACCCCCATGGCCGTGGCATTCATTTTGCTTCTGTTTCCTCACTATTTTCACACGAAACAGCTCCACCTCAAAGCCCATGACCGTGGCACTGCATGGCCATGCCCATGGCAATCCAGAATCACTCTTTCACCCCATTTTCATCAACATAACACACACATAACTTAAGGAAGAAAATATGTACAAACCTTGGCTATCCCAAGCTTACTCTTCTCCACTTGATCCCTCTTGGCCTAAACACAACATCATCAACAACAATCATCATTATAATTCATACAATCATCCATATACTAATTCACTCAATTCCAACTCATCTCTACAAAACCCTTATTCTTTTCTTATCACCCTTTTTCCCAAATTGCACTATCCATCATCATCCTCAACATCTAATCATGTTTTCATCATCTATATCTCAACACAATAATAAAACTATCCATATCACTCATATATTTAAAATCTATAAAAATAAGCTTAGAAATGAACACTTACTTGAGTTTATTGTTAAACCTTCAATATCCACTTAAATCCTCTTGAAATCCCTTGTGAATTTGGTGTATAAATGAATAAAATCAAGCTCCCCTCACTCTCTCTCAACTTCCACGGCCATGGAACAAAAGAAGGAGAAGAAGAAAATATCCTCTTCCTTTTAATTCCATACTTATCTATATATATATATATATTACTAGAAGAAATGGCACTCGTTTGGTTCTAAAAACTCCCTTAAGGGAGAGGTCTTGGGATTGAAATGGGGGAGGCGACTCTTAGGAGCCAAATAAATAAATTCCTGCCGTGGACCCGTGAGGGGAAGCGGACTGTGACATGCTCAGTACGCCTTGCGTGGCTGAGTCCAAGGGGCTGGGTGGGGCCAGGGAAGTAGTTGAGAAAATTTTTAAAGAACCTGAAAATGTGGAAATATTGAATCAAGCCCAAAAAGATGCACTGGAGAAGGAGAGAAAGAAAGATCAATGTGCACTCACTATCATCCATCAAGGTTTGGATGATGATATATTTGAAAAAGTTGCAAATGACACGATGTCCAAGAAAGCATGGGAGACTTCAAAACTCTATTATGGGAGTTAAAAAAGTGAAGAAAGTTCGACTTCAAACTCTAAGGGCTGAGTTTGAATCACTCTTGATGAAGGAGAGTGAAACCATAGCAGATTACACCACAAGACTATTGGTATGGTGAATCAAATGAAGAGACTTGGAGTAACCATACAAGATGTTCGTGTGGCTGAGAAGATTTTGTGCTCTCTCAACACAAAGTTCAATCATGTAGTGGTTGCTATCGAAGAGTCTAAAGATTTGGAGAAAATGACAATTGATGAATTGTGTGGATCATTATGAGCCCACGAAAAGAGAATGAACCGTGGCAAGCAAGAGCAAGTTGAGCAAGCCTTGCTATCAAAATTATCATCCAAATTTAGAGATGATTCTTCCACAAAAGGAGGCCATGGTTAACTACATGGAAGAGGTCGAGGTCATGGACGTTTACGTGGACGTGGTCAAGGAAGAGGTGAGCAGAACTCCTCTAATGAAATAGAGATCAAAATTTTCAAAGAGGACATGGAAGAGGAAGAGGAAGAAATAACTATAGAAGATACAATGGTCAGAGAAATGACAAATCTCAAATAGAATGTTATTCTTGCGGCAAGTATGGTCATTACTCTTAGGAATGTCAAACAGCGGGAATTGAGGATGAAACAAAACTTGTGAAACACATCAATGATGCAGAAGAGCTAGCTTTATTTCTTTCTTTTAAGGAAGAAGCCATGGGAGAGTAGAACACATGGTACCTTGATAATGGAGCCAGTAATCACATGATTGATGATAAAAGCAAGTTCGTAGAACTTAATACCAAAGTGATCGGCAATGTACGCTTTGGTGATAATACAAAAGTGGAAATTAAAGGCAGGGGAACTATCTTGTTTAAGACAAGAAATGGAGGTCATAAGATTCTTCACGATGTTTATTATATTCCCAAGTTAAAGAGCAATATTTTGAATATTGGACAACTAATAGAGAATGGTTGCAAAATCATCGTGGAGGATGACATGCTTCAGCTCAAATATCATAATCGTAGCCTTTTTGCAAAGGTTATTATGACAAAGAATAGAATGTTCAAATTAGACCTCCAAACAACAGAAGCGATATGTTTGAAGACTTCTGTGGATGATTCATCATGGATTTAGGACATGAGATTTGGCCACTTAAATTTTGAAAGTCCGAAAGCTTTAGAAGGAAAGAAAATGGTGAAAGCCCTTCCAAAAATTGATAATCCAGATCAATTGTGTGAAGGGTGTTTACTTGGAAAGCATTCAAGGAAGAGCTTCCCCAAGCAATCTATCTCAAGAGCCACCATTCCACTTCAACTTATCCATGCAGATGTATGTGGTCTAATCAATCCTCCATCTCTTGGTAAAAGTTGTTACTTTGTGTTATTTATTGATGATTATAGTAGAAGACTTGGGTTTATTTCTTAAAAAATAAATCTGAGGCTTTTGATTCTTTCAAAAGATTTAAAGTTCTTGTTCAAAAGGAGAGTGGATATGAAATTAAATCTCTCAGAACTGATAGAGGAGGAGGGGTTACTTCTAATGAGTTCAAAAGCTTTTGTGAATTGCATGGATATCAATGTTTTCTAATAGTTCCGGGATCACCTCAACAAAACAAAGTAGCTGAACGAAAGAATCGGATGATACTGAATATGTTAAGAGCTATGCTAATAAGCAAAAATATGCCAAAAGAATTCTAGGCTGAAGCATTGCATGTGCCATATAACTTTCAAATCAGAGTCCAACAAAGAGCTTGACAAATGTGACCCCATAAGAAGCCTAGAGTAGAGAGAAGCAGGTGTGTCCCATTTGCAAGTTTTTGAATCTATTGCTTATGTGCATGTTCCAAATCAAGAGAGATCAAAGCTTGATGATAGAAGTGAGAAGTTTGTCTTCATTAGCTATGATGAGAACTCAAAAGGGTACAGGTTGTTTAATCCAAACAATGGAAAGATCGTGACTAGCAGAGATATGGAGTTCGATGAAGGAAAATCATAGGACTGGAGTTCACAAAAGGAAGGATCATATGATTTCCTATCTTATTTTAAAGATGAAGAACTTACTAATCAAGAAGTTGAAGCTACTCCACTAGCTTCACCAATTCCATCATCCTAGGCATCGTCATCTTTAACTTTAACTTCCTCGAGTTCAAGTGGTGGTCCAAGGAGATACCAGAGTCTTACATACATTTATGATGAAACTGAAAGGCTTAATGATAGAAACTTTCTATGTTTTCTTGCAGATGTTGAACTATTGAGTTTTGAAGAAGCATGTAAAGATGAGTGGTGTATTAAAGCCATGAATGAAGAGATTCATTCAATAAAAAAGAATGACACTTGGGGACTTGTTTCTCTTTAAAATGGTCATTAACCAATTGGAGTTAAGTGGATATACAAGGCCAAGAAGGATGCTAAAGGTCAAGTTGAGAGATATAAAGCGAGACTTGTTGTGAAAGGATACAAAAAAAAAAAACAAGGTATCGACTATAAAGAAGTATTTGCTCTTGTTGCTCGCATGGAAACCATCAGACTGTTGATTTCATTTGCAGCCCAAAATCAATGAAAAATCCACCAACTAGATGTTAAGTCAGCCTTTCTGAATGGCTATCTTGAGGAGGAAGTATTTGTTGAACAACCCGAGGGGTATGTTATTAAAGGGCATGAAGATAAAGTGCTAAAGTTAAAAAATGCATTGTACGGGCTCAAACAAGCACTAAGGGCTTAGAACAGTCGAATTGATAAGTACTTCCAAGACAATGGTGTTCGGAGATGTATGCATGAGTATGCTCTCTATATGAAGAAAGAACAAGGAGATATTTTATTTGTTTGTATCTATGTTGATGATCTTATTTTCACAGGCAATAATCCCAAAATGTTCAACAATTTCAAGAAGGCAATGGCACAAGAACTTGAGATGAGTGACATGGGTCTGATGCCTTACTATCTGGGAATGGAAGTAAAACAAATAGAAGGTGGGATATTCATCTCACAAGAAGGCTATTCACAGGAGATACTCAAGAAGTTTAACATGTTAGAATGCAAGCCTGTCAGTACCCCATGGAGAATGGAGCAAAGCTATCAACAGTCTTGTAGGACGTTTGAGATATTTGACTTGGCCAGATATCCTATTGTCAGTAGGATTAGTGAGTTGTTTCATGGAAAAACCCTCAGTATCTCATATGAAAGCGGCTAAGAGGATTTTGCATTATCTTAAAGGTACAAGTGATTATGAAAGCTTTTACTCATCTTCTTATGATTTCAAGTTGATGGGTTACTATGATAGTGATTTTGCTGGAGACATTAATGATAGAAAAAGCACTACTGATTTGTGTTCTTGTTGGGAAATAATGCAATTTCTTAGTGTTCGAAGAAGCAACAAATTGTCACACTTTCGACTTGCAAGTCTAAATATGTTGCAGCTACTTCTTATGCATGTCATGCTATTTTGTTGTGGAGATTGCTCAAAGTACTCTACTTGGAGCAAAGTGAACCAACTAAAATCATGATTGACAATAAATCAGCTCAGCCTTAGCTAGAAATTCAGTGTTTCATGATCGAAGCAAGCATATTGACACAAGGTATAATTTCATTCGAGAATGTATTGAGAAGAGAGAAGTTGAATTGGACTATGTGAAAACAAGTGATCAGATTGTTGACATCTTCATAAAACTGTTGAAGTATGAAAGTTTTCAGCAATTAAGAATGAGGCTCGGGTTGATGAGAAGTTCAAGTTTACAGGGGGATGTTAAATAATAAACTTGAAACAAGTTACAAAATAAATTAGAATTAAATTAAGTATGTTATAAGAATTTTTATGATATATATTTATGATTTGTTAAAAAATTTTATGATGAAAATCGGTTTATAAAGAAATTTGAAATGAGAAAATCTTATTTATGAATATATTTAAAATGGTAACAAATAATGGTATGTTGATGTTTGAATTATAAAAATAATGATTATTTATGAATATAGCTGAATAAATACACTGGATACACTCATTATATATTTTCTAATAGAGGCACCCGTGATGACGGGGTGTTAAAAAAATTGATGGATTGCGATTATGATACCAATGCTTGGTATACATATCGCATTTGGGGGCGGCTCTGCACATGTGTTTGACTATGATTATTTGCTCTTAGGTTGTTATCGTCTTTATTGCTCCCAAGATGTTAGGATTTGCCCTTAGGCTGTAGTAAGTATATATTTATTTGTGCCTAAGTTGTTACGTAATCTATGGACTATATATTTTGAGTATATGAAAGTATATGTTTGATTTTATGAAGAATATTAAGAAATTATTTAATACGATTATAATAAAAAAATATGATATTTATATAACTGTATGAATTTTATATTATTAAGTATATGTGAAAAACCTTATTTGTTCCCACTTTATTATATAATTATTTTCTCACTGAGTAGTTGGATTCACCTTTTTAATATATTAACATTTTTAGATATTTTTGGAGCATAGTTTTTTTTTTCTTTCCATCTGCGTGTAAAAGAGGTTGGGCCTATATTTTAGTATTTGTCAATTGGTTTTATTTATGGAATATTTATATTATTGTGTTGAATAAGAATAAAGATGTATTTAAAGATATCGGTAATTGTTAAATGATGAGATAGATATATGTATTTCAAGAATATTAAGTATTTGGATTTATGAATTATTATTATTAGGAAGTTTTATATTATGATTTTTCTTAAATAATTAGAAGAGACATGATCATATTATAAGTTTAGTCCACCCTTAGGATTAAAAGAATGGGGTATGATGTAACACCCATATACTCTATATAAGTACTATACATATACCCTGTATACATACAATGCGTATATAAAATATAAGGATGTCACGTTTCAGTATTATTTAAAATACCTTACCTTAGTTCCATAACAATGATACATTTTTAATTAAAGAACATTTACAAAACCATTATACTTTTGATTATAATATATATATATATATATATTACATTGTCTTTTCCAAAATTTATTTATGTATATATACATTTTTATCAAAATACAACATAATAAAATTATACATGTATGCACCACCTTCTAGTTGGTCTCGAAATACTCTTACTCTTCTCGTGGCATAACTATTTGACTCCCAGATCAATCATCTACTCCCTACGCGATTTACATAACCGCGCTAAGCTCAAAAGCTTAGTAGTACAAATAAATATTATATACATATATTACAGAAATTCATACTCACATACTAACATCATTTATCATCATATTCTTATCATGTTTTTCCATTTTCAATGCACTTTTCATAACTTTTCACAAATTTCATAATTTATATATATCTTTAACTTTAATCACAATTCGATGGCTTATCATAATATTCATGAAACAATACACACAATTTCCACATCCATATACATATTACATATCTCATTGTATTTCCATAATCTCAGTTTCAATATCAAGACTTAGCTCTGCTCAAGTCTTTCAACAATTCATTTCTCATCATTTAGCATATTTTCTTAAGCCACATTCCTTTTCAGTAATTTGTTTATGTATTATAATCATATCATTCCATGATCACCATCATATATCTCATAACATTATATCTTAATACATTGTTCAATTATTCCACAATTCACAATTCACATATAAACAAACACAAGCATAGGCCCAAAAGAATCTAATATGCTATTCAAATCCCAGAGTTAGTGCTTTGGTCCAAGATGACATCATGTGTCTAGCCCGAAGGCAAATCATAATCACAATGAGAATTACCTCATATGTAACATCCCAACTAGGCTTCAAGGACTAGGCTCAACCCAGATTCAAGGGTCTGCTACATCATATAACACCCAATTAGGCTTCAAGGACCAAACCCAACCCAGCTTCAAGGGACTGTTACGTTTTAGGCATGCCACCAAAGACAAAACTCTGAAAATTGAATAACATACTAGGCACACAATTCTTTTATAATTCCATTATCAATATCTTTCTCATTATCTCAAGATCAAGCTAGACACAATACCCCAATTATCTCATTTATATCAATATAGTCATCACCAATGTTTTTACATACCATCTTTAATGTATATATAACAAATTACATTACCTATACGTTTTGAGTCATTATCATATTTTGCACATAGTTCACATTACATATAATACATTTGTAACATCATACAAATCATAGCATATTACTCATGCACCAACAATGTAGTAAGTAACTTAACACATTTTCCAACCAAATGTGTTAAGTCCAAATGCCTTGCAAATATAAGTAATTATTTCAAGTTTGTACTTACCTTATGAAACACTCCAAAATAAGCTTTAAAACTTTCTCTAACCTTCTCTTCCAAGTTGCCCTTCAACACTAAGGTTGGGCAAACTACACTCTCTCAATGCCTATACCAAATGTGATCATAAACAACTATTTAGTATCACATTCTAAGGCATTCTTAACATTCAAATCATTTAAATAGGAATTACAAATGAAAAATAACAAAAAGAGTTATTCTCAAGTGACACGCCCAAAAACACGGGGGTGTTAATGACCGTGTCATTAACTCATTCATACAAAAATATTGACACGTCCAATGACATGGGTGTGTCACTGCCCATGTCATTCATTTTGCCTTATAGAAATATTGACACGCCCATCAACACGGGCGTGTTCATTGCCGTGTCAATTATCTTATCTCACAATAGCCACGACACGTCTAATGACATGGGTGTGTTAATGGTTGTGTCATCAATGTTAAACTCAACACCGTTGACACACCCAACGACATGGCAGTGTCACTGGCCATGTCAGACAAAAGTTCTACATTTCGAACTCTCATCCATATGAGCACAATCATTCCAAAATCAATACTACAACACCCTTAATCATCATTTTAGTTTATATTTATAATTCACCCATCAATTCAACACTTATATAACTCCAACATATCATAATAATAATCATTATATAATTTATTTATACAATCATCCATGTATCAATTTACTTAATTCCAACTACTCATCATCATCCTCACAAATAATTATATTTTCATCATCTAAGCACCTATTCAACATATATATATACTTCAATATTTCATTATCATCATAATATTTAATTAATCATCACTTTCTCTCACTAACTATATCTCATATAAACTCAAAATCTATAAAAATCAACTCAAAGAAAAGAGCACTTACTTTAATTCTTTGCCAAATCTTCATTATCCACCTTCAATTCTCTTAAGACTCTTATGAATTTGGTGTGTATATGAACAAAATTAAACTCTTCTCTCTCTCTCTCTCTCTCTCTCTCTCTCTCTCTCTCTCTCTCTCTCTATTTCCACGTTCAAAGAGGAAGAAGAAGAAGAAAGAAAGAAAGAAAGAAAGAGAGAAAGTTCCCTTTTTAAATCTTCATCCTTATCTTATATATATAAAATAATATAATTATTGCCACCCAAAATTTTTTCACCAATAATATTTGTCCTTCTTTTGACTTTCATTTCTCTTTTCTCTTGTCATTATTATCATTATTATCATTATTATTATTGTTAATTAATTATTTAAAATTTACTTTTCCTACACCAATGTATACATCATGTATATATGGTGTATATGTTGATATATGTATATGTCTTATATATTGTATTTATATTTTCCATATATTTCAAATACAATATATATATATATATACATAACATCCTTCATACACATCTATCACTTATTATATTTTCTTTACCTATTTCACCAACATATTCTCTCAAAATTACTATTCCAAAGTACATCAAAAATCAAGGCATTACATATAACAAGAATTATCATTTAAAATTTCAGAAAGTCTACTGAAACCTATATAATTTATATCAGTTATAAAATTTTTTTTGTTAATATTCTAATAATTTAAGTGAGGTTTATGAAATTTAATAAATAAAATACTAGAAATTGACTTCTTAAATTTTTTTTGTCAAACTACTGAAATTATCATTCAAAATTTTAAAATATCTACTGGAACTTATATAATTTATATCAATTTTCTAAAAATTTTAGTTAATATTCTGATAATTTAGGTGAGATTTCTGAATTTAACAACCAAAATACCACAACATGACATACCAGAAATGTGATTAAAACTTTCAAAATTTACATCAATTTTTTAAAATTTTATGAAAATATCTTTTTCTTTCAAAAAAATTTACACTGTCATCATAAATTTAATCTTTTTTAAAATGCATAAATATATATACCTCAAATGTAGTTACAATGCTTTGTTATCTTTCTCCAATCACAAATTCCTTCGTACACACGTTATCAACTTATATTTTTTAAAAAAATATTATCAACACTTTTTTTGCAACAGTGATCAACACATTTGATCCAAAACCAGAAGGAAAACTAGAAGTTTAAATTTCTCCTATAGAAATTAAGATCCAAAATAAACACCCAAGATAACTCATTCCAGCAAAGGAAGAAGTTGCAAAAAATACAAGAGACTTAAGTTGAGAACTATTGGATTGGCAGTCAATTTCTTGAAACAAACATATAAACATCCACAAAGACTAGAAAATACTCAACAATGTCTCTAATAAGCCTTATACAAAATCTAGATTAAAATTCTAGTTTCATAAGTATTCAAAAATTCATTTTCTTACATTGCTTGTTGTATGCATAAGAAATCCACCAAGAGATAAAAGAAAAACTTCAAATATAAATCATTTAGGACTTAAATAAAATTAATTAAGATTCTGGAGGAAGTTTTCTTCATCACATAAAATTAGTCTTAAGAAAGCATTCTTCAAAAGCATTATTCAGCTCAACTGTATATATATTCAAATTCTTGATAATTCAAGCTAAAACAGTCAAAAGATAAAAGCATTATCAACACTCTTTTTTTTTTTTTGAAATAATTATCAGAACATTTGATCACTATAAAAAGGTTATTGGTGATCTTAGGAAGAGAAGAGAATTTTTTTTGTCAACTCGAAGAAGAGAAGAAAATTTACCTATAATTGTTATTTACCCCTACATTTCATGATTAATTACAAGTTATACCACTTGTTTTTTTTTGTACATATTTCTATATATTAGTGACAAAATTATAAAATAGTGTTTCTATATTTAATTCTACCCAACCATCAAAATTTAATGTCATCTTAAAAGATGATTTAATGCAAAATTTATGCATATGATTAT
The DNA here is from genome assembly GCA_947685225.1 of Garcia nutans. Classification (NCBI taxonomy): domain Eukaryota; kingdom Viridiplantae; phylum Streptophyta; class Magnoliopsida; order Malpighiales; family Euphorbiaceae; genus Garcia; species Garcia nutans. The sequence continues at coordinate 44,714,175 of CANTUV010000008.1, forward strand.
GTGTTTTTTTTTAAACTAGATTTAATAATTTACTATTGGTCTATAAACAATATTATAAGAAAAAAAGTACTTTGTAAAATGGGAAAAATTATAAAAAAAATTACGGAATTTTCTATTAACATTAAAATTTATTTAAAATTAGCATATCAATTAAATCGTATTTAAGAAGATTTAAAGTTTATTATTATGCGATCTCAAATTATCTTACTCATTTTATTCATTAAACGATTCTTCACCTTTTTTTAATTAAAAAACTCTAAATTATGATATGAAGGAATAAAAACTTAGTTCTTGTCCACAACAATGATATATTCACAATATTCCTTATCCAATTATAAATTATATATAAATAATTATAAGCATAAATAAAAATATTCAAATGTTCATTTAAAAAAAAATGTTAGATTACTCACACCATATTTTTACCTTAAATTTATATTTGAAAAGAAAAGGAACACAATGTTTATTTTGAATGTTGAGATAAAGATAAAAAAAATATTATTACAATTGTAAAAAAAAATCCCTATTCTAATTATATATGGATTTTTTATTTAGTGATTATACAATTTTAAGATATATTTTTAATTATTAAATTACTGATTTAATAATAAAATAAAATAAAACATATAGTACATTATGTATTCCTAATTGAAAGATGATAAATATAAAGTTGTAACATTTAATATATTATTCATAAATTATGTTGATTAAAATATCAAATAATCATCATTTCATTTTTAATTATGATAGTGTCTTACTATTTTAATTTTTAAATAATTAAAAACTAAAAATAAATCTAAATAATAATACTATTAATTTATAGTTATTTTTTCAACATATAAAATTTTTTTTGGGACATGTACATTTATATAAATATCTATATTAATTGTTATATATATACAATATGTTCTATTAAATAAGTTTTGTATTAAACTATTTTTTATATTGCGCTTGGTTGTATATAATTCAGAAAAAATTAACTTTATAATCCTTTTTTATCAACAATACTATGGTTGCTTGCAAACAATCTATATAAAATAAAATAATGGAACCACTAAAATTTACTAATTGATGACAAAATATTGAAGAAATTACATAATATAATACTTTTTTAGGGTTTTTATTTACATTTTCACTTCTTGAAGTTTTTATTTTCATTTTTAACTTTTTAACTTTTCAACTTTAATCTTTTTTATTATTTATTTTTTCATATATACGATTTCTTTTTTTTCTTTCTTCTTCTTTCCTTTTTTAGTTCATTTCATGATTTATTCATGTTCTAGTTTGTGGGTTTGTTCACATTTTGTTCTTCACCATTTTTCATTCCAAGTTTGATTCTCTTCATTTTCTATTCTTGTTTTGTTTCTTTTTCCCTCTTTTGTCGTTTTCATGGGTTTCGTGTGTTTTGATGTTATTGTTTTGTTTTGTTGAAATGGTTAGAGCTTCTTATTCTGTTTATCATTATAGAACTTTTTCTCAAATTATTAAGTGTTTGAAAAAATAGGTTATGAGAAAGAAATCGAAGAAGGATTCTATTAGTGGTTCAAAATCTTCGAGAAAATCTTCTGGTAGTGTTGGAAAAACTTCAAAAATGTTATTTGATGGTGTTTGAAAATCTCCTCGAAAGGTATATTCAAAAATTGTATCTAATAGTATTAAAAAATCTCCCAAGAAGGTATCTGGTAGTATTAGAAAATCTTCTCCCATGAAGATATCTGGTAGTGTTGGAAAATATTCTAAATTTTTTTTTTGCATATGTTCTTTTTTTTTTGAGTTTTCGAAATTTATTATTCTTTGTTTTTTAGTTTTATATACTTATGTTGTTTTTTAGTTCCATATACATTTGTTATTTGTTTTATATATGTTAGTATATGTTTTGTATACCATTATATATGTTTTGATTTTTAGAATATTTTTTATTATGCATTTGTTATATTTTAATGTACAATTATTATTTGTTAGTATATTTGTTTATCTAATTAATTTTTTTTTCAAGTATTGCATGAGAAGGATTCTAATGCGTTTCATTCTATTAAAATTGGTTTTGAATTGAAATATAATGTTATTAGTAATTTGAAATCCATTTATCTTCTAGTCAATTAGATTTATTTCGTAATAATCCTTTTGGTTTTTTGCTGGATTTGCCTCTTTTTAAGATTCAAGCTCAACTTTTTTACTCATTGGTTTTGAGGGCTATTAAGCATTGTAATCCTAAGGAGATGTTATTTAATTTTGATGGTGTTGATTTAATCTTTGGTGTTCATGAATTTAGTTTGGTTATTGAGTTAAAATGTGTTGGTGATAGGAATAAGTTTTTATTTTCTAAGAATGATAATAAGTTGGTATCTCGTTTTTTTTCTGGTAAGGTTAAGATATCTAAGTTTGATATGGAGAGTTGTTTTCTTTTAAAAAAAAATAGAAATGTGATGAGGATGTTGTTAAAATTGCTCTTTTATATGTTTTGTATCTTTTCTTTTTATCTTCTTTTAAGGATGAGGTGGTTCCTATGGAGGATTTTGATATTATTGATAATAATAATTATTTTGAATATCCTTTTTGGTTAGATATTTTTTATCTTACTATTAATAGTCTTAAATAGAAATTTAGTGAAACTGTTAAGAAGCGTGAAATTAAGTTTTATAGATTGGTTGGATTCCCACTTGCGCTTCAAAGTTGGTTTTCTAATAGTATTGTCCATTGCTTGGTGAGAAGTTTGGTGTAAAGGTTCAAAGTTGTTTTTCTCGTCTTGTTTGTTGGTTTTTTTTTATTTTAATTCACATTTGAAAGATTTTGAAGATGTTCTTTCTCATCCTAGTTTGGACGTATGTTTTGTTTTATGTTTTTTACATTCTCTAATTTTTTTATTATCTTTTTATTATTCTATTTTTAATTTTTTTTATGTAGTTGGATTTAAGAAATTTTTATCCAACTGAAGTTGATGTTTTAGAGTATAAAGATGGTGATGAAGGCGGTGAAAATGTGAATAAGATGGATTATGATGCTAATAAGGCTGCCGATTTTGGTAATAGTATTGCTGATGTTGATGTTGATAAGGGAAAGAGTAAGAAGAGAAAGTCAAATATTGTTCTTGATGAGTGCATTAATAATATGAAAAAGGAGTTGAGTAAAACTTCTTCTAAACAAGATAAGTTATTGAGTCAAGCAGCTGATATTCTTTTGAAGCAAGATAAATTGGATAAAGATTTTAAATCTTTGAAAAAAGATATTAAATCAATGATTTCATTATTTGACAAGAAACTCAATGAAATTTTTGATTTGTTGGTTGGTTTATCTAAGAAGATTATTTCCGTGGTATTTTTTTTCTTTTCTTTTTGTAAGTATATATAAACATTGTTATTCTTATTTTTTTTACATTTAGTTTTTTAATTATATATTTTATTTTTATAGGGTAATGTTAATGAAGATGTTAAAAATATTGATAGTGATGATTCTGAAGATTTTGAGTATAATTTTGATGATGTTAATGATGAGAAACAAGTAATGATGAGAAATTAGAATTTGAGGTATATTCTTTTTATTTTTGGAATTAATTGTGTTGGTATATGAAATATATACCTTCATATACCTACATATAGCTTATAAATAATTCTTTTATTTTATTTTTTTTCTTTAGATTTTTAAGTAGGTATATGTTACATGTACCTTTATATACCTTCATATTACTTATGTATACTTTGAGGTATATAATGTTTTTGTTTTTTGTTTTTTTTTTCCAGATTTTTATATAGGTATATGTAACTTATACCTTTATATATTTATATATAACTTATATATAATGTTTTTATTGCATTTTTTTCTTCGATTTTTAAGTAAGTACATGCAATATATACTTTCATATACCTTCGCATTACTATAATTCTTTTATGTTTGTTTTTCTTTAGTTTTTGATGTAGCTATATATAACATATAACTTCATATACATGTATACTACTATATATAATGTTTTTTACTTTTTTTTCTATAGTTTTTTATGTATCTATATGTAACATATACCTCCATTTAACTTTTAAATAATTTTATTCTTTTTATTTTTCCAGATAAAGGAAAGAACTATTTGTGAGGAAGTTGAAGATGTGTCTGCTGTTGTTAAAGAAGGTGATAGTGATAAAAGAGAATGTAGATTTTGTAAATAAGGTTGTTTCTAATGTTACAGTTGATCTTTTAGCTGCAAATGTTGAGTTTGATGATGTTATTATAAAGGGAGTTGATGAAAAAAATGTTCTTGAATGTTCTATAAATGGAGTTGGTGAAGAAAATGTTCTTAAAGGTTCTGTAAAGGCAGTTGGTGAAGAAAAAATTATTGATGATGTTATTGAAGATAAATCTATTAATGTTTTTGGGGTTAATGAAAAAGACATCATTGCTTCTGATGTTGTTGTTAATGAAGTAAAAGTTGCTATTATTTGTGATGTTTCTGGTGTTGTCAGCGAGGATGCTTGTCTTGTTGTTGATGATGTTGGTGAAACTGAGTTTAGTAAAAAGATTGTTTCAAGTTCTTCAGAGTTTGATTATAGTTTCTTTGCTCAAGTTGACATTGTTGTTGGTGTTACTGGTGATATTAATGTTAGTAATAAGTCTACTTCAGTTGCTTCAAGTTATGGTTTTTCTTTTCTAGCTAAAGTTGATGAAATAGAATTTAAAATATTTGAGAAGGTATTTGTTTATATAAAAAAATTTTATATTATAATTAATTTTTTTATTTATTTATCAGAATACTTTTAATGTTCTTAAGGAAAATGATGAAAATCTTGCTCAATTGGTTTTATCATTGAAATCTTATCAGATATTTTCTTTATATTCACACATATATATTATTAATTATTGATTTTATTTTTTAATAAATATTATATGTATTAGAAGTTTTATTTTTTATTTTTTTAGGGTGATACTGATCATCCTAATTTCTCACTATGGTCTTGATGATTTTGATGTTAATGCTAAAAGGGATCTTAAACTATTTGTTATTGTTAAATCTCCTTATACAACTGAATTTGGTTCTTCTTCTAGTAAGAGAGTTTATGAGGCTAAGATTTATATGATTTTAGATGAGGATTTGTTAGTTGAACTGAGTTTTGTTAATCATATTCCATTTGATCTCTAGTTAGAGTGAGGATTAAACAAAACAAAGAATAGGCAATTTTTTTTATTTTTTTTATTTTTTTATTTTTTTTATTTTTTTTATTATTATTTTATTTAATATTTATTTTTTTATTTTAGTAAACATTTATACACCAAGAAAAAAAGGGATATATTTAGAACTATAGATTTTTCTGTTGTTATTGTTACTAGGAAAGATTTTTTTCATGATCTTACTTATATTGTCATTTTTTAACTAATTTGGTAAGTTTTTACTTTTTTTCTTTTGTTTATAACTTTTTGTTATTTTTTTATGGTTTGCTTTTTTTTATTTTTTATTTTTTGCAGCATTTGGAAAATATAGCAAAAATATGAAAGTTAAATTTAACACTATTGACTCATTATTTTATCATAATATTAAGTGAGATATAAGAAATTTGTTGATTCAGGCGATGATGCTAAGGTTTTTTTTAATTACTGATGATGTTATGACGGACTATATTTCAGTACATGTTTTGTTATGTAATCGTCGTTGGGATGAGGTTGATGGTATTTTTATTTCTATACATCAAACTGATGAGAAACATTGGGTTCTTAGGCACTTATTTACTATAGATAGGTGTATTTGTGTTTATAATTCTATGAGAAGTCCAAAAAATTACAAAGCTACTTAAGAATATGTGAGACCGTTTTGTGTTGTTATTCAATATTATCTTCGTGTAATATCCCTATGCATGCCCTAGAAGTTTTGTTGTTGTTGTTGTTGGTTTGAATTGAGAAATGGGAAGAGAATGTTTTTGTATGGTGGTTGGGAAAGAAAAGAGGGTTTAGAGATAATTGTATATGTTGCTTATATGGTGATATATATAACATATAAAGTGGTCAAAATGGAAAGTCAAGGAAAGAGGATATTTTTGTGTTGGTTGTGAATTACTTAAATGGGTATAGATATGACAAAAGCTTAGTTAAATGGATGAGGGTATTATAGTAATTTTCTTTTGGATGGGTATTTAATGCCTATTGACTTTGTGTTTCTTCATCATTTTTTCTTCTTCTTGTTGTTGGGTGGCCGGCTCATCAAAGAGAGAAGAGAACAAGAGAACAAGTGATGGTTTTGATGATTTCAAGTTCAAAGTGAAGGAAGTTTTCAAAGTTACAAGTTGGAGTTTCAAGGAATTTCATTATTTGGTAAGTTTGCTCTTGTTTACCCTTGTTATTTTTGAAGTTATGCTTGAGTTGAGTTGTGATTTGATGATGGTATGATTAAGTTGCTTATGGTGTGATTTTAAGTATTGATTTTGCTTGATAGATGAGAAGTTGGGTTGGTGTTGGTGATGGAAGAGTAAGAGTTGTGTTTAGTGAAATTGTTTCTGTTTTACAATTAGTAAAGGCTGTGATTTGTATGATTTTTAATTAATTATAGAAAAATGTTTTTGAAGTGAATTTTTGATATGTTGTGTCTCTATGAGTCTAGAATGACTGAAAAATATGTTGATTCGATTTTGGAATGGTTATGAGTTTAGAAAGATTATTTTTATTAGACCTGTTCCAGCAGGTACCTTAACTGAGACAACTGTATTTCGGGATTTTTAATAAAATGTAGAAAAATCATATCCAATTGAATTTTGGATATGTTGTTTCTTAGTGAGTCTAGTATTTGAGAAAAATAATTTGGAACCACGTTGATTGAATTTGATTTATGAAATTCACAAAGTTCAGAATTGCTGCCAGGATGCAGGGCAATTGGGGCAGTCTGGTTAGGTGAACTATTTGACCAAGATTTTGTATTCAGTTTGATCTGAAATTTTAAAGGAATGATTTTAAGATACAAAACTAAATTCAGTAAAAATTTTAGAATTTTTAGTCAAGTAGATTATTTTATACAATTTTTCAAAATAAGGATAAAATGGAGTCTAAAACCAGAATGTACTATTCATATGGTCATTTTGCTAATATTCCTTTTGGATTAGGTTGTGAAGAGGTTGAATTGCCCTAATTGCATTGTTGAGATTGAATAATGTTATGTTATGCATTGTGAATGGTAATGTGTTTCATGAGTAATGCACATTGAAATGTTATACCAAAGATGTTATAGTGATTCAAATGAAATATGATTGAAGCATGCATTGATGATAGGATTGAATAATAATGTGAGTGTTTAGATAATGTAATGAATATTGTATATAATGATTGCTTAACTTGCTTGTGAAAAAGAAATGAATTGAAAAGGTATTGATAAGTTTAATGAACGGACCTATCCGTCTCCTGCGGAACCATGCGGACCCAGTGGGTTGGGCAACCGATCTTGGACTACCGATCTGGTAGGAGGAAGGTTCGATATAGTCAGTATTATACGTACCTATTTGCCTCCTGCGGAACCATGCGGACCCATTGGAATGGGCAACCGAACTTGGACAACCGACCTGGATGGGGAAAGGTATGTTACTGATAATGTTATACGTGCCTTTTTGCCTCCTGCGGACCCTTGGGATTGGAGGGCAACCGACCTGGTTGGGAAAGGGTACGTATATAAAGTCATAGTTGTTGGCTATAATGATAAATTTAAATGAGTATAATGAATGGTGCTATTATATGAATATTGATGTGACATTGAACAAAGCAACATATTGAAAAAATAATATGCTTTTGATTGATATATGTAATTAATTTGTGACATTGCATTTTAGCATGAATTATCTTACTAAGCCATTGGCTTAGCGCGATAGTGTTTAATCGCGCAGGTAATAGAGCTGATAGAGTCGAACCCGAGAGTTCATCAAGACCAAGTGAGAGTAGACCTTGAAGAGTTGATTTTGGGAACTTAAAGATCAGAAGAGAATTGCCAATCATGTATACTTCTTTATATTTTGTAAAGTAATGTTTATAATGTAAAAGTATGGATATATTTAAATATGTAATCAAGTGTTTGTAAATATGTACATATTTTATAACTTCCGCTGGGTAATATTTAAATGTATATATATATATATAACTAATATGTTTTATTTTATAAGTAAATGATCTACTTTTCTATAATGTATAATGATAAGGGTATTGTATCAAGTTTAAAGTGTTTTGAATATTAAGAAAACCGTAGCATCCCTATGTTTGATGCACTTATGCTACATTGTTGTGGTTGTAGTGTGTGGGCATTGGATATGGGGGTGTTACAAGAAGTGTAAATCCTTTTTGCAGGTTGTAGTTGAGGTTATAAGGGGGATTTATTGGAAGTGTACTGAGAATGATTTTGGTTGCATTGGTTTGTGTAAAAATATTTTCAAAAATCAGAAAAAAAAAACCAGTTTTGTCGACACTTGGGACTCAATTTTTAAGTGAAACTATGGCAAAATTTCTATAAAAATTGGAACTAAAATTTGACTAAGTAAAATTGGTAGCAACATTAGGTTAGTGTGGCGCCTCTACTCAGCTTACACACGTAGGTCGGGAAGGGGTGTTACACTTCGTATGCTTGATGTGGTGCTAGGTAGAGAAGAAATTAATAAGAAAGTTTATACTGCTAAGTCTCCTTTTGATCCTCTTGATATGGATATTATGGATTCAGTTCGAGTTCAAGTTAATAGGTTCTTATATTTCTTTTTTTTTCTTTTTATTGTTTTATTATTATTTTTTTTATTATTTATTTTTTATTTTTTAGTGATTGTGGTATCTTCACATTTGTTTTTGCGGAATTTTATGCCCGTGGTTTTAAAACTTTGCCAAAAGATGGATCGTTAGAGATCTAGGTTGGCTTTTTCATTGTGTACTCATGGTATGGGTAAACTTGATGGTTCTATTGAAAGTGGCGATGAATTATTAAGAAGAGTTAAAAGGAAAGAGTCGAGGAAGAGCAAAATGAAATTAGAGGAGGAAAATGTTCAAGATTACAAGTCTAAGAAACAAGCAAATGATATTTGATATTCTAATCTTTTTTGTTATATAAGTTTTTTATAAAATATGTTTTCTTTTTTTTTTTTTCAATTTTTGGTACAATTGTAAATATTTTAATTTTAATGAAAGTTATATATTTTTGTTTATTTCTTTACTATTGAATTAAATGTTATTATTTTTATATAAAAGCTTAATAATGATTTATTTTGTCCAAGATAATAGATATATGCTATATATATTCATATACTAATACATTACAATTTCATATTTATATTATTTCTTAAATTTTAATATATAAATATAATTAGTTATAGATTTATATAATTAATTATAATAAGATAAAACTGCTGCATATTTAATTTTTTAAGCCAATATAGTTTAGTGTAGGTATATATTTCATATAACTTTATATACTATTATATTATGGCTTCATATTTATATTTTTCTTTAAAATATAATACATATATGTTATATTTACTATATATTTAAATATAAAAGATGAAATAGTTTAATGTTGATATTCTTTCTCTAATACAATTGGTATGCGTAGGTATATACTGCATATACTTTTATATATTAACATATTTCTTCTTAATATTTATATTATTTTTAAAAAGATAATAGTTTTATGTATTTATATTTATCATATATTTAATTAATTCTATGATATAATAGTTGAATACTTATATTTGTTTTCATAAGATAAAAGATATATGTTACTATATACTATATATACCTTCATATACTATATATTTTTTAAAGATAATAAATATATGTAGTTATATTTATCATATATATTAGTATAATAAGATATAACATTTTTTTGATGTTCTTTCTTTAGGGTATTAGGTATATGTAGGTATATGATATATATACCTTCATATGATATATTATTATAGTTGTATTTTTTATTAAATTTTTAAAAGATAATATTTTTATTTATTAATGGTTAGTACATATCTAAATGAACTAAAATTCTTTTTTTAAGGCAATAAGTATATGTTGGTATATAGTACATATAACTTCATATATTAAAATAATAATCGATATGTATTTTATATTTTAAAATGCATTACTATATTAACTTGTAACAATCATATAATGTCATTAAATCTGTCTCATAAAATGATATATCATATATACATTGTTAAATATATATATATATATTGGTGCATTTCTACAATTTTTTTTTATTATGCCCTTGTTGTCCTCATTTATTGTATTTGTTGTTTCTTTGTTCTTTTTTTTTTCGGTCTTCCAGCCTTAACTTTGAATTCCAAAGGTAATACTATAATTCTCCTTACTTCATCCAGTATAATCCATGTAGTCTGATTTGCAATTGGAAAAATAGTTACTGTATAAGTTTAAAGAAACGTTTCTTTAGTATAGTATTGTGAGCAGTACAAACAAGGGTCTTGATTCATTTCCATAATTATTGCAACTGTATGCATATATGGAATTTCATCTATTTGGAAATTGTTGCAAGTGCAAAATCTTTCCTTCAAATTAACTATGAATTTAACTTCATTATCCATGACGTCATATAAATCTATTATTGATGATTTAACCGGTCATTTCAATAATTTTTTATTAGTAATAAATTGATTCATTTAAATGTTAATATTTAAAGGAATAAAATATATCATGAGTATAAATAGAACATAAATAACATATAATCTGATATATATTCAAAAATAATAAAAAAACATAATAGTTTCATTTATTGGTATTCTTTCTTTCAAGTTCATTTATCGGTATCATATACTTATATATACTATTTTCATAATGATATATATAAGAAATACTTATAAATGCTAATAAATAACAATTTGATATTTATATTATTTCTGTAAGACTATAGATATATGTAGGTATATTCTTTATATACCTACATAGAGTAATATATTTTTTATACCTGTAATTTTAATGATTCGAGGAAGCTTTCATTTAGTATGTCTTTAACATTTTTCTTACAAATGTATATAATGCTATATTTCTGTTTGTCCAGGTCTATTCTTATAAAAGTGATTTTAAATATTCCAATATAATAGCTATTGGTAATTCTCTTGCAGCTTTGTTTGTGGTATTCAAAGATTCAACAATATTTAAATTCATAGTCCAGTATCTGTTGGTGGTTTATAAACCCTTGCCCATTTTTCTTACCCAGTAGCTTTCCAAATATGGTAGAATTCTTTCATCCACATTGTTTAACTATTCTATGTGCACTACAAAAAAAAAAGAAAGAAAAAAAGAATTAACGACTGGCTAATTCTCAAAAATTCATCGCTAATAGTCATTTGCGATGGATTAGCGACATAATCTCATTTGTAAGTATTCTTGTTGTCATTGAAAAATTGGCAATGAAATTTTAAGCCCATCGATATTTAGCGATGGATTTTTCTGTCGCTAATTATATATATTACATCGCTATTTAATCTTGTCGTCATTTAGTGAAGACAAATTTAACAATGAAAAATCAGTTGCAAAATTATTAATTTATTTTTAAAAAAATAAAATATTTTTTTTTAAAAAATATATTATTTTGTTAAAAATAATTTATTTTATTTTAAATTTATAAAATAATTTATTTCCAAAAATAATTTATTTTAAAAAATATTTATTCTAATAAATAATTTATTTACATAAAATTAAATTACTTATCAAATAATTTCTAAAAATAATTTATATTTTTCAACTAATTTATCTAAGAAATAATTTATTCAAAAAAATATTTAATCAATAAAATAATTATTCAATAAAATAATTTATTTATTCTAAAAATTATTATTCTAACAAATAATTTATTCAATATGAAAATAATTTATTTCACAAAATTCTAACATTTCTCTAAAAATTTATTTTATCAATAGAATACTTTTATTTTTATTCTAACATTTCTCTATAACATAAATCAATCTATCAAATAATTTTAAAAAAATTATTCTAAAAATTATTTATTCAATCAAATAATTAATTCAATCTAAAAATAAATTATTCAACCTAATAATTTCTAAAAATTATTCTACCAAATAATTTCTAAAAGTTCTTTTTCTAAATATTATTTTTTTTAATAAAATATAATATTTATTCTAAAAAATTATTACTAATTACAAAAATATAAATAAATAAGTAAAAAAAATGCATACCTTCAATCTAAATGCAAGAGAAGAAAAGAGAAAGAGGAGGAAGAGGAAGACAAAAAAGAAGAAAAAAAAGAGAGGGAGGAGAAAGAAGAGAAAAAAAAAAGAAGAAAGAAAAAAGAAGAAAGAAGAAAGAAAAGAGAAGAGAAGAAAAAAGAAGGATGAAAGAAGAAGGAGCAAGAGAGAAAAAAGGAAAGAAAGAAGAAAGAGAGAAAGAAGAAGGAAAGAAGAAGAAAGAAATGAAGGAAAAAAGAGTTGTTAAAAATAAATATTAAATTTTTAGCGATGAAATTAAGTTTTTTCGCTAAAAAGGCGCGGTTATATTCAAAACTTTATTATTTGCTACATAATTAGTGATCAAATTATAGTCCATCGCTAAAAGTTTGCACAAAAACCCTGTCGAAATTTTAAAATATTTAAAATTAGCTATGAAATTATGTTCTATATCTAATTAGAAATGAAATTAATGGCAAAATATAGTTTTGTCGCTAAAAGCCTTCACAAAAAAACCCGCCTAAATTTTAAAATATTTAAAATTAGCAATGAAATAAATTAGCGATGGAGATAAGTTTCGTCACTAATTAGCCCATATATAAAATATTTAAAAATTAGTGACAAAATTATTTCATCACTAATTTGGATGAAATCAACGATAGTTGTAGCTTTCATCACTAATTAGCGATGAAATTGGCAATAAAAATAAAATTCTATCTCAAATTAGCAACGGAAATAAGTTTAGTAGCTATTTTTATTTATTAGCGATGATTTTTAGTGACGAATATACAATGCCGTCGCTAAATGCAAAGCACCAATGATTGGCGTCAGATTTAGCGACAGAATTTTTCTGTCGCTAATTTCATCGCTAATTTGTATTTTTCTTGTAGTGGTAATTTGTGAAATCTTCTATTGTATATGCTCTTACTACTTTGAAGAATAATCTTTTATTTTTTTTATTTCTTCTGAAGTGTGTTTTCAAATTATTCAACAATTGAAACATGCAGTAACCATGCTTATCTTGAGGGTATATATTTTTTAATTAATTTAATGATACTTTCATGTTTATAAGAGATGACACACATTTCATTTCTATAGCCAAATGTTCTTTTTATATTTTTGAATAACCATTCCTATGAATCATCATCTTGTTTTTAGAGTAAACCATTCCTATGAATTGGCCTCCTTTTTAGGTTTAAATATTATTAAATTCTTATTTTGCTATGATACTATCCATACGACAAGAAATTATAATAAATATACATTCATCATATTATAAATTAAAGCAAATAAATCAAATGGGCAACCATACAAGATGAAAATATGCCCTTATATGTAATATCCTCATTTATGCCCTAGGAGTTTTGCATATTGTTGTTGTTGTTATTGTTATATATTGGATTGAATATATGTGTTAAATTGTAAGAGAAAAGAAATTGAGAAGAGAAAGTATATGTATATGTATTTTGGGAAGAAATAGGGTTTAGAGACAAATTTATATGTTGTGTATATGTTAATATATATGACATATAAAGTGGTCAAAAGGCTTGGTCAATGCAAGAGAAGATATTTATTTGAGATTGGTAAATTACTTAATTGGGCACATATAAGACAAAAAGATAATTATGTGAATAAGGGCACTTTGGTAATTGCTTGGATAAAATCACATGGTGGATATTTAAAGAAGGTTTGATTTGTGTTTTCTTCATCATTTCTTCTTCTTCTTCTTGTTGATGGCCGGCCCTCCATAGCCAAAGAGAAAGAAAGAGACAAGTGATGGTTTTGATGATTTCAAGCTTAAATTGAAGAAAGATTAAGTGTTCAAGTGTTGATTTAAGAAGTTTTTAACTAAGGTAAGATCTTTTCTCTAATTTCTTCAATTCTTTTGAAGTGGTATGATTAAGTTGCTTATGGTATGATTGTAAGTATTGATTTTGCTTGATAGATGAGAAGTTGGGTTGGTGTTGGTGATGGAAGAGTAAGATTGGTGTTTAGTGAAATTGTTTCTGTTTTAGGATTAGTAAAGGCTGTGACTTGTATGATTTTTAATTAATTTTAGAAATATTTTCTTGAAGTCAATTTTTGATATGTTGTGCCTCTATGAGTCTAGAATGACTGAAAATTATGTTGATTCAATTTTGGAATGGTTATGAGTTTAGAAAAATTATTTTCATTAGACCTGTTCCAGCAGGTACCTTAACTGGGACAGCTATATTTCGGGATTTTTAATAAAATGTAGAAAAATCATATTCAATTGAATTTTGGATATGTTGTTGCTTAGTGAGTCTAGTATTTGAGAAAAATAATTTGGAACCAATTTGATTGAATTTGATTTATGGAATTCACAAAGTTCAGAACTGCTGCCAGGATGCAGGGCAATTGGGGCAGTCTGGTTAGGTGAACTATTTGACCAAGATTTTGTGTTCAGTTTGATCTGAAATTTTAAAGGGATGATTTTAAGATACAAAAATAAATTCTGTAAAAATTTTAGAATTTTTAGTCAAGTAGATTATTTTATACAATTTTTCAAAATAAGGATAAAATGGAGTTTAAAACCAGAATGTACTATTTATGGTTAGGGTTTTAATTCTTTGTTCTTCTTGCATTGCTTTGGTTCTCCAAAGGTAGGTTGGTCCTTAAACCTAACCCTAAACACTTTAAACACACTTGAATCAATGAATGTTATAATCAATTGTTCTTTACCCTAATTGCATTGTTGAGATTGAACAATGTTATGTTGTGCATTGTGAATGGTAATGTGTTTCATGAGTAATGTGGAATGAAATGTTGATATTTATGAATGATGCTATGTGAGATATAATGTGATCATGGATGAGATATATATATATATATACTTGAATAATGAGATGTTATATTATGAAATGAAATGTGAAGCCATTGTTATTGGCTAAGATGATGTAATTGAAAGAAAGAAGGCATGTTTGCCTAAATGTGATGAGAATTGAGAATGGAAATGAATTGTTTGTTTAATATGTTATTCAGTTTCAGAGTTCTGGATTTGGGTGGCATGCCTAAGAAATGATGAAAGGTAACATTCTTGCCGGGTTGAGGACCTCCTCATAGGTGTTGAGTTGATGGTCCAAGAGACTGGGTCTGTTACACTATGAGATACATGATTTGTAACAGTCTTGCCGGGTTGAGGATCTCCTCATATGTGTTGAGTTGATGATCCAAGAGACTGGGTCTGTTACACTATCTATGGATAGAGATACATGTATATACATTGCCTACGGGCGTGATTATTGTGACTATGAACCAAAGCAGTAACTCTGAACTCTGAATATCGTATTAAATACTTGTTGGGCCCATAGGTGTCAAGGTTATATGAATGTCCTAAATAATGTTATGAGTTTAATGAAATGAGATGTTGGTTATGGAGTATGATTGATTAATGTTGAATGTGAAAAGATGTTGAAATGTGGTATGCTCATATGACTATGATTTGTGAAATGCATAATTGTGTGGTTAACTTTATATTTATGATGTTGATCTTATCAATAACATATGTGGCATTGCATTTCATTAAAGCATACCGTTAGCATGTTTTATCTTACTAAGCCGTTGGCTTAGCGCGATAGTGTTTAATCGCGCAGGTAGTAGAGTGGATAGAGTTGAACCCGAGAGTTCATCAAGACCTAGTGAGAGTAGACGTTGAAGAATCCATTTTGGGAGCTTAAAGATCAGAGGAGACTTGCCAATCATGTATAAATTTTATGTGTTGTAAAACTTGAGTTTTGATGTATATGAATTTGTAAATATGTAAATATTTTATAACTTCCGCTGTGTAATATTTAAATATGGGGGTTGTCCCAAAACCTTTATTTTATGTTGTACTAGAAGTGTAAATCCTTTTTGCAGGTTGTAGTTGAGGTTACAAGGGGGATTTATTGGGAGTGTACTGAGAATGATTTTGTTTGCATTGGTTTGTGTAAAATGTTTTTAAAAATAAGAAAAAAACCGGTTTTGTCGACACTTGGGACTCAATTTTTAGGCGAAACTATGGCAAAAATTTTGTAAAAATCGGAACTAAAATTTGACTAAGTAAAATTGGTAGCAACATTAGGTTAGTGTGGCGCTTCTACTCAGCTTACATATGTAGGTTGGGAAGGGGTGTTACATTATAAATATCCAAAATCCATAAAAAAAAAAAACTAAGTAAAATAGGACACCCACCAGAAGGTGGAGACAGGTCCTTTACAATAGTCCAAAAGTCCATAAATTAAATTATATAAACTTAAATAAATAAGATGCCCATAAGTGGAAACATGCCTTTTACATTGTCCTGAAAAATACAGCTAATAAATAATTATTAACATGGTTCTATCATTCATAATAAAATAAGTAATACAAACATATAGTTCATCATAAAAATTGCAGTTCACAAACATATCTTAGTATTAACTCGTTACTGAAATTTAAGGTGCTATACACATGGTGGTCCTGCTTGTATGGGTGGAATTAGGGTTTGGTTATAGAATTAGGGTTTGATTGTAAAATTAGGGTTTAATTGTAGAATTAGAATTTTATCACATAATTTAGGGTTTTAGCATTCAAATTAGGGTTTTAGTCCTAAATCTAAGATTCAATATGTAAGATTAGGTTTCTAGATTGTAAAGTTAATATGCAATTAATATTGTACTTAAATCTAAAGCTACGATTTGTTACACGAAATTTTAAAATCCAATAAACAGTAATATATTTTATGATATTAAACAGTGAAGAAGATTACTGAGACTTAATTAAAATGAGTTAGTAAGTTCATATTGTGCTGTTGGCTCCACCAAGGTAAATTTATTGAATAACCATCATTGTTTGAATGGTTGGAAAGCCTAGATCGATTGACTTCTTTGCTGGTGTTCAAACAATCTGAATATTGTTTGTTAATCCTCACAATAATAGTTGTTGGATTGTTCTCGGTCTCTCTTTCTTTTATTGTGTTAATTGCTATGGATGGATTCTCTATCTTTTTATTGATTGTGGACTCTTCTGATGTAACACCCTTATACCCTATATACGTACAATACATATTTCTAGCATATGCAAAATACGCATATACGGGACAAAAATGTCACAGACCGATTTACTAATTTTTTTTTTACATTTTCAATTTAAAATTTAAAATTTCAAATTCTAAATATATAAAAATTAAATAGAATATTAATATTATTTACTTGTTATAAGAACCCAAAATAAATAATATATATAAATCTTTGGGAAAAACTCGCCAGAGTTTTGTCTGAATTTTGGATATCCCAAAATTTAGCAATTACTCAACCTGCAAAAAGAAAACGCTCCCAAATAATTTCCAACCATCATCTCAACCATACTTCTCAATTTCACCAAGTTTCTCAAACCTTTATATATATAGATATATATAATTTAAAACACACTTACTCTCCCATTTTAAATACATTGACCCAAACATTCTTTATAATATACAATACGTAAAATTCAAAACATAATATATTATGCATAAAACTCAAAATGTACAATAACAAAAATATATATACATGTTGCTGGCAGTGTTTCTGATCTCGATAGCAACTCTACAAGCTCAACTACAAGTCTAGACCCGACCTAGTCTAGAAGAACTCTCTGGCTCAACTGGGTCTACCCTATCACCTGCGTGATGGAAACAATCGCGCTAAGCCGAAGCCCAGTGGTACAAACTTTGATAATAACAATATAACTCAATGCAAGACCAAATGCATAATGCATATAGATGTCACGTCAATCCACTTTCTTATATATTTTTTAAATATTTCATAAGCATAAATCATAACATTATATTACTCAATTGTATCATAATTCATAATTCACATTAAAACAAAGACAAGCATGGGCCCAAAAAGGATCTAATATGCTATTCAAATTTCAGAGTTGCTGCTTTGGTATATAATGACACCATGTGTCTAGCCCCGTAGGCAATATATATATCCATGGATAATGTAACAGCCCCTATCTCTTAGACCTCAACCATGCTAGACCCTTAGGCTCTAGTATCTTGGTCCTCAACCCGGCTAGACTGCTACAGTTTTTGAGGCTTACGACCCAGTCTTTTCACCCCAAAAACATCATATTTATCAGCTGGCCTGGCTTATGACTCAGTCTTTTCACCATTCCAGCGTATAGCCCATAGGCAATCATAGGCATGTCGCCAAACCCAGAACTCTGAAAATTGAATAACATACTAGGCACACAATTTATTCATATTTCTCATTTTCACATATTCAATCTAGGCACATTGCCTTATTTTTACATTTTTTTTCTCACTTTTCTCATTTTTATCAATATCAATTAATTTCATTATTACACATATCTCATTTTTGCATTCACAACACATTACCCAATTACTTTGGGTATTTTCAAATAATATGCATATTTCACATGTTACACAAATTAGTCATTATCAATGGCTTTTTACAATGCATTTAACACATATATGACATTATAAATGTCATAGCAAATTATTCATACACAATCAACGAACCAAGTAGCTTAACACATTTTCCAACCAAAATGTGTTAAGTCCAAATGTTATGCAAATATAAACATTATATTCAAAGTTTGTACATATCTCCACTAGCAACCCAAAGCAAACTAAAAACAACCTTCAATCCAATCTTTCTAACTTGCCCTTCACCACTTGGATGAAGCAAATCAACCTCCCTCAACGCCTAAACCAAATGTGATAGCAAATAATCATTTAGTATCACATTTAATGGTATTTCCAACATTAAACCATAATTATACATCACTCCTACAAATTTCCAAAAATTTAGCATTTCCTTACTTCAACATTAGAATTCCATTCTACTACAATTTAAATTAGTGTTTTAAGTTTATTTATATTATTAAAAACATATTTTAATACATTTAAATCATTTACATTATAAAAATACACTCTTATACACTAAATCTCAAAAATGGCATAACCTTCCCCCATTGAAGCTTTTCTATTCCAACACAATCCATTACTCATTACAAGCTTATATTCATCACTTTTAACACTAAAAAACATGCTTAAACAAATAAAATCACACAATTCAACCACTTTGGAAAATCACTTTTCCAAAACCCTAAATCTCCACTTCCATTCTTAAACTCCAACCTAACACCACCAAATTCAATATTTGACTTTAAAATACTTGTTTATGAATCAAAACAACTCATTTGGAAACAATTTACACAATTAAAGTTCATGTTTTCAAAACCCCAAAAATCCATAACCCTAAATTCTCTCTCTTCACAATTCTTTAACCAAACTCCATCATCACTTCAATCTAACCTTAGAATCATTGTTAATTACCCAAAATAACATCATATACACCAATTCCAAGAATTATAACATCCTACATAAAAATCCAAATTTTCACATAATCTAAATTTCCAAGGAATTCAAAGAAAAGATATGGAAACTTACTAATTTTGGTGGAAATCACCAAAAATCCACTTGAAACTTGTTAATTCCTTCAATTTATGGAGTATGGAAGAAGCAAAATCCTTGGTCTTCAAACTTCCATGGAAGCCACGTTCTTAAGAAAAAGAAGAAGAAGAAGAAGAAGAAGAAGAAGAAGACTTTTAATATTCTTTTCCTTTTTATCTTTTTTTTTAATTTTAATAAATTAAAAGTCCTAATTTTCCTCTTCCATTCAAAATTAATTTATTTTTGAATTATTTTTATTAATTTTTAATTTATAAAATTTAATTTCCAAAATACTCTTTTCTTTTAAAAATGTTGACTGTTATATATGTTATATATATTTTGCATATATATCACATATATATTCCACTTTTTCATTTAAAATCCCTTCATTTTTCATTTAAAACCATTAATTTAATTTATCCTTTTAAATTATAATTTATTTTATCCAATTTTCCAAAAATTATAAATTTTCAAAAAATTTTGGATGTTACAATTCTCTCCCCCTAAAATAAATTTCGTCCCCGAAATTACCTATCCTCAAGTCTGGAACAAATGGGGAAACTGACTCTGCATCGCCTGCTCACTTTTTCAGGTCGCCTTTTCAGTGGTATGATTCCTCCAAAGGACTTTCACAAGTGGCACCTTCTTATTCCTCAATTCTTTAACCTCTCGTGCCAAAATCGCCACAGGTTCTTCCTCGTAAGTCAGATCTGGACTCACCTTAATGGACTCCATTGACAAGATATGAGATGGGTCAGACCTGTATTTCTGAAGCATCGAGACATGGAAAACATTATGTATTCGATCCAACTCAGGCGGCAAAGCTAGTCTATAAACCACTGGACCAACTCTCTCCAACACCTCATATGGTCCTATGAAACGATGACTCAACTTTCTTTTGCGGCCAAATCTCAAAATCCTCTTCCATGGAGACACCTTCAGAAACATTTTATCTCCCACACTGAACTCTATGTCTCTTCTCTTTAAATCTGAATAGGATTTCTGTCGGTCTGAAGCTGCTTTCAAACAACCCCAAATCACCTTCACTTTCTCCTCTGTTTTCTTAATCAAATCAGGATCAACCAGTTTACCTTCTCCAACTTCATCCCAACACAAAGGTGTCCTGCATCTCCTGCCATATAAAGCCTCATAAGGAGTCATCCCAATACTCGACTGATGACTATTGTTATAAGCAAATTCAATTAATGGCAAAAATCTGTCCCAATTCCCGGTAAAATCAATGATACAGCTCCTCAACATATCCTCTAGAATCTGTATCACTCTCTATGACTGTCCATCTATCTGAGGATGGAAAGCAGTACTAAAATGCAATTGAGAACCCAAAGCATTATGCAAACTCTTCCAAAACCTCGAAGTAAACCAGGGATCTCAATTCGACACCAAAGAAACTGGGACTCCATGCAACCTGACTATCTCATTGATATACAGCTCAACCAACCTCTCAAGAGAAAAATCCATCCGAACTGGAAGAAAATGAGCTATCTTCATCATCTGATCAACTATCACCTAGATTGCATCATGCTTCTTCTAGGTCAAAGGTAGTCCAGTCACAAAATCCATTGTCACTCGCTCCCATTTCCACTCTGGCACTGATAAAGGTTGGAGCAACCCTGAAGGAACTTGGTGGTCAGCCTTCACTTTCTGGCAAGTGAGACATCTGGATACAAACTCTGCTATGTTCCTCTTCATACCTTACCACCAATAATGTCGCTTTAAATCTTGATACATCTTGGTACTCCCATGGTGCATAGCAAAAAGTGACTGTAACACCCCGATACCCCATATAAGTACTATACATATACCAGGTATACATACAGTAAGTATATAAAGTATGAGGATGTCACTTTTCGTTACAATTTAAAAACCTTTAACAGAGTTTAAACCACAATACATTAATTTAAAGAGCATTTACAAATCATTATACTTTTAATGATCTTACCTATATATAAGAATCTTATCTTTATCAAAACTTCATTTATACATATAAATATACTCTTGTCAGAAATACATCATAATTAAAAATTATACATGTTGGTCTCGATAAACTCTTACTCTTCTCGTGGCAACAAAAGACTTCATATCTTCCACCTAGTCACCTGCGCGATTACACATCCGCGCTAAGCCCGAGAGCTTAGTAGTACAAATATAACATATAAACATACATTATAGAAATTCTAACATATAATGAAATATCACTTCCATGTACCATTAGTTTCTTACCATGTTTTTTTTCCTTTTGAATTGCACCTTTCATATATCTCGACTAATTTCATATATTATATACATATCATTATCACCAACCACAATCCATCATTAATATTCACAATCAATATATCAATATACACATTACACAACATACTTCATAACATTGTTTTATTCACAGTTCATCAAACATAATCCATCACTAACACTCACAATCAATATATCAATACACACATTGCACAACATACTTCATAACATTATTTTATTCACAATTCACCAATCATGAATCACATTTCCAACAAAGTCAACCATAAATCTCATTACTCATTATCTCAACATTTGTATATCATGTTGACAACAAAGACAGACTCGGGCCCAAAAGACACTAATATGCCATTCAATTTTCAGAGTTAATGTTTTGGTTTTGTTATCACATTTATCATTATCATAGACCCAACTAGGCTTCAAGGATTTAGGTTCAACCAAGCTTCAAGGGGAACAAAGCATGCTAAGTATCAACCCAACTTGGCTTCAAGAACCAACCCAACCTAGCTTCAAGGGTTGTAACATCTCAATTAGGCTTCAAGGACTAGACCCAACCAAGCTTCAAGGGGAGTAAAACATGTTAAACTTCTACCCAACTTGGCTTTAAGGATCAAGCCCAACCTAACTTTAAGATATTGTTACTAATATTAGGCATGCCACCAACAACAAACTCTGAAAATGGAATAACACATTAGCTACACAATTCATTTATCAATTTCATTCTCAATTCTCATTATCGATTAGGCAAACATGCCTTATGTCTTTCAATTGAATCATCATAGCCAATCACAATGGATTTACATCACATTTGTGTTATCAAAGCCAATCACAATGGCTTCATATCTCATTTGAATCATCATATAATATACAACCTCAATTACATTAACTAAACAAACATATCATTATAACTCAGAACATTAGTTTCACATCTCTTTATGTCTCAATTTACATTCAGGTAATTCATCATAAAAGTATTTATCATAATAAATTGCATTATACATACCTTTTTGAATGATCCTCGTCTCTTTCACACTATACAAGTCATAATACTTGTCACATTATATTAACAATATAATAAATTAATTAACATTGTTTTAAGTTTCGAAATCATATAAAAGAATGCATCTAGGTAAGTTTGTACTTACCTCAAGAACTACTCCCATCAAGCTATACATAATCAATTACTTCATCATCTCCTTCACATTTTACATATAGCATCTTTGATGTAACATTGCAAAGTACATTATTTATATAACACATTACCATTTACAAGATTCACAATGCATAAAACATAACCTTGTTCATATAGTATCATATGCATCATCAAATGTATGTTCAATCTCATCAATACAAAAAGAGCAAAGAACCATCACAGTAGCCAACACACTCAAGGGACACGGCCAAGCTTGTAGCCGTGTCTCTCAACACCAAATCAACCGAGGCAGACACGGGCAAGGGACACGGCCGTGTCTCTCAACAAAAATCAGGCAGTGGCAAACATGGGCAAGGGACACGGCCAAGCCAGTGGCCGTGTCTCTCCAAAATTGATCCAACACGGCCAAATTTCCTCAAACTTGGCCGTGTCTCCCAAAAATCTTTAGTTTTGGCCGTGTCTCATCCTTAGTTTGGCCGTGTCTCTCATAAACAAAAACCCTAAACATGGCCAATTCTCTTTTGATTGAATTAAAACACATTATACACAACATAACCTTATTCAAATGGATATAATCAATGTCTTTAACACTTATTTTACATGTTCATCACAATAATCACATTAACAATACATTTAAACACATACCACTTCAAAACCCTAAAACCAACATCATTCTTATTCTTTCCATATCAACATCCACTTAACTTACCATCTTCAAACCAAAACCAACACCAATTTAACTTTGTAACTTACAATCAATTTCAACACTTATAAACACATCTCAAACACACTTAACCATAATAACAACAAATCATAACTCACCTCAAACACAACTTCACAAATAACAAAAGACAACAAGAGAGTACTTACCTAAATTGAAGAAATTTCACAAATCTCCAACTTAATCCTTTGATTCTCCCTTCAATTTGATGTTTAGAACTTAGAACACCTCTCTTGCTCTCTCTTTTCTTTGGTAGCCGGCCACACAAAATGAGAAGAGAAGAAAATAAAGACAAGTCAAACTTCTCTTCTTCTTTAAATCTCCACCAAGCAATTCTAACCAAGCAATTACCTAAATGCCCTCAACCATTTAACTTAACTTCTTTTCACTTATATGCCCATTTAAGTAATTTCACATATCACAAATAAAATATCTTCTTCCCTTGACTCCTCATTTTGACCAACATATATGTTATATATATTACCATATACCCAACATATACACTTTCTCTCTACACATTATTTTCCTTTTTAAACAATACCTAAACATTCTCTTTTCAATTTCTTTTCTTATCAACATAACATATACACATAATTCAAACAAACAACAATTGTATCCAAACTTCTAGGGCACACATTGGGATATTACAGTGACTGATATGCTTCTTCTAATATCATTCTTTTCAATTCTGCATCATCAGGAATACACAATCTATCTCTATACCATAGACTGCCATCATCCCTCACATAAAAGTCTCGACTTTCCCCCTTCTGACAAACCAACACAATTTTCTGAATTCTCTCATCTGCTAATTGAGCCTCCCTAATATGATCCAATAAGATTGGCCTCAACTGCAACTGAGCCATTAAAGCGCCATCATCAGAAGATTCAAATCTAGTGTGCAACGCTCTCAACTCAACAAGCAACGAGAGCGAATAAGCAGTCAAACCTCAAAGATTTTTTACTCAAGGCATCAGCAACAACATTTGCCTTACCAGGGTGATAATCAATCAAACAGTCATAGTCTTTAATCAACTCTAACCACCGTCTCTGCCGAAGATTCAGCTCTCTCTGAACACCCAGGTATTTCAAACTCTTGTGATCTGTATAAATGAAACACTTTTCCCCATACAAATAATGCCGCTAAATCTTCAAGTCAGCTCATGTGGTTTCAACTGTTGAGAGGCATAAGCAATGACTCTACCCTCCTGCATCAAAACACAACCTAAACCATTGTGTGAAGCATCACTATATATCACATATGGTTTACCTTCCACAGGCAGGGTAAGGATAGGAGCTTGAGTCAACATTCCCTCAGCTGCTCAAAACTCGCCTGACATCGATCTGTCCACACAAATTTAACTCCTTTCCGAAGTAATCTGGTGAGTGGTGTAGCTATTATAGAAAAACCCTTCACAAATCGACGATAGTAGCCTGCCAATCCCAGAAAACTTCTAACCTCTGTCACAGTCTTCGGTGGACTCCAATTCAAGATAGCCTCATCTTTACTCGGATCGACTCTAATACCCTCTGCTGAAACCACATGACCAAGAAAAGCTACCTGATCAAGCCAGAACTCACACTTAGACAGCTTAGCATACAACTGCTTTTTCTCTCAGAGTCTACAATACGATCCGTAAATGCCTATCATGATCCTCCTCATTACGTGAATACACCAAGATATCATCAATGAAGACCACCACAAACTGATCTAAATATGGTCTGAATACCCTGTTCATCAAATCCATAAAAGTTGTTGGTGCATTCGTCAATCCAAGGGCATCACCAGAAACTCATAATGCCCATACCTCGTACGAAAAGCTGTCTTGGGTACATCCACATCTCTGACTCTCAACTGATAGTACCCTGATCTCAGATCAATCTTAAAGAATATTGCTGCTCCCTTCAACTGATCAAAGAGATCATCTATCCGAGGTAAAGGATACTTGTTCTTGATAGTCACCTTATTCAACTGCCTATAATCAATACACAATCTCATGGTGCCATCCTTCTTCTTCACAAACAATACAGGCGCTCCCCACGGGGACACACTAGGGCGGATAAACCCTTTATCCAATAACTCCTGCAACTGCATCTTCAACTCTCTCAACTCAGCAGGTGCCATCCGATAAGGGGGAATAGAGATAGGAGTGGTACCAGGCAACAAATTGATACCAAACTCCACTTCTCTCTCAGGAGGTACCCCTGGCAACTCATCAGGGAAAACATCTGGAAACTCGGCAACTGTGGGTATACTTTCAAGCAGGGATCCCACTACTCTAGTATCTACAACATGAGCAAGATAAGCCTCACATCCCTTCCGAATCATCCTCCCAGCTGAAACAGCTGAAACAAACATAGATGAAAGATACCTCTGCTCACTAGATACTATGACATCCCTACCATCCCATGTTCTCAAAGTAACATATTTCTTCTGACAATCTACCACAGCCCCATGCTTGGATAACCAATCCATGCCCAAAATCAGATCATATTCCCTGAAAGGCATCTCAATCAGGTTATAGAGAAACTCCTCATCCTGAACAACAACTGGACTATCTCGGTGCACCCTGCTCACCACAACACTATGCCCTAAAGGATTTGTCACCAAGACATCAAATCTTAGGGACTCAGAATGCAATTCAGTCAAAGGCATGATGGATGCACTTATGTATGAATGCATAGATCCAGGATCTAATAGAGCAAGGACTGAAATACCAAATAAAGAAAATGTACCCGCAATGACGGTTGAAGCATCCGGCTGCCTCTGCATTATATAAACTAGCAGAGATGGCCCAGCCTCATCTGGCCTACTGCCTCTGGATGTAGAGCCTCCTCTCTGACTAAACCTAGGGCGACCACCTCTACTAAAACCTCTGCCACCACGACACCCTCTGACACTGGGCCGAGAAGATGCAGTATCTGCCTGCCTAACCTCTAGTGGCTCGGGACAATCTTTGATAAAATAGTCTGATGACCCACATCTAAAACACACTCTCGAAGCACCTCTCCACCAGCAGACACCTCCGTGTACTCTACCACAATGAACGCAAGTAGGTGGAGTAGGTCTCTGAGACACTGGGTTCGAAGCACTAGCCACTGAAATTGCAGGTCTCTGTCTCTGTCTCTGTCTCTGTTACTGTACTGACCTATCAAACTGCCCCTGACACCTACTAAACCTCTGAAAATGTCCCCCTTGGCCTCTCTTCACTGATGAAGACCATGCCTCACTCTAGGGTCTCCTAACTCTGGTCTCCTCAACCCTGGCAGCTGCTGCAAGACTCTGCGCCCTCTCAACACTCCTGGCAGCTGCAACTAACTGGGAGAAATCCTGATACCGAGAGCCTGCAATGATGCACATGATAGAGGGTCTCAGTCCCTCCTCAAACCTCCTACACCTGTCAAACTCGTCAGAAATGATCCCACCAGCATAGTGACCCAACCGAATAAACTCGATCTCATACTCGGTCACTGTCCTGGTATCCTGTCTCAGACTCAGGAATTCCATCTTCTTTGCATCTTTATACTCTCTTGAAGTATACTTCTACTCAAATTCCCGCAGGAAATCATCATAAGTCAGGACTAGTGGATCATCCAGAGCATGTGGAACCGTCTTCCACCAACCATATGCATCTCTCTGCAGAAGAGATCTGGCATAATCAAACTTCTCTTCTGGACTAGCCTATAACTGAATAAATATTCTCTGAAACCGGTCTAGCCACTGCTCTGCTACAGCAGGATCTGTAGTACCAACAAAGTCCTCAGCCCCATACTTTCTCAATTTATCATACTGCCTCACCGGCAACTGCGGCTGCGGCTGTGGTTGTGGCTGCTGTGGAACTGGAGCCTGCCTCAACAACTTTACCATATGCCATACCCAGCTAGGCAGAACCTCATCAGCTGCTGGTCTCACGGGCATAGAAACAGATACCTCACCAGCAGATACAACTCTAGCTCTATCTCTACCCTCATCTGAAGCCACACTCTCTGTACTACCCTCAGCAGCCTGATGCGATCGAGATGCCATAACTACCTATATCTGCAAACAAAGCAGAAAATACTATATCAAAGATCAGAAACTGCCAGTGTCAATGCATGTATTACAATTAAAAACTATTTTTCAAATCTCCCATTTCTCTCTCTATCATCCCACCTAGGTCGAGAAAATCAAACATAGGCTCTGATACCAAAACAAATGTAACACCCTTATACCCTATATACGTACAATACATATTTCTAGCATATGTAAAATATGCATATACGGTACAAAAATATCACAAATCAATTTACTAATTTTTTTTTACATTTCCAATTTAAAATTTTAAATTCTAAATATATAAAAATTAAATAGAATATAAATATTATTTACTTGTTATAAGAACCCAAAATAAATAATATATATAAAAATCTCGTGGAAAAATTCGCCAGAGTTTTGTCTGAATTTTGGATATCCCAAAATTTAGCAATTACTCAACTTGCAAAAAGAAAACACTCCCAAATAATTTCCAACCACCATCTCAACCATACTTCTCAATTTCACCAAGTTTCTCAAACCTTTATACATATAGATATATATAATTTAAAACACATTTACCCTCCCATTTCATATACATTAACCCAAACATTCTTTATAATATACAATACGTAAAATTCAAAACATAATATATTATGCATAAAACTCAAAATGTACAATAACAAAAAAATATATACATGTTGCTGGCAGTGTTTCTGATCTCGATAGCAACTCTACAAGCTCAACTACAAGTCTAGACCCGACCTGGTCTAGAAGAACTCTCTAGCTCAACTGGGTCTACCCTATCACCGGCGCGATGGAAACAATCGCGCTAAGCCGAAGCCTAGTGGTACAAACTTTGATAATAAAATTATAACTCAATGCAATACCAAATGCATAATGCATATAGATGTCACGTCAATCCACTTTCTTATATTTTTTTAAATATTTCATAAGCACAAATCATAACATTATATTACTCAATTGTATCATAATTCATAATTCACATTAAAACAAAGATAAGCATGGGCCCAAAAAGGATCTAATATGCTATTCAAATTTCAGAGTTACTACTTTGGTCCATAATGACACCATGTGTCTAGCCCCGTAGGCAATATATATATCCATGGATAATGTAACAGCCTCAGTCTCTTGGACCTCAACCCGGCTAGACCCTTAGGCCCCAGTATCTTGGTCCTCAATCCAACTAGACTGCTACAGTTTTTGAGGCTTACGACCCAGTCTTTTCACCCCAAAAACATCATATTTATCAGCTGGACTGGCTTACAACCCAGTCTTTTCACCATTCCAGCGTATAGCCCGTAGGCAATCATAGGCATGCCGCCAAACCCAGAACTCTGAAAATTTAATAACATATTAAGCACACAATTTATTCATATTTCTCATTTTCACATATTCAATCTAGGCACATTGCCTTATTTTCACATTTTTTTTCTCACTTTTCTCATTTTTCACATCTTTCTCACTTTTCTCACTTTTCTCATTTTTATCAATATCAATTCATTTCATTATTACACATATCTCATTTTTGCATTCACAACACATTACCCAATTACTTTAGGTATTTTCACATAATATGCATATTTCACATGTTACACAAATTAGTCATTATCAATGGCTTTTTACAATGCATTTAACACATATATGACATTATAAATGTCATAACAAATTATTCATACACAATCAACGAACCAAGTAGCTTAACACATTTTTCAACCAAAATGTGTTAAGTCCAAATGTTATGCAAATATAAACATTATATTCAAAGGTTGTACATACCTCCACTAGCAACCCAAAGCAAACTAAAAACAACCTTCAATCCAATCTTTCTAACTTGCCCTTCACCACTTGGATGAAGCAAATCAACCTCCCTCAATGCCTAAACCAAATGTGATAGCAAATAATCATTTAGTATCACATTTAATGGCATTTCCAACATTAAACCATAATTACACATCACTCCTATAAATTTTCAAACATTTAGCCTTTCCTTACTTCAACATTAGAATTACATTCTACTACAATTAAATTAGTGTTTTAAGTTTATTTATATTATTAAAAACATATTTTAATACATTTAAATCATTTACATTATAAAAATACATTCTTATACACAAAATCTCAAAAATGGCATAACCTTTCCCCATTGAGGTTTTCTATTCCAACACAATCCATTACTCATTCCAAGCTTATATTCATCACTTTTAACACTAAACAACA
Organism: Garcia nutans; assembly: GCA_947685225.1. Lineage (NCBI taxonomy): Eukaryota > Viridiplantae > Streptophyta > Magnoliopsida > Malpighiales > Euphorbiaceae > Garcia > Garcia nutans. The sequence goes on from CANTUV010000008.1 coordinate 44,744,136, forward strand.
TGCTTAAACAAATAAAATCACACAATTCAGCCACTTTGGAAAATCACTTTTCCAAAACCCTAAATCTCCACTTCCATTCTCAAACTCAAACCCAACACTACCAAATCCAATATTTGACTTTAAAATACTTGTTTATGAATCAAAACAACTGATTTGGAAATAATTTGCACAATTAAAGTTCATGTTTTCAAAACCCAAAAAATCCATAACCCTAAATTCTCTCTCTTCACCATTCTTTAACCAAACTCCATCATCACTTCAATCTAATCTTAGAATCATTGTTAACTACCCAAAATAACATCATACACACCAATTTCAACAATCATAACATCATACATAAAAATCCAAATTCTCACATAATCTAAATTTCCAAGGAATTCAAAGAAAAGAGATGGAAACTTACTAATTTTGGTGGAAATCACCAAAAATCCACTTGAAACTTGTTAATTCCTTCAATTTATGGAGTATGGAAGAAGCAAAATCCTTGGTCTTCAAACTTCCATGGAAGCCACGTTCTTGAGAAGAAGAAGAAGAAGAAGAAGAAGAAGAAGAAGACTTTTAATATTCTTTCCTTTTCATCTTTTTTTTTAACCACATATATATATATTTATTTATTAAAATAATTTAATATTTAATTATTTAATTTTTTTAATAAATTAAAAGTCCTAATTTCCCTCTTCCATTCAAAATTAAAATTATTTTGAATTATTTTATTAATTTTGAATTTATAAGATTTAATTACCAAAATACACTTTTCTTTTAAAAAGTGTTGACTTTTATATATTTTGCATATATATCACATATATATTCCACTTTTTCATTTAAAATCCCTTCATTTTTCATTTTAAATCATTAATTTAATTTATCCTTTTAAATTATAATTTATTTTATCCAATTTTCCAAAAATTATAAATTTTCAAAAATTTTTGGATGTTACATCTGATTGCTCAAGGTGGCTCTGTATTTATAAGTAGCAATTAGTGCTACTTCGGCTCATTAATCCTCATCCAATTCAAACACTGTTCTGCTTATCCGACATGTAGTGGAATTTAAATACAATTAAAACTAAACCTAGCTCGAATCAAGGACTCATTATGAATTGGCCAAGGCCAATTCACCGTGGATGGGCTTCATGGCAAATTGGCTAGGGCAATTCGTCATGACCTTGCCTTTTGTTATTGGACGGGCTTGGTTTGGGCTTTCAAAATATGACCGAACTTGATTCAAGCTTTTAAAATTGGACCATACTAGGTTTAAGCCTTTAAAATCGGATCGGGGCAGATTTAGGCTTTTTAATATTGGATTAGACCTAACTTGGCCCTTTTAATTTAGATTGAACTTATTCAAGACCAAAATTAAGGGTGGTCTACATTAATATTTTTGCATAATGCGCAACATCATTTACAACATTACTATCATATGATTTTGTTGAGATTTGTCCTAATTTTTGAGGTACATTATATTATTGACAAAATTCAGATATTCTCATTTCTAAACTTTTTCTCTTCAATTGTTATACATATCTGATATTTCATTACTCCTGATTCCTTGTTCTTCAGCTGGATGTAAAACGACAAACTATTATCATCTTGAATTTTTAATGTTGGATATTCAGAAGCAATCTGATACTCCGCTTATATTTTTTTTTATTCTTCTATATATTTTTTTAGTTACAACATAATCATTTACAATATTTCTTCATATTTTCATTCTTCAGGAATAAGGATTCCATTTACTTCAAAGTTTGTGTATTTAAAGTTGTCCTATTTACCATTATATTGAATTAATGCTAGAATTGTCTCCATTTTTTTACCTCTTTAAAAAAAATAAAAGCTTTTAATAATATATATACTTTTATATAATATGTACTTTTATATAATTGAATATGCTAAAACACACATCATGAGACTGATATTCATTTTAAATGTATTATTATATGTAGATATATGTTTCATATACCTTTATATATTGACACAAATAGATTTGTAAACTCATATTCATTTTAAATACATTGCTTTTGTCTAGGTATATATTTAATATACCTACATATACTAAAATAAAAATATGTGAATTGATAAACATTTTAAATGCATTACTTATATATAAGTGTATTCTTCATATACATTCATATATTTTCATATACCTACATATACTAAAATACAAATCTGTAAACTGATAAACATTTTAAATGTATTACTTATATATAGGTATATATGCTTTATATACCTTCATATAGTGACACATACAAATATATAAACTAATATTCATTTTAATTGCACTGCTTTTGTCTAGGTATATACTTCACATACCTATATATACTAAAATACAAATCTGTAAACTGATAAACATTTTAAATGTATTATTTATGTATACATATATACTTCATATACTTTCATATAGTGACACACACAAAATTTGTAAACTTATATTCATTTTAATTGCACTATTTTTGTCTAGGTATATGCTTCATATACCTACATATACTAAAATATAAAATTGTAAAATTATAAACATTTTAAATGCATTATTTATGTATAGGAATATTCTTCATATATTTAATATACTGACAAATACAAATTTGTATACTGATATTCATTTTAAATGCATTACTTACATCTAGGTATATGCTTAATGTACCTGCATATACTAAAATACAAATCTGTAAACTGATAAATATTTTAAATACATTACTTATGTATAGGTATATTCTTCATATGCTTTCATATATTGACACAAAACTCTTTAAATTTATATTTATCTTAAATGCATTACTTGTGGTATATATTTCATAGACCATCATATACTGACATCTATGTATATGCTTCATATCAAATACATTATTGATATCAAATACATTACTGATATCTATCTATATGCTTCATATGCCTACATATATTGATACACAAATGTGTAAACTGATATTCTTTTTAAATACATTACTTATATTTAGGTATATTCTTCATATACCTATGTATACTGATACACACATCAGTAAACTGATTTTTTTTAAAATGCAATAGTTATATGAAAATATACGTAATGACAATCAATTTTGAAACTGATATTAAAGCATTATTTATATGTATCTATAACTAAATTGTGTGTTTTATATTTGAAATCAAAACATATATATATATATTCCAGATATAATATATACTGATAATATAACAGATTCTAAAATTTTGCAGATCTGAAATTTAATTAGTTTAAATATATGTTAAATAAAAATTATTGAACTATGCTATATCTCCATTGTTTATCGTCTTCTGTTAGATATAATTGTTTTTAGATTGTCGATCTTCTTCTTCTTCCAATTGTAAGTTGATTTTGAAGGTTTTTTTTTTTGTCTTTTTTAGTTTATCATTTGCTAAGTAATTATCGATCAATTTGATGTTTAGATTTGATAATTGAAAAAATATGTTTCAATTTTGCGTTCAAACAAGTTTGTTTTATTGGATATTATGCAATGTGGTATTTTTATTAATAAATAAGTTAATTACTGTAAATATAAATAGAAAAATATTTTACTGAAAAAGGGAATTGATGATTCCATGTCAAAAAATAATTATATTTCTATTTTAGGATTTAGTAAAATAAGAAAGAGATATTATAAAGGTAGTTTAGGTATTGCTCAAACTTTTTCAATAAAGTTAAGTTGTAACTAAACAAGTTAATTTTTTTTCCAAACAACTTTTTAAATATTTTATTGCATTTTTCAAATACGATAATATAATTTTTTCTAGTAAAATATAATCTCAGTAGTATATCTCTATAAAATACATTCCCAATAATCTACCAAACACACTATTAATTATATAAAATATTTTAAAAAATAAGAGACAAAGAGAAACATATAAATATATCCTACATTTTTTTTAAAAAAAAATTACAGTTATATCACTTATTTTAGTTGTAACTATTATTTTTATTATAGGGATAAAATGATCAATTTACCTATCTTATGATAAATATAATAATGTATATCTAATCTCATCATAAGCACAATCTTAGTCAATGGCCTAATTTTTTTCAATTCATACAATCACCTATGATCTTCACAATAAAAACGGGAGTTAGACGTAACGTTGGCAGTGGGGCAGAGCATCCCCATTTTCTGCTGAAATTTACCTCGAACGGAGAGGGGATTCCCCGCTTTCTTTTTCAGCGGGGGCGGAGAAGGAGAAAATTTTCTCTCTGTTCCGCGGGCCGGGGACGGGGAATATACTCCCCGCCCCGCAGAGACTCGATTGAATAATATATATTAAAATATGTAATGTAAATTATATTACATTTATATATTATAATATATAATATATATTAAATATTTATATAATATATATTAATATTATATATTATATATTATTTATGTTATATTTTAATTATTTATACATGAAAAATAAATTTAATTTGATATATTTAATTTTATTATATTTTTTTAAATTTATTATATATAATAATTAAATTATTATCTTATTATATTATATAACTATTATAGATTATTAACTTTTTATACTTTCAAATTTTAATTAAAAAAAAATAAATTTACTGTAGAGATTTCCGTGAGGGCAGAAATCCCAACGGAGACAAGAATCGGGGTAAATTTGCCCTTTTGTGAGACAAGGTCCCAGTGGGGATGGAGATGGGCCGCTCCGACCCATTGCCGACCCTAGTTAGGTGACTCCATAATGGAGTCAACACTAAAGTAAGCGCTTCTCTTTCTCTTTAAACTTCTCTTCTCCCTGTAAATTATTTAGAGGGTGTTTCTCAAAACTGGAGCTTTTCAGCTTATTGTGAATAAGTGATTTTTAGATTATAATTAGATTAAAAATAAGCAGTTAAGCGTTTCTGTAAACTAGTTAATAATCAGCTGATAATCAGTTTATAATCAGTTAAGTGTTTCTGTAAAATCAGTTTATAATCAGTTTTTAATTGCAGAAACTGTCAAAATGACCAAACTGTCCCTGAGTTTATTTATTGTATAAAAATAATTTTTTAAATGTCAATTCAAAATTTATTTTGCAATAATAATAATAATAATAATAATAATAATAATAATAATAATAATAATAATAATTTAAGAAGAAACGTAAAAAAATTTTGATGGGAACTAAAAGTGTATAGGGTGGACAAATTTGAAATATTGAAGATTAGGTAGGGATAGTATGGTCTTTTACTTGGTCAAAACTGCTTAAAAATAAGTGCTTAAAAAAAAGTAGCAAAACTCAACTTTTAAAAAACTGATTAAAATCAGATTATAATCTACTATTTAAGTTTTCAGAAACACTTAAATAAATATCTTATAATCTAAAAACTGCTTATAATCAGTTTTGACCAGCTTTTAAGTTTTGAGAAACACCCTCTTAAACAAAACAAAGAGAAAAAGAAATTAAATATGGGAATTTTATCAAATAAGATCGGAAGAGATAAGCTTAAGCCCGGATCTACTCATGGAGGCATGCTTATATATACGCTAATCACGGTCTGCATCTCAATTCTACATCTTATTTTACCTGTATTTTGGATCTCTATTCTTTTCCTATTGATTTCAATCTGCGCATTTTATAGTCTGATGTGTTAGTGTGGTTTCAAAGTTTACTCCTTTTTCAAAGTTGAGTTCCTTTTCTATAGTTTATGGCTTTTTTGTTTTATGGCTTTTGTTCATGTATTGAGTGGAGCCATGTCTTTTTTCAGTTTAATTTTGGCGAGTGACATTAGCGTAATGAAGTTTGAATGCTGGATTATAATGATTGAGAATTTGATGAGAAATACAGGTTCTGAAATTTGTACTGGCAGTTAGTGTTATAGTGTCTAAATATCTGAGAATGATTCTTAATAAGTAAAAATGTTTTGGTTTTTAATTTGTTGGCAGAAAATTAGGGCTTTTTGGTTTTTGCTAGGAAACATTGATTAGGTCTACTAGATAATACATTACTATGTTTGTTCATCGGCTCATGATTTTTCGCCTGTAGGATGAAGGCTAATATATTAGAGTTATGTCCTGTTATCTTGGTTTTAACATGATGGTTCATGTTCGTTCAATACAAGCTGTTGGAGTCAAATATCAGGAATGTATCATTAAACTAAAGGTCTATCCTCTTATTTCTCTGAAAAACAATCTCCTAATTTTGAATTTTGAATCATCCATTTCAAATTCAATGGTTGGGATGAAATTAACAACAAAGGCTAAAAGCGTTGGGGATGACCATGGTTTGATTATTCAAAGGTTTGTTTTCAATACCTTATTCCTGCCTTCACCATCAACACTAATTGTCAATTTTTTTTTTCAAATTTCAATATGCATGAAAAAATCAGTCAATTTAAATAAAAATCCAAACAAAATAGACTTACAAAAAAAAAAAAAAATACAAACCCAAATCAATCAATAAATAAGAATTTTAATATGTTTTGCAAAATAGATACTTGACTTTCTAGCACCTATAAATAAACTAAAAAAAAACAATCAATTAAAGAAATCTAGAGTTTTTCAATATAGAGGATGAAAAACTGTGATTTCTATTTGCAATTTTAGCATTTTAAAAAGAAACCCAAACAATCAAACCTTTTAGTTTCTTTCGAGATGCATCTTTAGTATTCTCTTCTTATTTTTGGAGTTATCAAAGAATCTTGTCCTTTTGCACTTCTTCATTAATCCTAACATTCTCTAGTTTTCTCTTTTTTGTTTTAAGGAGAAGATAGAAAGACATGCATATTTTATAATATGTAATTAATTTTATGGGGTCATTTTTAAGAAAGAAATAAAGAGAGATGAGAAAAATATAGAATATCTTTTATTTTAAAAAATTGCTTCTATGACAACATGAGAAGAAGCCTTCATTCCTCAGTTTTTATATATTATATATAGATGTAATTAAAGCTATAAATTTATTGACTATTTTGGGATTATTGTCCTTTAAAAATATAATTTAGGCTTTTTTTTTATTTAGATAGTGATATTTGTTAATATTAAATATTAATATATTTAAAATTGACTTAACTATAGCTTCTAATAATATTACTAAACAACTAATTTTATATATGTATATATGAGTTTACTTATTTTGAAAATTTAATAATTGATTTATTTGAAAATTTTCACTAGGGAAAAATGGATTAAATAAAATAATTGATTAACCTTAGCAAAGTAATGGAAACATTTCTGTTACTATTTATAAAATTTTAAAAATTTCAATTACTTCATATTTTAGTTGATTTGATTTCAGTTTACCATATGCATACTCCTACGCACTATTTATTGGCATTCCATTTATAGATAAAAATCTTTTGTCAATAAATATTTTATAAGTAAATTTTGAAATTATTGATACTTTTTTCTCCTGTGTTTGAATTATTTACTTTTTTTCTCCTATCATTGAATAATTTTAAAATAAAGTAAATCCACAATTATTATTAATTAATTAGTGAATTAATTAACTAATTAATTGACGAATCAATCAAGCAAAGGAGAAGGAGAAGGTAGCCAAACACTTGGGTAAATTTGAATAAAGACTATTGACCAATAAATATAAAACATGGTTACGCAAAGCACGGTGCGGCCATAGCTTTTGGTTTGGCCATTTCTTTCCCAAATTAGATGTTTAATTAAGCTATTAGTTATATATTATTTCTTTCCCTATCTGCCATTTGCCAGGCCTTTGAGAGAGGCTTTGCAATTAAATGTAATGAGTAAGAATAAGTAGACTCCACAAAGAGGCAAACTGCACATTTCTTTTTGATTTGTGCACATTGCCTCTCTCTCCCTCTCTCTCTCTCTACTTTTACTGTTTTTGCTGCTGGTACGCACTGCCTTTCTCTTTATATTATTTTCCTCATTTTGTTCCTTAGGTGAGCTACACAGTTTAGATAATTTTTCCTTTATTTTTGCAAATTACTTCATGAAATTCGAATATAAAATCTCCGAATGAAAATTTTAAATTTTTACAACTAAGATGTATCTTTAGATAAGAAAATAATATGAGTTATTGCATCTAATTAATATGTAACAAAATAATTTAATTTATGCATTTCATTTTCTATTATTTGCCATATGAATTTTTATATGTATATTTACACTGTGTTTGGACGATGGTTTGTGATGGTTTAGTATGGTATGGTATTATTCGTAAAATTGTTTGTTTTGACTTTCACAATCATCGAATGAGTTTGTATGGTTTTTACATGGTTTAAAAATGAACAATTTTTTTTTAAAGATTCTTAAACCATCAAATTGGTGGTTTCTCATAATTTCTTAAATTAGTATTTCAAAATTATCCTAATCAATTGTATCATATTTCAAAATTATCTTTAACCTAGTATTTCTTTTTTCCCTCATCAGAAGGCATTTTCTTTTCTTTCTTCCCCATTTTTGCAGCTTTGCTAATCCTTGTTTGTTCTCTTTCCTTCTCTGCCAATCTTTGTCATACTTATTTACTTCTTCTTTGCAAGTAAAGTGAGTTTAATTCTCTTTGCTCTTTTTTTAATTGCTATTTTGATCTTGATTTGCATTTTTTTTTATCTTTTTTTGCTAATAATTTTTTTATGTTTTTTATTTTGATTAGGCGTATGTGTTTGTATTTTTTGTGTTGTATTTCAAATTAATATTTTAGATTGATATATATTTTCACTAATTAAGAATATAATTTTTTATATTTATTATTTTCTTTCTGCATTAATTTTATTATATTTTTTTCAATTTAGATTATTAGAAAATAATTTGTTATATATTTTATTAATTTTAATATTTATTTTTATGCTAATTGAAATTAGTTATTGATTATAAAAAATAAAAAATAAAAATAATTATTGTGTTACGGTCCCTGGTTATGGATCTAGTTATGGGACTTTCGGTTAGAGGTTTAGGTCTAGAAAGGGAGGATGAAGAAGGGTTAACATTCTTTCTAACTATTTTTTACAGACTTAGAGAGAATCTGCAATCTCTTTAGATTCCTTAGAGAGAACCTAGATCTCTTGAGTTAAAGTACTCAAAGACTAATTGGGATTTTCAAGCTTTTTTTCATTGAAAATCAAATGGACTTAAATACACAATTACAGAAATAACTGTTCCTATAAACAAGGAAATAAACTACTTTAGTGGAGGTGAGCCTTCCACTATTTAGGAAAACAAAAGCATGAACAGAAAATAGTTCCTAAAATACTGCATCCATAATTTAAAAAGAGTAACTGAAATCTAAACTAACTAACTGAAATGGAAACTGACTGACAGCTTGGTTTGGGCTGCTAACATTTGGTAACATTACTCCCCTCCTCCAAAATGCGCTTGTCCTCAAGCGCAAAAGAGTTAATTAAAATTCCTGGATCAAATGGAACATCCGATGCTTCCTTTTCATCCTTCTTAAGCTGGTTCTCCCCTTTCCCTTTAATGAAAAGTATAAGGCTAGGCAATGTCTTGTTTCCAACTTTGGTCACAAAGATTGTTGCATCTTCTACATCTAGCTCCATGAACTTTGTCTCAACATAACTTGCATTCACTGCATCAAGCAAATCTGAACTTGTTTCTTTGGATGTGGTGGTATGATCTCTCTCATTTGTTGTTGTTGGTGGATGTTTAAAACCAGCCAGGGCAGTAGTAAGGGCCTCCAATTTTGAAATTAATTTATCATATCAAGCTCTCTTTGCAGCTTGTTCCTCAAGAACCAAGTTAATAATCCTATCAAGTGTTTGTTGGATGGAATCTCCCATGACTATTGGCTCTGATACCAATTTGTTACGGTCCCTGGTTATGGATCTAGTTATGGGTCTTTCGGTTAGAGGTTTAGGTCTAGAAAGGGAGGATGAAGAAGGGTTAACATTCTTTCTAACTATTTTTTACAGACTTAGAGAGAATCTGCAATCTCTTTAGATTCCTTAGAGAGAACCTAGATCTCTTGAGTTAAAGTACTCAAAGACTAATTAGGATTTTCAAGTTTTTTTCCATTGAAAATCAAATGGACTTAAATACACAATTACAGAAATAACTGTTCCTATAAACAAGGAAATAAACTACTTTAGTGGAGGTGAGCCTTCCACTATTTAGGGAAACAAAAGCATGAATAGAAATGGTTCCTAAAATACTTCATTCATAACTTAAAAAGAGTAACTGAAATCTAAACTAACTAACTGAAATGGAAACTGACTGACAGTTTGGTTTGGGCTGCTAACATTTGGTAACATATTTACTATAGAAAACAAAATTTTAAATTAATTACTAATGATAAAAATTAAAATTATTTATGAATTTTAATTAAAATTAATAGCAATTTTAATTTGAGAATATTTTGATCATTTTATTATTTTTGTAATCGTACCATAGAATTAAATTAAATAAAAATAACTTAATTATTCATAAAATACTATACTATTTATCTAAAATGATAAATATTACTTACAGTACTATATCAAATAGTATTATACTATAATATATATTAATAAATTATATTGTCAACTATCTAAACAAAGTGTTAGGTGATAATAATAGAGAATGAAATGGAGATACGTTATAATTTGTTGAATTATAAGATGCGATTCAAATCAAATGAATTTATCATAATCAGATTTTTTTAAATAATATGTCGCAATCATTTGCCAATTGAACTGTTAGCACTGTGCAAAAAAAGTTATTTCATCATTAACGATCTAACTGATTAAATATATGAAAAAACTGATTAAAAAATAAACAGAGTTAGAAAGAAAAGATAACAAGATAATATAATCTAAAATAAAAATGTTTCAAGATTTGACAATAATGTATATTGGATGTTTGATTAATTAAATTATAATTTATGCAGATATTAAGTTATTATAATATTTATTATTGGTTTATTTAGCATTTGTAATTCATTGCAAAAATAAAATTTCTGAGCACAAATATATGTATATTTTCTACACCCTTTTGACATTTGGGTGCTGATTTAATAAAAATTGAAAAATCTATTTCGTGCAATTTTTACAGGTTATTCTGCTTAAAAGTATGGAAAATTTGAATGGACCAGCAATGGCATCTAGCTGTGGACACAATACATTATTATTACCCCCAAGAAGCCCCATAATTCCCTTCAATACTTCATCATCATGTGATTGCAACTCTGTTACTAAAGTAGAGGTGCACCATTATCGGGCCTTCTCCGACGGCAATTTATTATTAGAGCAACCATCTTGGCTTGATGAACTCCTCAGTGATCAGCCTGCAGTAGAGTCATTGTCGTCATTGTTTGTAGCTCATCGTCGATCTTCGAGAGATTCTGCTACGGTCTCATCATCATCAGGATCAGCACCTTCTATATCATCTTCAAGGGATAATATTATTAGCTCTACAATATATTCTTCAAATGGTAAATGTGATAGTTCTACCAATACTAATGTATCCATGGCTGATTCCAGGGGCGCCAAACAGTATATATATTCTCCTCCATTTTTTATTTCTACTTTTTGTTATCTTTTGATACTTCAAAAACTAATAAGAAAAGATATGCTGTTGTTTGCGTCTTCCCAGCAAACATTTTCATTAACAATTCTGCAATTTATATGTTATATTCCAGTCCCTTGACGGCTTGACTGCTATAATATCCAGGCAATTTGCTAGAACTTCGCGTCTGAGGAAACTTCAGTATATAGCTGAACTAGAAAGAAGTGTTCAAATTTTGCAGGCAAGAATATGCGGACTTTGAAACTTTTCAATAGTCTCTCTGCTAAACATAAAAAAAACTTCTATTTTTTTGAGTAAATATTTCTTGGAAAGAGTTATTCATGTTTTGTGTTACGCAGGTAGAAGGATCTGAAGTTTCAGCTGCTCTTCAATATTTACACCAGCAAGCTCTTGTACTAGGAATGGAAAACAGAGCATTGAAGCAGCGATTGGATAATTTATCTCGAGAACAACTCATAAAATACTGTAAGTAATTTCCAATCAAGCTTTCTATATAAACTATAAACTATGATGATTCTATTTGAACATGAACTTGGCGGATACAGTAGAGCAGGAAATGCTTGAGAGAGAGATTGCAAGGCTTAAAGTTTTATACTATCAACAACAGCAGAAACATCAACAGCAACATCCTAAACGAAAGCAACAGCAGAAGCATAAGCAAAAGCAGAAGAGTCCTTCGTATTACTCATTTAAAAATAGGGAAAATGAATTGCATTTGACAAATCTATCCACGTAGTACAAGGCATAGTTAGAAAGACTTTGGTAAACATAAATATTTATATGTTCAAATTCTTTTTTGTTTTTTGTTTTGTAATTCATTCGGGAACCTAACAGGACCTTATTATTGTTAGATCCCTTTACCTCCTACTTTTCTTCTTGTTTTTCTCTTCTCTTGCCTGTTTGTTATGCCAAGCAAATGATCCGATTTCTATTGGTATTGCGTCTTGGAGAAAATAAACAATAAGAAAACTGGAATTTAAGGATTTTTAATGCATCCAAAATAATTAAAAAAAAAAACCTTTTATAGGTTGTACCAGATAACCAATCAGGTAAAATAATAGCAAAAACTCTAATACATTTGTAGACATTACATTACCAAAGCATTACTACCAACTTCATAAAAAAAGAAAAAAAAAATATATATATATATATGCATATATATATGACCCATTTAGCTCAATGAACCACTGGTACCAAATATGCAGAAAATCAATATAAATTAAGTCAAAATTTTAATATGTTTTTTAACGTTCCCTCTTGATTCAAAGCTGTAGACATCAAATTGTCTTGTTAGAGTACCTTTCTCTAAAACCTTTAATTTTCATAGTTTAAATCACTTCTCCTCAATGGTTATGCACATCTTACTAATCTCGAATTATTGAGGCACTTCTCATTAAAATTTGCCATTAATTACTTTGTAACACTTTTCTCCATTTCTTTTTAAAGAGAATCTTCTTCTCAAGCAGAATTTGCTTGCTCATCTTTTGCATATGTCCAAAGAAAAGCTATACACTACTTAGCTTTTGAATATTGAAATGCTGGTTTAAAAGAAAAAAAAAATGTCATTCAATGTTTCACAATCTATAACAATACCAAAAGTAATTTACAATAATCCCACCAAATATCATGTCTTTTCTCCTCCACCAACACCTGAATTTTGAAATATTTGACTTATGTCACACTCTATTTTCAGAAGTGTGATGGTTCTAAGACCCAAGAAAGCTTAAGGCCACTAGATATCATGTAGAACTCAACTAAACCAATACAATCATACATATTGTTTATTTTGATTAATTGCTCTAGTGGATTAAAACTCCATTTAATAAATTTTATTAATTACTCATAGTCTTACAATATATTTTTACACATTACTTTGATGTTATATATATTATACACATATATCATATTATTTACATTATAGTATACCTCCACATTCTACTAAACCACTTATAAGAGTACTACGGAGCAACTAGAATATAGTACAAACTTAATACTTTAAATGCATATATCATTTATAGGCTAATTACATTATTCTCAAACTTTTTATTAGAAGAAAGAAATCAAAAAGCTGATTGACCTGGATCACCTCTACCTGAAACCACAGACGCTTGGGTGAGTCGTCAACTGAATAAAATTATAGCGCCTTGAAGGTAAGATATGCAACAAAAATATTTCAAAGTTCAAAAATAATAATAACACAAGGTGGCTATACAACAAAATACATTAATAAAATTTAATACACAAGAAGGATCTACAATAACTGTACCAATATCACAGATAAATACATAACAATAGTGTGAGCGGAAATTTTCGTCCCTACTCCCATGTGGAATGATTCTTGCGACTTTGGCACTGTTAGGCTCAGGACCTTAGAGAACACGAGCCTAAATTCAGAAAAAAATAGAGTCGCCACCCGAACGGGCCGAGAAAAAGAAAGGGGTGGATGACTCAATTCCTAAGAAATTTTTTACCCTTTATTGGGTTCAAAAAGTTGGATAAGTATGGGGAAGATGAGAAATGACCCATCACTCTCATAACGTCCGGTTCATTGGAACCGACCTCATTTTCAAGTCTTAATATTATAAAATTTTTAATTATTATGATATAATTCATACTACATACAATAATTAAAACAAAAGCATCATTGTATTAAAATCAAAGTAATTTTCAAATAAAATAAATAAATGAACACCCATCCGAGGATGAAAACATGTTATTACATCGTCCAATATATAAAAGAAGACAAACATAGCAATTCGCAGGCCAAAGCCTGCGGTGAATTGTTGAGCAACAAATTCACCGCAGGCAATTGCTTGCCGCATAGACGCGCTGCAGTGGTGCCGCGCGTCGTTCGCAAATTCGTCCGTCCAATTTTTTTATTTATTATTTGATTTTATTATTAAAATAAATATTATATTTAAAATAAATATTTATAATTTCTTCTTTTTTCTTTTAATATTTTAAATAATAAATATTATATTAAAATAAATTATAAAAATTATTTCGGACTATTTTAAAATATTAGACTGAACTTAGTAAAAAATTAAGGGTCTACAGTTTACCTCCTGCTTGAACGATCTGAGACTTCAGTAGAAGAGAGTGAAAAGCAACATGATTTTGAGCAAATTTGGATGAGGATGGGTTCTCGACCCAAGATTAAAAATGGTTGAGTTCTAGACCCCGTGGTGAGTTCTAGACTCAAGAATAATTTGGGTTTTAGACCCGAGGGTGATTTCTGGACTCAAAAAATAATTTGAGTTCTGAACCTGAAATGAGTTTTGAACTAAAAAATAATTTGAGTTCTGGACTAAAAAATAATTTAGATTCTGGACCCGGGACTGAGTACTTGAACATAAGACTGAATTTTGGGTTCTCGACCCAAAACTGGATTTTGAACTGATTTTGGATAAGGATGGATTCTCGACCCAAAACTGAATTTTGGATTCTCAAGCCGAAATTGGATTTGGATTCTCGATCCAAGACTGAATTTTGGGTTCTCAACCCGAAACTGATTTTTTAGTTTCTTGACCCTAAGCTGAATTTCGGATTCTCGACCAGAAATTAGATTTTGGTTGCTCGACCCGAAATTGAATTTTGAATGCTAGACCCAAAACTGAATTTGGATTCTCGACCCGAAATTGGATTTGACTGACCTTCTATCATTTGAGAATTTTGGCTTTCTTCTAGCCGGTTATTCCATTCTTCAATAGATTATGGGCCTTCACCCTCAAAATGGATCTTCATCCTTGGACCTTGGATCTTCATCCTTGGCATCGGGTCTTGACCCTTCAAAGTAGATCATTATCATTGGAGATCGGGTCTTCACCCTTCAAAGTGGATCTTCATCCTTGAAGATTGGGTTTTCACCCTTCAATGTGGATCTTCATCCTTGGAGATCGAGTCTTCACCCTTGAAATTGGATCTTCATCCTCTACATCGGGTCTTCACCCTTCAAAACAGATCTTCATCCTTTAGACTTCGGGTCTTCACCCTTAAAAATGGATCTTCATCCTTGGAGATCGGGTCTTCACCCTTTAAACTGTATCTTCATACTTGGAGATCGGATCTTCATCCTTTGGACTTTTGTCCTATATTGGCTTCAGCTCTTCTAACTGGATTGATCTTTTGTCTTTCGTATCTTCATTTCTTCTAGGGTTCTTATGTTCTTTTTATTCTTCTTTTTGCAAAAAATTCAGCTATTTTTAGCTGGCTCTTTATATCTTCTCCTTGCCCCCTGTATGGCAAAATATTAAAAGTAAGTTCAAAAATATTTTGTATACGCATAAACTCAAAAATTGAAAACAGAAAGTTTTCCCCCTTGTGTAGGCTCAAACCAATGATTTTTGTCCATGTAGGCTCTGATTGATGTTTGTGTTGTCTAGTTTCTCGCACAAGCATGCATTTCTTCTTTCTTTTGCAAAATGACTTGATCTTTCTCAAGCAATGGGCCTTTTGTGCCCCCTGACTCCATATCCACTTCATCTTTGCTTCATAGAGTATCTATTGTTTACTTTGACAAAGAGTAGGAACACAAGACAAAAATGTAGTGTGATATGCTTAAGTATGCATGATATGCATGGGTGATACTTACAGTGGTTCTATTGACTTACAGACTAAGGTGATCAGCTGAAGTGCTCTCATTAGTTCCTTCCAGATGCTCGTTCAGGTCTTTCATTGGAATGACAGAAAGCTTCACATTTATGACTTTTATCTTCAAGATGTTGAAAATATGAGTGGTGGAGGCCCAAGCAGCAGAGATACATCCATTTCAAATTAGGATTCAACATGCCAATTGGTAGCTTCTTCATAACCTTGCCAATAATCATTTACTTTGCCCAATGTGTCCTTCGAGTTTTGACAATGCAACATTCTTCGCTTAACTTGAAGGTTTATGCAATAAGAAAGCGATTTTTTAAATTTAATTATTTTTTTAAATTTTTAAATCAAATGTTGACTTTGTCAAATCAATATCATTGTACCTTAGGACTCAATTTTTCAAATTAACATATCTATAACATGACAACCCTGGTTACCGTACTAAACTCGGGAATCAATTCCATTTAAGCAAGGACTGTTGCACTTCAGATAGGCATATACATATTACTTAGCCAAAGATCTCATTGAGTTTGAATATTATCTATCTCATATGCATATTTATTCAAACTATCTCCACTAATAGACTCTACCTATCAAGAGAGATCAACAGGTCTTTAATAGGCTTAAAACGAGGTCTATAAGGGACATGGTTTAAGTGATGGTCATTTTGAGATTGGAGCTGATGTGACACTACTGACAAGCCTTCATGCTAAAATCTTCTGTTTGAGCCATAGGCAGTTGGGAGCAATCCTGCTATAATCCAATTTCCTTCTATCTCCTCGGAAGAAATATAGAATCGATTAAAACGATATTCATATTTTCCTTTTGCGTTTGCACGAACTCATGACTAATTTTTTTTTATCATTTTTTTCTTCTTTTTTTATTCTTTTTTTTCTTCTTCTTTTTCTTCTTATATTTTTTCTTTTTTTTTGTTGTTTTTTTTTTCTTTTTAGGTCCAACTCTAAGAAAATTATTTTGCCTGCACCATTCTATGCTTTTGACTATGGGTGAGTGGAGTAGAGTGAGTTTGCTTCAACAAGGATAAATCATTTATTACCCTGATGTCATCTTAATAAATTGGAGATATTAATCTAGTATAAGGTGAACTTCAACTACCCTTATGGTCTTGAGAACTTCAACTATCCTTATGGTCTTGACTATGTGTTCCTTTCTTTGATCTTCTTTCCTCTTCATCTTAGTGATTATTAGATTTTTCATAAGAGTCACAAGAAACTTAGGGTGGGTTATTGGGTTTGTAAGCCAATGAAAAGTAAGCTAAAATTTATGAAGGCTCAAAGGGACAACTAGGGATTAATATTTAATTGGGTGGATACTAGTCGTTGGCTAACCAAATAATGCCTAGATCATTTCTCCCTTAAATAAGCAGAGTTTAATTTCGCCTTGAAAGTCCGTCAAAGCATGTTCTAAGACTGACTAGGACTTAGGCACTCATAATTATGCAAGAGCCCTCTCTAAATAAGCATACACAACTCAACTATATAGAATAATTCCCTCATTTAGTAAAGTCATTCAAATCATGATGTATAGGTACACTAATTTATAAATATCAAGCTAGATTCATCATTAGTTGAGAACCAAAATGAACAAAGACCAACAAAATTTTTGATGAAAGTAATTTATTCAAATAATCTTAATTTTAAAGACATAATTGTTCCTAATAAGTACTAAAGAAAGCAAAATAAAATGAGCAACACTTCAAGCTAATGGAGGTTTATTGCATAAAATTTTCTCCTTATTCCACATCTTCAATACTCCCATCTTGAAAGGAGGATAAGACATAATCTTTCTCAAATTCTCCTCCTACCATGAAAGTTGCTTGTGGAGATACTCTTCCAAGTTTAGGCAAAGGATTGCTCTTGGTATTGGGATTATCAGGCTCAGGCAACTTTCCACCGTCAATTAGATCTTGGATCTCGTGCCTTAAATGAGCACATTTATCTATCTCATGCCCTTGTATTTGATAAAATTGATAGAAGGCCTTGGCATCGAAGTTTGATGCAGAGGATCATGCAGTCATCGAGTAGCCAACGGTTGTACCAACCCTTTTTTTTGCAGTTTGTTGAAAATCCAAGACAGCGGCTTTCCCAATTCTAAAAATTGCCTTCTACTTCCTTAACCAGTTGCATTAGCATCGGCTTCCTTTTGTGTACTTTGATTGCCAGGCTGATAATTTTATTTTGCAGAAAAATGGTTCTTCTCTCTTTCCCACTCTTCTATTTGCAATCCATCTTGGAGAAGATCTTTGAAGTCCCTTATAATGGTGTGAGACAGTCTTTCATGGAGATTGGGCAGGACGCCTCTGACTATCATTTTGATTTGATCTGACTCATCAGGCCTCCTTTTGAGTAATGCAGCCTTATTCCTCTACCTCTTCACATAGTCCACAAAAGTTCTGATTTAGTCTTTGCCTAATGGTTTCCACATCCATCAAGGTAACTTTCAGCTCGACTCTATACCCGTACTGTTGAATGAAGGCTTTGTACAACATATCCCAATCTTTTTGGGTACTTTCTTCCAGGGTATTGAATCAATTTTGCACAATAGGATCCAACGAGAGCATGAAATACCTCAGAGTTGAGCCTTAGTAGCTCTAACAAATTGCATGGCAGTGATGTAGTGCTTGACATGCAAGTGAGGATTTCCTATACCATTGTACCTAGTAAAGGAAGGCATCTTGAACTTGTAAGGGACCTCCTCATCTTGTTCGAACAACTTGTCGACCTCCGGCATTTCTACAATTTTTAGCTTCTTCTTGAATTTCTTCTCTAAATCAGTGATCATCTTTTCCACATCAGATGTTTTGGTCTTTTTCGCAGTTGCTCTTTCCACAACCTTTGGCTCTTTCTTCTTATCTTAAGGATCTTGAAAGTATTGAGCCCAGTCGTCATTGTCATCAACGACTACTTTATCATCATCAAAAGCTATTTCACAAACCTTAGCCTTCCTTTTGTCCTTTGGCTTCTTGGTGCTAATAGATGCCTCGGCAGTGTTTCCCAAAAGTGCAAGCAATTGGTTCTTCATAGTCTCAGCCAGGAACTCCTTTAGTTATTCCATCTTAGCATTGAGGGTATTGTCCACCATTCTTTGAATTTGTTCGGGATCCATTGTTCTTGGCGAGAAGGTAATTGAGTCGCTGCTGGATTCTATGTCACTGGCGTAGGTGGGGTTGTCATATTTTCTTGAACTGCTGTACTCCAGGTCTGTGAGCCAGAAAGGATCAATGTGTAACATCCTAAAAATTTTAAAATTTTCTAATTTTTAGAAAAATTGGATAAAATAAATTATAATTTAAAAGAATAAATTAAATTAATGGTTTTAAATGAAAAATGAAGGGATTTTAAATGAAAAAGTGGAATATATATGTGATATATATGCAAAATATACATAACATATATAAAAGTCAAAAGAAAAGGGTATTTTGGTAATTAAATCTTATAAATTCAAAATTAATAAAATAATTCAAAAAAAATTATTTTTGAATGAAAGAGGGAAATTAGGACTTTTAATTTGTTAAAAAAATAATTAAATATTAAATATTAAATTATTTTAATATATATATAAATATGTGGTTAAAAAAAAAAGATGAAAAGAAAAGAATATTAAAAGTCTTCATCTTCTTCTTCTTCCTCTTCTTCAAGAATGTGTCTTCCATGGAACTTGAAGACTAAGGATTTTGCTTCTTCCATACTCCATAAATTGAAGGAATTAACAAGTTTCAAGTGGATTTTTGGTGATTTTCACTAAAATTAGTAAGTTTTCATCTCTTTTCTTTGAATTCCATGGAAGATGAGATTATGTGAGTTTTGAGATTTTGATGTAGTATGTTATAATTGTTGGAATTGGTGTGTATGATGTTATTTTGGGTAGTTAACAATGATTCTAAGGTTAGATTAAAGAGATGATGGAGTTTGGTAAAAGAATGGTGAAGAGAGAGAATTTAGGGTTATGGATTTTTGGGGTTTTGAAAACATGAACTTTAATTGTGCAAATTGGTGCTAAATGAGTTGTTTTGATTCATAAACAAGTATTTTAAAGTCAAATATTGGATTTGGTGGTGTTGGGTTGGAGTTTGAGACTGGAAGAGGAGATTTAGGGTTTTGGAAAAGTGATTTTCCAAAGTGGTTGAATTATGTGATTTTATTTGTTTAAGCATGTTGTTTAGTGTTAAAAATGATGAATATAAGCTTGGAATGAGTAATGGATTGTGTTGGAATGGAAAACCTTCAATGGGGGAAGGTTATGCCATTTTTGAGATTTTGTGTATAAGAGTGTATTTTTATAATGTAAATGATTTAAATGTATTAAAACATGTTTTTAATAATATAAATAAACTTAGAACACTAATTTAATTATAGTTGAATGGAATTCTAATGTTGAAGTAAGGAAAGGCTAAATTTTTGAAAATTTGTAGGAGTGATGTGTAATTATGGTTTAATGTTGGAAATGCCATTAAATGTTATACTAAATGATTATTTGTTATCACATTTGGTTTAGGCATTAAGGGAAGTTGATTTGCTTCATCCAAGTGGTGAAGGGCAAGTTGGAAAGATAGGTTGTTTTTAGCTTGCTTTGGGTTGCTAGTGGAGGTATGTACAAACTTTGAATATATTGTTTATATTTGCATGACATTTGGGCTTAACACATTTTTGTTGGAAAATGTGTTAAGTTACTTGGTTCATTTATTGTGTATGAATAATGTGCTACGACATTTGTAATGTCATATATATGTTAAATGCATTGTGAAAAGCCATGGATAATGGCTAATTTGTGTAACATGTGAAATATGCATATTATGTGAAAATACCCAAAGTAATTGGGTAATGTGTTGTGAATGCAAAAATGAGATATGTGTAATAATGAAATGAATTGATATTGATAAAAATAAGAAAAGTGAGAAAAATGAGAAAGATGTGAAAAGTGAGAAAAGTGAGCAAAAATGTGAAAATAAGGCAATGTGCCTAGATTGAATATGTAAAAATGAGAAAGAGATTAATAATGAGAAATATGAATAAATTGTGTGCCTAGTATGTTATTCAATTTACAGAGTTCCGGGTTTGGCGACATGCCTATGATTGCCTACGAGCTATACGTTGGAATGGTGAAAAGACAGGGTCATAAGCCAGGCCAGCTGATAAATATGATGTTTTTGGGGTGAAAAGACTGGGCCGTAAGTCTAAAAAACTGTAGCCGTCTAGCCGGGTTGAGGACCAAGATACTGGGGCCTAAGGGTCTAGCCGGGTTGAGGTCCAAGAGACTGGGGCTGTTACATTATCCATGGATATATATATAGCCTGCGGGGCTAGACACATGGTGTCATTATGGACCAAAGTAGTAACTCTGAAATTTGAATAGCATATTAGATCCTTTTTGGGCCAATGATTATCTTTATTTTAATATGAAATGTTTGAAAAATATAAGAAAGTGGATTGATGTGACATCTATATGCATTATGCATTGGCATTGCATTGAGTTATGTTATTATTATCAAAGTTTGTACCGCTAGGCTTCGGCTTAGCGCGATTGTTTTCGTCGCGCAGGTGACAGGGTAGACCCAGTTGAGCTAGAGAGTTCTTCTAGACCAGGTCGGGTCTAGACTTGTAGTTGAGCTTGTTGAGTTGCTATTGAGATCAGAAACACTACTACCAGCATGTATATATTTTTATGTTATTGTATATTTTGAGTATTATGCATAATATATTATGTTTTAAATTTTACGTATTGTATATTCTAAAGAATGTTTGGGTCAATGTATTTGAAATGGGAGAGTAAGTGTATTTTAAATTATATATATCTATATATATATATAAATGTTTGAGAAACTTGGTGAAATTGAGAAGTATGGTTGAAATGGTGATTGAAAATTATTTGGGAGTATTTTCTTTTTACAGGTTGAGTAATTGCTAAATTTTGGGATATCCAAATTACAGATAAATTTATGGCGAATTTTTCTCAGAGATTTATATATATATATATATTATTTATTTTGGATTCTTATAACAAGTAAAGAATATTTATGTTCTATTTAATTTTTATATATTTAGAATTTGAAATTTTAAATTGGAAATGTGAAAAAAAAATAGTAAACCGGTCTGTGACATTTTTGTACCGTATATGCGTATTTTACATATGCTGAAAGTATGTATTGTACATATATAGGGTATAAGGGTGTTACAATTATTTTGGTATCAGAGCCTAGGTTTTAGGTTCTAAACTTTGGTGAATTGTAAGAAAAAGAAAATTTTGATTTTTGAAATATGGTTTTTAAATAAGATACATGCATTGGCACTGGCAGTTTCTAATCTCTGATATAGTATTTTTTGCTTTGTTTGCAGATGTAGGTAGTTATGGCGTCTCGGCCGCATCAGGCTGCTGAGGGTAGTGCAGAGAGTGTGACTCCAGATGAGGGTAGAGATGGAGCTAGAGTTGTATCTGCTGGTGAGGCATCTGTTTCTGTGCCTGTGAGACCAGCAACTGATGAGATTCCGCCTGGCTGGGTATGGCATATGGTAGAGTTGTTGAGGCAGGCTCCAGTTCCGCAGCCGCCACAGCCACAGCCACAGTTGCCGGTGAGGCAGTATGATAAATTGAGAAAGTATGGGGCTGAGACTTTGTTGGTACTACAGATCCTGCAGTAGCTGAGCAGTGGTTGGATAGGAGGATGATTCGAAAGGGATGTGAGGCTTATCTTGCTCATATTGTAGATACTAGAGTAGTGGGATCCCTGCTTGAAAGTATACCCACAATTGCCGAGTTTCCAGATATTTTCCCTGATGATTTGCCAGGGGTACCTCCTGAGAGAGAAGTGGAGTTTGGTATCGATTTCTTGCCTGGTACCACTCCTATCTCTATCATCCCTTATCGAATGGCACCTGCTGAGTTGAGAGAGTTGAAGGTACAGTTGTAGGAGTTATTGGATAAAGGGTTTATCCGCCCTAGTGTGTCCCCGTGGGGAGCGCCTGTGTTGTTTGTGAAGAAGAAGGATGGCACCATGATATTGTGTATTGATTATAGGCAGTTGAATAAGGTGACCATCAAGAATAAGTATCATTTACCTAGAATAGATGATATCTTTGATCAATTGAAGGGAGCAGCAGTTTTCTCTAAGATTGATCTGAGATCAGGGTACCATCAGTTGAGAATCAGAGAGGAAGATGTTCCTAAGACAGCTTTCCTCTCAAGGTATGGGCATTATGAGTTTTTGGTGATGCATTTTGGATTGACAAATGCACTTGCAGCTTTTATGGATTTGATGAACAGGGTGTTTCGACCCTATTTGGATCAGTTTGTGGTAGTCTTTATTGATGATATTTTGGTGTATTCGCATAATAAGGAGGAGCATGATGAGCATTTGCGGATTGTATTGCAGACCTTGAGAGAGAAGCAATTGTATGCTAAGCTATCGAAGTGTGAGTTTTAGCTTGATCAAGTGAATTTTCTCGGTCATGTAGTTTCAGCAGATGGTATAAGAGTTGATCTGAGTAAAGTTGACGCCATTTTGAATTAGAGTCCACCAAAGTCTGTGACTAAAGTTAGAAGTTTTCTGGGTTTGGCAGGCTATTATCGATGGTTTGTGATGGGTTTTTCTTTGATAGCTACTCCACTCACTAGATTACTTCGGAAGGGAGTTAGATTTGTGTGGACAGATCAGTGTCAAGCAAGCTTTGAGCAGTTGAAGGAGATGTTGACTCAAGCTCCTGTTCTTACCTTGCCTGTGGAAGATAAACCATATGTGATTTACAGTGATGCTTCACATAACGGTTTAGATTGTGTTTTGATGCAGAAGGGTAGAGTCATAGCTTATGCTTCTCGGCAGTTGAAACCGCATAAGTTGAATTACCCGACGCATGATTTGGAGTTAGCAGCCATAGTTTTTGCTTTAAAGATTTGGCGACACTACTTGTATGGGGAGAAGTGTTTCATCTGTACAAATCACATGAGTTTGAAATTTGGGGGTTCAGAGAGAGCTGAATCTTCAGCAGAGACGGTGGTTAGAGTTGATTAAAGACTACGACTGTTTGATTGATTATCATCTTGGTAAGACAAATTTTATTACTGATGCCTTGAGTCGAAAGTCTTTGGCAGGTTTGACTGCTTATTCGCTCTCTTTGCTTGTTGAGTTGAGAGCATTGCATGCTAGATTTGAGTCTTCTGATGATAGTGCTCTGATGGCTCAGTTGCAGTTGAGGTCAGTCTTGTTGGATCATATTAGGGAGGCTCAATTAGCAGATGAGAGAATTTAGAAAATTGTGTTGGTTTGTCAGAAGGGGGAAAGTCGAGACTTTTATGTGATGGATGATGGTAGTCTATGGTATAGAGATAGATTGTGTATTCCTGATGATGTAGAATTGAAAAGAATGATATTAGAGGAAGCACATCGGTCACTTTTTGCTATACACCCTGGGAGTACCAAGATGTATCAGGACTTGAAGTAACATTATTGGTGGTCAAGAATGAAGAGGGACATAGCAGAGTTTGTATCCATATGTCTCGCTTGCCAGAAAGTGAAGGCTGAGCGCCAAGTACCTTCAGGATTGCTCCAACCTTTATCAGTGCCAGAGTGGAAATGGGAGCGAGTGGCAATGGATTTTGTGACTGGACTACCTTTGACTCAGAAGAAGCATGATGCAATCTGGGTGATAGTTGATCGGATGACGAAGACAACTCATTTTCTTCCAGTTCGGATGGATTATTCTCTTGAGAGGTTGGCTGAGCTGTATATCAATGAGATAGTCAGGTTGCATGGAGTCTCAGTTTCTTTGGTGTAGAATCGAGATCCCAGATTTACTTCGAGGTTTTGGAAGAGTTTGCATAATGCTTTGGGTTCTTGATTGCATTTTAGTACTGCTTTCCATCCTCAGATAGATGGACAGTCAGAGAGAGTGATACAGATTCTGGAGGATATGTTGAGGAGCTGTATCATTGATTTTACCGGGAATTGGGACAAATTTTTGCCATTAATTGAGTTTGCTTATAACAACAGTCATCATTCAAGTATTGGGATGACTCCTTATGAGGCTTTATATGGCAGGAGATGCAAGACACCTTTGTGTTGGGATGAAGTTGGAGAAGGTAAACTGGTTGGTCCCGATTTGATTAAGGAAACAGAGGAGAAAGTGAAGGTGATTCGGGGTCGTTTGAAAGCAGCTTCTGACTGACAGAAATCTTATTCAAATTTAAAGAGAAAAGACATAGAGTTCAGTGTGGGAGATAAAGTATTTCTGAAGGTGTCTCCATGGAAGAAGATTTTGAGATTTGGCCGCAAAGGGAAGTTGAGTCCTCGTTTCATAGGACCATATGAGGTGTTGGAGAGAGTTGGTCCAGTGGCTTATAGACTAGCTTTGCCGCTGAGTTGGATCGAATACATAATGTTTTTCATGTCTCGATGCTTCGGAGATATAGGTCTGACCCATCTCATATCTTGTTAGTGGAGTCCAATGAGGTGAGTCCAGATCTGACTTAAGAGGAAGAACCAGTGGCGATTTTGGCACGAGAGGTTAAAGAATTGAGGAATAAGAGGTTGCCACTTGTGAAAGTCCTTTGGAGGAATCATGCCACTGAGGAAGCGACCTGGGAAAGTGAGCAGGCGATGCAGAGTCAGTTTTTCCATTTGTTCCAGACTTGAGGACAGGTAATTTCGAGGATGAAATTTGTTTTAGGGGAAGAGAATTGTAACATCCTAAAATTTTTGAAAATTTCTAATTTTTAGAAAAATTGGATAAAATAAATTATAATTTAAAAGGATAAATTAAATTAATGGTTTTAAATGAAAAATGAAGGGATTTTAAATGAAAAAGTGGAATATATATGTGATATATATGCAAATTATACATAACATATATAAAAGTCAACATTTTTTAAAAGAAAAGGGTATTTTGGTAATTAAATATTATAAATTCAAAATTAATAAAATAATTCAAAAATAAATTATTTTTGAATGGAAGAGGGAAATTAGGACTTTTAATTTATTAAAAAATAATTAAATAATTAAATATTAAATTATTTTAATATATATATGTGTGTGGTTAAAAAAAAAAGATGAAAGGAAAAGAATATTAAAGTCTTCATCTTCTTCTTCTTCTTCTTCAAGGACGTGGCTTCCATGGGAGCTTAAAGACCAAGGATTTTTCTTCTTCCATGCTCCATAAATTGAAGGAATTAACAAGTTTCAAGTGGATTTTTGGTGATTTCCACCAAAATTAATAAGTTTCCATCTCTTTTCTTTGAATTCCATGGAAGATGAGATTATGTGAGTTTTGAGATTTTGATGTAGTATGTTATAATTGTTGAAATTGGTGTGTATGATGTTATTTTGGGTAGTTAACAATGATTCTAAGGTTAGATTGAAGAGATGATGGAGTTTGGTTAAAGAATGGTGAAGAGAGAAAATTTAGGGTTATGGATTATTGGGATTTTGAAAACATGAACTTTAATTGTCCAAATTGGTTCTAAATGAGTTGTTTTGATTCATAAACAAGTATTTTAAAGTCAAATATTGGATTTGGTGGTGTTGGGTTGGAGTTTGAGAATGGAAGTGGAGATTTAGGGTTTTGGAAAAGTGATTTTCCAAAGTGGTTGAATTGTGTGATTTTATTTGTTTAAACATGTTGTTTAGTGTTAAAAATGATGAATATAAGCTTCGAATGAGTAATGGATTGTTTTGGAATGGAAAACCTTCAATGGGGGAAGGTTATGCCATTTTTGAGATTTTATGTATAAGAGTGTATTTTTATAATGTAAATGGTTTAAATGTATTAAAATATGTTTTTAATAATATAAATAAACTTAAAACACTAATTTAATTATAGTAGAATGGAATTCTAATGTTGAAGTAAGGAAAGGCTAAATTTTAGGAAATTTGTAAGAGTGATGTGTAATTATGGTTTAATGTTGGAAATGCCATTAAATGTGATACTAAATGATTATTTGTTATCACATTTTATTTAGGCATTGAGGGAGGTTGATTTGCTTCATCCAAGTGGTGAAGGGCAAGTTGGAAAGATTGGATTGAAGGTTGTTTTTAGCTTGCTTTGGGTTGCTAGTGGAGGTATGTACAAACTTTGAATATATTATTTATATTTGCATGACATTTGGGCTTAACACATTTTGGTTGGAAAATGTGTTAAGTTACTTGGTTCATTGATTGTGTATGAATAATGTGCTATGACATTTGTAATGTCATATATGTGTTAAATGCATTGTGAAAAGCCACCGATAATGGCTAATTTGTGTAACATGTGAAATATGCATATTATGTGAAAATACTCAAAGTAATTGGGTAATGTGTTGTGAATGCAAAAATGAGATATGTGTAATAATTAAATGAATTGATATTGATAAAAATAAGAAAAGTGAGAAATATAAGAAAGATGTGAAAAATAAGAAAAGTGAGAAAAAAAGTGAAAATAAGGCAATGTGCCTAGATTGAATATGTAAAAATGAGAAAGAGATTAATAATGAGAAATATGAATAAATTGTGTGCCTAGTATGTTATTCAATTTTCAGAGTTCTGAGTTTGGCGGCATGCCTATGATTGCCTATGGGCTATACGCTGGAATGGTGAAAAGACTGGGTCGTAAGCCAGGCTAGCTGATAAATATGATATTTTTGGAGTGAAAAGACTGGGTCGTAAGCCTCAAAAACTATAGCAGTCTAGCTTGGTTGAGGTCCAAGATACTGGGGCTATTACATTATCCATGGATATATATATTGCCTACGAGGCTAGACACATGGTGTCATTATGGACCAAAGCAGTAACTCTAAAATTTGAATAGCATATTAGATCCTTTTTGGGCCCATGCTTTGTCTTTGTTTTAATATGAAATGTTTGAAAAATATAAGAAAGTGGATTGATATGACATCTATATGCATTATGCATTGGCATTGCATTGAGTTATGTTGTTATTATCAAAGTTTGTACCACTAGGCTTCGGCTTAGCGTGATTGTTTCTGTCGCGCAGGTAACAGGGTAGACCCAGTTGAGCCAGAGAGTTCTTCTAGACCAGGTCGGGTCTAGACTTGTAGTTGAGCTTGTTGAGTTGCTATCGAGATCAGAAACACTACCAGTAGCATGTATATATTTTTATGTTATTGTATATTTTGAGTATTATGCATAATATATTATGTTTTGAATTTTATGTATTGTATATTATAAAGAATGTTTGGGTCAATGTATTTGAAATGGGAGAGTAAATGTGTTTTAAATTATATATATATATATATATATATTTATATATATATAAATATTTGAGAAACTTGGTGAAATTGAGAAGTATGGTTTAAATGGTGATTGGAAATTATTTGGGAGTGTTTTCTTTTTACAGGTTGAGTAATTGCTAAATTTTGGGATATTTAAATTACAGACAAAACTCTGGCAAATTTTTCTCAGAGATTCATATATATATATATATATATTATTTTGGGTTCTTATAACAAGTAAAGAATATTTATATTCTATTTAATTTTTATATATTTATAATTTGAATTTTTAAATTGAAAATGTGAAAAAAAATTTAGTAATTCGGTCTGTGACATTTTTGTACCGTATATGCGTATTTTACATATGCTAAAAATATGTATGCTAAAAATATGTATTGTACGCATATAGGGTATAAGGGTGTTACACAATGACATATTATGCAATGCGTGTATGCATGCATGCATGTATGCACAAACGACAAACAAACAACAAAAAAACAAAGGTAATTAGGACGTTCCTTCCAACCTTATAACTTCCACACACAAATGGCGAGTCTCTTTTCCTAGGCATATGGTTAATAAAAATACCAACATGGGATATTTTGTTCTCAAAAAATTTCCTCAGACAATTTAACCAATAGTTGCATTTTCTAACATAGAAGTCGGTCCATGATAATTCCAATTAATTAGGCTTTAATCCATTGAATCTCAACTAAAATAGCTTTTATGCTCAATTGAATTAAAACTAAATTAAGAGGTTTATCATAAATAGATTTTTTATTTTGAAAAAGCAACCATTGATTCATGCCAAAAATAAGCCCATGATTAATGATTCGTGGTATAAGCTAGGCTCACAATTGATTTTTGATATTTCGTAATTGACCTAAATATTTGTAAGCTCTTTGTAATTTTTAGAAGAAGTGTAAGATAACTTTGTTTCAAAGCCTTTGGTCTTTTTAAAATTTAACCATAAGGTGGAAAAAGATTTTTCACCCATACTTGAAAGGTTTTAATGTCCAAAGACCTTCCTGAAAATTTTGAAAATAGTTTTGGTCTTTTGGATATTAAAGTAAAAGAATTATTTTTGAGCTTACAATATAGATAGGTCATATTAGAAAAAGAACAAACCAAATAAGCTATGGTGTTGTGTAACACCCCTTCCCGACCTACATATGTAAGCTGAGTAGAGGTGCCACACTAACCTAATGTTGCTACCAATTTTACTTAGTCAAATTTTAGTTCCGATTTTTACAAAATTTTTGCCATAGTTTCGCCTAAAAATTGAGTCCCAAGTGTCGACAAAATTGGTTTTTTTCTTATTTTTAAAAACATTTTACACAAACCAATGCAAACAAAATCATTCTCAGTACACTCCCAATAAATCCCCCTTGTAACCTCAACTACAACCTGCAAAAAGGATTTACACTTCTAGTACAACATAAAATAAAGGTTTTGTGACAACCCCCATATTTAAATATTACACAGCGGAAGTTATAAAATATTTACATATTTACAAATTCATATACATCAAAACCCAAGTTTTACAACACATAAAATTTATACATGATTGGCAAGTCTGCTCTGATCTTTAAGCTCCCAAAATGGATTCTTCAAGGTCTACTCTCACTAGGTCTTGATGAACTCTCGGGTTCAACTCTATCCACTCTATTACCTGCGCGATTAAACACTATCGCGCTAAGCCAATGACTTAGTAAGATAAAACATGCTAATAGTATGCTTTAATGCAATACAATGCCACATATGCTATTGATAAGATCAACATTATAAATATAAAGTTAACACATAATTATGCATTTCACAAATCATAGTCATATGAGCATACCACATTCAACATTACTCAACAACCAACATCTTATTTCATTAACTCATAACATTATTTAGGACATTCATATAACCTTGACACCTATGGGCCCAACAAGTATTTAATACGATATTCAGAGTTCAGAGTTACTGCTTTGGTTCATAGTCACAATAATCACGCCCGTAGGCAAGTGTAACAGACCCAGTCTCTTGGATCATCAACTCAACACATATGAGGAGATCCTCAACCCGGCAAGACTGTTACAAATCATATATCTCATAGTGTAACAGACCCAGTCTCTTGGACCATCAACTCAACACCTATGAGGAGGTCCTCAACCCGGCAAGACTGTTACCTTTCATCATTTCTTAGGCATGCCACCCAAATCCAGAACTCTGAAACTGAATAACATATTAAACAAACAATTCATTTCCATTCTCAATTCTCATCACATTTAGGCAAACATGCCTTCTTTCTTTCAATTACATCATCTTAGCCAATAACAATGGCTTCACATTTCATTTCACAATATAACATCTCATTATTCAAGTATATATATATATATCTCATCCATGATCACATTATATCTCACATAGCATCATTCATAAATATCAACATTTCATTCCACATTACTCATGAAACACATTACCATTCACAATGCACAACATAACATTGTTCAATCTCAACAATGCAATTAGGGCAAAGAACAATTGATTATAACATTCATTGATTCAAGTGTGTTTAAAGTGTTTAGGGTTAGGTTTAAGGACCAACCTACCTTTGGAAAACCAAAGCAATGCAAAAAGAACAAAGAATTAAAACCCTAACCATAAATAGTACATTCTGGTTTTAAACTCCATTTTATCCTTATTTTGAAAAATTGTATAAAATAATCTACTTGACTAAAAATTCTAAAATTTTTACAGAATTTAGTTTTGTATCTTAAAATCATCCCTTTAAATTTTCAGATCAAACTGAACACAAAATCTTGGTCAAATAGTTCACCTAACCAGACTGCCCCAATTGCCCTGCATCCTGGCAGCAGTTCTGAACTTTGTGAATTCCATAAATCAAATTCAATCAACGTGGTTCCAAATTATTTTTCTCAAATACTAGACTCACTAAGAAACGACATATCCAAAATTCAATTGAATATGATTTTTCTACATTTTATTAAAAATCCCGAAATAGAGCTGTCTCAGTTAAGGTACCTGCTGGAACAGTTCTACTAAAAATAATCTTTCTAAACTCATAACCATTCCAAAATAGAATCAACATATTTTTCAGTCATTCTAGACTCATAGAGGCACAACATATCAAAAATTCACTTCAAGAACATTTTTCTAAAATTAATTAAAAATCATACAAGTCACAGCCTTTACTAATCCTAAAACAGAAACAATTTCACTAAACACCAATCTTACTCTTCCATCACCAACACCAACCCAACTTCTCATCTATCAAGCAAAATCAATACTTACAATCATACCATAAGCAACTTAATCATACCACTTCAAAAGAATTGAAGAAATTAGAGAAAAGATCTTACCTTAGTTAAAAACTTCTTAAAGCAACACTTGAACACTTAATCTTTCTTCAATTTAAGCTTGAAATCATCAAAACCATCACTTGTCTCTTTCTTTCTCTTTGGCTATGGAGGGCCGGCCATCAACAAGAAGAAGAAGAAGAAATGGTGAAGAAAACACAAGTCAAACCTTCTTTAAATATCCACCATGTGATTTTATCCAAGCAATTACCAAAGTGCCCTTATTCACATAATTATCTTTTTGTCTTATATGTGCCCAATTAAGTAATTTACCAATCTCAAATAAATATCTTCTCTTGCCTTGACCAAGCCTTTTGACCACTTTATATGTCATATATATTAACATATACACAACATATAAATTTGTCTCTAAACCTTATTTCTTCCCAAAATACATATACATATACTTTCTCTTCTCAATTTCTTTTCTCTTACAATTTAACACATATATTCAATCCAATATATAACAATAACAACAACAACCATATGCAAAACTTCTAGGGCATAAATGAGGATATTACAATTCTCCCCCTCTAAAAAGAAAATTTCATCCTCGAAATTACCTGATATCAACTCTGAAACAACTGCGGATACTGATCTCGCATGGATTGTTCACTTTCCCAAGTTGCTTCTTCTTTTCCATGATTTTTCCACAAAATCTTCACCAATGGCAATCTTTTGTTTCTCAACTCTTTCACTTCCCGTGCCAAGATAGCAACTGGTTCCTCTTCAAATGTCAAGTCTGGGCTCACTTCAATAGATTCAAAAGGCAACACATGAGATGGATCCGACCTATATCTCCTCAACATAGAAACATGGAATACATTATGAATACGATCCAACTCAGGTGGCAAAGCAAGTCGATACGCCACCGGCCCAACTCTTTCTAACACTTCATACGGCCCAATGAAACGAGGACTCAATTTCCTTTCCGACCGAACCTCAAAATCTTCTTCCAAGGAGACACTTTCAAAAATACCTTATCTCCAACATCAAACTCTATATCTCTCCTCTTCAGATCTGCATAAGACTTCTGTCGGTCTGAAACTGCTTTTAACCTGCCTCGAATCAACTTTACTTTTTCTTCAGTTTCTTGAATCAAATCAGGACCAACCAACTTATTATCCCCAAGCTCATTCCAACAAAGAGGTGTCCTACACCGTCTGCCATACAATGCTTCAAACGGTGCCATACCAATGCTGGATTGGTGACTGTTGTTGTAAGCAAACTCCACAAGAGGTAAAAACCTATCCCAACTTCTAGAGAAATCGATGACACAACTTCTCAACATGTCCTCAATAATCTGTATCACCCTCTCTGACTGTCCATCCGCCTGTGGATGAAAAGCAGTACTGAAGTGCAGTCGAGAACCCAAAGCACTATGCAAACTCTTCCAAAATCTGGAAGTAAACCTGGGATCTCGATCAGACACTAAAGAAGTTGGAACACCATGCAGTTTCACAATCTCATGGATATACAGCTCAGCCAATCTCTCCAAAGAGTAATCCATTCGAACCGGAAGGAAATGAGTTGTCTTAGTCAATCTATCCACAATCACCCATATAGCATCATGCTTCTTTTGTGTCAATGACAAACCAGACACAAAATCCATTGTCACTCTTTCCCACTTCCATTCTGGCACTAACAATGGTTGAAGCAACCCGGTTGGAACTTGATGCTCTGCTTTAACCTTCTGACAAGTGAGACATTTCGACACAAAATCTGCAATGTCTCTCTTCAAACCAATCCACCAATAATGCTGTCTCAAATCATGATACATCTTCGTATTACCCGGATGCATAGCAAACATTGATTGATGAGCTTCTTCCAAAATGACCCTTTTCAAATCAGCATCATCGGGTACACACAATCGGTTCTTAAACCAGAGACTCCCATCGCTCTTCACAATAAAATCTCTACCCTTTCCACTCTGACAATCTGAAACAATCTTCTGTATCTTCTTATCAGCCAACTGAGCTTCTTTGATCTGATCTAACAAAATCGGCTTTAATTGCAACTGTGCCAATAATGCACCATCAACACAAGGTACAAAACTGGCATGCAATGCTCTCAACTCAACAAGCAACGAGAGCGAGTAAACTGTTAAACCAGCTAAAGACTTCCGACTTAAGGCATTAGCAACAACATTTGCTTTACCTGGATGATAGACAATCAAACAGTCGTAGTCTTTAATCAACTCCAACCATCTCCTCTGACGAAGATTGAGTTCTTTCTGGACACCCAAATACTTCAAACTCTTGTGATCAATGTAGATGAAACATTGCTCCCCAAACAGATAGTGGCGCCAAATCTTCAATGCAAACACAATGGCAGCCAATTCCAAATCATGGGTTGGATAGTTAAGCTCATGCGGTTTCAACTGTCGAGATGCATAAGCTATAACTTTACCTTCTTGCATCAATACACACCCCAAACCTCTATGTGAAGCATCACTGTAAATCACATAAGGTTTACCTTCAACAGGTAAAGTAAGAACAGGCGCTTGAGTTAACAATTCTCTCAACTGCTCAAAACTCGCCTGACACTGATCCGTCCACACAAATCTCACTCCCTTACGAAGCAATCTGGTGAGTGGAGTAGCTATCAAAGAAAACCCTTTCACAAACCGCCTGTAATAGCCTGCCAAACCCAGAAAACTTCTAATCTCAGTCACAGACTTGGGTGGACTCCAATTCAATATAGCTTCAACTTTGCTCGGATCAACTCTAATACCCTCTGCTGAAACTATATGTCCGAGAAAAGCTACTTGATCCAACCAGAACTCACATTTCGACAATTTGGCAAATAACTGCTTTTCTCTCAAAATCTGCAACACAATCCGCAGATGCATATCATGTTCCTCTTCATTCCGCGAATACACCAATATATCATCAATGAAGACCACTACAAACTGATCCAAATAGGGCCTAAACACCCTATTCATCAAATCCATGAAAGCTGCAGGTGCATTTGTCAGACCAAAAGGCATAACTAAAAATTCATAATGCCCATACCTGGTCCGAAAGGCGGTCTTAGGAACATCTTCAGCTTTGACTCTCAACTGATGATACCCAGATCTCAAATCAATTTTGGAGAACACTGACGCTCCCTTCAACTGATCAAAGAGATCATCGATTCTAGGCAAAGGATATTTATTTTTAATAGTCACCTTATTCAATTGCCTATAATCGATACACAACCTCATAGTACCATCTTTCTTTTTCACAAATAGAACAGGAGCTCCCCAAGGAGAAACACTGGGGCGAATAAATCCTTTGTCCAACAACTCCTGTAATTGCACTTTCAACTCCCTCAATTCTGCTGGTGCCATTCTATAAGGAGTAATAGAGATAGGAGTTGTACCAGGCAACAATTCAATACCGAACTCCACCTCTCTCTCAAGAGGTACTGTAACACCCCTTCCCGACCTACATATGTAAGCTGAGTAGAGGTGCCACACTAACCTAATGTTGCTACCAATTTTACTTAGTCAAATTTTAGTTCCGATATTTACAAAATTTTTGCCATAGTTTCGCCTAAAAATTGAGTCCCAAGTGTCGACAAAACCGGTTTTTTTCTTATTTTTTTAAAATATTTTACACAAACCAATGCAAACAAAATCATTCTCAGTACACTCCCAATAAATCCCCCTTGTAACCTCAACTACAACCTGCAAAAAGGATTTACACTTCTAGTACAACATAAAATAAAGGTTTTGTGACAACCCCCATATTTAAATATTACACAGCGGAAGTTATAAAATATTTACATATTTACAAATTCATATACATCAAAACCCAAGTTTTACAACACATAAAATTTATACATGATTGGCAAGTCTGCTCTGATCTTTAAGCTCCCAAAATGGATTCTTCAAGGTCTACTCTCACTAGGTCTTGATGAACTCTCGGGTTCAACTCTATCCACTCTATTACCTGCGCGATTAAACACTATCGCGCTAAGCCAACGGCTTAGTAAGATAAAACATGCTAATAGTATGCTTTAATGCAATACAATGCCACATATGCTATTGATAAGATCAACATTATAAATATAAAGTTAACACATAATTATGCATTTCACAAATCATAGTCATATGAGCATACCACATTCAACATTACTCAACAACCAACATCTTATTTCATTAACTCATAACATTATTTAGGACATTCATATAACCTTGACACCTATGGGCCCAACAAGTATTTAATACGATATTCAGAGTTCAGAGTTACTGCTTTGGTTCATAGTCACAATAATCACGCCCGTAGGCAAGTGTAACAGACCCAGTCTCTTGGATCATCAACTCAACACATATGAGGAGATCCTCAACCCGGCAAGACTGTTACAAATCATATATCTCATAGTGTAACAGACCCAGTCTCTTGGACCATCAACTCAACACCTATGAGGAGGTCCTCAACCCGGCAAGACTGTTACCTTTCATCATTTCTTAGGCATGCCACCCAAATCCAGAACTCTGAAACTGAATAACATATTAAACAAACAATTCATTTATTATATAGTTACCATTTCCATTCTCAAATTCTCATCACATTTAGGCAAACATGCCTTCTTTCTTTCAATTACATCATCTTAGCCAATAACAATGGCTTCACATTTCATTTCACAATATAACATCTCATTATTCAAGTATATATATATATCTCATCCATGATCACATTATATCTCACATAGCATCATTCATAAATATCAACATTTCATTCCACATTACTCATAAAACACATTACCATTCACAATGCACAACATAACATTGTTCAATCTCAACAATGCAATTAGGGCAAAGAACAATTGATTATAACATTCATTGATTCAAGTGTGTTTAAAGTGTTTAGGGTTAGGTTTAAGGACCAACCTACCTTTGGAAAACCAAAGCAATGCAAAAAGAACAAAGAATTAAAACCCTAACCATAAATAGTACATTCTGGTTTTAAACTCCATTTTATCCTTATTTTGAAAACTTGTATAAAATAATCTACTTGACTAAAAATTCTAAATTTTTTACAGAATTTAGTTTTGTATCTTAAAATCATCCCTTTAAAATTTCAGATCAAACTGAACACAAAATCTTGGTCAAATAGTTCACCTAACCAGACTGCCCCAATTGCCCTGCATCCTGGCAGCAGTTCTGAACTTTGTGAATTCCATAAATCAAATTCAATCAAAGTGGTTCCAAATTATTTTTCTCAAATACTAGACTCACTAAGCAACAACATATCCAAAATTCGATTGGATATGATTTTTCTACATTTTATTAAAAATCACGAAATATAGCTGTCCCAGTTAAGGTACCTGCTGGAACAGGTCTAATGAAAATAATCTTTCTAAACTCATAACCATTCCAAAATCGAATCAACATATTTTTCAGTCATTCTAGACTCATATAGGCACAACATATCAAAAATTCACTTCAAGAACATTTTTCTAAAATTAATTAAAAATCATACAAGTCACAGCCTTTACTAATCCTAAAACAGAAACAATTTCACTAAACACCAATCTTACTCTTCCATCACCAACACCAACCCAACTTCTCATCTATCAAGCAAAATCAATACTTACAATCATACCATAAGCAACTTAATCATACCACTTCAAAAGAATTGAAGAAATTAGAGAAAAGATCTTACCTTAGTTAAAAACTTCTTAAAGCAACACTTGAACACTTAATCTTTCTTCAATTTAAGCTTGAAATCATCAAAACCATCACTTGTCTCTTTCTTTCTCTTTGGCTATGGAGGGCCGGCCATCAACAAGAAGAAGAAGAAGAAATGGTGAAGAAAACACAAGTCAAACCTTCTTTAAATATCCACCATGTGATTTTATCCAAGCAATTACCAAAGTGCCCTTATTCACATAATTATCTTTTTGTCTTATATGTGCCCAATTAAGTAATTTACCAATCTCAAATAAATATCTTCTCTTGCCTTGACCAAGCCTTTTGACCACTTTATATGTCATATATATTAACATATACACAACATATAAATTTGTCTCTAAACCCTATTTCTTCCCAAAATACATATACATATACTTTCTCTTCTCAATTTCTTTTCTCTTACAATTTAACACATATATTCAATCCAATATATAACAATAACAACAACAACAATATGCAAAACTTCTAGGGCATAAATGAGGATATTACAATTCTCCCCCTCTAAAAAGAAAATTTCGTCCTCGAAATTACCTGATATCAACTCTGAAACAACTGCGGATACTGATCTCGCATGGATTGTTCACTTTCCCAAGTTGCTTCTTCTTTTCCATGATTTTTCCACAAAATCTTCACCAATGGCACTCTTTTGTTTCTCAACTCTTTCACTTCCCGTGCCAAGATAGCAACTGGTTCCTCTTCAAATGTCAAGTCTGGGCTCACTTCAATAGATTCAAAAGGCAACGCATGAGATGGATCCGACCTATATCTCCTCAACATAGAAACATGGAATACATTATGAATACGATCCAACTCAGGTGGCAAAGCAAGTCGATACGCCACTGGCCCAACTCTTTCTAACACTTCATACGGCCCACTGAAACGAGGACTCAATTTCCTTTCCGACCGAACCTCAAAATCTTCTTCCAAGGAGACACTTTCAAAAATACCTTATCTCCAACATCAAACTCTATATCTCTCCTCTTCAGATCTGCATAAGACTTCTGTCGGTCTGAAACTGCTTTTAACCTGCCTCGAATCAACTTTACTTTTTCTTCAGT
This sequence comes from Garcia nutans, assembly GCA_947685225.1. Lineage (NCBI taxonomy): Eukaryota > Viridiplantae > Streptophyta > Magnoliopsida > Malpighiales > Euphorbiaceae > Garcia > Garcia nutans. The sequence continues at coordinate 44,782,473 of CANTUV010000008.1, forward strand.
TTCTTGAATCAAATCAGGACCAACCAACTTATTATCCCCAAGCTCATTCCAACAAAGAGGTGTCCTACACCGTCTGCCATACAATGCTTCAAACGGTGCCATACCAATGCTGGATTGGTGACTGTTGTTGTAAGCAAACTCCACAAGAGGTAAAAACCTATCCCAACTTCCAGAGAAATCGATGACACAGCTTCTCAACATGTCCTCAATAATCTGTATCACCCTCTCTGACTGTCCATCCGCCTGTGGATGAAAAGCAGTGCTGAAGTGCAGTCGAGAACCCAAAGCACTATGCAAACTCTTCCAAAATCTGGAAGTAAACCTGGGATCTCGATCAGACACTAAAGAAGTTGGAACACCATGCAGTTTCACAATCTCATGGATATACAGCTCAGCCAATCTCTCCAAAGAGTAATCCATTTGAACCGGAAGGAAATGAGTTGTCTTAGTCAATCTATCCACAATCACCCATATAGCATCATGCTTCTTTTGTGTCAATGACAAACCAGACACAAAATCCATTGTCACTCTTTCCCACTTCCATTCTGGCACTAACAATGGTTGAAGCAACCCGGTTGGAACTTGATGCTCTGCTTTAACCTTCTGACAAGTGAGACATTTCAACACAAAATCTGCAATGTCTCTCTTCAAACCAATCCACCAATAATGCTGTCTCAAATCATGATACATCTTCGTATTACCCGGATGCATAGCAAACATTGATTGATGAGCTTCTTCCAAAATGACCCTTTTCAAATCAGCATCATCGGGTACACACAATCGGTTCTTAAACCAGAGACTCCCATCGCTCTTCACAATAAAATCTCTACCCTTTCCACTATGACAATCTGAAACAATCTTCTGTATCTTCTTATCAGCCAACTGAGCTTCTTTGATCTGATCTAACAAAATCGGCTTTAATTGCAACTGTGCCAATAATGCACCATCAACACAAGGTACAAAACTGGCATGCAATGCTCTCAACTCAACAAGCAACGAGAGCGAGTAAACTGTTAAACCAGCTAAAGACTTCCGACTTAAGGCATCAGTAACAACATTTGCTTTACTTGGATGATAGACAATCAAACAGTCGTAGTCTTTAATCAACTCCAACGATCTCCTCTGATGAAGATTGAGTTCTTTCTGGACACCCAAATACTTCAAACTCTTGTGATCAGTGTAGATGAAACATTGCTCCCCAAACAGATAGTGGCGCCAAATCTTCAATGCAAACACAATGGCAGCCAATTCCAAATCATGGGTTGGATAGTTAAGCTCATGCGGTTTCAACTGTCGAGATGCATAAGCTATAACTTTACCTTCTTGCATCAATACACACCCCAAACCTCTATGTGAAGCATCACTGTAGATCACATAAGGTTTACCTTCAACAGGTAAAGTAAGAACAGGCGCTTGAGTTAACAATTCTCTCAACTGCTCAAAACTCGCCTGACACTGATCCGTCCACACAAATCTCACTCCCTTACGAAGCAATCTGGTGAGTGGAGTAGCTATCAAAGAAAACCCTTTCACAAACCGCCTGTAATAGCCTGCCAAACCCAGAAAACTTCTAATCTCAGTCACAGACTTGGGTGGACTCCAATTCAATATAGCTTCAACTTTGCTCGGATCAACTCTAATACCCTCTGATGAAACTATATGTCCGAGAAAAGCTACTTGATCCAACCAGAACTCACATTTCGACAATTTGGCAAATAACTGCTTTTCTCTCAAAATCTGCAACACAATCCGCAGATGCATATCATGTTCCTCTTCATTCCGCGAATACACCAGTATATCATCAATGAAGACCACTACAAACTGATCCAAATAGGGCCTAAACACCCTATTCAACAAATCCATGAAAGCTGCAGGTGCATTTGTCAGACCAAAAGGCATAACTAAAAATTCATAATGCCCATACCTGGTCCGAAAGGCGGTCTTAGGAACATCTTCAGCTTTGACTCTCAACTGATGATACCCAGATCTCAAATCAATTTTGGAGAACACTGACGCTCCCTTCAACTGATCAAAGAGATCATCGATTCTAGGCAAAGGATATTTATTTTTAATAGTCACCTTATTCAATTGCCTATAATCGATACACAACCTCATAGTACCATCTTTCTTTTTCACAAATAGAACAGGAGCTCCCCAAGGAGAAACACTGGGGCGAATAAATCCTTTGTCCAACAACTCCTGTAATTGCACTTTCAACTCCCTCAATTCTACTGGTGCCATTCTATAAGGAGTAATAGAGATAGGAGTTGTACCAGGCAACAATTCAATACCGAACTCCACCTCTCTCTCAGGAGGTACCCCTGGCAACTCCTCTGGAAACACATCTGGGAACTCTGCATAACATACATCCTCTGGGAAGATCCAACCTCCTCTAGTCTACCCTCCCTGGATGTAGCACCTCCTCTAGAACTGAATCCTGGTCTACCTCCCCGGCTGGCACCTCTGCCTCCTCTGTCTCCCCTCACACTAGCTCGAGAAGCAGCAGAATCCACTGGCATCTGCTCCTGCCTCTCAGGACAGTCTCTCACAAAGTGGTCAGGTGATCCACACCTGAAGCATACCCTTGATCTACTATGCCTCCAACAAACGCCCCCATGTCTTTCACCACACTGGTTACACACAGGTAAGGTGGATCTCTGAACTCCAGGAGTAGGAGCACTCGCTACCGAAGCTGCAGGTCTAAATCTCTACCTCTGGAACTGCACTGACCTACCCGCTGGTCTCTGGCTCCTACTACTCCGAGGAACAAAACTTCCTCTACCCCTCTTTGCAGAAGAAGACCCTGCCTCAAACTGGGGCCTCCTAACCCTAACCTCTTCCTCTGAAGCAGCTGCAATAACTTGAGCTCGCTCTACTCTTCAAGCTGTGAGAAATCCTGATATCTGGATCCAGCCACTAAGCACATGATCGAGGGCCTCAATCCCTCCTCAAATCGCCGACATCTATCAATCTCATCAGCAATGATACCCCCAGCATACTGACTCAGTCGAATAAACTCAACTTCATATTCAGTTACGGTCCGATGATCTTACTTCAAATCTAGAAACTCTCTTTTCTTCCCATCTTTATACTCCCTAGGAGTATACTTCAACTCAAATTCCCTCAGAAAATCAGTGTAAGACAGTGTTGGAGGATCATCCATAGAATGGGGCACTGTCTTCCACCAGTCGTAGGCATCCTTCTGTAGCAAAGATCTTGCATAGTCAAACTTCTCCTCTGAAGTGGCTTGCAACTGCACAAATACCCTCTGAACTCTATCAAGCCACTGTTCTGCTACAGCCGGATCAACTGTACCAAAGAAATCCTCTGCTCCATATTTCCTTAGCTTATCATAGTGCCTTACTGGTACTGAAGGCTGAGGGGGGTGGTGGCGGTGGCTGTGGTTGCACAGGTGCTTGTCTCATAGCTTCCATCATAGGCCTAAACCAGGCTGGCGGAACCTCCTCCCCAGCTGGTCTACCCGACACCGAAGCAGGTGCCTCCTCAACACTATCAACCCTAGCTCCCTCAGCAGGAGCAATACTCTCGGCACTACCCTCAATCGACTAACGTGAGTGAGAATCCATCACAACCTAACACTGCAAACACAGCAGATTATATCTTATTAAAGATCAGAGACTGCCAATCTCAAACGTATATGTTATTCAAAACCACTTTTTAAGTAAAAATATTCTTTTTATTACATTTTACCTAGGTTGAGAATCTCAAACCTAGGCTCTGATACCAAAACTTGTAACACCCCTTCCCGACCTACATATGTAAGCTGAGTAGAGGTGCCACACTAACCTAATGTTGCTACCAATTTTACTTAGTCAAATTTTAGTTCCGATATTTACAAAATTTTTGCCATAGTTTCGCCTAAAAATTGAGTCCCAAGTGTCGACAAAACCGGTTTTTTTCTTATTTTTTTAAAATATTTTACACAAACCAATGCAAACAAAATCATTCTCAGTACACTCCCAATAAATCCCCCTTGTAACCTCAACTACAACCTGCAAAAAGGATTTACACTTCTAGTACAACATAAAATAAAGGTTTTGTGACAACCCCCATATTTAAATATTACACAGCGGAAGTTATAAAATATTTACATATTTACAAATTCATATACATCAAAACCCAAGTTTTACAACACATAAAATTTATACATGATTGGCAAGTCTGCTCTGATCTTTAAGCTCCCAAAATGGATTCTTCAAGGTCTACTCTCACTAGGTCTTGATGAACTCTCGGGTTCAACTCTATCCACTCTATTACCTGCGCGATTAAACACTATCGCGCTAAGCCAACGGCTTAGTAAGATAAAACATGCTAATAGTATGCTTTAATGCAATACAATGCCACATATGCTATTGATAAGATCAACATTATAAATATAAAGTTAACACATAATTATGCATTTCACAAATCATAGTCATATGAGCATACCACATTCAACATTACTCAACAACCAACATCTTATTTCATTAACTCATAACATTATTTAGGACATTCATATAACCTTGACACCTATGGGCCCAACAAGTATTTAATACGATATTCAGAGTTCAGAGTTACTGCTTTGGTTCATAGTCACAATAATCACGCCCGTAGGCAAGTGTAACAGACCCAGTCTCTTGGATCATCAACTCAACACATATGAGGAGATCCTCAACCCGGCAAGACTATTACAAATCATATATCTCATAGTGTAACAGACCCAGTCTCTTGGACCATCAACTCAACACCTATGAGGAGGTCCTCAACCCGGCAAGACTGTTACCTTTCATCATTTCTTAGGCATGCCACCCAAATCCAGAACTCTGAAACTGAATAACATATTAAACAAACAATTCATTTATTATATAGTTACCATTTCCATTCTCAAATTCTCATCACATTTAGGCAAACATGCCTTCTTTCTTTCAATTACATCATCTTAGCCAATAACAATGGCTTCACATTTCATTTCACAATATAACATCTCATTATTCAAGTATATATATATCTCATCCATGATCACATTATATCTCACATAGCATCATTCATAAATATCAACATTTCATTCCACATTACTCATAAAACACATTACCATTCACAATGCACAACATAACATTGTTCAATCTCAACAATGCAATTAGGGCAAAGAACAATTGATTATAACATTCATTGATTCAAGTGTGTTTAAAGTGTTTAGGGTTAGGTTTAAGGACCAACCTACCTTTGGAAAACCAAAGCAATGCAAAAAGAACAAAGAATTAAAACCCTAACCATAAATAGTACATTCTGGTTTTAAACTCCATTTTATCCTTATTTTGAAAACTTGTATAAAATAATCTACTTGACTAAAAATTCTAAATTTTTTACAGAATTTAGTTTTGTATCTTAAAATCATCCCTTTAAAATTTCAGATCAAACTGAACACAAAATCTTGGTCAAATAGTTCACCTAACCAGACTGCCCCAATTGCCCTGCATCCTGGCAGCAGTTCTGAACTTTGTGAATTCCATAAATCAAATTCAATCAAAGTGGTTCCAAATTATTTTTCTCAAATACTAGACTCACTAAGCAACAACATATCCAAAATTCGATTGGATATGATTTTTCTACATTTTATTAAAAATCACGAAATATAGCTGTCCCAGTTAAGGTACCTGCTGGAACAGGTCTAATGAAAATAATCTTTCTAAACTCATAACCATTCCAAAATCGAATCAACATATTTTTCAGTCATTCTAGACTCATATAGGCACAACATATCAAAAATTCACTTCAAGAACATTTTTCTAAAATTAATTAAAAATCATACAAGTCACAGCCTTTACTAATCCTAAAACAGAAACAATTTCACTAAACACCAATCTTACTCTTCCATCACCAACACCAACCCAACTTCTCATCTATCAAGCAAAATCAATACTTACAATCATACCATAAGCAACTTAATCATACCACTTCAAAAGAATTGAAGAAATTAGAGAAAAGATCTTACCTTAGTTAAAAACTTCTTAAAGCAACACTTGAACACTTAATCTTTCTTCAATTTAAGCTTGAAATCATCAAAACCATCACTTGTCTCTTTCTTTCTCTTTGGCTATGGAGGGCCGGCCATCAACAAGAAGAAGAAGAAGAAATGGTGAAGAAAACACAAGTCAAACCTTCTTTAAATATCCACCATGTGATTTTATCCAAGCAATTACCAAAGTGCCCTTATTCACATAATTATCTTTTTGTCTTATATGTGCCCAATTAAGTAATTTACCAATCTCAAATAAATATCTTCTCTTGCCTTGACCAAGCCTTTTGACCACTTTATATGTCATATATATTAACATATACACAACATATAAATTTGTCTCTAAACCCTATTTCTTCCCAAAATACATATACATATACTTTCTCTTCTCAATTTCTTTTCTCTTACAATTTAACACATATATTCAATCCAATATATAACAATAACAACAACAACAATATGCAAAACTTCTAGGGCATAAATGAGGATATTACAATTCTCCCCCTCTAAAAAGAAAATTTCGTCCTCGAAATTACCTGATATCAACTCTGAAACAACTGCGGATACTGATCTCGCATGGATTGTTCACTTTCCCAAGTTGCTTCTTCTTTTCCATGATTTTTCCACAAAATCTTCACCAATGGCACTCTTTTGTTTCTCAACTCTTTCACTTCCCGTGCCAAGATAGCAACTGGTTCCTCTTCAAATGTCAAGTCTGGGCTCACTTCAATAGATTCAAAAGGCAACGCATGAGATGGATCCGACCTATATCTCCTCAACATAGAAACATGGAATACATTATGAATACGATCCAACTCAGGTGGCAAAGCAAGTCGATACGCCACTGGCCCAACTCTTTCTAACACTTCATACGGCCCACTGAAACGAGGACTCAATTTCCTTTCCGACCGAACCTCAAAATCTTCTTCCAAGGAGACACTTTCAAAAATACCTTATCTCCAACATCAAACTCTATATCTCTCCTCTTCAGATCTGCATAAGACTTCTGTCGGTCTGAAACTGCTTTTAACCTGCCTCGAATCAACTTTACTTTTTCTTCAGTTTCTTGAATCAAATCAGGACCAACCAACTTATTATCCCCAAGCTCATTCCAACAAAGAGGTGTCCTACACCGTCTGCCATACAATGCTTCAAACGGTGCCATACCAATGCTGGATTGGTGACTGTTGTTGTAAGCAAACTCCACAAGAGGTAAAAACCTATCCCAACTTCCAGAGAAATCGATGACACAGCTTCTCAACATGTCCTCAATAATCTGTATCACCCTCTCTGACTGTCCATCCGCCTGTGGATGAAAAGCAGTGCTGAAGTGCAGTCGAGAACCCAAAGCACTATGCAAACTCTTCCAAAATCTGGAAGTAAACCTGGGATCTCGATCAGACACTAAAGAAGTTGGAACACCATGCAGTTTCACAATCTCATGGATATACAGCTCAGCCAATCTCTCCAAAGAGTAATCCATTTGAACCGGAAGGAAATGAGTTGTCTTAGTCAATCTATCCACAATCACCCATATAGCATCATGCTTCTTTTGTGTCAATGACAAACCAGACACAAAATCCATTGTCACTCTTTCCCACTTCCATTCTGGCACTAACAATGGTTGAAGCAACCCGGTTGGAACTTGATGCTCTGCTTTAACCTTCTGACAAGTGAGACATTTCAACACAAAATCTGCAATGTCTCTCTTCAAACCAATCCACCAATAATGCTGTCTCAAATCATGATACATCTTCGTATTACCCGGATGCATAGCAAACATTGATTGATGAGCTTCTTCCAAAATGACCCTTTTCAAATCAGCATCATCGGGTACACACAATCGGTTCTTAAACCAGAGACTCCCATCGCTCTTCACAATAAAATCTCTACCCTTTCCACTATGACAATCTGAAACAATCTTCTGTATCTTCTTATCAGCCAACTGAGCTTCTTTGATCTGATCTAACAAAATCGGCTTTAATTGCAACTGTGCCAATAATGCACCATCAACACAAGGTACAAAACTGGCATGCAATGCTCTCAACTCAACAAGCAACGAGAGCGAGTAAACTGTTAAACCAGCTAAAGACTTCCGACTTAAGGCATCAGTAACAACATTTGCTTTACTTGGATGATAGACAATCAAACAGTCGTAGTCTTTAATCAACTCCAACGATCTCCTCTGATGAAGATTGAGTTCTTTCTGGACACCCAAATACTTCAAACTCTTGTGATCAGTGTAGATGAAACATTGCTCCCCAAACAGATAGTGGCGCCAAATCTTCAATGCAAACACAATGGCAGCCAATTCCAAATCATGGGTTGGATAGTTAAGCTCATGCGGTTTCAACTGTCGAGATGCATAAGCTATAACTTTACCTTCTTGCATCAATACACACCCCAAACCTCTATGTGAAGCATCACTGTAGATCACATAAGGTTTACCTTCAACAGGTAAAGTAAGAACAGGCGCTTGAGTTAACAATTCTCTCAACTGCTCAAAACTCGCCTGACACTGATCCGTCCACACAAATCTCACTCCCTTACGAAGCAATCTGGTGAGTGGAGTAGCTATCAAAGAAAACCCTTTCACAAACCGCCTGTAATAGCCTGCCAAACCCAGAAAACTTCTAATCTCAGTCACAGACTTGGGTGGACTCCAATTCAATATAGCTTCAACTTTGCTCGGATCAACTCTAATACCCTCTGATGAAACTATATGTCCGAGAAAAGCTACTTGATCCAACCAGAACTCACATTTCGACAATTTGGCAAATAACTGCTTTTCTCTCAAAATCTGCAACACAATCCGCAGATGCATATCATGTTCCTCTTCATTCCGCGAATACACCAGTATATCATCAATGAAGACCACTACAAACTGATCCAAATAGGGCCTAAACACCCTATTCAACAAATCCATGAAAGCTGCAGGTGCATTTGTCAGACCAAAAGGCATAACTAAAAATTCATAATGCCCATACCTGGTCCGAAAGGCGGTCTTAGGAACATCTTCAGCTTTGACTCTCAACTGATGATACCCAGATCTCAAATCAATTTTGGAGAACACTGACGCTCCCTTCAACTGATCAAAGAGATCATCGATTCTAGGCAAAGGATATTTATTTTTAATAGTCACCTTATTCAATTGCCTATAATCGATACACAACCTCATAGTACCATCTTTCTTTTTCACAAATAGAACAGGAGCTCCCCAAGGAGAAACACTGGGGCGAATAAATCCTTTGTCCAACAACTCCTGTAATTGCACTTTCAACTCCCTCAATTCTGCTGGTGCCATTCTATAAGGAGTAATAGAGATAGGAGTTGTACCAGGCAACAATTCAATACCGAACTCCACCTCTCTCTCAGGAGGTACCCCTGGCAACTCCTCTGGAAACACATCTGGGAACTCTGCATAACATACATCCTCTGGGAAGATCCAACCTCCTCTGGTCTACCCTCCCTGGATGTAGCACCTCCTCTAGAACTGAATCTTGGTCTACCTCCTCGGCTGGCACCTCTGCCTCCTCTGTCTCCCCTCACACTAGCTCGAGAAGCAGCAGAATCCACTGGCATCTGCTCCTGCCTCTCAGGACAGTCTCTCACAAAGTGGTCAGGTGACCACACCTGAAGCATACCCTTGATCTACTATGCCTCCAACAAACGCCCCCATGTCTTTCACCACACTGGTTACACACAGGTAAGGTGGATCTCTGAACTCCAGGAGTAGGAGCACTCGCTACCGAAGCTGCAGGTCTAAATCTCTACCTCTGGAACTGCACTGACCTACCCGCTGGTCTCTGGCTCCTACTACTCCGAGGAACAAAACTTCCTCTACCCCTCTTTGCAGAAGAAGACCCTGCCTCAAACTGGGGCCTCCTAACCCTAACCTCTTCCTCTGAAGCAGTTGCAATAACTTGAGCTCGCTCTACTCTTCAAGCTGTGAGAAATCCTGATATCTGGATCCAGCCACTAAGCACATGATCGAGGGCCTCAATCCCTCCTCAAATCACCGACATCTATCAATCTCATCAGCAATGATACCCCCAGCATACTGACTCAGTCGAATAAACTCAACTTCATATTCAGTTACGGTCCGATGATCTTACTTCAAATCTAGAAACTCTCTTTTCTTCCCATCTTTATACTCCCTAGGAGTATACTTCAACTCAAATTCCCTCAGAAAATCAGTGTAAGACAGTGTTGGAGGATCATCCATAGAATGGGGCACTGTCTTCCACCAGTCGTAGGCATCCTTCTGTAGCAAAGATCTTGCATAGTCAAACTTCTCCTCTGAAGTGGCTTGCAACTGCACAAATACCCTCTGAACTCTATCAAGCCACTGTTCTGCTACAGCCGGATCAACTGTACCAAAGAAATCCTCTGCTCCATATTTCCTTAGCTTATCATAGTGCCTTACTGGTACTGAAGGCTGAGGGGGGTGGTGGCGGTGGCTGTGGTTGCACAGGTGCTTGTCTCATAGCTTCCATCATAGGCCTAAACCAGGCTGGCGGAACCTCCTCCCCAGCTGGTCTACCCGACACCGAAGCAGGTGCCTCCTCAACACTATCAACCCTAGCTCCCTCAGCAGGAGCAATACTCTCGGCACTACCCTCAATCGACTAACGTGAGTGAGAATCCATCACAACCTAACACTGCAAACACAGCAGATTATATCTTATTAAAGATCAGAGACTGCCAATCTCAAACGTATATGTTATTCAAAACCACTTTTTAAGTAAAAATATTCTTTTTATTACATTTTACCTAGGTTGAGAATCTCAAACCTAGGCTCTGATACCAAAACTTGTAACACCCCTTCCCGACCTACATATGTAAGCTGAGTAGAGGTGCCACACTAACCTAATGTTGCTACCAATTTTACTTAGTCAAATTTTAGTTCCGATATTTACAAAATTTTTGCCATAGTTTCGCCTAAAAATTGAGTCCCAAGTGTCGACAAAACCGGTTTTTTTCTTATTTTTTTAAAATATTTTACACAAACCAATGCAAACAAAATCATTCTCAGTACACTCCCAATAAATCCCCCTTGTAACCTCAACTACAACCTGCAAAAAGGATTTACACTTCTAGTACAACATAAAATAAAGGTTTTGTGACAACCCCCATATTTAAATATTACACAGCGGAAGTTATAAAATATTTACATATTTACAAATTCATATACATCAAAACCCAAGTTTTACAACACATAAAATTTATACATGATTGGCAAGTCTGCTCTGATCTTTAAGCTCCCAAAATGGATTCTTCAAGGTCTACTCTCACTAGGTCTTGATGAACTCTCGGGTTCAACTCTATCCACTCTATTACCTGCGCGATTAAACACTATCGCGCTAAGCCAACGGCTTAGTAAGATAAAACATGCTAATAGTATGCTTTAATGCAATACAATGCCACATATGCTATTGATAAGATCAACATTATAAATATAAAGTTAACACATAATTATGCATTTCACAAATCATAGTCATATGAGCATACCACATTCAACATTACTCAACAACCAACATCTTATTTCATTAACTCATAACATTATTTAGGACATTCATATAACCTTGACACCTATGGGCCCAACAAGTATTTAATACGATATTCAGAGTTCAGAGTTACTGCTTTGGTTCATAGTCACAATAATCACGCCCGTAGGCAAGTGTAACAGACCCAGTCTCTTGGATCATCAACTCAACACATATGAGGAGATCCTCAACCCGGCAAGACTATTACAAATCATATATCTCATAGTGTAACAGACCCAGTCTCTTGGACCATCAACTCAACACCTATGAGGAGGTCCTCAACCCGGCAAGACTGTTACCTTTCATCATTTCTTAGGCATGCCACCCAAATCCAGAACTCTGAAACTGAATAACATATTAAACAAACAATTCATTTATTATATAGTTACCATTTCCATTCTCAAATTCTCATCACATTTAGGCAAACATGCCTTCTTTCTTTCAATTACATCATCTTAGCCAATAACAATGGCTTCACATTTCATTTCACAATATAACATCTCATTATTCAAGTATATATATATATCTCATCCATGATCACATTATATCTCACATAGCATCATTCATAAATATCAACATTTCATTCCACATTACTCATAAAACACATTACCATTCACAATGCACAACATAACATTGTTCAATCTCAACAATGCAATTAGGGCAAAGAACAATTGATTATAACATTCATTGATTCAAGTGTGTTTAAAGTGTTTAGGGTTAGGTTTAAGGACCAACCTACCTTTGGAAAACCAAAGCAATGCAAAAAGAACAAAGAATTAAAACCCTAACCATAAATAGTACATTCTGGTTTTAAACTCCATTTTATCCTTATTTTGAAAACTTGTATAAAATAATCTACTTGACTAAAAATTCTAAATTTTTTACAGAATTTAGTTTTGTATCTTAAAATCATCCCTTTAAAATTTCAGATCAAACTGAACACAAAATCTTGGTCAAATAGTTCACCTAACCAGACTGCCCCAATTGCCCTGCATCCTGGCAGCAGTTCTGAACTTTGTGAATTCCATAAATCAAATTCAATCAAAGTGGTTCCAAATTATTTTTCTCAAATACTAGACTCACTAAGCAACAACATATCCAAAATTCGATTGGATATGATTTTTCTACATTTTATTAAAAATCACGAAATATAGCTGTCCCAGTTAAGGTACCTGCTGGAACAGGTCTAATGAAAATAATCTTTCTAAACTCATAACCATTCCAAAATCGAATCAACATATTTTTCAGTCATTCTAGACTCATATAGGCACAACATATCAAAAATTCACTTCAAGAACATTTTTCTAAAATTAATTAAAAATCATACAAGTCACAGCCTTTACTAATCCTAAAACAGAAACAATTTCACTAAACACCAATCTTACTCTTCCATCACCAACACCAACCCAACTTCTCATCTATCAAGCAAAATCAATACTTACAATCATACCATAAGCAACTTAATCATACCACTTCAAAAGAATTGAAGAAATTAGAGAAAAGATCTTACCTTAGTTAAAAACTTCTTAAAGCAACACTTGAACACTTAATCTTTCTTCAATTTAAGCTTGAAATCATCAAAACCATCACTTGTCTCTTTCTTTCTCTTTGGCTATGGAGGGCCGGCCATCAACAAGAAGAAGAAGAAGAAATGGTGAAGAAAACACAAGTCAAACCTTCTTTAAATATCCACCATGTGATTTTATCCAAGCAATTACCAAAGTGCCCTTATTCACATAATTATCTTTTTGTCTTATATGTGCCCAATTAAGTAATTTACCAATCTCAAATAAATATCTTCTCTTGCCTTGACCAAGCCTTTTGACCACTTTATATGTCATATATATTAACATATACACAACATATAAATTTGTCTCTAAACCCTATTTCTTCCCAAAATACATATACATATACTTTCTCTTCTCAATTTCTTTTCTCTTACAATTTAACACATATATTCAATCCAATATATAACAATAACAACAACAACAATATGCAAAACTTCTAGGGCATAAATGAGGATATTACAGGTACCATGGCAACTCCTCTGGAAACACATCTGGGAACTCTGCATAACATACATCCTCTGGGAAGATCCAACCTCCTCTGGTCTACCCTCCCTGGATGTAGCACCTCCTCTAGAACTGAATCCTGGTCTACCTCCCCGGCTAGCACCTCTGCCTCCTCTGCCTCCCCTCACACTAGCTCGAGAAGCAGCAGAATCCACTGGCATCTGCTCCTGCCTCTCAGGACAGTCTCTCACAAAGTGGTCAGGTGATCCAAACCTGAAGCATACCCTTGATCTACTATGCCTCCAACAAACGCCCCCATGTCTTCCACCACACTGGTTACACACAGGTAAGGTGGATCTCTGAACTCCAGGAGTAGGAGCACTCGTTACCGAAGCTGCAGGTCTAAATCTCTGCCTCTGGAACTGCACTGACCTACCCGCTGGTCTCTGGCTCCTACTACTCCGAGGAACAAAACTTCCTCTACCCCTCTTTGCAGAAGAAGACCCTGCCTCAAACTGGGGCCTCCTAACCCTAACCTCTTCCTCTGAAGCAGCTGCAATAACTTGAGCTCGCTCTACACTTCGAGCTGCTGCCACAAGCTGTGAGAAATCCTGATATCTGGATCCAGCCACTAAGCACATGATCGAGGGCCTCAATCCCTCCTCAAATCGCCGACATCTATCAATCTCATCAGCAATGATACCCCCAGCATACTGACTCAGTCGAATAAACTCAACTTCATATTCAGTTACGGTCCGATGATCTTACTTCAAATCTAGAAACTCTCTTTTCTTCCCATCTTTATACTCCCTAGGAGTATACTTCAACTCAAATTCCCTCAGAAAATCAGTGTAAGACAGTGTTGGAGGATCATCCATAGAATGGGGCACTGTCTTCCACCAGTCGTAGGCATCCTTCTGTAGCAAAGATCTTGCATAGTCAAACTTCTCCTCTGAAGTGGCTTGCAACTGCACAAATACCCTCTGAACTCTATCAAGCCACTGTTCTGCTACAGCCGGATCAACTGTACCAAAGAAATCCTCTGCTTCATATTTCCTTAGCTTATCATAGTGCCTTACTGGTACTGAAGGCTGAGGGGGTGGTGGCGGTGGCTGTGGTTGCACAGGTGCTTGTCTCATAGCTTCCATCATAGGCCTAAACCAAGCTGGCGGAACCTCCTCCCCAGCTGGTCTACCCGACACCGAAGCAGGTGCCTCCTCAACACTATCAACCCTAGCTCCCTCAGCAGGAGCAATACTCTCGACACTGCCCTCAATCGACTAACGTGAGTGAGAATCCATCACAACCTAACACTGCAAACACAGCAGATTATATCTTATTAAAGATCAGAGACTGCCAATCTCAAACGTATATGTTATTCAAAACCACTTTTTAAGTAAAAATATTCTTTTTATTACATTTTACCTAGGTTGAGAATCTAAAACCTAGGCTCTGATACAAAAAATTGTAACACCCCTTCCCGACCTACATATGTAAGCTGAGTAGAGGTGCCACACTAACCTAATGTTGCTACCAATTTTACTTAGTCAAATTTTAGTTCCGATTTTTACAAAATTTTTGCCATAGTTTCGCCTAAAAATTGAGTCCCAAGTGTCGACAAAACCGGTTTTTTTCTTATTTTTAAAAACATTTTACACAAACCAATGCAAACAAAATCATTCTCAGTACACTCCCAATAAATCCCCCTTGTAACCTCAACTACAACCTGCAAAAAGGATTTACACTTCTAGTACAACATAAAATAAAGGTTTTGTGACAACCCCCATATTTAAATATTACACAGCGGAAGTTATAAAATATTTACATATTTACAAATTCATATACATCAAAACCCAAGTTTTACAACACATAAAATTTATACATGATTGGCAAGTCTGCTCTGATCTTTAAGCTCCCAAAATGGATTCTTCAAGGTCTACTCTCACTAGGGCTTGATGAACTCTCGGGTTCAACTCTATCCACTCTATTACCTGCGCGATTAAACACTATCGCGCTAAGCCAACGGCTTAGTAAGATAAAACATGCTAATAGTATGCTTTAATGCAATACAATGCCACATATGCTATTGATAAGATCAACATTATAAATATAAAGTTAACACATAATTATGCATTTCACAAATCATAGTCATATGAGCATACCACATTCAACATTACTCAACAACCAACATCTTATTTCATTAACTCATAACATTATTTAGGACATTCATATAACCTTGACACCTATGGGCCCAACAAGTATTTAATACGATATTCAGAGTTTAGAGTTACTGCTTTGGTTCATAGTCACAATAATCACGCCCGTAGGCGAGTGTAACAGACCCAGTCTCTTGGATCATCAACTCAACACATATGAGGAGATCCTCAACCCGGCAAGACTGTTACAAATCATATATCTCATAGTGTAACAGACCCAGTCTCTTGGACCATCAACTCAACACCTATGAGGAGGTCCTCAACCCGGCAAGACTGTTACCTTTCATCATTTCTTAGGCATGCCACCCAAATCCAGAACTCTGAAACTGAATAACATATTAAACAAACAATTCATTTCCATTCTCAATTCTCATCACATTTAGGCAAACATGCCTTCTTTCTTTCAATTACATCATCTTAGCCAATAACAATGGCTTCACATTTCATTTCACAATATAACATCTCATTATTCAAGTATATATATATATCTCATCCATGATCACATTATATCTCACATAGCATCATTCATAAATATCAACATTTCATTCCACATTACTCATGAAACACATTACCATTCACAATGCATAACATAACATTGTTCAATCTCAACAATGCAATTAGGGCAAAGAACAATTGATTATAACATTCATTGATTCAAGTGTGTTTAAAGTGTTTAGGGTTAGGTTTAAGGACCAACCTACCTTTGGAAAACCAAAGCAATGCAAAAAGAACAAAGAATTAAAACCCTAACCATAAATAGTACATTCTGGTTTTAAACTCCATTTTATCCTTATTTTGAAAAATTGTATAAAATAATCTACTTGACTAAAAATTCTAAATTTTTTACAGAATTTAGTTTTGTATCTTAAAATCATCCCTTTAAAATTTCAGATCAAACTGAACACAAAATCTTGGTCAAATAGTTCACCTAACCAGACTGCCCCAATTGCCCTGCATCCTGGCAGCAGTTCTGAACTTTGTGAATTTCATAAATCAAATTCAATCAACGTGGTTCCAAATTATTTTTCTCAAATACTAGACTCACTAAGAAACAACATATCCAAAATTCAATTGAATATGATTTTTCTACATTTTATTAAAAATCCCGAAATAGAGCTGTCTCAGTTAAGGTACCTGCTGGAACAGTTCTACTAAAAATAATCTTTCTAAACTCATAACCATTCCAAAATCGAATCAACATATTTTTCAGTCATTCTAGACTCATAGAGGCACAACATATCAAAAATTCACTTCAAGAACATTTTTCTAAAATTAATTAAAAATCATACAAGTCACAGCCTTTACTAATCCTAAAACAGAAACAATTTCACTAAACACCAATCTTACTCTTCCATCACCAACACCAACCCAACTTCTCATCTATCAAGCAAAATCAATACTTACAATCATACCATAAGCAACTTAATCATACCACTTCAAAAGAATTGAAGAAATTAGAGAAAAGATCTTACCTTAGTTAAAAACTTCTTAAAGCAACACTTGAACACTTAATCTTTCTTCAATTTAAGCTTGAAATCATCAAAACCATCACTTGTCTCTTTCTTTCTCTTTGGCTATGGAGGGCCGGCCATCAACAAGAAGAAGAAGAAGAAATGGTGAAGAAAACACAAGTTAAACCTTCTTTAAATATCCACCATGTGATTTTATCCAAGCAATTACCAAAGTGCCCTTATTCACATAATTATCTTTTTGTCTTATATGTGCCCAATTAAGTAATTTACCAATCTCAAATAAATATCTTCTCTTGCCTTGACCAAGCCTTTTGACCACTTTATATGTCATATATATTAACATATACACAACATATAAATTTGTCTCTAAACCCTATTTCTTCCCAAAATACATATACATATACTTTCTCTTCTCAATTTCTTTTCTCTTACAATTTAACACATATATTCAATCCAATATATAACAATAACAACAACAACCATATGCAAAACTTCTAGGGCATAAATGAGGATATTACATGTTGTCCCAAGATGGCAACCAAGACGGGGGGGGGGGGGGGGGGGGGGGGTGAATTGGTTGTTTGAGAAATTGATGGCAAATTAAAAACTCAATAAACAAGAAATGTAGAAGGAAGAAATGGTTGAGTAGTGAGTAGAAAAGAGAACACACAAGATTTATAGTGGTTCAGATTTTCTCCAATCCTACATCCACTTCCTAAACAATTTGTTAAGGTACCACTAACTTTAAAGTTTTACAAGCTAACTTCCAACTTTGGTGTTTTTACAAGTTCACACATAACTTGACAAGTGTTTTACTAAGGCTAACACTCAAACCACTTACAAGAGTTTTACTAGGCTCACTCTCACAACCTTTACAAGAGTTTTTTCCAGGCTCACTCTCACAACTTAAGTGTTTCCAAGCTTACACTCAGACTTTTACAATGGTGTTTTTAATGTTTACACCCAACACTCATTACAATTCAAATGTTAACTGTAGTAAGAAAATATGTTGCTTGGCTATCAAAAAAAAAACTCTTCTATTCTTTTTTTTAACAGAATAATAATGTATTTATAGCCAATATGGTCTAACTAGCCGTTATAGATAGTGAGAAATAAGTCTTGGTAGTTTAGACCTATTTTAACAGACTGTTCGAAGTAGTTAGTGGTCGTCCTTGATACTAGGACGGTCGCACAAATGTCATATGCGGTTGCCCTTGGATAAGGGACGGTCGTTGCATTCAAATTTACTTCAACAGTCGAATTTAAGTGCTCGACTGCTGGAATCTTGCCCATGCTGTGGTTGTCAGGAAGGTCACGCATAAGCTAGGTGCGGTCGCCCTTTTTGAATGCTAAAGTGGGTTTATAACGATCATCACACGTGACATTCTTTAACTGGGCAAAATAAAATTTGGCCTAAATATGAATTTCGCGGTCGCCCTAGTTGCCAATTTGCGGTCGAATTGAAAGACTCGTGTCGAACTTCTGGATGCACCTGAGGACGCGAGCACTACTGTCAGTTTGAGTAGTTTTCTCTTGAATTAGCAGAGCAGTCGCGGAGTCTAAAGGGCGGTCGCAATATCAGTAAGCGAGTCCGTATTCTTCACCGTTCTTGTCACCGTGAACCTTACTAGAATTTAGATGATTTGGGTTTCTCCTTTTGCGGTCGGCCCTTTTTGTTGGACGGTCGCTCATGTTGATGTGTGGTCACGACTGAGGTCGAGTTTCTGACCGCAAACCTTATTGTAATATGGTTTCATCCTTCAATTCAATGGGGCGGTCGTCTCCATGGTTTGTACGACTGCTAAATGTGCCCTGTTCAATTTATTTGAAACAACCTAATCCTGCAACAAGGTTCTTTAAACACATGTTAAATAAGTTATTCAATTTGAGTTGTAAAGGATCAAAATTGAGATCATTTGGCTAACACTCTCCCCCATTTTGACTTTGACAATCAAATGGAATGATGATATAAATTGAGAGAAATGTAAATTAAATTGGCTACATTTTGATACCAATATGGGCAATCTCTCCTAATTTAAACTTCTCATGTATTGAGGGTTACTATAAAGCTCCCCCTAAATATATACATGTGTTATGTCTATTTTGGAGTGTATAATGATATAACTTGGCACATTAGTAAAATAACATTCCCATTTGTAATTTCAATTGTATATCTCTCTCCCTTTGTAAATATCTCTCTCTTTTTGTATAAGAACTTACATATTCTCTCCCCTTTGTCATAGGCAAAATGCAAAATGTAAGAGAAATATTAAAGACAATGGTAAGATAATGAACATGAACATAATAAACATAATATTATTTGAAAGAGAGCAGTACAAAGACAATATAAGAGAGAAAAAAAGAAAAACAACAAAAGAAAAACAAAAATAGAAAAAATAAACTAATCAGAATCTTCATCCTCATCTAGCTCTTCTTCTTCTAAAGGAGCTTTTCCCTTATCAAGAGGAACATTGCTGGTAGAGCTAGTGCTGACGGATTCTTCTTCTTCAGGGAGACTCTCTATATGATCACTTATGTCCCAATCCTCAAGATTGCATTGAGGCAAATTTATTTTGCCTTGCATGTCATAGAGATCATGATTTATATGAGATATAAGGTCAATCCTTTTGTTCAAGTGATGGAATCTCTTGGAGACACTTTTCTTGAAGCGAGAGAGTTTCCTGGAGAGGGATTTGATGGCTCTCAAAATGAGTTTTGTAGGAGAGCTAGTTTAGGTAGGTTTAGATGAGGAAGCCTTGGGAGGTAGTTCAACAACAACTTCCAAGGAGTCTCCTTCTTCCTCAATGGTGTACCTTGGTCTTTTCTTGTGTCTATCAACAACTCCTCGTTTGCCAAAGTAGTACACATATGTTCCTTCAATCTTCCTAACATAGCCAGCATGTTCTAAATAGTCAATGGTGATGGCACTTGAGGCAAGATTGAAAGGGTTTCTCAAAGTAGCTAAGTTAAGATCATTGAGTAAGTTCAGGTGCCTAGCTATTTGAGTTATTTGGGAGGATAAGAAAAAGGTTCTAGTTCTTGTAACAGCATGGTGATACAATGTGTCAGTCAAGAATTTTGTTGTGTTCATTTGGATATTGTGGGTGAAAGCATATAGGAAGATGAGATCTCTCTTTGTTACCTTTTCATTCCCATTAGCCCTTTGATGAATGGTGTAGGTTATGATCCTATGAAGCATCCAGTGGGTGAGGGACTTGATGTGTCTAGCTTTTTGACTCTTTTTCAAATGAGGTCTCTATAGAAATTTCTTGCTAAAAGGTAGAGAGGGTTTGGTTCCTTCAAATTTCTTTCTTTTCAGCATGGCATATCTCACATCTTCCTCAAGGGTTTGGTGGTGAGGTTTATGGATTTTCTCACCTCTTCTAGACTGTGGAGGAGATGGAAGAGCATCTAGAGGTTCACTTATGTTGATTCCTAAAGGTTTCTTTCCTTACCCTTTCCCTTTCCCTTCAGAAGTAATTTTCTTTTTGGGGGCCATGAGGGTTGAAGAAGCAGAAGAAAACTGGAAAAACAAAGAGTGTTTGAGAAGGAGTTGATCTTGAGAGGATTTGGAGATTTGGAGGGAAGTTTGTATGTTATAAGTGGTAAAAGATCCATGTAACTGATGTATGATGGTCTTAAATAGAAGAAATTAAGAAAGTAGCCGTTTATGACTATTGAAGGTTGGAAATTTGCGACCTATCATACTGCCAACGGTTACAAAATTTCAAGCAGAGTGTATAGAGTGCGGTTGCTTATTTGTATAGGCACGATCGCTGAAGACACTCTAGCGACCGTTAGAGTAAGTTGTGCGCTCACGAGTGCAGAGAATGTCTGTAACTATCGAAACTGTTCAAATACTGCGACTGCTCACAGTGTTTCCTGACCCTCGCTGAAGGGTCAATACATATGAATCTGTCTGGTAAGATTAAAACCGCTAGAAGCATTGGAATGACCGCGAGTATCTAAAAAATGAAAGGGGCAGAAAAATGATCGATTTTTATAGTTTTAAGCAAAGTGACCAAAGTTGATGCCTTGAGATGTTTAAGAAAATTTTGTTAATAGGCAATCTTTTAATCATTCATGGAAGTTCCATCAATCATTCCTAAATTATACTTAATGAAGTTAAGCCTATCTTCATTCAAGGGTTTTGTAAAGATATCAGCAAGTTGATTGTATGTATCTATAAACGCTAAAGCAATATTTTGGTTTTGTACATTATCTCTCAAAAAATGATGTCTAATGTCTATATGTTTAGATCTAGAGTGTTGGATAGGATTTTTAGACAAGTTGATAGCACGAGTGTTATCACATTTAATGGAAATGTCATTAAACACTTTACCATAGTCAAGCAATTGTTGCTTCATCCATAACACTTTTGTGCAACAAAAACATGCTGCAACATATTTGGCTTCCGCCATAGATAAGGCTACCGATACTTGTTTCTTACTATGCCAAGAAACTAGACAATTGCCAAGAAAGTGACATGCTTTTGTTGTGCTTTTTCTATCCAAGATACTACCAGCAAAATTTGCATCCGAAAAACCTAAGATATGAAATGATGTGTTTCTAGGATACCAAAGACCTAAATGTAATGTACCATTTAAGTATTTCAAAATTCTCTTAGTAGCATTCAAGTGTGATTCTTTAGGACAAGTTTGAAATCTAGCACAAAGACATACACTATACATTATATCAAGTCTAGAAGTGGTTAAGTAAAGTAATGATCCAATAATACCTCGCTATTTCTTTTCATCTACTGCTTTACCATTTTCATCTTTACCCAATTTAAAGGATGTGCTTATAGGAGTCTTGCTAGTCTTGCAACCATCCATTTCAAATTTCTTGATGAGTTCCTTTGTATATTTGGATTGGTTAATGAAGATTTCATCTTTGCATTGCTTGATTTGCTGTCCAAGGAAGAACTTGAGTTCACCCATCATGCTCATTTTAAATTCCCTAGTCATACAGCAAGCAAATTCTTTGCACAAGATTTCATTAGTAGCTCCAAATATTATATCATCCACATAAATTTGTACAATTAAAATGTTATGTTTTCACTTTTCCTTTTGAAAAACCATTTTCAAGTAAATATGCACTAAGCCTATCATACCATGCTCTTGGTGCTTGTTTCAATCCATATAAAGCTTTGGTGAGTTTGAAAACATGATTTGGAAAATTGTAGTTTTCTAAACCAGGAGATTGTTCTACATAAACTTCTTCGTTTATAAATCCATTTAGAAATGCACTTTTAACATCCATTTGAAAGAGTTTAAAATTCATGTGACATGCAAAAGCAAGTAAAATTCTAATAGCTTCTAATCTAGCTACAGGGGCAAATGTTTCATCATAGTCAATGCCTTCTTCTTGATTATAGCCTGTAGCTACAATCTTGCTTTATTCCTAGTAATGTGACCATTTTCATCAAGCTTATTTCTATAGGCCCATTTGCATCCTATGATTGAATGATCTTTAGGTCTAGGAGTGAGTTCCCATACATTATTTCTTTCAAATTGATTAAGTTCATCTTGCATTGCAATCATCCAACTTTCATCATTTAGAGCCTCTTCAATGGTCTTTGGCTCAATTTGAGAAACAAAAGCAAAATTAACATCTATATGATTAATTTTAGATATAGTAATTACTCCCTTAGATATTTCACCAATGATGACTTCCTTTGGATGATCTTTCTTGTATTGCCAATCCTTAGGTAGATCTTGAGTCTTTTCTTTAAGCTCATTCTAATTGTTCCTTGGAGCATCAATAGTTCTTGAGGTTCAAGAGTACCTGCAAGGTAATTAGAAGTGCTACCTTTCCTTTGATCAAGTTTAGATGATTCATCAAATACAACATGCATTGATTCTTCAACAACTAGAGTTTTCTTATTACATACTCTATATGCTTTGCTAGATAATGAGTATCCTAGGAATATACCTTCATCCGATTTGGATGAAAATTTTCCAAGATTTTCCTTGGTGTTCAATATAAAGCATTTGCATCCAAATACTCTAAAATATGCAATTCTAAGAATTCTTCCATTCCATAGCTCATAAGAAGTTTTATTAATTAAAGGCTTTTTGCAAACACGATTTGCAATGTAAAAAGCGGTATTAACGGCTTCTGCCCAAAATAAGATGGTAATTCATTGAGCATTGTTCTAGCCATTTCAACCAAGGTTCTATTTTTCCTTTCAACCACACCATTTTGTTGTGGAGTTCTAGGAGCTGAAAAATTATGTGAAATGCCAAGTTCATTACAAAAATTTTCAAAATTTTCATTCTCAAATTCTTTCCCGTGATCACTTCTAATAGATGTGATCACATATCCATTTTCATTTTGAACTCTTTTTGCAAACATTTTGAAATAATTAAAAGCTTCATTCTTTTGTGCTAAGAAATTAACCCATGTGAATCTAGAGTAGTCATCAACAAGAACAAATGCATATGACTTGCCTCCTAGACTTGCAACTCTATTTGGTCCAAACAAATCTAAATGAATGACTTCTAAAGTTCAAGAGGTACTTACAACATTCTTTGATTTAAATGAGCTCTTATGTTGCTTACCAAGTTGACAAGGTTCACAAGTTCTATCTTTGTCATATTTTTTTTTCGGGAGACCATCAACTAGGTTTTCATTACAAATGCATTTTAATTGATCCATACTAGCATGTTCTAGTCTTCTATGCCATAACCAAGCATCATTATTAGTAGAGATTAAACATTTAAAGGCATAATTGGAATGAATGTCAATTTTATAAGTGTTGTTTATCCTAGTTCCTTTAAATACAATAACACCACTTGAATTAGTGATCTTGCATCCTTTAGAATCAAAATTTACAATGTATTTTCTATCACATAATTGACTAACACTTAGCAAATTATGTTTCAAACCATCAACAAGCCATACATCTTCTATCAAGTCTTTACCAAGTATTCCAATGGAGCCAACACCAATAATTTTACCTTTAGTATCATTTCCAAAAGTTACATTACCTCCAAGTTTGTATGTAATTCTTGTAAAGAGCTTTGCATTCCCGGTCATATGCCTTGAGCACCCACTATCCACAAGCCATGTACTTTTGTTGATAGTAGATTTTAGGCATATCTATAAGGCAATAGTAGTTATCTTTTCTTAGGTACCCAAATGAAGTTGGGTCCTTGATGGTTAGCAATAGAGGCATCTTCTAACTTGAGATGAGCTTTTCTAATATGACAAAAAATGCTTTTATATCCAAATTTCATGCAATATATACATTGCCACAATGCTTTATATTTTTGCACTTTCCTATTTATATTCCATGTATTGTGCATACAACTATAAGTATGTGATTGTTTTGTGCATGTTTAGTGTATATAAATGCATGATTAGTCTTTGAGAACTTAGCTCTATTTCCTAGTGAGCCGGCCTTTTTGGAATTCTTAGACTTGGTGTGAGCATCTTTGTTCTTTACAACATCAACATTAGAGATTCTAGTTGTAGAGGCTTTTACAAATGTTGGTGTGCTAGGTGCAATGTTGGTTGAGCCATTGAATTATAATCCATATTTTAAGGAAGGTGATCTTTGGTTACCAATTAATGTGTCTAAGGCTTCTTTTCCTTTATGAAATCTTGAAATTGATTCTTTTAGTTCATACTTCAGAATTTCATTCTCTTTGATAACTTTTTCTAAATCATGTGAGTTTTTATTTAACTCTTTTATTGAATTCATCAAGTGTTCATTTGAGGTTTTCAATTCTAGGGTAGAGTTCTTTAAGCATATAAAATCCTTTTCTAACTTAGAACTCTTTTCCTTATAGAGCATCATCTTAGAAAAATATTTTTCTATTTTAAAGTTCATGTGCTCAATCAAATCACTATCATCTAGGTCATCAATATCATCATGAGCTATTAGATTCAAGGATTGAGTACTTACCTCATTGGAGTCATCTTCAATAGCTATGAGACATAGGTTTGCAATTCCTTCTACTTCTTCTTCTTCCTCTTCACTTGAAGAAGAGTCATCCCATGTGGCTTTGAGAGACTTTTTCTTTTCTTTGTCCCATTTCCTTTTGTTCTTTACTTTGAAGCAATCCGATTTGATGTGATCAGATTTTCCACATTCATAGCACTTTACCTCATTTTTTCTTTTCTTTATCTTTAAAGGAGGATTTACGAAGTGTACCTTTGCTATCTTGTAATCTTTTCTTTCTTTTCCATTCACTTATTCTTTTTGAGAACATTGCCATTTCATCTTCATCATCAGTACCTTCTTTGCTTGAGCTCTCAACTTCTTTGATTGCTTTGAGAGCAATTGGTTTTCTCTTTTCTTTCTCACCTTGATCTTCTTCTTTTTCACTGTGTAGCTCGAATGTGAGTAGTTTTCCCACAAGCTCATCAGTTCTCAATGTGCTAAGATCATGAGCTTCTTCAATGGATGATACTTTTGATTCAAAGTTCTTTCTAGCTCTTAGGGCTCTCAAGATTTTGCTGTTTACATCACCTTGATCATATATCTTACCATACTTCTTTAGCTCATTAACAATAGCAAGCAAGCGATTTGTCATGTCGGTGACATTTTCATTTGGTTTCATCTTAAATAGCTCATACTTATGAACATGCATTTGTTTCTTGGTGAATCTCACTTGAGTCGTACCTTCATGATAGTTTTCAAGTGTCTTCCAAATGCAATGTGCATAAGTTAAGTGTTGAACTCTTCCACCTTCTTCTCTTGAGATGGAGTTCATCAAGATAGAAGCGTCTCGATTGTTCTTGAATCGATCTTTAACATTGACAGTTGACCATTGTGCTTTGGGAAGAGGAACTTGAAAAGCATCAACTTCATGAGTAGGAGGTTTCCACTCACTTTTCACAAAATCCCACAGCTCAATCCCTTCACTATCTAGAAACAAATACATTTTGTATTTCCAATAGGAATAATCTGTTCCATCAAAATAGGATCTAAGGATAGTGTTAAGATTTCCATGAGAGGTTGAATTTGATGAAGAAGTTGTCATAGTAGATCAAATTTCACAATTAAGTTTAAGAAATTTCTAGCTCGGATACCAATTGTTGTCCCAAGATGGCAATCAAGAGGGGGGGGAGTGAATTGGTTGTTTGAGAAATTGATGGCAAATTAAAAACTTAATAAACAAGAAATGTAGAAGGAAGAAATGGTTGAGTAGTGAGTAGAAGAGAGAACACAAAAGATTTATAGTGGTTCAGATTTTCTCCAATCCTACATCCACTTCCTTAATAACTTGTTAAGGTACCACTAACTTTGAAGTTTTACAAGCTAACTTCCAAATTTGGTGTTTTTACAAGTTCACACCTAACTTGACAAGTGTTTTACTAAGGCTAACACTCAAACCACTTACAAGAGTTTTACCAGGCTCACTCTCACAACCTTTACAAGAGTTTTTCCCAGGCTCACTCTCACAACCTAAGTGTTTCCAAGCTTACACTCAAACTTTTACAATGGTGTTTTTAATGTTTACACCCAACACTCATTACAATTCAAATGTTAACTGTAGTAAGAAAATATGTTGCTTGGCTATCAAAAAAAATCTCTTCTGTTCTATTTTTTTTAACAGAATAATAATGTATTTATAGCCAATATGGTCTAACTAGCCATTATAGATAGTGAGAAATAAGTCTTGGTAGTTTAGACCTGTTTTAACAGACTGTTTGAAGCAGTTAGCGGTCATCCTTGATACTAGGACGGTCATGCAAATGTCATACGCAGTCGCCCTTGGATAAGAGACAGTCGCTGCATTCAAATTTGCTTCAACAGTCGAATTTAAGTGCTCTTCTGCTGAAATCTTGCACATGCTATGGTTGTTGGGACGGTCGCGCATAACCTAGGTGCGGTCGCCCTTTTTGAATGCTGAAGTGGGTTTATAACGGTCATCACACGTGGCATTCTTTAACTGGGCAAAATAAAATTCTGCCTAAAAATGAATTTTACGGTCGCCCTAGGTGCCAGTTCGCGGTCAAATTGAAAGACTAGCGTCGAACTTCTGGACACACCTGAAGACGTGAACACTACAATCAGTTTGAGTAGTTTTCTCTTGAATTTTGGAATTTGGATGATTTGGGTTTCTCCTTTTGCTATCATCCCTTTTTGTTGGACGGCCGCTCATGTTGATGTGCGGTCGAGACTGAGGTCGAGTTTCTGACCGCGAACCCTACTGTGATATGGTTTCATCCTTCAATTCAATTGGGCGATCGTCTCCATGGTTTGTGCGACCACTAAATGTGCCATGTTCAATTTATTTGAAACAACCTAATCCTACAACAAGGTTCTTTAAACACATGTTAAATAAGTCATTCAATTTGAGTTGTCAAGGATCAAAATTAAGATCATTTGGCTAACACATGGTTTAAACCAAGATATATCATAGTCAAATAACAAGAATTTGGGATAAAACCTAAGAAAAATAACTAGGTCAATTACATGAGCTTTAGTCTTGGGATTGAAAGATTTTAGGTTCTCATAGCAAGTATATACCAAAAGGTATAAGACTTTGAGTAGTTATGCCATGCTCAATCTCCATACCTTAAGTGAAAGTATGGTATCCCTTACATAACACAATACGGGTAACACGTGCGTCCTAACTCAAAATTTAATGCAATCTATATGATGCAATAGACAATATCATAATAAGAAAGAATAGAATAATATATAGACTAATGGAATCAACTTTTGTTATCCCCAGTGGAGTCGCCACTGTGAGCGAAGATTTTTTCCCCCACTCCCATGTGGAATGGTTCTTGTGACTTCGACACTGTTAGGCTCAGGGTCTTAGAGAACACGAGCCTAAACCTGGAGAAAAATAGAGTCACCACTCGGATGGGCTGGGAAAAATAAAGGGGTGGATGACTAGATTTCTAAGGAATTTCCAACCCCCTATTGGGTTCTAAAAGTTGGGTACGTATGGGAAAGGTGAGAAATAGCCCAGCACTCCTATAACGCCCGATTCATTGGAACCGGCCTCCTTTTTAGGTCTTAATATTATAAAATTCTTAATTATTATGATATAATTCATACTACATACAATAATTAAAATAAAAGCATCATTGTATTAAAATCAAAGTAATTTTTAAACAAAACAAATAAATGGACACCCATCCGAGGATGAAAACATGTCCTTACATCATCCAATATATAAAAGAAGACAAATAAAATAGGATACCCTCCAATTGGCAGAAATGTATCCTTAACATTGATCCAATACTTAAAATAAACCAAGTTATATGAAACTTAATCAATTGAGGTACCTAATCATGGAAACATACCTCTTACAATTTCTTGAAACTAGAAATAAATCAAACCATTCATTCAAGCATTCATCATAAAATCAAATAAAAATAAACTATTTATTAAGACATATAATAAATCATGCATCTAAACTTAAATAAAGCAATAAAAATATAAATTTAGGTTTACATTTTGAATTAGGGTTTCTTGAATGAAATTAGGGTTTTTAGGGTGGAAAACAAGATTAAAAAAATCAGTTTTAGAACTTTTATTTTTTTAAGGATTGATTTTAGGGTTTAGTTTTAAAAACTATTTTAGGGTTTAATATTGAAGGTTTAGCTTCTGTTGTTTAATCCATGAATTCATATGCTATTTTATTAAGGTTCAATTTCTACCTGAAGTTTATATGCTCTTGTACATGCTTAAACAAAATTACAGTGAATATGAATCAATTGCAAGCCTTATGTAAATTCAAATAAATTTAAAACCAAATTGCACATCTTGCTATAAATTCAAGTAGGTTTAAAACCAAACCTCCATTTGTTGGCTCCACCACAATTGTACCCTTCAAATTCTGGCTGAGCAAGAGTAAGACAGTGTGTTTACTGCCTTTGTAAGGTTTCTTTTGTTGTTTGAAGCTTCTGTGTTAATCGTTCTCTCTTTTTCTTTGTTTGCTCACTTTTTGGTGCTCCTTCTTGCTCTCTGTCTCTTTTCTTTCTCCATTGCTGAAGTCTGCTCCAATTCTAAAGTCCCTAAGTTTCAAAAGTCCAAAATTTCGAAAAGGAAAAGTCCTGTCTTTGAATCCTTGCAAAAGTCCCAAGTCTCAGAAAAATTCAAGAGTCCCTTTTTCTCATCTCTTAATGAGTTATTTATAGAAAATTAAAAACCTAATACTGGTTGTTTAAGAAAATAAAAAATGTTCAAGAAATAAATAGAAATCCATTCTAAATAAGGTTTTTGGCAAAATAGGCCAACGCATTGGCACATGGGGCTGCGGGCTGCGAGGACGCTTAGCGCTGGGGCGAGCGCTACCTGCAAGGCTGCTGGGCGCTGGCAATTGCATGGGCTAGGCTCTTGCTCGCTTGGCCCTCGGCGAATTACTTGCCGCGCAGACGTGCAGCAGTGCTGCCTCACGTCATTCGCTGATTTGTCAGTCCGATTTTTATTTTTTATTTTTATTTTATTATTAAAAATAAATATTATATTTCAAATAAATACTTATAATTTTTTCTTTTTTCTTTTAATATTTTAAATAATAAATATTATATTAAAATAAATAATAAATATTATAAAAATTATTTCTGACTATTTTAAAATATTGCACTGGACTTGTTCAAAAATTAAGAGTCTACAAATAGCATCGAAGAAAATATAAAACTATGTACATTTTAGTGCTATTACACATCACACACATAAGGGTATTAGCTTTTACCATTTTTATCATAAGTCACTATGTGTACATAGCCTGATGGTATAGACCCTATCAAGTCGAAATTGTATCATATTGGCTAAATAAATGGCTTAGTATGATCACAGAGGCCTAGAGGATACATCAGATTTTACAATTCACAAATATAAGAATACAATTAACAATGGAATCAAATGGTTCAAGTATTAACAATGATTCAAATTTCATTAAAAAATTCCAAAGTAACAAAGGTAGGGATGAACACTATAACTCATCTTGAACTTGTAATTTAGATTCCTCTAAGTCACTGATAATTACTAGTCTATTATGTGATAATCCTCGACTCACATTCACATTCAAACATAAATTGCACACTTAGGTATTTTTTTAATTTATTATTTATTATTTAAGGTTCTTTAACCTTTTTATATATTAATGTACATCTTAGGGAAGATTTATATTGTATTATTAAGTTCTTATTTTATTGAGTTTAAGTCATGTTATCATATGCCCTTTTACATTTTCATATGTATACATACCTTGGTTTGCATTTTAAGCTATTTTGGTCACTAATAATTCATTATCTTTGTCATTGTTCCTTCAATTATTCAAAAGACACCCATGCCCTGTTTTAATATATTACAAATTTATTTTGTATGTATGGGTTCAAATATTACAAAAAGGATTTTGCACTAGGGCTATGCAATTGAGAGAGTTTTAAATATATGCAATTTGCCTATATAAACACATTGGTTTCCTCAAGTCAATTGATTTAATTATTCATTAAATTAGCATTTGAACCTTTAAAGGCCTTAACTACACATGTTAAGCCTTATGTTTATTCATTATATGCTTATGGTTATGGTCTGGTTAAATACATTTTGGTATGTTCAACTCATCATAAGTCAACAACCACATCATTTTCAGTATTTGAGCAGTTTGCATTCATTTAATTGTATATTAGTTTTCTCAAGTTAATTTGCCCTAAATTTTTTGTGTGTTCATAACATCCAAAGTGACTTATCTATAAATTATCCTAAATTTTTTAGTTCATTTACATAGGTAAATAATTCAAACATAGTAGCACAATTTTCAGTGACGTTCATTTAGGCTGTTACCATGAACAACTACTATTCACTTAATTGCTCACTCATTTTCCTTCATCATTCTGACTTGCCTCCTAAAACCTTCCCAACATCTAAATACACCTTTCAAAAATTTTTTATTAATTTTAAAACTCATTTGGATATTGAAAAAAATGAAACATATTAGCTAAATTATTGAGAATTTAAATAGTTCAATTTGAACAAATTTAGGAATTAGGGTTTCTAGCTTTCCCCTTTTCAATTTATTTCAATCCAAACCAATTTACAACATCTTAAATAGTTTGTTAACATGTATAAATGATAAAATTTATCTGAAGTCGAATAAAAAATAAATTTAAAATTAGGAAAAAAATTGAAAGATTAAGGTTCAAAATTTTTGGATTTCTTACCTTTAAAAGTTCCTTTACCTTCTTTGCTCTTATATCACTTTGTTAACTTAATTTTGTACTTTGGAACACTTCTAGGCACAATAAAATAGGTTAGGAATGGTCTATGGCGGATGAAAAATGAGAGAAAATTCATGAGAGAAAGGAGATGTTTTGGTAAAATGAAGAAAAGAAGATAAGAAGTAAGAAGTCTAAATTTTGTCTTCTTTTAATCATAAATTGTCCAAGCTCCCTTTCTATTCAATGGAGGTGAGTCAGTTACCTAGTTGGGAAACAATTGGCTGTTAATTGAGTGGGTGAAATGCCCATTTTGTCCTCATGTCTTACATGCTTTCTTTATTAACTTGAATGCCCTTTTTGGCCATTTCATACCAAACTTGCTACCAAAATTTGTAATTAATTTCTTTGAAATTCTTTTCACTTCTAATTTTCAATTTTAATTTATCTCATATGATTTTAATGTATGTTAAAATATTAAGGTATTGTTAATTAAGTTATGGTGCATTTCAAATAAAATGCTACAAGGCTTTTATATATACAAGTTACCATAGCTAAGGAGTTTTAAAATTTTCTTTTCCATCAGTTTATTGCCTTGTAAATTTTACTTTTTGTATTTTAATGGTTCATTCATCACTCTAGTTGATCAATTTGTTTTTCTAATACTTTTTATATAAATGTAATTAATTATTTTATAACTTATAATTTATTGGTTTTGTTTATAGTTGTTATGAATTGTAGGGTTTTTAATTCAAATACTTTGAAGTTTTTATTTCTATTGCTTTGGCACATTGAAATTTTATTTCAATCAAGATTTCCCTCACTTTGTTCATTTAATTTTCACAATATTTAGTCTACTAGACTTATATTTCATGTAGAGTATTACTACTTACCTCTCTTAACAACCATAAAATATTTATTTACGTATAATTATATATATATATATTAAAATTATAATAGTATTAAAAAATAAAAATATATGTAATATGTTTATGTGTGTATATTGAGTACATCATATATATAATTTATACTACATAAGATATAAATTTAAAAGATTTAAATATAAAAGCATAGAATCTAAATTGTATAAATATAAAAAAGGTCAATGTAGACATTATAATATTCAAAATTTTAAACAGGGAATTTTTTAACTAATATTGATAATTGATAGTTTATAGTAATAAAAGTAACGTGGATAAATGCTATAAGTAGAGAATAGTAAATAGTATATCTCAAAATTTATTGAAGAAATTATTTTTATAATTTTATAGGATTAAAAATCGAATTAGAATCAAATGATAAGAAAGAAGGTGCACCATAGTTAAAATGAGATTGGCCACACTATATTGAACTTATTATATATATACATGTGTGTGTGTAGAAAATTTTTTTCTTTCTCTATCATCCGCGCTATCTACCTCCACCATCACCATTTTCTCTACTTTCTTCTTCCTTTCATCAAAGAATAAAGGGAAATCCATCTTTAGCAACATTTTTTTAAGAGAATTAGTAAGAGTAGGTGAGATTATCAATAAGTGATCAAAGAAAAAGAGAGAAAAGAGAGAAGAAGAGGGATTTTGAAAGAGGTATGTGCTTATGTATTTTTAATTTGCAAATATTTGAATTTCTATAAATTTTAATGTTTGAATAGGTTGATTGAGTCATATAAATGATTTGTTACTGAAAAAGTATTGGTGAAATGGATTGACGAGTGAAAAATGAATTAAAGGAACTTATAAGTGATGAGTATGATTCTTATTTCAATCATTAAAAGAAATGAATGGTTTAATATTGTTTTTAGCCTTGAGTGATGGTTAAAGATTGATTAATTGATGTTTGAGTAAAGTATTTGATATAAACTCTTTTTATGTAAAAAAAAAATATTTGATTCATTTTTATCATAGGCTTTGAATATATTGAGTTTAAATGGTTAAGTGTGCGAAATATAGAATTTTTGCCTGATTCGGCCATATCACTGGGCGTATCGACGATGTTGTTTTTCAATATTGATGACACGGCCATGTCACTGGGCATGTCGTAGCTACTGTAATACAAGATAAATGGCATGCCCATGTTGTTGGGCATGTCAAAGCTTCTGTAAAATGGGCAAATGACACGGTCATTGACACTCTCATGTCGTTAAGTGCGTCACTTGAAGAAATTTACCCAAAATAGCTCTTTTCCTTATCTTTCATCCGTGATTTCAGCCTAAATGACTATAAGACCTTAAAGTATAAAGGATTTTTAAAATCAACCCTAACAAGTAGTGTAATAAATTTTGAATATATGATAAATATGTGTAATATCAAGTGTTGATCAAAGAATTGTTCCATTGAAGTGATATACATAATTCAATGTTAATTAAGAACTAATAAATTGCCCAAAGCATATCGATTTCAGATCTAGATTGGGATTGAATGGTTAGCTAGAGGGAGAATATCCATAGTGATATTGGTCACATCGTACCATTAATGGACACATTGTGTCATCAGTGACTGTAGGCATATTTGCCATTATATATTCTTGAGATTTGACATTAAAATTGCTACAGTGACCCATTATCCAAACTATGATATGAGTTCAGTGTGTATGGGTATATTTAATAATATTATGAATAATGGAAGAAATGCAAAACAATAATATAAGCCAATTATTTAAAATCGACTTACTGTGTTATAATGTGAAAGTGATTGATAATGTATATAATAATATTTCAAGTGAAAGTTCTAATGCACGAAATAGAAATGTTATATTCAAAATATTGAATTGATTAATA
The DNA here is from genome assembly GCA_947685225.1 of Garcia nutans. Lineage (NCBI taxonomy): Eukaryota > Viridiplantae > Streptophyta > Magnoliopsida > Malpighiales > Euphorbiaceae > Garcia > Garcia nutans. The sequence goes on from CANTUV010000008.1 coordinate 44,816,644, forward strand.
ACTTTCTAAGTGTTATAATGATTGAAAGTGTATATGATGATATAAGATACAAAGTACTCCAAAGTATAATACTAAATCAAAGTGCCAAAATTATAAATTGAATGAAATTATCCTATATGTGAAACTAAAAAGTAAGACTTACTGAAAAATAAAATAAGTGTAATAATGGCAATGTAAACAAATGAGAAAGTAAATCTTAAATGAAATGATTCAAAAAAAAAAGTTACAATACCAAAAGTATAGTATAGCGTGATGATTTTTATAAAGTTAAAATTATTATGTTTTGTAATAAAAATATTGTGTTGGTTTGTTATTGAAAATATTTAATATATTGAAATATTTATTAAAACTAAGTGTTATTAATGTATTTTTGTAAGTATTTTCTTTAATATTAAGTGACAAAATATCTTTATACAAGTACTACTAAGCTATAAGCTTAGCGTATTAGAATTTTTCTGATACACAAGTATTATGTCATCGGAGTAAGCTAAGATGTGAAAATAAAGATTTCAGAAATTATCTACAGTGCATATAAAGATCTCTTATATATTGTACTTATAAGTTATAATATATATATATGCAATTTATTTTGGCTATGCGAGAGATTGTATAAATTTGTATATGTGGAAGGAATATATATATTTAGATAATGAAGTTTCAGATTTTAGTGAATGATTATCAAATCTATTAATGTATTACATATTTAATTTGGATTGAAAAACTTATGATGGTTATCTGATTTATAATTAGTATTTGGTTTGTTGGAAATATTAGAGATTAGTTTAAATGTTGGATTCACAAGTGTTGTATATACAGTTTGTATTATTATTTGAAAATTTTTGCTAGTAACAATTTGAAAGGAAACTTTGTCAATAAATTCATTAGATTACTGACAGTATATTGAGTAACATTCTCTAATAGTTTAATGTGAAAATTGTCAGGGGATCTTACAGACATGGCCACAATTCTGTTTGAGACCAAAATTGAAATTGAAACCAAACTGGTCAAAATCGAAACCGAAACCGGTTAAAACCAGAACCATTCCAAACTGGAACCTGAACTTTAATTCATGGTTTAGTTCATGTTTATGATTTTTAAAAATCATTACTGTTTAAAACTGTCGGTTCAAATCGTTAAAAATTATCTGTTTAAAATATTAAATTAGTGCATTTTTATGTAGGTTATTGCATTTGTTTTATTTATTTTTATTCTTTAATTTTAAATTTTTTATTAACTCTATAAATACCACTTATATTTCAAATTTTTTAACATTTCTAAATTTTAATTTCTCTTATTTTTCTCTTTATTCTTCAATCTATATATATTTACATTATAATCTTTTATATTCTCTAGAATTTCTATTTTTTTTTAAATTTACTCTCTAATATTTTATACAATCTACATTCTCATTTAAAAAAAAATTCCACATTATGATCTTAATCACTTTATTTTATTTAATGTTCAAAATTTATTTCTATTATTTTTATTTTATTTCTATTAATTTTAAATTTTTGCTTTTGTATTATTATTTTTTATTCAAAATTTTATTACATTATGATTTCTATAAAAAAAATGACAAATAATCAAGGCTCAAATTTTGGATCAAGAAAAAAAATATTATAGTTGATGAATTTTTTAGACCAATTGACATATAAAATATAATTGAAGAAATTCAAATGGTGATGATAATATTCAGCAATTGTATAAATATAGGGTAAAGGAAACATGTAAACGTTAAGTTCTCTTTAAAGTCCAAAAAGATACATAAGCAATTTATCTTTTTTAAGTTGCGTATATATCTTTTTTTATTATTTTATAGTAAATTAATCTTAATATTTTTATTTTTTTTTACAAATGTAAATTAAAATTTTTTGTTCTAATTAAAATCATATGTAAATTGTCTCTTAAATTGTTCTAAACCACTTTGAACTATTGTAAACCGCTTTTAAATTGCTCATTTGAGCTCTCTTCTCAAAATGTCTCTCGAATGACTTTTGAACCGAAATTCAAACTGAAACAGGCGGTTCCTAAACCGTCTTTGAACCGTCCTATAGAAGATTCGATTTAGATTTAAGAATTTTCTAAACTGGAATCGACGGTTTGTGAACCGATGCCATGTCTAGGTCAATGCACTTATATGTCACTTTATAATATAATATTACTTTAATAGTTAAGTTACTTACCAGTACTATTAGTAATAAGACAAAGGTCCAATTCAGTTATGAACTATAACAAAAATTTTAAATTAACCTTTAAAGTTTTTTTACCCAATTAGTAATTTTTTTAAATTTAGTCCAAATTGCTCAATTTTTTAACGAAACTGTTAAATAGTTAGCAGTATGGACTAATTTAGACTAAAATTAAATATTATGAACTAAATTAAACTTTTAAAAATAGTAATATAATATATTTTAAAAAAAATTATTAATTAATATTTTTAATAACAATAATTTATAATATAAATAAATATTTGTAACACCCCCACATCCAATGCACACACACTACAACTACAACCATGTAGCATAAGTGCACCAAACATAGGGATGCTACGGTTTTCTTCAACATTCAAAACATTTAAATAGATACAATACTATTATCATTATATATTATAGAAAAGTAGATCATTTACTTTTAAAATAAAACACATTAGATATATATATACATACATATAATTATTTCACAGCGGAAGTCATAAAATATTTACATATTTGAAAACACTTAACTCCATATTTACAAATATACAAATATGTACATTTAATCAATACTTTACAAAATATAAAAAGAGTTATACATGATTGGCAAATCTCCTTTGATCTTTAAGTCTCCAAAATCAACTCTTCAATGTCTACCCTCACTCGGTCTCGAAGAGCTCTCGGGTTCGATTCTAACAGTTCTATCACCTGCGCGATTAAACACTATCGCGCTAAGCCAAGGGCTTAGTAAGATAATCATGCTAATGATATGACTTCGTGCAATGCAATGTCATTTCTCAAACCATAATATATATGTAACATCATATATGCAAAATTAACAATATACTTTCACATTACATATCACATTTTATTATCTTTTCATATACCTCATTAGTATTCATTTAATCATCAATACAAAGCAAAACAACCATCATTCATGACTCACATTAACCATAGACAAGCATGGGCCCAAGACACACTAATATGCCATTCAATTTTCAGAGTTAATGTTTTGGTTCTATCATCACATTTATCAATATCAATATCATAGACCCAACTAGGCTTCAAGGATTAAGTTCAACCAAGCTTCAAGGGGAGCAAAGCATGCTAAGCTTCTACCCAACTTGGCTTCAAGAACCAACCCAACCTAGCTTCAAGGGTGGTAACATCTCAATTAGGCTTCAAGGATTCAATCCAACCTAACTTCAAGAGATTGTTACACTTATTAGGCATGCCACCAACAACCAACTCTGAAAATGGAATAACACATTAGCCACACAATTCATTTATTATTCAATTATCATTTCTATTTCCAATTATCATCAACATTTAGGCATACATGCCTTCTTTCTCTCAATATCATCATCATAGCCAATAACAATGGCTTTGTATCACATTTCACATTTCAATTCATATTATGCATAAAGCATCATTGATATCACATCTTTGATATAACATTTCAAGGTACATTACTCATAAAACACATTACCTTTCACAATGCATAACATAACCTTGTTTAAATCTCAACAATGCAATTAGGGCAAAGAACAATTTATATGATTCATAGCTTTAAGATCTTTCATATGCATTTGATTAGCTCATTCATAGTTTAAAGTATGTTTAGAGTGTTTAAGTTTAGGTTTAGGAACCAACCTACCTTTGAAGAACCAAAACATTGCAACTAGGTCAAGGAAAACAAAACTTACCTAACCCATATGAGAGACACGGGCAGCACACATGAGGGACACGGCCAAGCTTGTGGCCGTGTCTCTCAATTCAACTTTGGCAGTAGCAAACACGGCTTAGGGACACGGCCGTGTTTCTCCAACCAAAACTCACAGTAGCTCACACGGCTTGGGAACACGGCTGTGTCACCCAAAAATTAATCCAACACGTCCAAAATCATATGACTTGGCCGTGTCTCACATGGCCTTTGGCCGTGTCTCCCAAAACCAAAACCCTAATTCTAACCAACTCTCTTCCAAATGCATTAAAACTCAATATACATCATACCACATGCTTCAAATGAACATAATCAATATTCTAAACACATATTCATTACAATAATCACTTTAAAACACATTAATATCACAATTAAACAAACACCATCTCAAAACCCTAATTAATCACCATCCTTTTTCATCTTTCAAAAACAACATCCATTTAAACATACAATCTTCACAATCAACCCAACACTAATTCCATCTTTTAACTTACAATCAATTTTAACACTTAAAAACATAACACAAACTCATCTCATCATCACACCAACAAAACCTAATTCCTTTCTCACACCACTTCAAAAGAATTGAAGAAAATAAAGAGAAGATCTTACCTTATATGAAGAAATTCCACCAATCTTTCACCAAATCTCTCAATTCCTTCATCAATTTGAGTATAGCATCAAGAACACTTCTCTTTCCCTTTGTCTTCTTCAATGGCCGGCACAAACATGAGAAGAAAAGAAAATGCACAAGTCAACCTCTCTTTCCTTCTTAATCTCCACCATGCATCTCATCCCAACAATTACCAAAATGCCCTCAAACATATAACTAACCTTTTGTCTTATATAAGCCCATATATGTAATTACACACTCAACAATAAAATATCTTCTTCCACTAACCAACACCTTGACTCTTCTTTGACCCATTTATATGTTATATATATCAACATATACACAACATATAAACTTGTCTCTAAACCCTAAATTCTTTCCCAAAACACTTATACTTTTCTTTTCTCAATTTAAACCAACAATACAACAACAACAACAACAACAACAACAACATGCAAAACTTCTAGGGCATAAATGAGGATATTACAATATTTTTTATAATTTATAATAATTTAATAATCTATAATTTAATAAATAATTAAAATATTAAATACTTTATATTATATAATTTTTATAATATTTTTTAAATATAATATTAACTATAATATTATGAATTAATACTAAAAATATTAATTAATGATTTGTATTGGAAATATTATAATTTATAATATAAATAAATTTTAATAATTTTTTTATTATTACAACTACGGAGAAGAGAATTGATCCTAAGTTGCCCAAGAGGGTACACTTACCACTAGGGTAAGCCTCGATGTGTAAATTTTAATAATTTTAATTTTTAATAATTTAATAATATATAATTAAAAAAATAATTAAAAATATTAAATAATTTATAATAATTTATATTATATAGGATTTTATAACATTTTAAAATATAATATTATGAAATTAATATTAAAAATATTTTAATTGATAATATTAAAAATTATTAATTATTAATATTATAATTTATAATATTAATAAATTTTAATAATTTTAATTTTAATATATTTTTAATTTTTAATTGTTATTAATTTTTAGTATTATAAATTACTTATTAATTAATTATATTAATATCAATTATTCATAATATTAATAAATAAATTTTATAATTTTATAATTTATAATAGTTATCTATGTTAATGCTATGCCTTTAATTTTATTATCTTTCTTGCCGATTGAATTTTAAAATAAAATTATAATTTCCAAATCTTTTTATATTTCTTTAAAAAAATAAAATTAAAAATTATGATTCTCAAATTATATATATAAATTATAAAAATTTTAATCATTTTTAAATTATAGATTATTAAAATATTATGAATTATAAAATTATAAACATTATTAATATTATAAATTATTGATATTGAAAATATTAATTAATAAATAATTTATAATATTTAAAATTAAAAAAATTATTAAAAATAAAAAATATATTAAAAATATTAAAAATTTATTAATATTATAAATAATAATATTAAAAATAGTATTTTTAATATTATCAATTAAAATATTTTTTAATATAAATTATTTATTAATTTTTTTAATATAAATTTCATAATATTATAATTAATATTATATTTTAAAATATTATAAAATCCTATATACTATAAATTATTATAAATTATTTAATATTTTCAATTATTTATTAAATTATTATAAATCATAAAATTATAAAAAATATTTATTAAAATTATAAATTATTGATATTAAAAATAATTAATTAATAGATATATTTTTAAAATATATTATATTAATATTTTTAAAAAGTTTAATTTGGCCCCATAATCTTTAATTTCAGTCCAAATTGGTCCCTAACGTTAACTATTTAACGATTATGTTTAAAAAATAATTTAGACCAAATTTAACAGAAAAAGTACTAATTTGGTCCCAAAAAAAAACTTTATGAGCAAATTTGGACTTTTTACTATAGTTCAGGGGCTAAATTAATTTTTTGTCCATTACTAATATAATAGTTAACCACTAACTTTTAGCTACAAATCTTAACACCTATAGTTATTAGAGGTGCGCTTGCGGCTCAAGCCACTGAAGGTATGCTCGAGCACCTCTAACATTGCAAGTTTGACAAAACGCATGTCTTTTTTACTTTACGGTCTATTTAGATGGATGTACTTTAAGGTTTAATAAAATGTAGTAAGGTATAGTAGAGTACAACAAAGTACAGTGTTGATTTATATCATATTTGGAAAGAAAGGATGAAAATCTCCAAAAACCTCCATTCTGGAGGTGCAATTTGTAGAAGAAAAGCCTTTTATCTTTAACACTTCAAAAATCTCTGTTTACCTTCTCATACTTTTTTAAACCCCCAAGTACCTCCTTCCAAACATAATATTAATCTTCTTATACTTTATGAAATCATCCCCTACCTCCATCCAAATATACTTTTAGGGGCAAAACTCAAAAAGAGTGCACACGACCTAGAAAAGGGGTGCCTCCCTCACATTACCTTTGATGAGTTCATCCTTCACTAAAGGCCACCATGCACCAACATACTTGAAACTCATTGATATACCAAAATTTGTTGCCCATGCACTAGAAAGTTGCTAAATTACAAGTAGTTGCAATCCTACTGGAATGCCACCTCTAGGATTGTTGGTTTCCAACACTTTTATATCCATCACCCATGTGCCACAAATCCCTCTCCACTCTTGCTTTGGGTTCTCATCTCTCTCACCTCTCTCTTCTAAATTTTGTATTTTTGCCATTCTATTTCTAGATTTCCTATACGCATATAAATTAAGATAATGAAAATATTTTGTGAAATTAGTTATTTGAAGCTTTGATTAATTAATATTTGGGTACTGAAAATTTTGAAATATTATGAATTAAAATATTTGTTTGAAAAATAAAAATATATAACAAAATTGTATTAAACTTTATCTAACCCTTTGACTAAAGTGTTTTGACAAACTTTTAATCACCAAATTAAATATTTTCTTGTTAACTCTTTTCATTGAACATATACATGAAAAAATAACAAAGATTATGTTTAAAAACGAAGAAAAAGAAAAGGCCTAATATTCTAAAAAATTCACGAAAATATGACTTTTCTCAATTTAACCTTGTCCTTTAATTCGTGTTAATTGGTGTAACACCTATTATTTTTACATCAAATGGATCTAAGCTTGGATTGGGTAAATCCTAATCCTACATGGCAGCTTCGGTACCATTAAGCTCACTCATCCAAAACTCATTATTTTGAAAGCTTTTATTTCTTTACTTTGGTTCAAAATGCAATGTTTTCTTTTATCCCATTGTTTTGGGAACCCTCAGCTTGAAAAATGATGTTGTTGCCATGAGCTAGGAGAAAACAAAAATTATATCCTTTGAACCCTCAAACTCATGTCTTTTTGATCCATTGTCAATAGCTTTGAGACCCTTAGTCGAGTGAGAGAAAGTAGTTATTCCCCACGTTTGAAACAAATTGTTCCCACATGTTCCCCACTTATTTAATTTGCCATTGATTCAAAGTTGAGTTACCTTCTAGGACCATAAGGAAGGCTCAAAATCTACTACAACTGAGTTTTTAATTTGAAGCATGATTTTTTTTATTCCTTTCTTTGTGGAATTTTATGTTGGGACCACAAGACAAATATGGGAAAGACAATAAAAAAGAAGCTTTGTTTTTGGTAAATAATGCATTTATTTTTTTTTTTTTTGATAGAAGGTTTTAATTTTATTATTATTAAAAATGGAAAAAACATGATTTGGAGATGCTATCAACCCAAGCCAAAGACTATCCCCTAACACCCACAACTAATGCATCCCAACTCAAGAGAAAAAAAAAAAACTCCAAAACTCAAGAACATGTCACAACCAACAGAACACATAATCAAAGAGCACGGAATAAGAAAAAACTTAAAAAGCCTGATTCTACTCAAAACAAAGAAAGGGAAGATGACAAAAGCTTGGAGTATCTCATTCAAGGGTGAAGTCGGGAGTTAATTATAAGGGGGCAATTTTTTTTTAAATTCCTTTTTGTCTTGATGTTTGGCCTTTTATATACAATAATTATTTTATAAATTTATTAACCTGCTAGTAAACCATTTTCATTTGTAAAAAAATTAATCAAAAAAAATATGAAAAATAAATTTTAACATATAATATTGATGCAAAAATATTAAAATATATTAGAATTATAAATAATAAAATGTAAATTTGGAGTAAAGAGAAGAAATTAAAAAATAAAATAAATAAAGATCTTAATTTTATAATCTTTCTTAATTTTTTTAATTGTACTTTCAATTTATTTTTAATCTCTTAATTGATTAGATTAATTTAAAATTAATTTGTTGAAGACTTTAAAAATTTTTTTTCTCCTCTTGAACTTGGAGATAATTTAAAATTTTAAGGGGGATAAATAGAAGATTTTAAAATTTTAAAGGATATATACATGTGGATGTTTTTCAAAAAAAAAAAAAAAATTAAGGGGGGCAATTGCCCCCTCCCCAACCACCTAGCTTCACCATTGATCTCATTCTTAAATGCTGAACATATGATCATGATGCATCCGCCAACCGAGAAAAGCTTCCAAAGTAGGAGAACCCAATGGTAGCAGCATAAGAGCTTAAAAACTAGAACGGGACGTCACATATGTAGGGAAAAACATCTTCCTCTAGGTAAAACAGACAACCGTTCCCTGAATAAGATCATGAACTCTATAACTAGGACTTCTATGGAAATACCCAAAGGATGCAAGTTCCCAAAGAAAAGCCAGTGAATGCCACCAACACCAAACACAAACAAACTGCCTAAATGGATACACAAGTCCATATTGAGCTCTAGGAGACAGAAGCCTCAGGAACCTAGGAGTCGAAAGTGGACCCATCAGATATTTCTTTCCTAATGATTTCGCTCAAACCTTGGCAAATTTTGTCTTTATCTTTTGCCTCAAATAAACCCAACATAGAACCAATTTCCTAAGACTTCGCAACCTCCATGCCCTCTAAGTCAGGATGAACTGGTTGAGCATTACCAACGACATTAACCTCAATAGATGGCAATGAATTCTAAAGTTCCATCCAAAGAGGACTGCCCGAAAATTTACTGCCATTAATCTGATTCATATTTTTGATGTTGGAATCAGAAATGGAGTTTTCAAGAGCAAGGATCGATGATGGAGTCCTAGACTTCTTGCCTGTATTGGACTTTCTCCAACTAGAAACAATAAGGCTTCCTTTCACCAAAGATTTGTATTTGGTTTTGGACTTCTTTCTTAATTTATATTTAGAAAAAAGGTCAAGGTCAGGTTCATCTACTGAAATTTCTTCTTCTTGATCTTCTAAAGATGCTGAAATGTTATTATTATTGTACATTTTGGAGAACAATGAAGAGATGTGGTTTAAGGGTTGGACAATGTATGGGCAAGATTATTTGCAGGTCCCTTGATTAATTGACCGGAATTCATTTTGTCAAGCTCCACAGCAGGTTTTAATCTAAGATTGGCATTGCTAGGAGGCGCAACTAGATCAGATGAACAAATTGTGGCAAGAGGCGATAAATGATTGGGTGAATGGAGTGGCAGTTGATTAGTGTGGCCCAAAGAGGTATTATCCCAAGAGTCCTCCACATGCCCAAGTGGCGCAGCAGGCTCATTAGGACTGACAGCAGAAGCAAGTGGCTTTTGCTGACAATGGGGAACAGCTTCTAGTGAGGCAAGAGCCTTGTTTGCCACTTGGGAAGGGGAAATTCGGTGGTGGAGTAAGGGGGACAACTTTTAGTGGAGCTGGGAGCATGTTTTCCACTACTGAAGGAGTTAAATGTGGTGAGCTAAGAGGACAGAGGGTCTTCGGTGTAGGTGATTCTTGGGTTGTGGAAAAGGATTGAGAAGTTCCAGCTAATGCGAACTTGTTAGGAATGTTGTGCGCATGCTCAAGGTGCTGATCTAAGGTAAGTGGATTTTGGAGATGCTCAATTGCCACGCCGGACGTCAAAAGTTTGACCAAAAATTGATTAGCAGCAACGACTTCAACTTGCTGTGCTGCTATGTTGACTATTGGACCTTGCTCCTCAGAAACCTTGATGTGAAAAAGAGCCCCATCGATCAAGATAGGAATTGTTTCTGCAATGATGTCTTTGTTGGTAGAAATAAGGACTCTAGCACAGTCAAACCTATTTTTATACTGGTCTCCTCATCCATCATTAGGAAAGAACCCCGTGTTTTGGTAATCAAAGAGAAGAACTTAACATCCCAGGCATGAAAAGGAATATGAAAAAGACGCATCCATGTGAATCTTTCTGAAGCTACAAACTCTTGTTCCCATCTTCTAACTTAGCTAAACCTTTCTAAAAACCAAGTATGGTCTATCTTAAGAAACTCTTCCATATCTTGACTGCTATAAAAAATAAGTAGCACTGACTTGCCACCCAAGGCCACCAGATTACACCTTACTGAGCAACTCTTGTTGAAAAAGTCTTGAAGATGGATAAGGTGATCCAAAGCAATAACTTCTCCAATCAAGACAGCATTGAGCCAAGAATTATCTCAATCCTTGGAGGAGAAGGAGAAGACAGGTGTACCCTTGCTCATAGCCCTTGAATCGTTCAAATTTGACTTAACATTCTTCACAATATCAGCATAAGATGGCATGTGGTCTTTGAAACCCACAGCAGCAGTAGAATCTTTGAAGAATCTATGATTATCATAAGTAGTTCTGCCAAGAGGCAACTGGTGAGAGTCTGTAAACTTGACCAAAATTTTGCCTTTTTTTGTAGAGAGACCCATTAGCTCCAAGAATGGCCCGTACTGCTTCATCATAAGACTTGAATCTAACGAAGCCATATCTTGTGCTTGCATTACTTCTGAGATTTTTAGGCACAAAAGCATCAAAAACCTTGCCATACTTGCTAAAATAGGAACGTAGATCCTTTGAGCAAATATACGAAGGAAGAGAGTCAATAAATAAGGAGATAAAGTTCTTTCTCCATTCTGTTCCCCAAAATGCATATTTGTGTTGAGTATCTCGACTGAAGAGGTCCTTGCGATATGACAGACTTTTAAGATTAGGATTAACATATAAATTGGTAACCATGGAACCTGATTCCAAGGTTGCTATCCCAGAACTGCTACTAGATCTCTTCTGTTGAACCAACCAACGAAAAACGTCTCCATGGATTTTATTTTTAACCCGAGATCATTTCCGATTGAACGAAACATGATATATTTGAAAATAAAGTAAAAAAAAATTAAAAATCATGGAAAAAAGTTGGGCATTATAATATTCTAGTAGCAGGAGACTCAACTTTGGCAGGAATCTCAACATTGGCATGTAGTTTCCCAACTTCATTATTTTCTACATGTGAAGTTTTTAGGGGTTGTTACTATTGTTTGCAGCTGATTGTTTGTTTGTTGCTTTTGTTTTTATTTTATGGGTTTTTTCTTTTATAATTTTTTCATGAGGGATGCATAATTTATTTTGCATGATTGTAGTTATCCATGGGTTATGGCATGGAGGTAGTTTTGTGAATAAATGAAAGTTATCATAATAAGAGGTAGTTGCATTAGCCTGAGTGATGTAAAAAGTTTTGGAAGGGCTTATTTGCAAAAGATAGTTAAGGATTTAGGATACACAAGGGTTGTGAAATTTGCTCAATAGCAAATGGGAGGAGGACTAGGAGATGTCCTATTGTTCTATGTTGATACAAGTGAAGGCGTTAAGAAGTTGTTTGACATTGCATTTTATTATGGGTTTATGAAAGTATTCTATGAAGCATCCAAGATGGAAGAGGTAGCCTTGGGTTTTCCTACCGAACATAGTTAGCCCCTTGAAAACCTTAAAAGTACTTAACATAGTCAGCCTCCTAAGAACCTTGAAAATACTGAATAACTTGAATCTGCTAAAGACATTCAGCCCATTAAACACATTCACCCTAGTGAACATGGTGAATACGGCAAGTTACTATGAAGACTACACTCCTGCTAGTTGTGAACATTCAGAAGAAGATGTGGACACTATCCTTGATAACTTAGATGATGATTATATAGTGGCAAGAAGAAATCGTAAAACTTTTAGGAATATAAACATTGAGTTAGATAGGCTCTAGCCTTGGCATGGATGTCAAACTTGCAACAGATGTGACATCATCTCAAAATGTTGGTGTTGGAGAACATATGGATGGGTTTAATTCTGATAGAAGTGGACCTGAGGGTATATATGCTGACAATGATGAATAGATTTGAACCCTACCAACTTCAGATGATGAGCCTTTTGTTGCCAGACAAAGGAAGAAAAAGAAGATTATTAGGTATGATCCACATTGTGACCATAAAGATCTTAAGTTTCAAGTGAGAATGAGATTCGATAATTATTTACAATTCTAAATGGTTATGAGATAGTATGCAATAGCAAATGGCTTTAGTATTAAATGGATTAGAAGTTGTCATATGAGGGTTGAAGCCAAATGTGAAGTTAATTACAAGTGGAGGAATTATGGGAGCAAGATAAAAAGTGAGAACTCATTTATAATGAAAGGTTATGATGATGAGCATTAATGCTGTAGGAGCATGACCAACAAGCAAGCCAATGTTAGGTGGCTTGCTAAAGAGTTTTTATATATTTTTAGAAGGAATCTAGATTACAAAGTTGAGGATATGGAGAAGGACTTACTTGAGAAATACACACTCACATGTAGTAAGAGTTCTTTGTACATGGGCAAAAGGAAGGCACTTGAGTAGCTTAAGGATTATTTGGAATCTCATTATGCTAAATTAAGGTCATATATGTAGAGTTACAAAGGGTTGACCCTAAAGAAACCTCCAAGCTTAAGAGTGAAAGAGAAAAACTTGAAGAACCACCTATTTTCCATAGATATTATGCAGGGCCAAGTGCATTGAGAAAAAGGATTCCTTACGGTGTAAACCAATTCTATGTTTTGATGGTTATTTTAAAAAACAATTGTGGGTGGTTGTGAATGAGATGAGATGGAGTCGGCACTCAGTGTAGACTGAGAATTCATATATCAAATGGTGGGTTGACACAAGGGTCAAACTCAATTCTCTGTACTGGTTCAATAATGGCCAAATTACTTGTAACTAGATCAAGTAATCTATATGCATCACTCTTTGTATTTGCCAAGGAGCTCTTTTTAAAGGTGCAATTCTAATGGCAATTAGTATATATAACAATTATAAAACAAACAAGATGTATGCATATTCACAACAAATGTATCATGGCAATAAACATGGAAAATATCACAAAGATTCATTCAACACCTATTTATATTATCTTAATTTAAAGTTAGAGATGCAAGGATAACATGCTCAAAAGCATAAGCATCAATCAATAATGCTACTTAGGTTATCTCATAATTCCATGAAAATCTCAGGGCTAATCACAACTTAACAAACCACAAATCACTTAATCAAACTTCTTTAAACCAAATAACAATGATTTATTGTATTTAAACCCTCAGGTTTACTGTGTCTAGATTACATGCCTTTGATCTAGTTATACTTTCATGCGTAACATTCATAAAATGGATAATCAAGCTTAATGAAGTGATTTGCCTACCTTAAGAGTAGTGGATACAATAACTTTTAAGTGTTTGGTGTGTTAAACCACGACTAGCTTCTTGTTGTTGATTCTCCAAACTTTAAGTTGATTTGGATGAGGAACAATTCCAATGTATTGATCAAAGCACCTTACTCCTTTAAATCTCCTCTGTTGATGGATTGGAAAGGATTTTGGTGGAGGAATAGCTTTTGGAACAATGAAGATTTTTAGTGCTTTTAAGAACAAATGGCGATAACTAATGAATTGGAGCTAGAAGCTTTAGAACTTAGGTTGTGATCTTCCCTTTAAAATTGGTTTAAGATGTATTTATAGGCCTAGGTGTAAACCCTTATTTTTTTACCAAGTCCAGTCCGACACTAATTAGAAGGCAATTAAGTCAAGTCTAAAGATTTAAAACAGTATGAAATAATTTTTGTAACATTTATTATTTATTTTAATAATATAATATAAAAAAGAAAAACCAAAAATTATAACTATTTATTTTAAATATAATATTTTTAATAATAATAATAATAATAAATAAAAATATTGGACGATACGAACTGGCGTGTGCCAGTGCCCACGCAGCAGCCCCATAGGGAACTCCCACGCAGCAGCCCACAGTGAATTGGCTCACAGCAGCCCCATGGCGAATTGTGCCAGCACCCTACGCAACAGTCAGCGCTCATAACAGCTCAGGCTCGCAGCCCGCGCCAGCCTGCAATTGGGCTTGCCAATTTGCAAAAACCTTATTTAATTTGAACTATTTTTAATATTTCCTGAACCAATAGTCACTAGGTTTTTATGAATTAATTGCCTATAAATAACGGACAAAACATTGAAAGTGGAGGGACTTTTCTGAGACTTTGGAAACTTTGGATTTTAGCAACAGAAACCCTAGCAAGCAATCAAAAGGAAAACAAGAGACACAGAAGCATCAAAGAGAAAAAGAATAAACTTACAAAGGCAGTGACCTACTGCCTTGCTCTTGCTCAGCCAGAATCTCGACATGCAATTGTGGTAGAGTCTTCAAACATAGGTATGTCTTCTAATTAAATCTATGTAAACTTAGCATGAGAAGCTTTATGATTTTGTTTGTTCTTCATACAAAATAAATCCAATAATCTGTTAGTTCAGGTAACTTGATCGTATTCAATTGATGCATGATCATTTAATTTAAATACTTCCAGTAGCAACATTGCATACAAGTATTAATAAAAAATTCCATTCTTAAAAATAGTTTAAAAGTTCTTTTACAGTATCCATAATTTTTCCAAACCCTAATTGTACAATAGCTAAATTCTATTCTTGATTTATACAGTAGCTTAATACTTCTAAAAAAATAATGTTAGTTTTCTAAATCTAAATCATAAAATCTTAGTTTTCAAAAATATAAAACCTAATTTCCAAACCTTAATTCCTTAAAACCCTAAATTCTATTTCTCTAAAAATAAAACCCTAATTGTATTTTTCTAAAACCTAAAATCATTAATCACATTTTCTTAAACCCTAATTCACAAATTAAAAATCCTAGCTTGTAAATCTATTGTTTAAATATGACACTTAAATGTAGGATTGATTACTAATGCATGTATATCTATGATATGTCTTGATGGATGGTTTATTTGATCTATGATGAATGATTTATTTATGATGAATGGTTGATTATTTTTATCTATTTATTTTGGTTTCAAGAATTGTAAGAGGTATGTTTCCATGCTATGGGTACCTCATTTATTGAGTATCATGTAATTTAATTTATTTTAAGTTTTGGATCAATGTAAAGGATACGTTTCCACCAATTGGTGGGTATTATATTTTATTTATTTTCTTTTGGACATCGAATAATTGTAAAGGCATGTTTTCATCTATGGATGGGTGCATATTCATTTATTTTATTTGAACTTTTTGTGATTTTAATAAAGTGATTATCTATTCTTATGATTGCATGTAGTATGGATAATATCGTTTTAACTAAGAATTTCATAATATTAAGACTTGAAAAGGAGGCCGGTTCCAATGAACCAGGCGTTGTGGGGGTACTGGATCATTCTCACCTTCCCTACGAGTACCTAACTTTTTAAATCCAATAGGAGGTTGGGGATTCCTTAGAAATCGAGTCATCCACTCCTTTTTTTTATCCAGTCCATCCGGTGGCGACTCTATTTTCTTCGGATTTAGGCCCGTGTTCTCTAAGACCCTAAGCCTAGCAGTGTCGAAGTTGCAATAACCATTCCACCTTGGGAGTGGGGGCGAAAGTCCCTGCTCACACTAGGATTCCCTTAGAAAGCTTCCTGATTAGTTTAGGGTGTGTATAGAGGAAACAAATTGGGTAGAATCAAAATAAAAAAGGAAAGAATCTTCAAAATCTTCAAAACTCAATCTGCTGCTTATTTTATCATAGAATCTCCACACGATAGGAGGGAACCATGAGTGGTGGTTCTTCAAACCTTTTGCGTGCGAAGACCCAGGACCTTTGTGCGATGGTTGAAACCAACATGCGGTAAGTCCATCTAGGGGGCTTTCTTCTCCTCATTTCTAAGTCATTCCTTTGATGTTCTGGATCATTTTTGGGATCTTCCAAATTGTGTTCACTACAATTGAGTTAGTTTTCACTCCACTAACATTGTTCTACCATTCTATGAATTTTAATAAGAAAATAAACTGAACCAAAAGACTCAACATGTTTTTATTTTTGGGTTTATTCGGTTCTCGGATCATTTGGTTAAAATTAAATGCTGACAGTGGTGCATTATTGAGTGTTGTTGGCAGGGACAAGAATAAAAAATGTTCCTAGTATTTTGGGTAGTGGTAAGAGCTGAGAATTGTGATAATTGGTTTTGGTTCCTAAGTACATTGTTTAATGACCTTAGTTATAGTGATGGGCTTGGGTTCAGTATCATCAGTGGTCAATAGAAGGTAATTCTCTATTGCAATTCTCACTTATTCACTTCTTTGCATTGTGTTGTCCAAATGTGTTGGGGTAAGTCTGACCACCAACTTGTATGTTTCTAAGGCTTGTTGGCTGAAATGAAGTACCTAGTGCCATATGCTGAGCATAGAAATTGTGCAAGGCATGCAAATTGGAAAAAAGTTCATAACGGACAAGGCATGAAGACTTTATTTTGGACGGCTATTAGTGCCACTTGTGAGACAAATCACAAAGAACATCTTCAAGCTATCAAAGATGTTGATCAGTCTGCCTATGAAGATTTCATGAAGTGTGATCCAAAGGTTTTTTGCAAGGCCCACATAAGTGAGCTCCCTAAATGTGACAATGTATATAACAACTTAGCAGAAACCTTTAATGGATACATTTGCAAGGCTAAACTAATGCCCACTGTGAACATGTTGCATCACATCAGGACTGCATTGATAAAGAGACTAAGAATAAAGGAAGAAGAAATATTGCAATTAGATGACATCACAGGGAAAAAAATAAGGAAAAAAAAAGGATACAAAGAAATGTCTTCCTAAGCCAAGCAAAGGAAACAAGTTCCAAGTTGTGTTGGAGAACTTACAGCAAATGACTTGTTCATATAAAGAGCTTGGAATATAACAGGTTTCAATGATAGGAATGGATGAGAGAGAGAGTTTAGGGTTTTTGCAAGACAATCAGATGAAGAAGATGGCTTAAGTAATGACACCATTTTTCATTATAATTATGTGATTAAAATGAGATAAAATCCTACATCTTGTTCTAAAAAAAAAACCTTCAAAATGATGAGTTTTGGATGAATTAGCTTAATGGGACCGAAGCTGCCATGGAGGAATACCATGCAGGATTTTGATTTCCCCAAGCTTAACAATAGATTAGTTTGATGCAAAAATAATAGGCATTAAACCAATTGACACGAATTAAAAGATAGGATTAGACTGAGAAAAGTCATAATTTCGTGGAATTTTTTAGAATGTTAGGCCAAAAGAAAAAAAAAAGAAAGGATAGATCTGATAGGCTATTAAGTAGCCAATCAAAAGTTGCCTTTAAAGTAAAAAAAGGCGAAGCATATTAGGGGGAGAGAGGGAGAGAGGGAGAGAGGGAGGGAGGGAGGGAGAGAGAGAGAGAGAGAGAGAGAGAGAGAGAGAGAGAGATTTAAATTCAAGTATCAAGGAATATGATGAATGTTAATTTTAGTATTCAACTTGCTAAACTTAAGTTTAAGTATCAAGAAACTGAGAAAAATGAATTTTTGTGTTCGAGTCCCCAAAGTCAAGTAAATGATTTTGGAAGGATTCTATTATTGAGAAGTGTTTCTTTATGCAAGTATATATTAACAGTAAGAGATTTGAAGAAATTAAACAATTTTAATTGGTTCTAATTAGTTTACAGCCTCAAATATTTTTTATTGAAAAGAAAGTTTAATATATATTTGCAACTTATTAGAGAGGTTTAAAACAAGAATTTAAAAAATGCTTACAAAAATAAATAATTTAAATAGTTTTTATATTTTTAATTTGTCTTTTAAGTATATTACTTTTAAACGATGTGTTTTCTTTTATTCTTAAGTTGACTCCTTATGGAAATGATAACATAATGTTTTATATGGTTATAATGATTGGAGAATTAAGATAGGTTGATTGCTAAGTTTGAGCGCTCAGAGGAGCAATTAAGTAGTTGTTCATTGTTGTGAGTTTTAAGAGTTATTGAAAGTCTTAATTTTCTTTGTTAAATAGGGTAAATGTCCTAGTTATAAGGGATAATTTGCTAAAATTTTGACATAATCTTGAAAGTCATTTAGGTAGCGTGAAGAGGTAAACTCGAGTTGTTGCATTTTGATATTCCTTATCTGTTATCTAGTTTAGTCATTCTAATGTCTTTTGAGCCACCAAACAACAATCACTTCAAGAAAAACTAGTTTAATTTTTGTCAAGTTTGTGAGTTATATTTTCTACTATTTTTTATCTGTCCTCATACATTTGGATATGTTATGTAAATATATATGTACATAAAGTTTTGATATTATGGATGTATAAAGACATCCTAGTACTTGATAATGAATATTACATAATAAATTATGTTACTAATTATTTGTGGATGTTAGATGAAATTAGGATAATATAGGATGACATATTGTTCTAATTATGATTATGACTATATCATAGTGATCGGACGGTTGCTAGCTTACTCACTACTGAACATTAGTTCTAGTCAGGTCAATGTTGTGTGGCTTCATATAGTAACGACTACAACATTATGTAATAGATTATAAGAGATAATATTTGGATTTAGAGAGCCCGAGAAGGGGACAACTCTCCATATTGAGGTTTAAAGTAATTCATATCGACTCATTCCTATACCTAGATGATTATGTCATTACTTATTTTTTTGACATATTACATGGACATTATCTTTATCAAAATGAATATATGACACCACATTTATTTATTTATTGATCATTTATTGAATTGCGCTCTCATTACGATTCCCCTATTTTTCCTATGTATTAAGATAATCATTGAAAGCTCTTTCTTATAAAAAAATACTTCTAATGGATAAAAATACTCCTTTGAAGATTTTATTTTTTCAATATCAAATACGATATTATTTCATTAATCACAACTCATAATTTTTTTAAAAACAAAATCTAAATTCATAAAGATTTTTTTTTTTCACTTCTCATCAAATTCTATGAGCATTTTTAAGTCTTTCTGATAAGTGCATATCACACATATATTTTTCTATCAGTTTTAGCACGAAATTGAGTTGAATTAATTTATTATGAGCTTATTTATGTATTCTAATTTCATTATTTTTTTAGTAGAGATTAGCTTGAATTAATTTTTTGTAGAACCTTTACAAATAGAGATTTAAGGCAGATTAGACCTTTAAAGCTTCAATAAAAATATCAGTGATGATAGAATTCGAGATTGAAAATGTTGTCTTCATGATGTTTGAAGAGGACATCTCAAGATTTTCAGAGAAGTTTGGCTCATTAAAATCCAAGATCGTTTGTGCCTCCGAATATTAAGTCAAAATTAGGCTTGAGATGCTGAAGTAGAATTCCTGTCCTAACCATTGAGAGTAATTGGGCCATATCATGGGATTCTGAAGTTCAATTGAAGTGATTCAAAAACTAAAATCATATAAACTTCAAGAGCTACAACTTTGATGAAGATTCAGATTGAGATAAGATCATCATCTAACATAAAATTGGCTTACAAAATATGACTCAAATTCTGCAGAAGTAGAGTGCAATTAGGAGTCCATTTTTAGGTAGTTTGATAGTGTTAAACAATTGATATATTTTTTTTTTATAAAAGGGATTAGACTTAGAACGAAAAAGGGAGGTTGGAAACAATATTTTTAGGGTTTTATTTTTATCAAGAAGAATTCAAGGGAGGATATTGTAGAAAGCTAGATCAAGAGATTGGAGTTGATCTACAATTTACTTAAAATAGTTTTTCTTCACTTCTCTTAATCAATTCTATTTTCAGTTTTAATTTGTATTTACTATGTTTAATTTAATTAATATGAGTGGCTAAATTTGTTATCTAGAATATTGATGAAGTGTGATTAATTTTTGATATATGTTAATTCTATTATTGAGCCTAATGCTTGTAATTGCTTGGCCACCAATTGCATGATTCTAGATTAGTGAATAAGTCTAACAGAAATCTTCATTGATTGAAATTAGATAGTAGAATCACAAGAAAATAATTAGTACGAGATTATTCAATTTGAATTGTGTGGAATTACATGAATGATTGGCTCTTAATGAATTGATTATAGATTGTTAAGGCTATTGAGAAATAGGTTAATGATTTATAATTAGTATGTCATTATGTCTTGAGAAAGAATAGTAACTATTTAAGAATCATTTGTCTATAACATAAATAATTAAAATTGGATTAATAGACACAAGAAATTATCATTCAATTATCGTATGGATTCAATATTTTAGGTTGTTTGTTTGAATGCTAGTTTTCATAAATTAAATTATTATTAATAAATTTAGATTTAGAATTATTTTTCTTCTTAATTATGTTCATTATTCGATTGCTTAAATAGTGATTAAGTTTATTCTGGTTAGTAACTAGTAAACACTCTCTGTGGGAACAATATCTTATTTCATAACTATATTACTTGAATGCGATTCTGTGCACTTGCAGATTTTGCATATCAATTTTTTGGTGTCGTTTCCAGTGAGTGAATTTATTAATACCAATATCAATTAACTTGTGTACTAATTTAAGCATTTTATTTTTATTTTTATAAGTACTATTGAGATTTGCACAAGTTTATGCGAAGATCAAAAGATCAAGAGTTATTGCCATTTAATCTGGAGATTGAAAGAACTTGTAGAAATCTAAACAAACAGCGGAAGGAAAGAATTGCAAAAGAGAGAGCACAAAGGCGATTGCAATTGGAAGAATAAGACAATTTTCATCTAGATTTTGAAGCTTTGATGATGAAAATAAATCATTGTGAGAATATGCTATGCCCACTCTTGATGGAGCAACTTCAGGGATTGCTAGACCAACTGTTGAAGCTAATAACTTTGAAATTAAGCCAACTTTCATTCAAATGATTCAGAATACACTTAAATTTGGTAGATTTCCAAGTGATGATCCTCATGCTCATATCACTAGTTTCTTAGAGATGTGTGACACTTTCAAGATAAATGGGGCATCAAGGGATGCAATCTACTTGAGATTTTTTCCACTTTCTTTGAAAGATAAAGCTAAAAGTTGGTTGAAATCTATACCAAGGGGAACTATCACAACATGGGATGACTTGGCACATAAATTTTTGGAAAAATTCTTTCCACCTTCTAAAACAACCAAGTTAAGGAATGATATTACAATCTTTTCTCAACATGATATGGAGAATCTTTATGAAGCTTGGGAGAGGTACAAGGATTTGATTAGGAAGTGCCCACATCATGGTGTACCTAAATGGTTAATTGTTCAAACTTTCTATAATGGTTTGAATGGTTCCACAAGATTAATGCTTGATGTAGCAGTTGGAGGGTGTTTTAATGCAAAGAATCCTGAAGAAGCTTATGATTTGATGGAGTAGATAGCAACCAACAACTATCAGTGGAATACAGACAGAAGCAGCCATAGAAGACATGTTGGTGTGCATGAAATTAATGCTTTGACAACCATTAATGCTAAAAAAAAATTTTTTTGTTAAAAGAATGGACCAAATGAGTGTCAATTCACTTCAAAGCCGAGCTGTTTGTGAGATTTGTGCTGGAAAACATGCTACAAATGAGTGTGGTATAAATAATGCTAAATTGAGCCAAGGGTTGGAACAAGTGAAATATGTTGCTAACCAAGAAAGACAGCAAAACAATCCTTACTCTAACACTTACAAACCAAGTTGGAGGAATCATCCAAATTTCTCATGGAACAATCAGAATGCTATGAGACAACCACCAAGATTTCAACATCAAGAGAAGAAACCACCTGCAAAGGAGATGTTTGTTTCTTATATGGCTAAAACTTATTCATATATTCAAAATCAACAAGCTTCTATCAAAAATTTGGAGACTCAAATTGGTCAGTTGGCAGACATGGTGAATAATAGAGCCCAAGAAACATTGCCTAGCAATACTATTATTAATCCTAAGGAATAAGCAAAGGCAATCACCTTGAGGAGTGAAAAGCAATTAGAGGAACCATTAACCAAGAAGCCAACCAAGAAGGAGTCCATTAAAAAAGATATTAAAGAGGAGCAGCACCAAAATAAGAAGGAGATAGAAGAACTGAAGCCATATTAGCCTAAAATTTCTTTCCCTCAATATCTTTATAAGGCTAATGATGAGAAAATTTTCCTTAAAGTTCTTGATATGTTTAAGAAGCTTCATATTAACATTCCTTTTGCAGAAGCTATTGATCAAATGCCCAAACATGCCAAGTACTTGAAGGAAACTATTTCTAATGAGAGGAAGATGGAGGATTATGGAACTAAAGAATGTAGTACAATTATCCAAAAAAAAAAAAGCTACCTCAGAAAATGAAAGATCCTGAAAAATTTACTATACCATGTAAGATTGGAGACTTTGAGTTTGGTAAGGTTCTTTGTGATCTTGGTGCTAGCATTAATTAAATGCCTTTGTCTATTTACAAAAAGCTTGGTATGAAAGGAATCAAGTCCACAATAATTTCATTACAATTAGCTAGCAAATCTATTACCAATCCACAAGAAGTCATTGAAGATGTATTGGTAAAAGTAGGTAAATTCATATCTTCAGTAGATTTTATTATGCTTGATATGGAAGAAGATAAAGAAGCACCTCTAATATTTGAAAGACCATTCATTGCTACAAGCAAAGCAATTATTGATGTAGAAGGAGTAAATTGTCCTTACGTGTAGGTCAATAAGAGGTCACTTTTGATGTCTTAAGTTCTATGAAGTATTTTGTGGAATATGAATCATGTTATAAAATTGATGTGATTGACCATTGTGTTGATGAAATTGTTGAACATGAGCTTGAACCTTTAAATGAATTGAATGAAGTGGATGATTGCATTGCATGTATAGAAAGTAATTACATTAGGGAGACAGCCTTTGAAATTTTAGAAAAAAGTTCTAAACCAGCTTTACCTTCCATTGAAAGCCCCCCAAATATTGAACTAAAACAATTACTTGCACATCTAAGGCATGCATTTTTAGGGAGAAACTCTACATTACCAATTATTGTTTTTGCATTTTTGAATAAGGAAGAGGAAGATAAACTTTTGTATATTTTAAGAAAGCATACTAGAGTTATAGGATGGACCATAGCGGACATTAAAAGCATTAGTCCTTGTTGGTTTTTGGGTTAGGTCCGCCCATGACGGGTGGATAGAACCCATGAATCCAATTTGATTAAATATTAAGTATATAATATTTACTATTATATATGGATAATATTTAATATTTAAATAAGGAGACTTTGGATAGGATGTGGATATCCAATCCAAGTTTGATTTTAATTAGTAAATCAAACTATTATATCTATAAAGATACAATGATAGAAGATAGGGAATTATTATTCAATCTAAAATTCTATCATAAAAGATATGATCTTTTTCCTCTCCCTTTCTCCTTGAACTATCAATACCCTAGAACTTGAGACAAAAACTATGAAGATAGTTGGCTTTTAGACTGTGGAAAGTAAGAGTTTCCCTTCATGGTGATTACCCTTCAAGACTGGTAGTACAAGCATAAGGTTGATCTTCCATAGGCATCGTCAGAGGTAAGATCCGAACCTCTTTCTTTTTTTTAGATCTATTTTTAAAATATTAGTATTAGAGCCCTAGTTGTTTGTGTTCCAGTTTTTATGAATAATTATCTTGATTAGTTGTTTGAAAGTAATTTTTTGTAAATTATTTGTGAACTTTGGTAATCAATTCGTATGGGCATGTTTAGGTATAAAAAACACTGCCTTATTGCTAATTTTTATGTGAATTTATGATTCTATATGGAAGTAGACATTAGAGCTTCGATTTGGTATATTATTTGCAAAAATTGGAGTTAAATTGAGCAAGATATGACCTTCTAAAGTTGGGTATTCGAATATGAAATTTTAGGATTTTCAGAAAATATTTTTGTGTTATTCACTCTCCTTGATGGCTACGGTGTGTACCACTCCCTATTATAGAGTGTCTTTTAATTTAAAATAACCATCTAGCCATGACCGGAGATCCTTAAAAGCCACCATCGAAAAAACCCAGGCACTGCATAAGGAGGCTGGGCTTTCCAGCCTCCAAGGTCACGCGCCTGTATCCCTGGACCGAGCTAGACTAGCACAAAAAGAAATGTCGTATCGCACTACGGCACGACGCAGCAAAGAAATTGTATCATCCTAAAATTTTTGAAAATTTCTAATTTTTGGAAATTTTGATAAAATAAATTATAATTTAAAAGGATAAATTAAATTAATTACTTTAAATGAAAAATGAAGGAATTTTAAATGAAAAAGTTGAATATATATATATATATGATATATATGCAAAATATACATAACATATAAAAGTCAACACTTTTTAAAAGAAAAGGGTATTTTGATAATTAAATCTTATAAATTCAAAATTAATAAATTAATTCAAAAACAAATTAATTTTGAATAGAAGAAGAAAATTATGACTTTTAATTTATTAAAAAATAAATAATTAATTAAATATTAAATTATTTTAATATATATATGTGGTTAAAAAAAAGATGAAAGGAAAAGAATATTAAAAGTCTTCATCTTCTTCTTCTTCTTCAATGATGTGGCTTCTATGGGAGCTTGAAGACAAAGGATTTTGCTTCTTCCATACTCCATAAATTGAAGGAATTAACAAGTTCCAAATGGATTTTTGGTGATTTCCACTAAAATTAGTAAGTTTCCATCTCTTTTCTTTGAATTCCATGGAAGATGAGATTATGTGAGTTTTGAGATTTTGATGTAGTATATTATAATTGTTGGAATTGGTGTGTATGATGTTATTTTGGGTAGTTAACAATGATTCTAAAGTTAGATTGAAGAGATGATGGAGTTTGGTTAAAGAATGGTGAAGAGAGAGAATTTAGGGTTATGGATTTTTGGGGTTTTGAAAACATGAATTTTAATTTTGCAAATTGTTTCCAAATGAGTTATTTTGATTCATAAACAAGTATTTTAAAGTCAAATATTGGATTTGGTGGAGTTGGGTTGGAGTTTGAGAATGGAAGTGGAGATTTAGGGTTTTGGAAAAGTGATTTTCCAAAGTGGTTGAATTGTGTGATTTTATTTGTTTAATCATGTTATTTAGTGTTAAAAGTGATGAAAATAAGCTTGGAATGAGTAATGGATTGTGTTGGAATGGAAAACCTTCAATGGGGGAAGGTTATGCCATTTTTGAGATTTTGTGTATAAGAGTGTATTTTTATAATGCAAATGATTTAAATGTATTAAAATAAGTTTTTAATAATATAAATAAACTTAAAACACTAATTTAATTGTAGTAGAATGGAATTCCAATGTTGAAGTAAGGAAAAGGCTAAATTTTTGAAAATTTGTAGGAGTGATGTGTAATTATAGTTTAATGTTGGAAATGCCATTAAATGTGATACTAAATGATTATTTGCTATCACATTTGGTTTAGGCATTGAGGGAGGTTGATTTGCTTCATCCAAGTGGTGAAGGGCAAGTTAGAAAGATTGGATTGAAGGTTGTTTTTAGCTTGCTTTGGGTTGCTAGTGGAGGTATGTACAAACTTTGAATATAATGTTTATATTTGCATAACATTTAAACTTAACACATTTTTGTTGGAAAATGTGTTAAGCTACTTGGTTCATTGATTGTGTATGAATAATGTGCTATGACATTTATAATGTCATATATGTGTTAAATGTATTGTGAAAAGCCATTGATAATGGCTAATTCGTGTAACGTGTGAAATATGCATATTATGTGAAAATACCCAAAGTAATTGGGTAATGTGTTGTGAATGCAAAAATGAGATATGTGTAATAATGAAATGAATTGATATTGATAAAAATGAGAAAAGTGAGAAAAGTGAGAAAAATGAGAAAGATGTGAAAAATGAGAAAAGTGAGAAAAGTGAGAAAAACATGTGAAAATAAGGCAATGTGCCTAGATTGAATATGTGAAAATGAGAAAGAGATTAATAATGAGAAATATGAATAAATTGTGTGCCTAGTATGTTATTCAATTTTCAAAGTTCTGGGTTTGGCGGCATGCCTATGATTGACTACGGGCTATACGCTGGAATGGTGAAAAGACTGGGTCATAAGCCAGGCCAGCTGATAAATATGATGTTTTTGGGGTGAAAAGACTAGGTCGTAAGTCTCAAAAACTGTAGCAGTCTAGCTGGGTTGAGGACAAAGATACTGGGGCCTAAGGGTCTAGCAGGGTTGAGGTCCAAGAGACTGGGGCTGTTACATTATCCATGGATATATATATTGCCTGTGGGGCTAGACACATGGTGTCATTATAGACCAAAGCAGTAACTCTGAAAATTGAATAGCATATTAGATCCTTTTTGGGCCCATGCTTGTCTTTGTTTTAATGTGAATTATGAATTATGATACAATTGAGCAATATAATGTTATGAGTTGTGCTTATGAAATATTTGAAAAATATAAGAAAGTGGATTGATGTGACATTTATATGCATTGTGCATTTGATATTGCATTGAGTTACATTGTTATTATCAAAGTTTGTACCACTAGGCTTTGGCTTAGCGCGATTGTTTTTATCTCGCAGGTGATAGGGTAGACCCAGTTGAACCAGAGAGTTCTTCTAGACCAGGTCGGGTCTAGACTTGTAGTTGAGCTTGTTGAGTTGCTATCGAGATCAGAAACACTACCAGCATCATGTATATATTTTTATGTTATTGTACATTTTGAGTATTATGCATAATATGTTATGTTTTGAATTTTGCGTATTTTATATTATAAAGAATATTTGGGTCAATGTATTTGAAATGTAAGAGTAAGTGTGATTTAAATTATATATATATCTATATATATAAATGTTTGAGAAACTTGGTGAAATTGAGAAGTATGGTTTAGATGGTGATTGGAATTTATTTGGGAGTGTTTTCTTTTTGCAGGTTGTGTTTTGATAAATTTTGGGATATCCAAATTACAGACAAAACTCTGGCGAATTTTTCCCAGAGATTTTTATATATATTATTTACTTTGGGTTCTTATAACAAGTAAAGAATATTTGTATTCTATTTAATTTTTATATATTTAGAATTTGAAATTTTTAATTGAAAATGTGAAAAAAAAATTATTAAACCGGTCGGTGACATTTTTGTACCGTTTATGCGTATTTTACATATGCTGGAAATATGTATTGTACGTATATAGGGTACAAGGGTGTTACATTTGTTTTATTATCAGAGCCTAGGTTTGAGGTTCTCGACCTAGGTGGGATGATAGAGAGAGAAAATGGGGGATTTGAAAATTAGTTTTTAATTGTAATACATGCATTGGCACTGGCAGTTTCTGATCTCTAATATAGTATTTTTCTGCTTTGTTTGCATATATAGGTAGTTATGGCATCTCGGCCGCATCAGGCTGCTGAGGGTAGTGCAGATAGTGTGGCTCCAAATGAGGGTAGAGATGGAGCTAGAGTTGTATCTACTGGTGAGGCATCTGTTTCTGTACCTGTGAGACCAACAGCTGATGAGATTTAGCCTGGCTGGGTATGGCATATGATAGAGTTTTTAAGGCAGACTCCAGTTTCGCAGCCGCCACAGCCACAGCCGCAGCCGCAGTTGCCGGTGAGGCAGTATGATAAACTGAGAAAATATGGAGCTGAGGACTTTGTTGGTACTATAGACCCTGCTGTAGCAGAGCAGTGGCTAGACCGGGTTCAGAGGATATTTATTCAGTTACAGGCTAGTCCAGAAGAGAAGTTTGATTATGCCAAATCTCTTCTGCAGAGAGATGCAAATGATTGGTGGAAGACGGTTTCACATGCTCTGGATGATCCACCAGTCTTGACCTATGATGATTTCCTGCGGGAATTTGAGCAGAAGTATACTCCGAGAGAGTATAAAGATGCAAAGAAGATGGAGTTCCTGTGTCTGAGACAGGATACCAGGACAGTGACCGAGTATGAGATCAAGTTTATCCGAGTGAGTCACTATGCTGGTGGGATCAATTCTGACGAGTTTGACAGGTGCAGGAGGTTTGAGAAGGGACTAAGACCCTCTATCATGTGCATCATTACAGGTTCCCAGTATCAGGATTTTTCCCAGTTAGTTGCAGCTGCCATGTAATATCCCAAAGTATACTCTAAAAGTTTTGGAATATTTATTGTTGTATTTGGATTAAGTGTTATAAATGTATATGTTTAAGTGGAAAGAGAAAAGAGGTAAAGAGAAGAGTGTATGTGTTGTATATATAGAGATATATACAACATATACAAGTCAAAGAAATGGAAGGTCAAAAGAAGATTTAATTATTTTTAAATTAAATTAATTGAAATAGAAATTAGTAAGTGGATGAAGATTTTTATGAATATTATATTAATACAATTGCTTAGTTGAGAATTAAAGGAAGTTTTAGTGGTTGAGAGAAGAGTTGAGTGTTGACTTTGCTCTTCTCTATTCTTCTTCTTCTTTTCTTTTCTCCTTGGCCGGCTAACTCCATAGCAAGAGAGAAAGTGAGATTTTGTCTTTCCAAACTCAAGATTTGAAGGTGTTTCAAGTGATCAAGTTGGAATTCTAAAGATTTTCATCACTTTTGGTAAGTTTTCCACTTGATTCCCTTGTTTTCTTTTAAGTTTGTGTATTGAATTTGGTGATTGATTGTTGATAGTATGTGTATATTTGATTATGGTGTATTTGAGGGTGTGTGATCTTCTTGGTGTTGATTTTGGAGTTTGATTGAAGAGATAGAGTTAAGTTTAGTGTTGGAAGAGCAAGTGTCGTGTTTGAGTTGTGTGTATGTAATGGTTGTGAATTGGTGTTTGATGTATGTTTTGAGTTGTTTTGGTGTTTTTGCAAGTTATTATGGTTTATGGGTGTGTTTAGTTAAGTTTGTTTGAAGTGGAAATGGTGGAAGTAAGAGGTTTGTTAGATGTGATATTGAAGTTGCTGGAATCAGGATTTTTGGCCTGACACGCCCATGAGCACGGCCAAGTCTTTAGGTGTGTCAATGGTTCTATTTTCTGGATGGGTGACACGACTAGTGACACGCCCATGTCACTAAGTGTGTCACAGCTTCTGTGTTGGAGTAGTATTGACACGACCAGTGACACGCCCATGTCACTGAGCGTGTCACAGCTACTGTGATGTTGGTGGATTGACACGGCCAGTGACACGCCCATGTCATTGAGCGTGTCAAAGCTTCTGCTTTGTGGGTTTAGGGCACGGTCAGGGACACGTCCGTATTGTTGAACGTGTCATGTATAGAGTTTGCCCTAGTTGGTTCTTAGCCTTATTATCTCATGTGTATCTCTAAGTAAGCGTGTATCATCCCTTTTGGATTAGGTTTTGAAGAGATTGAGTTGCCCTAATCCAAGTATTGGAGTATTCTTGGAAGAGGAGGTGTTTAGATTGGTGTGAGTTGCTCTTGAGTTAAGTACAAACCCTATATTATTGCATACATTTACATGACATTGGGACTTAACACATTTGGTTGTAAATGTGTTAAGTAATCTATTACATTGTTGATACATTTGATTAATATTATGATTTGCATAATGTGAAAGATATGATGATCATTCAAAATGTATGTCTAATGCAATTGGTTATGTATACTCTAATGATGAGATGTGAAGCCATTGTTGTTGGCTATAATGATGCAAATGAAATAATTGGGGCATGGTTGCCTAGATGATTATGAGGAAATGAGAATGGAATTTATAATGAAATAATAAAAGAATTGTGTGTCTAATATGTTAGTCAATTTTCATAGTTTTGTTGTTGGTGGCAGGCCTAATAGTAACAATCCCTTGAAGCTAGGTTGGGCTTGATCCTTGAAGCCAAGTTGGGTTGAAGTTTATCATGCTTAACTCCCCTTGAAGCTTGGTTGGGTCTAGTCCTTGAAGCCTAGTTGGGATGTTATAAACCCTTGAAGCTGGGTTGGGTTTGGTCCTTGAAGCCAAGTTGGGTTGATGCTTAGCATGCTTCACTCCCCTTGAAGCTTGGTTGGGCCTAATCCTTGAAGCCTAGTTGGGATGATAAATGTGATAATTGAATCAAAACATTAACTCTGAAAGTTGAATGGCATATTAGTTTCTTTTGGGCCCATGCTTGTCTTTGTTTAAATGTGAATCATGAATGGTGAAACAAATGAATAATAAGATTTAATGTAAGGTTTTGAAATATGATATTCTTATGTATTGTTTATGATATATGAATGTGTGACATTGGCATTACATTAAAGCATATTATTATTGTGGTTTATACCACTAAGCTATTGGCTTAGCGCGATTATGGTTCATTGCGCAGGTAGCAGGGTAGAACCGGAGAGTTCAGCTAGACTGAGTTGAGTTTAGGCTTGTGAAGTGTTGATTGTGGACTTAATGATCAGAGACGAACTGCCAAACATGTATAAACTCTATATATTTTGTAAATATTGATTTTGATATAAATATATATGTAAATACCGCTACATTTTCCGCTGCCTAATAAATAAATGTTTTATCTAGTATATTTTATAATATAATTTGAATGTTTTAAGTTTTCTTATATTGTTGTTAAATTGAAAGATTGGTTTGTTTAATATAAACCGTGACACTCTTGTATCTGATATACGTATATTACAGATGTGGTTGTATGTAGTGTGCGTATATGGGGTACGAGGGTGTTACAATTGTTTTGGTATCAGAGCCTAGGTTTGAGATTCTCAACCTAGGTAAATTGTAAGAAAAAGAAAATTTTGATTTAAAAATATGGTTTTTGAATAAGATACATGCTTTGGCATTGGCAGTCTCTAATCTTTGATGAGGTATATTCTGCTGTGATGCAGATATAGGTAGTGATGGCGTCTCAGTCACGTCAGTTCATAAAAGGTAGTGCTGAGAGTGTAGCTCCTGAAGAGGGCAGAGATGGAGCTAGGGATGAGAGAGATGGAGAGGCACCTGCTCCTGTGCGAGAGAGATCAACTACTGATGAGGTTCCGCCGGTTTGGTTACTGCATGTGGTAGAATTGTTGAGGCAAGCTCCAGTGCAGCTGCCACCGCCACCACAGCCGCAAGTGCCGGTGAGCCATTATGATAAATTGAGAAAGTATAGGGCTGAGGATTTCTTTGATACTATAGATCCTGCAGTAACTGAACAGTGGTTGGATAGAGTGCAGAGGGTATTCATCCAGTTACAAGCTACTCCTGAAGAGAAATTTGATTATGCTAGATCCCTTCTACAGAAAGATGCTTATGATTGGTGGAAGACGGTTCCCCATGCCATGGATGATCCACCTACTTTGTCTTATAGTGATTTTCTGCAGGAGTTTGAGCAGAAATATACTCCGAGGGAGTATAAGGATGTCAAGAAGATGGAGCTTTTAAATCTGAGACAAGATAACCGGACAGTGACAGAGTATGAGACAGAGTATGTCCGGTTGAGTCATTATGCCAGTGGGATTATTTCAGATGAGATAGACCGGTGTAGGAGATTTGAGGAGGGGTGGAGGCCCTCTATTATGTGTATTGTTGCTGGTTCTCGGTACCAAGATTTTTCTCAGTTGGTTGCAGCAGCTAGAAGTGTTGAGAGAGCACAAGGGATTGCAGCAGCTGCTACCGAGGAGGAGACCAGAGTTAGGAGACCCCAGTTTGAGGCAGGGTTTTCATCTATGAAGAGAGGCCGAGGAAGTTTTGTTCCGAGGATCAGTAGGACTCAAAGGCAGTCTGGTAGGTCAGTTCAGTATCAGAGGCAGAGACCGAGACCTACAGTTTCTATAGCGAGTGTTCCGACTCCAGTGGTGCAGAGATTGATTCTACCTACATGTGTCCATTGTGGTAGGGCACATGGGGCTGCTTGCTGGAAGACGGGTGGATCAGGAGTATGTTTTAGATGTGGTTCACCAGCTCATTTTATCAAAGATTGCCCTGAGCTACAGGAGGATAGACAGACCGATACTGCAGCTTCTCGGCCTAGTTTTAGCAGAGGAGGTCGAGGGGGCAGAGGTTTCAGTAGAGGTGGTCGACTGGAGATCAGTCAGAGAGGAGGCTCTACATCCGGAGGCAGTAGGCCAGATGAGGCTGGGTCATCTCAGAGAGTGTATGTGATGCAGAGGCAACCGGATGCTTCAACAGTTATTGCGGGTACATTTTCTTTATTTGGCATTTCAGTTCTTGCTTTGATTGATCCAGGATCTACTCATTCATACATAAGTGTATCTATTTTGCCTATGACTGAATTGCATTCAGAGTCCTTAGGATTTGATGTCTTGGTGACAAATCCTTTAGGGCACAGTGTGGTTGTTAGCAAGGTGCACCGAGATAGTTCAGTTGTGGTGCAAGGTGAGGAGTTTCTTAGTGATTTGATTGAAATGCCTTTTAAGGAGTATGATTTGATCTTAGATATGGATTGGTTGTCTAAGCATGGAGTTGTGATAGACTGTCAAAAGAAGTGTGTTACCCTGAGGACCAGTGATGGTAGAAGTGTGATGGTATCTAGTGAGCAGAGACATCTGGCATCCTTGTTTGTTTCAGCTATTGCAGCTAGGAAGTTGATTAGAAAAGGGTGTGATGCCTATCTTGCTCATGTTGTGGATACCAGAGTAGTGGGTTCTCAACTTGATAGTATACCCACAGTTACGGAATTTCCAGATGTGTTTCCCAAGGAGTTGCCAGGGTTATCTCCTGAGAGAGAGGTTGAGTTTGGTATCGAATTATTGCCTGGTACCACTCCTATCTCTATTACTCCCTATCGAATGGTACCTGCTGAGTTGAGAGAGTTGAAGGTGCAGTTGCAGGAGTTGTTGGATAAAGGGTTTGTTCACCCTAGTGTTTCTCCGTGGGGAGCTCCTTTTTTTTTGTGAAAAGAAGGATGGTACTTTGAGGTTGTGCATCGATTATAGACAGCTGAATAAAGTGACTATTAAGAATAAGTATCCTTTGCCTCGGATTGATGATCTCTTCAATCAGTTGAAGGGAGCAGCAATGTTTTCTAAGATTGATTTGAGATCAGGGTACTATCAATTGAGGGTCAAAGTTGAAGATGTTCCTAAGACAGCTTTTCGCACAAGGTATGGGCATTATGAGTTCTTGGTAATGCCTTTTGGGTTGACGAATGCACCTGCAGCTTTTATGAATTTGATGAATAGGGCCTATCTGGATCAGTTTGTGGTGGTTTTTATTGATGATATTTTGGTGTATTCGCATAATAAGGAGGAGCATGACGAGCATTTGCAGATTGTGTTGCAGACCTTGAGAGAGAAGCAATTGTATGCTAAGCTGTCGAAGTGTGAGTTTTGGCTGGATCAAGTGACTTTTCTCGGTCATATAGTGTCAGCATATGGTATAAGAGTTGATCCGAGTAAAGTTGAGGCCATTTTGAATTGGAGTCCACCGAAGTTTGTGACTGAAGTTAGAAGTTTTCTGGGTTTGGCAGGCTATTATCGACGGTTTGTGAAAGGTTTTTCTTTGATAGCTACTCCTCTCACCAGATTACTTCGAAAGGGAATTATATTTGTGTGGATAGATCAGTGTCAAGCTAGTTTTGAGCAGTTGAAGGAGATGTTGACTCAAGCTCCTGTTCTTACTTTGCCTATGGAAGATAAACCATATGTGATTTACAGTGATGCTTCACATAATGGTTTAGGTTGTTTTTTGATGTAGGAAGGTAGAGTCATAGCTTATGCTTCTCGGCAGTTGAAGCCACATGAGCCTAATTATCTGACACATGATTTGGAATTGGCAGCTATAGTGTTTGCTTTGAAGATTTGGCGACACTACTTGTATGGGGAGAAGTGTTTCATTTACATGGATCATAAGAATTTGAAATATTTAGGGGTTCAGAGAGAGCTAAATCTTTGAGAAGTGTTTCATTTACATGGATCATAAGAATTTGAAATATTTGGGGGTTCAGAGGAGCTAAATCTTTGGCAGAGACGGTGGTTGGAGTTGATCAAAGACTATGACTGTTTAATTGATTATCATCCTGGTAAGGTAAATGTTGTTACTGATACCTTGAGTCTGAAGTCTTTGGCAGGGTTGACTGCTTATTCGCTCTCGTTGCTTGTTGAGTTGAGAGCGTTACATGCTAGTTTTAAATTATGTGATGATGGTGCATTGTTGGCTCAGTTGCAGTTGGGACCGGTGTTGTTGGATCAGATTAAAGAGGCTCAGTTGGCTGATGAGAAAATTTAGAAAGTTGTGTCAGATTGCCAAAAAGGAGAGAGCCGAGATTTTCTTATGAGAAGTGATGGTAGTTTATGGTTCAAAGATAGATTATGAGTTCCTGATGATGCTAGAATGAGAAAGATTATTTTGGAGGAAGCACATCAATCGGTTTTTGCTATGCACCCTGGGAGTACTAAGATGTATCATGATTTGAAGCAACATTACTGGTGGTCAGGTATGAAGAGGGACATAGCGGAGTTTGTATCTAAATGCCTCACATGTCAGAGAATAAAGGCCGAGCATCAAGTTCCTTCGGGGTTGCTCCAACCTTTATCCGTGCCTGAATGGAAATGGGAACATGTAACAATGGATTTTGTGTCTGGTTTGCCGTTGACTCAGAAAAAGCATGATGCCATCTGGGTGATTGTTGACTGGTTGAAAAAGACAGCTCATTTTCTTCCAGTTAGAATGGACTATTCTCTAGAGAAGTTGGCTATGATGTATATCAGTGAGATAATGAAGTTGCATGGAGTCCCAATTTCTTTAGTGTCTGATCGAGATCCCCTGTTTACTTCAAGGTTTTGGAAGAGTTTGCATGGTGCTTTGGGTTCTCGATTGCACTTTAGCACTGCTTTTCATCCGTAGACAGATGGGTAGTCAGAGAGAGTGATACAAATTTTAGAGGATATGTTGAGAAGTTATGTCATTGAATTCTCTGGAAGTTGGGACAAATTTTTGCCATTGATGGAATTTGCTTACAACAACAGTCATCAGTCTAGTATTAAAATGGTACCTTATGAGGCATTGTATGGAAGAAGATGCAGAACACCTCTATGTTGGAATGAAGTTGGAGAAGACAAGTTGGTTAGTCCCGATTTGATTAAAGAAATGAAAGAGAAAGTGAAGATAATTCGGGATCGGTTGAAAGCAGCTTCAGATGGATTTTTGGGGTTTTGAAAACATGAATTTTAATTGTGCAAAATATTTCCAAATGAGTTATTTTGATTCATAAACAAGTATTTTAAAGTCAAATATTGGATTTGGAGGTGTTGGGTTGGAGTTTGAGAATGGAAGTGGAGATTTAGGGTTTTGGAAAAGTGATTTTCCAAAGTGGTTGAATTGTGTGATTTTATTTGTTTAAGCATGTTATTTAGTGTTAAAAGTGATGAAAATAAGCTTGGAATGAGTAATGGATTGTGTTGGAATGGAAAACCTTCAATGGGGGAAGGTTATGCCATTTTTGAGATTTTGTGTATAAGTGTGTATTTTTATAATGTAAATGATTTAAATGTATTAAAATATGTTTTTAATAATATAAATAAACTTAAAATACTAATTTAATTGTAGTAGAATGGAATTCCAATGTTGAAGTAAGGAAATGCTAAACTTTTGAAAATTTGTAGGAGTGATGTGTAATTATGGTTTAATGTTGGAAATGCCATTAAATGTGATACTAAATGATTATTTGCTATCACATTTGGTTTAGGCATTGAGGGAGGTTGATTTGCTTCATCCAAGTGGTGAAGGGCAAGTTAGAAAGATTGGATTGAAGGTTGTTTTTAGCTTGCTTTGGGTTGCTAGTGGAGGTATGTACAAACTTTGAATATAATGTTTATATTTGCATAACATTTGGACTTAACACATTTTGGTTGGAAAATGTGTTAAACTACTTGGTTCATTAATTGTGTATGAATAATGTGCTATGACATTTATAATGTCATATATGTGTTAAATGCATGGTGAAAAGCCATTGATAATGGCTAATTTGTGTAACACGTGAAATATGTATATTATGTGAAAATACCCAAAGTAATTGGGTAATGTGTTGTGAATGCAAAAATGAGATATGTGTAATAATGAAATGAATTGATATTGATAAAAATGAGAAAAGTGAGAAAAGTGAGAAAAATGAGAAAAATGAGAAAGATGTGAAAAATGAGAAAAGTGAGAAAAAAATTGAAAATAAGGCAATGTGCCTAGATTGAATATGTGAAAATGAGAAAGAGATTAATAATGAGAAATATGAATAAATTGTGTGCCTAGTATGTTATTCAATTTTCAAAGTTCTGGGTTTGGCGGCATGCCTAGTATTGCCTACGAGCTATACGTTGGAATGGTGAAAAGACTGTGTTGTAAGCCAGGCCAGCTGATAAATATGATATTTTTGGGGTGAAAAGACTGGGTCGTAAGCCTCAAAAACTGTAGCAGTCTAGCCGGGTTGAGGACCAAGATACTGGGGCCTAAGGGTCTAGCCGGGTTGAGGTCCAAGAGACTGGGGCTGTTACATTATCCATGGATATATATATTGCCTACGGGGCTAGACACATGGTGTCATTATAGACCAAAGCAGTAACTCTGAAATTTGAATAGCATATTAGATCCTTTTTGGGCCCATGCTTGTCTTTATTTTAATGTGAATTATGAATTATGATACAATTAAGCAATATAATGTTATGAGATGTGCTTATGAAATATTTGAAAAATATAAGAAAGTGGACTGATGTGACATTTATATGCATTGTGCATTTGGTATTGCATTGAGTTACATTGTTATTATCAAAGTTTGTATCACTAGGCTTTGGCTTAGCGCGATTATTTCCATCGCGCAGGTGATAGGGTAGACCCAATTGAGCCAGAGAGTTCTTCTAGACCAGGTCGGGTCTAGACTTGTAGTTGAGCTTGTTGAGTTGCTATCGAGATAAGAAACACTACCAGCAGCATGTATATATTTTTATGTTATTGTACATTTTGAGTATTATGCATAATATGTTATGTTTTGAATTTTATGTATTGTATATTATAAAGAATGTTTGGGTCAATGTATTTGAAATGGGAGAGTAAGTGTGATTTAAATTATATATATATCTATACATATAAGTGTTTGAGAAACTTTGTGAAATTGAGAAGTATGGTTGAGATAGTGATTAGAAATTATTTGGGAGTGTTTTCTTTTTGCAGGTTGTGTTTTGATAAATTTTGGGATATCCAAATTACAGACAAAACTCTGGCGAATTTTTTCTGAGATATTTATATATATTATTTACTTTGGGTTCTTATAACAAGTAAAGAATATTTGTATTCTATTTAATTTTATATATTTAGAATTTAAAATTTTAAATTGAAAATGTGAAAAAAAAATTTTATTAAACTAGTCGATGATATTTTTGTACCGTATGTTCATATTTTACATATGTTGAAAATATGTATTGTACGTATATAGGATACAAGGGTGTTACAGAAATGATATGTCATTTCGTGTGGAGCCAACTTGCTCGTCCAAACACGCGTGCTACCACATGGCAGCACTAGATGCTGACACGTGGCAGCATCTGATTGGACAGATTCTTTTTTTATGTATAATTTATTTTTTGGACTCCGTTTTTTGCCCTTTTTGCTCAGTTTGACTCAAAATAATTTTTTAAATTTAACGATAAATTTCAAATATTTTTTAGGCTACTGGAAAAATATTTTTTAATTTAAAATATTATTTTTAAATATAGAAAATTCAATTTTTAATTAATAAAAATGAGTATTCCTATCATAATTTAAATTATTTTTATGCCACATAAATATTTTTTATTTCCTAATTGGGACTAAAAATACATTTATAATGCGTATTATTATACAATATGTGTATAATATTATTATATATAATTTCTTTTAATGTTTTTCTGTAATGAATTATAGAAAATGGTTAAGAGAGTATAAACTTCTACTAGTGGCATAAAAATCTGAGCATAAATTTTTTTTAAAGAGGTGAAAATAAATGTTTTCAAAAATTAGTTACTAAAAAAATCGAGATGCGTC
This sequence comes from Garcia nutans, assembly GCA_947685225.1. Classification (NCBI taxonomy): domain Eukaryota; kingdom Viridiplantae; phylum Streptophyta; class Magnoliopsida; order Malpighiales; family Euphorbiaceae; genus Garcia; species Garcia nutans. Next base: position 44,855,214 of record CANTUV010000008.1, read on the forward strand.
CAATGAACTATATATTATGACATATTTTGTATGTCTACACTAATTATCAGTCAATTATTGAATCGAATGGTTTAAAAATTGAATGGTCTCCGCATTTAACTTTGAAAACTTGATTGTGCATCTTGAATTTTATAAAGTTATTTGCTGCTAAATGGTGTATTGGCTTCAAGCATATAAATAGTTATTAGATATTTCCTCAAAAACAACATGTGCTAGAGGATTAAATAAACTTAGACTTAAAAGAAATCTAAGTATAACACTAAGCAATGAGAGAGTATGAATACCAAATATGGCCATAATTTAAGATACAGTAACATGCCATAAGACTTATTTGCAGAAGTCGAGAAAGTCGTTTCCTGCAAGATGTGAATATATGGAACATGCATAAAATTAATAATTATGGATTTATCCTTAGTTTATTTTAGTATGTCTAAAATAATTTGTGGATATTTTCTTGCCATAATTATTATAAGTATATAGTTTGTGAGCTATTTACTTTGTCTTAATTAAGGGAATATGCATTTTTTAATTATTTTGCATAATTAATATATTGCATGACATTAACTATATTATTAATTATTTAATATAATTAATAAAATGCATGACATTAATCATATCATTAATTATTTAGTATAATTAATATAATACATGACATTATCAAAATTCTAAATTATTCAAAATATAGTTATAACACTTGGTTTGACTAATTTTACTTGAATATTTTTGCATATATATTTTATGTTGATATTAATTATGTATATGATCATGACGATGATTGGAAATATAATGACCTTTTGACTCGAGATTGTATGTATTTTATTATCAATGTATAATTGGCTGTAAAAAATATTATCATGTAAATTAGTGTATTAATAATATGTGTATATATTGTCTCATGTAAATTGTGTATTTACTTAATATTGCTTTTGCTGTACTTTGAATTTTGTTATTAAATTTAACAACGTGCTTTGTTCCATGGTACAACTATGTGTTGGACATGTTAAAACTTTTAGAATCCTTAGGCTCACATCATATTGCTTAGTGCAACTAATGATGACATTATGAAGTAGTTTTGTAAATATCTTCTCTAAGAAATTTATTAAAATTTCTTTTGACAAAACTTCCATCTTTCACTACTGAGTTTGATGCTTACAAGAAGCGTCAAGAACACTTGATAGAGAGACATGTAACAAAGATGTCAAACAAGTTTATTGAATTATATAATGATGGTCATATGTTGGCCTAAGAGCAAAATATCCAAGCGATTATTCATTCCATGCCTAAAAGTTGGGAGCATATGAGAGTGCACCTAACACAGTCTTGTTAACAAAGGTCTTTGCATATACTTATCTGGAGATAGTAACTAATAAGTTAGCTCAATAAAACTATAAGACCCAGTATATATGAACAAGTCCAGCTCAAATGGAGTTTTGGACAGAAAACATGAGTATAGCAAATTAAAGGCAAGGATGAAGATGATTAGGTTTAAGAAAATAAAAGTCTAAGATAGCCAACACGAAGGACAAGCTATGACAAGGCAACTCACACGTGAGTGAATCCTTGTTTCTAATTTAGTTTTATTAACTAAAGGATATTCTATGTGGATTAAAAACCTAGGAGTAACCAACTATGTAATAAAGGATTCCGAAGCCCTTATACAATTACATCGATAAACCCAACTGAGCTACAATGGACCTTTATAAGGATCAACACACTTGTTGAAAGATGTGCCACCTTCAAATGAGTTTTGCATGGCAGTCCAACCTTGTTGCTCCATTATGTCCTTTACGTTTCACAAATTTTATAGAATTTGACCTCTATGTTTGGTTTGGCTTTGACTTATTTTCTTGAAGCTCCATGATAATTAAGTACATTAGTATTTTGGGTAAATATTTTTCTTTGTGGCTCTAGATATGTTTTTGAGAAGTTTTTTCTTGTTATGGATATTGTAAGCACTGTGATTTCCAATATCAGTTTTTTCTTATTTTCAACTTCACAACATTATAAGAAAATTGTGGATGTGCTAGACTTGGTCCTGCTAAAGACCAACAAGGATTGGATTGATCAGTAAAGATTGCTCTCCTATTAAATATTGATCAAGTGGAATTGTTTACTAGCGAATTATGTCTAGCTGGAAAAAATATAAGAAAACCTTTCTATAAAGGGCATAAGAGCCCATATCCCATTACAATTTGTTCATTCAGACATACGTGATACAATGAATGTGAGGGTATAATGCTTATTATTTCATCATCTTTATTATTGACTATACTCAATATGGTCATGTTTATTTGATAACACATTAATCTGAAACCTAAGTTGCTTCAAGATTTACGCCATCCCAGTTGAAAAATCAATTAGACAAGGAAGTGAAAGCACTTTGAACTGACAAAGGTAGTAAATATTTATCTGATTAGTTCAAGTAAATGTATGATGAAAATTGAATAAAGCAATAGATGACTATTCCATGAAGTTCATAACAAAATGTGTTGTTTGTAAGGAGAAATAAAACTCTCCTTTGAACGATTAGGCCACTTATGGCTCAAACTATCCATCACCCATTGAAATGATGGATTACTGAGAGTCATATTTATTCTTAATCTAGTACCCTCCAAGTCATTTACTTCCACTCCATAAAATTTATGGACAAGTTGGCATGCTTATCCGAGTGTCCCAAAATCTTGGGGACACAGTGCTTGTGAACATGATACCTCTCAAAAACATGAGAAATTAGACCTAATAGGTAAAAAGAGTATCTTTATGAAATATTCTAAGCTATCCAATGGATATGTTTTCATAGGCAAAGTAAAATAGTGGGAGAACAACTTGGGTTGAATCACAGATGTCACATTCTTATACAATAAATATTTTGAGCAAGACAAATTAAATTAAGAGCTCTCTTTATATGAGACTTTGGATCAAAATTCATAAAGACCACTTCATTTGAGTGGGAGAAATTTGGTGGACTTAACTCCACCATCAACTAGTCCGAATGAGAGTGATCCTAGTTCAAATAGGAGTACTAATTTGGTGGGTTAGTCTCCGTCAACTGGTCCAAAATAAAGAGTGATCCTAGTTTGAGTGGGAGATATTAATCCTAACTCTAGTGGGAGCACTATGAATCTTAATTTAATACACATTTCAATATAACTTGATGAGACTGCTCCTTAAGATTTTGATTTGAGATGAAGCAACTATGAAATAATACCTCATTGACGATTTAAAATCGAAGGCAAGTGGGGAAGTATTCATGGTTGTGGTTCTGTCTCAGACAAAGATGTGCCAAAGAATATCTAAGAGGCTCTCACGTGTCTTGCTAAAGACTAAATGAATAAATTCAATGGAAGAAGAATTAGTTTCTTTGAGATCAAACCAACTATAAGAATTGGTAGATCTTCTGAAAGTATTCCAAGCCAATGGGAATAAATGGATTCTCAAAATTAAGCAAAAACTGGCAACAGTCTTTTTTTAAAAGGCACATGGCTCTTCTCAATTCAAAGGGGTATATACTACAGAGATATGTTTTCTCATATTGTGACTTTTATATCTATGAGGTTGATTATAGCAAATTGTGGCAAACCTTAATATTGAAGTGCATCAAATGGATGCAATATGACTTTCTTTTCTCAATGCAGAAATAGATAAAGGAATTTACATGGAATGACTAGCAAGCTTCATCAAATAAGGTCAACCAAAGGTTTGAAGGTTGAAATGTCAAGCTATGACCTTAAGCAAATTTTTTTTCAATAATGGTGCATTTGCTTTCATAATGCTTACCATGATAGATGAGGACTATTATGTCTACATCAAATAACTGAAAACAGAGTTTTTCATAATGTCATTATATATTGATGACATTCTAATTGTTGAAAACAACATGTTTTTAAACCATATTAAAGAGTGGTTATCAACAAATTTTAAGATAAAATACATGAGTGAAGTCATATATACCCTTTGGAGTAAAGACTTCAAGTTCATTTGAGGAAATTGTTGTCTCTTTTAAAAAAAAAAAGAGACATATATTTGGGAAGTACTTAAAAAATTCAAACTCATGGATACCCTAGTTGCTAAAGGCAAAGGCTTGAGTCATAAACTATTCTCCAAATCTTCAAGAAAATATAAAGCACATGAAAAATATCCCTTATACAAGTACTACTGGAATTTCATTTGTATGCAATAGTGTATACAAGACTTTATATTTTCTTTCCCATTGGGTGACAACAAATATGAATAGGTTTAGCACTTTAAAAAAGCAGCTAGAAGCATATTGTAAAAAAAAAATATTTTCTTTTTGAGACATGGTTACACGTAAGGAAGTGAACACGAAATACATTTTCTACATATCATATGGTTGTAGGTATCTTTACCAAACCAATTATTAGAGATGTATTCATTAGGCATACAAGTTCTCTCATATTGCATAGGTGTTGATGTATTTATACTATTTATCTCTCCGAGACTATGTTTACTTGACTATTTCTTTTATTAATACTGAACATGATGTTTATTTTGTGTTTTCATGAGTTTAAATGTTTGGTACATTTAATGTTATTAAGAGCATGTTAGACAAGATATAAATTAACCTTCTCACATGGTTAATTTCCTTCTATTTGTCTATGTGGCAAGTGAAGATGAGACCACTTTCAAGCATTTTATCTAAGTGATAATGATCTCGTGCTTGAAGCAAGATGGTCGTCTCATTTACAATAATTAGATTTTGTATTTACTTTCCTTTTAGGCTGGTTATATGTGATTATGCCTAACTCTGACTAAGTCTCCAGATGTTAATTCTGAATCAAATTAAGTAGATATATGAACTCCAGTTAGGCATTGAGTGTGTCTAAATTGTCATATGCATAGTGTTTTAAATCAAAAATGAGTTTTTTGATAGACATGCACCCCATTGTAATGGGAAGAATACTGTGGCATGTGTTTCGTACCACATGTGCAAAGTTTTGACCACTGGGTGGACAAAAGTATATGATCTCCACTTTTGTCAATGTGAGACCCTTGAGAATTCTGGTTCTCAAAAAGGTTACCTTATAACTTTTGGTTGGTTCTTGAGATATAGTTAGATTTTTGCTATCTTAGGGTGTTACTAAAGGGTTATGAATGATTCGACCTAATGGGACATTTCTAGAAAAGCGAGTTTAATCATGATCAAGGGAACTAAACTAAAAGGGAGATTACTAGATTGTCACTTTCATTTTTTGTATCCACAGGTCGACCAATTATGTTTGTAAGCTTACATAATTATGTGTACAAATTTTCCTGAGATCTTATGAGGACATTGGAAAAGTGATAAGTAATATGGGGTAAAACATACTTTATCTACTCCAAAGTCATTTCTACAATGAGACACTATATATTCCTAAGATGTGCATAGCTTTGAGCTCTCGTAGTATGTCAGTCACACGGTCTATTAGCCTAGTATGAACTATCTTAAAATAGTTGCCTCTTTTAAGCATGTATCTCATCATGTGCGAGTGGGAGATGTTGGTTTTTGGGTCCGACCATGACTGGTGGATAGAACCCATGAACCCAACTTGATTAAATATTAATTATATAATATTTATTATTATATATGGATAATCTTTAATATTTAAATAAGGAGACTTTGGATAGGATATGGATATCCAATCATAGTTTGATTTTAATTAGTAAATCAAACTACTATATCTATAAAGATAGAGTGATAGAAGATAGGGGATTATTATTCAATCTGAAATTCTATCAGAAAAGATACGTTCTTTTTCCTCTTCCTTTCTCTTTGAATTCTCAATACCCTAATCTCTACTGTGTATGAGAACTTGAGACAAAAACTATGAAGATAGTTGGCTTTTAGACTGTGGAAAGTAAGGATTTTCCCTTTATGGTGATTACCCTTCAAGACAGGTAGTACAAGCATAAGGCTGATCTTCCGCAAGCATCGTCAGAGGTAAGATCAGAACCTCTTTCTTTATTTTGGATCTATTTTTTCAAATAATCCTTCTTTATGCATGCATAAGATTTTAATGGAAGAAAATCACAGTATAGAGCATCAACACAGATTAAATCCTAATATGAAAGAGGAAGTGAAAGGTGAAATCATTAAATTACTTGATGCTGGAGTTATATATCCAATCTCTAATAGCAAATGGATGAGTCCTATGCAAGTTGTGCCTAAGAAAGGGGGAATAACTATAATTGAAAATGAAAAACAATGAATTAGTCCCAACTAGGAAGGTAATGGGTTGGGGCGTATGTATAGATCATAGGAAGCTAAATACTATCACTCGAAAAGATCACTTTCCTTTACCTTTTATAGATCAAATGCTTGAAGGACTTGCTGGATATGCTTATTATTGCCTTCTAGATGGGTATTCAGGATCAAATACATATTCCACCTCAAGATCAAGAGAAAACCACATTTACTTGTCGATATGGTACTTTTGCATATAGAAGAATGCCTTTTGGTTTGTGTAATGCACTCGCAACTTTTCAAAGGTGTATGATGGCAATCTTTTTTTATATGATTAAAAAATATATTGAAGTATTCATGGATGATTTTTCTATCTTTGGTTCTTCATTTGATCATTGCTTAGCTAATCTTTCCCAAGTTTTGCAGAGATGTGAAGAAACTAACCTTGTTTTGAATTGGGAAAAGTGTCATTTTATGGTTCAAGAAGCAATTATTCTTAGACATAAAATTTCATCTAAGGGTATTAAGGTAGATAGTGCTAAAATTGAGGTGATTAATAAACTCCCACCTCCCACATCAATAAAAGGCATAAGAAGCTTTCTAGGTCATGCAGGTTTTTTAGAAGATTTATTAAGGACTTTTCAAAAATTACTAAACCTCTTTGTAATCTTTTGACAAAAGATGTACCTTTTCAGTTTGATCAAGAATTCTTAAAGGCTTTTAACCGACTTAAAAAGGAACTGACATCTAGCAGCCCTAGATTGGAATCTGTCTTTTGAGCTTATGTGATGCAAGTGATGAAGATAGTTGGCTTTTGGACTATGGAAAGTAAGGGTTTTCCATTTATGGTGATTACTCTTCAAGACTGGTAGTACAAACACAAGGTTGATCTTCCGTGGGCATCGTCAGAGGTAAGATCCGAATCTCTTTCTTTTTTTTGGATTTATTTTTTCAAACATTGGTATCAGAGCCATAGTTGTTTGTGCTCCAGTTTTTATGAATAATTATGTTGATTGGTTATTTGAAAGTAATTTTTTGTAAATTATTTGTGAAATTTTGTCAAAGAAATGATAAGAAGTCGCATGTCATTGCTTATTCGAGTAGAACTCTCAATGAAGCGTAACTATATTATGCCACTACCGAGAAAGAACTTTTACCTATCATTTTTGCTTTTGATAAATTTAGATCATATCTTATGGGAGAAAAAACTACGGTCTCTATTGATCATGCTGCTATTAGATATCTTCTTGTAAAGAATGATGCAAAGCCTGGACTAATTCGTTGGATTCTTCTTTTGCAGGAATTTGATCTAGAGATTAAGGATAAGAAGGGAGGTAAAAATTTAGTTGTTGATCACCTATCGAGAATGAAACAATCGAAGGATGATGATGTTCAACCAACTATCAATGAATACTTCCCCGATGAACAACTTTTTATGATATCTGATTCTCTTACCTCTAAATCTCTTTGGTTTGTTGATTATGCTAATTACTTTGCATGCAAAATACTCCCTAGTAATTTAACTTATCAATAAAAAAAATAAGTTTTTGCATGATGTACGATATTATTTTTGGGGTGGTTCGTATTTATTTAGATATTGCTCTGACCAAATGATTAGAAGATGTGTGAATAAGGATGAAATTCAAAGTATATTGACTGACCAAATGATTAGAAGATGTGTGAATAAGGATGAAATTCAAAGTATATTGAATCACTGTCATGCTCTAAAATGTGGGTGTGGATACTATTGACCTACATTGTTTAAGGATGCCCATAAATTTATGTCTAGCTGTGATAAATGTCAAAGAATGGGCAATATTTCCAAAAGGAATAAAATGCCTTTAACAAACATTTTAGAGGTGGAACTTTTTAATGTGTAAGGAATAGATTTCATAGGACCATTTCCATCTTCTTATGGGAATAAATATATATTGATTGCAGTGGATTATGTGTCTAAATGGGTGAAAGAGATTACATTAACATCGAATGACTCAAAAAAATGTTGTAAAATTTTTGAAGAAGAATATTTTTACTCGTTTTGGTGTCCCTAGGACAATTATTAGTGATGGAGGAAAGCTTTTTTACAATCATTATTTTGATGCATTATTAGCTAAATATGGTGTTTCTCATCATGTATGTCACATCCGCCCACCGCATTTATGCATAGTAGTCATGTGCACAATGAGAGAAGGGGAAAGGAGAAGATACTTCCTGACAACGGCCCCAGATAAGGCTATAGGATCAATGGGACCTAATTGAAAAAAATGTAAAGTTTTAGGGAGGTGACTGTAATTTCCAAAAGTTGTACTGGAGATTCTTAATAGTGCACATAACAGACTCCAAAAATGGAGAGTAGAGAAAAATCGGGTCGCAACGATGTGTAACGGTTTTCCAGGAAACGTCCCGTTAGAAAGAAACGAAGACATGTAGACTAAGGCCATTTTGGTCATTATTAATAAAAATTTATACATGAATCTAAAGTAGGAAATAAACATAAGAGTGAGTAGAGGACGTCGAGGGGTTGAATATGAAAAGATCGTCAGAAGAAACGGAGCCGTGCAAGACCCGAGCAAAGAAAGGACCTAAAGGAAATTTTGTAAAAAGTCAAGGGCTTATTAGTAATTTTTCAAAATGACTTGGAAACCTAAAATAGATTTCAAAAATAGAAAGTAGAGGTCGAGAGGATCAAAACCATATGTAGTTTGCCTCGTGGAACTGTACGGTTTAAAAAATACGATCAATTAATCGCCGGAGTGTAAAATAGGCCCGGTTACATGTAGATACCATATGGGTGACATGGAACAAATTGGGGTACCAAATGGGAAGAGGGACAAGTTGAAGGACTTAATTGGAAAGAAAAATATAAAAATCTTTTGATGGCCAATCATAATTAGCCATTTAAAAGTTATAAAAAGAAGAAAAGAAAAAGGTGTGGACAAATGGTCATAAAACATTCATCCAACCCAAAAGTGGACATCATTTCCACTATATATATCATAACAAGAAGAGCAAAATCTCTCTCTCACGACTCTCCCAAACCGTCGGTCTCCATAGGAAGAAAACCAAAGAATTTCCAATTTTTGTCAAGTTTGATTCAAGTTCAAGGTGAGTTTTAAGGTTTTCAAGTATGTAGAATTCAATTCTAGTATCAATTTTAAGTATTTATATATCTATTGGAAGGTTGGAAATTAGGGTTCTTATGGTGGAATTGGGGAAAATTTAAGTAGTGATGATATTGATTAATTAAATGGAAGAATCAAGGTTTCTAAGGTTTAATAAGGTTAGATTAGGATTTAGTTTGAAAAGAAATGGAGGATAGCTTATTGTTCTAAATTGCTAAGGTTTATGTTTAAGGTTGTGTTCTTGAATTTCTTGAAGGAGAAACAAGGATTAAGGAAGGAGAAGAAGGAAAAGCAAAGGGGAATTAAAAGAACAAGGTTTGGTACTTTACCATAAAAGAAATTTTATTTTTCTTACAAACTTTGGGTTATGGAATTTTTTATGTTGATGCTTAAATGTATTGATTGAGTTTAAATTAAATGTTTGAGTTATGTTCTTGGTTTCTTATGGCAATTGAGTTGTTTAAATTTAATTTAAACCAAATGTTTTGAGAAAAATTTGGCAAGTTGATTTGATGAACATTAATTAGTTTGATTTAAGTTAAACATGCAAAAGTTGTCAAAGGGAAGTGTTTGAATCTTCACTTTATCATTAAAGAAGCCTTCATATTGATTTGAAAAAGAAAAATAAACTATCCCATGTATTTCATATGTTTGGGCCGAAATGGTCCCAAAATGACCGCTTTCTGGACTTTTTTTTTGTGGCAGTTGTTTGAGGTAGCAAATGAATGAATTTTTCAGCAAAATTTTATGTGTAATTAGTCAACATATGAAAGAAGTTTTTTGTAAAATTTCAGCCAAAAATAAGATCATTTACCTGGTCAAATGCATGACTGAAGTGGGCTGAAATCTTGACGAAAACCCAGATTTTACTATTCATTTGGCGCTTGCCTTTTTTGTTGCCGATTTTTTGCAATGCGACACTATTCATTTGGTCAATTTGTGATATTTTGAGGAATGCTTTGAAATGTTTGATATGTTTATTGTGGATGTTAAATATGTGAAAAAGGGTAATAGTTTGACTAAAAAATGTGGTGCGCGGCGTAAATGGCAAAGTGCGACGGGAATTGAAATGATTTCTCGAGTCATTCTAAAATGAAGTTTGAGTCTTAAATTGAATCATTTTTAACCTTTGTGCTCTGCTGGGTAGTTGGGAGTGGTAGATAAGGGTATGGTGCACTATACTAACTTATGCAATACTGCTTGATATTGTGATTGAATTGTTATGATCTGAACTCAATGGTGAGGGCAATTGGGGCCAATGGTGAGGGCCATTGGTTATAACCAGGATGGTGAGGGCCATTCCTATGATATGATAATGGTGGTGAGGGCCACCTATGTTACAGTGGTGAGGGCTACTGCCTTATCGCTATGGTTCTCTATATACCAGTAGAGCCAAAGTCCTATTTTTCTAAACTACGTAATGCAAAATGAGTTTGAATTATGGTTTTTACATTTGTTGAAATCATATTTACACTGAATGTACAATAACTTCCATTGGCTTAATGTTGGTTGATTTTTTATTTAATTATTTCCTTTTATTTCAAATGCTTTCATGTTTTACTATTATTTCCATTGGTAAAGTATCCACTGAGCGACAATGCTCAACGAGTTAAGTTTTTCTTGACTCGTAGGTTCGGAGCAGTAGCTAACTCTTGGGAAGCGACGACCAGACCCACAGCATCTCAGAGTAGATCTCTTAGTTTCCATTTTGAGTTATCTAGTTGTGGCATGTATATGTATATATAAGATTGAGAATTACTATGTTAATTTGTACGTTAGTAGTATGTAATAATAATAAACCTCTACTTTATTTTGTACTAGAAGTGTGAATTCTTCTTGCAGGTTTGTAGTTAAGGTTATAACACTACAAAAAAACAGCAATCTGCGACGCAATCTGTGACACCATTAACGACGAAATCAACGACAAAAATACGATAGCGACAATATCAGCGACGAACAGCGAGAAGAATCGAGCGGACGGTAATGTCCTGGTTGCTAAAAAATCAACGACAAATTAGCGACCAATTGTGCATGTAATTGATTAGTGACAAATCAGCGACAAAACAGAGACAAATTCAACGACATTTTCATTTTTGGCGGGAATTATTTATTCCCGCTGAAAGTCATCGCTGATTTAGCTTTGGTCGTTGAATTCATCGCTATTTGAGTCGTTAATTTAGTCGCTGAATTTGTCGCTAATTTGCTTGCTAAATTTTGTCGTTGATGTGTCGCAGAATATGTCGCAATATTTTTCTCGTTGTTTCAGTCGTTGATTTGTCGCAAAATTCAATATATTTTTTTTGTCACCTTTGGTCGCTGATTTTGTCGCAATTTTGTAATTGTTTGGCTATATTTTTCCAGTATTCCAATTTTTTTTTGTTTACATATTTTCAAGAACCTATTGAATTTCAAATATAATAACCAAACCTGTTTATAAAATAGTCATTCATTACAATAATAATCAAATAACACAACATTCATAATTAAGTTATTAGTGGCAATAAGTATACATAAACAATTCAAATGTAAAGTTTACCCCTTAAGAAAATATATTGAACACATAAGGTGTTAATAATCCGACACTCCAAACACAAATGAAAAGAACACCAACTTTAATAATCTGACACTCCAAACACAAACAAAGAGAACACAAACTTTAATAATCCGACACTCCTAACACAAACAAAGAAAACACCAACTTTGATAATCCGACACTCCAAACACAAACAAAGAGAACACCAACTATCAAGTATATCCTACATACGAAAATCGTCTTCCTCCACATTGTCATTTGCCGGAGCAGGAGGAGCATTTGTTTTCCTTCGTTGCTCAAATAAGAATAAGCGCATATCATCTAAAACATCATTCACCGAGCGCACATTAGCTATAACTTCATTCATTGATGCTATAACCTTGGCTTGCTCTTCTACCTTTTGTTGTAATACTTTCATAGTTTCCAATACCTTAGAGTCATTGCAATTAGCAGACATTGCAGAAAATGATGACCCAGATGGTTCATAGCATGAATAATGGGATGAGGAAGAACCCAGCCCATAAATACGAGATGTCTTACCGGTGCCACCAGCAGCCTCCACAAACATGCGTCGCTCAAGCTCTATTTGGGCTGGTGTTAATGAAGGCATATCATCCTCCTCAGCCTCAAGTGTCTGCAACTCAGGCTCGGCATTCTTAAGTTCTTGGTATTTCTCCTGCCAAAGATATATGCAAATCAAATTACATTTTTAACTATTTAATCTAAAATAGGATAAAAAAAATTAAATTAACTTGAGAAGAAACAAAGTCATACATAAACTAACTCGGAGGTGCCACGGTAGATTGGGAATGGAAATTTAATAATGTATAAGAATCTAAGCCTTACATTGTCTTACAATAATGAAACTATTTTTTCATCCAAATTGTTTTGCTTGCATTTGACCTCATGGAGAGATTTGAATGTTTTTTTTTCCTGTGGTAAATTTTGTAAGGGAAATATATAGAATTGTAGGAATTAGGAAAGTATTTCAAACTCAAATGCTTCAAGAAGCCATGCATTAGGAAACTTCATATTAGTAAGACGATGAACAATCATCAGCTATATTGAAAATTGAAATGCAGTGACTATTTGGTGACAATCTAAAGCTTCTCATTGCTTCTGCAATTGTTTATACTTAGCCCATTTATGCTACTTACCATAAAATAATAATGTTAGACAAAGTAAAAGAATAAGCAGATTAATTTAATGTGTCCTTCAAAATGTAATAAGGTTAGGGGAACAGAATATCTGAACTAAACTGTATCAACATCTCTTAACTTCTTGCTGTATCATCATTCTAAAAGCACCAGAAATTAATTTTGGTGCATATACTCATGTATCCCATTTAAACTAAAAGATCAGTTCAAACACAAAGAATAGGACAGCAAGTACCTGAACCATTTTCACTTCATAAATTACCTCCCTAACAGACCTTGAAGGAGCCAAGCTCGGCACAAACATTGCAGATGAAGCTTCTTCTATGCCAGAGCTAGAACCCAATTTTCCATGATTTCTTCCAACAAAAAGCTCAGAAGAGTTGGAGGCCTTTTTCTTTCGATAGCGGGGCCTGGCTGTGATCAATGTGATTTTGATAGTTAAAAATCAAAATTGCAAAATGATAAGAGACGGTATTGTTTTTAAGGACTAAAGATCCACACATTTGAGAAGAAGAGAGAAAAGGATTACTTTGGAAGGAAGGTCCCCTCCCTAAGGTAGACCCCATCATTTGTATACTCATCAAATTCAGCAACCAGTGCAATCATGTAAGCTATACCTTTACGGAAAGATTTTTCCTGCATCCACAAGAATGCTTAAGGATGAGTTCCCAGATGATAACTGGCAATGAAATTTGTGCTCAGCTATGAACCCACCTGATACACTATAACTGATGCATACAATCCAATGAAGATGCTCGAGATAATGCTCGCTAGTATGCTCCCAACAACAATAAGTGGCCACAGAAGGATTGTCAAGCCAGCAATGGGAATGCAAGCTGTTTCAAGAAACGGACCAGCCCTTGAACAACATATATGGACTCTTAATTATAGCAATTGCAGTGAAAAGAGGAATATCCACTATTAGCCCCATCAGCCCAGCAATGATAGAACCAGGCACATGAATTAACCTACCAGACAACATCAAAGAACGAACTCTCAACAGTAGCAAATGAAAATTTCTAATCTCCTCTTCTATATATGGCCTGATATTGGAATATAACAAAACTCTCTTCTTAATAGTAAAACAAATTTTTCAGGCTCAAATAATAGAATTGTTAAATTGTTTTTCCCTAAAGTCGTTGCAGCCTAACAAATCATCACTTGAGCATTGAACGATACATCATTGCAAAAGCAATTAGAAAATCAATATAACAATGAAAATACTAGAGTTACCTAAGAGTTCGTTGCTCATTTGAAGCAGGGCAATCACGCAGCTCCTTCATGTATAGCAGGAAAGAATGATAGCAAATATCTGCAAAATCTACAACTACAGTACAGCTTCCTTTAATAGTTCCCCAGGTTCCATCCTATAATGTTTCATAAATAGGAAGTTTCACTTTCACATGATCAAATCATAGGAACTAAACTAGATTAGAATTAGAAATCGAGTAACAGAAGTGGATTGGAAACTTACCACAATACGGTGGTGGAATTTCTTGGATTCAGTGTTATATCTAAAGGCCTCGAAAGTGGAAACCCAAGGAGTAAAGAAGCCATAACCCAGTCCCACAAGAACACTCACAGCTATGCTTAAACCCAACCATAAACCAAATAAAACAGGTAAAGCAATCAAAATGGCAGCTTTCAGTGGTGCATCAAACTTATTAGTCCTGCAGACACCAAATATTGCTATATCAAGTAAAATTGACTATTTTAGGAGGATATAAGTTAAGAAGAAGAAGAATAACTTAAGTAATACAGAATGTCCAGAAAACAAAAATTGAAAAGAGAAGTTTCCATTGAAGTTACTTTATAAGGGTGCAGACAGTCCAGACAACATGAAGAGGAAACAGCAACAAAATCACCCCAACATTCCCTCCTAATATTGAAGCAGCAATAGGACCAACTAACACAGCTGCAAAATTCAATGGCAAAACCAAAAACCCATCATCAAAATTCACATATAAATTTTCACAAGAAGAAAAAAAAGGAACCCATGTAAGTTAAGTACTCCAAAAACGTGCAAAACCAATTAAACGACTCACCTTTAAGAGCACCCAAGAATAAGGCAAAACAGAAGGCAAGAACCACATAGATGATTCTCAAGAAACAACCATGGAGATTGTTCGACATGGCCATAACAGAATACCATAGAAACAGGAAAAGAAACTTGAAAAAGATTGAAACCTTCTATTCTATAGCTTCAACAGCCAATCAGATACGATAACCAATAACCACCCCAAAGCCAAAAGGTACAAAAACAGAACACGCAATTTACAACAAATATGATATTACAGGCGCAGAGGTGTTGATATGAGATTGCAAGGTGTTAGACGATGGAGATGACGGCGGAGAGGATCGTTGGAGAGGAATCGGAGGGAGCGAGTTGAGTCTGTGGGATCTGGCGCTGATTCGGGAGTCTCTAAGTTGAGCTAACGCGCCTGGTTTGAGATATTTGAGGTAGGGCTCGATTCTGGGAGAGGCGCGAGTTCTTCGCTTCATGGCTAGAGATGGTGAAGAAGTTAGGGTTCAGAGAAAAGAGAAATGGGGATGGCGTTTTTTTATGAGTGGGAGTGTGGGGTTAGAGGCGGGAAAATGGATAGGAGGGAAAGCCAAGTGAGAGCGTAAGAGGATTTCAAAGATGGCGAGGCGGGACTTTTTATTTTATTTTTAGATTAATTGTTCCAATTTTTTTATAAAAAATAAATAAATAAAACTTATTTATTTTTAAAAATAAAAAATAATTTTGCAATGTAAAATTAAGTTTTAACGATAATTCTGCGACTAACTATTTTTCTCGCAAATCAGCGAGCCATTTAGCGACTAATTAGCGACCAATTACTTTAAAATAGAAAATAAAATTAATTTCTCGCTAATTGGTCGCTATATTCTCGCAAATTAATGATAATTCTGCGACTAAATATTTTTCTCGCAAATCAGCGAGCAATTTAGCGACTAATTAGCGACAAAAAATTTTCCAATAAAAAATAAACACATTCTTTGCTAATTTGTCATAAATTAGTCGTAACGTCGTCGCTGATTGTCGGCGCCAAAATTTGGCGCAAAATTCAGTGACACATTCAGCGAGAAACTACTTTTTATCGCTATTCAGCGACAGATTCTAGGACCATTTTTTTTGTCGTTAATCAGCGACACATTTAGCGACTCATTTAGCGACGGAATGTTGAAAAGACGCTTATCTTGATTCTTTGTCGTAAAGTTGTCGTTGATAAAGTCGCTAATCAGCGACGAAATAAGAGTTGTCGCAGAATACGTCGCTGATTGCGCTTTTTTTTGTAGTGTAAGGGGGATTTATTGGGAGTGTATTGATACTGATTGTGTTCGCATTGGTTTGTGTAAAAATATTTTCAAAAATCAAAAAAACCAGTTTTGTCGACACTTGGGACCCAATTTCTAGGCGAACCTCTGGCAAAATTTCTGTAAAACCGGAACTAAAATTTGACTAAGTAAAATTGGTAGCAACATTCGGATAGTGTGACGCCTCTACTCGGCTTACACACGTAGGCCGGGAAGGGGTGTTACAATGTAGGTACCCCATATCATCCTCAAACTAGTGGACAAGTGAAAATCTTGAATCGTGAATTGAAGCGAATATTAGAAGCCACAATTAATTCTTCGAGAAAATATTGGTCAAGTAAGCTTGATGATGCTCTATGGGCATATAGAATAGCTTTCAAAAAACCTTTAGATATGTCTCCTTACTGAATTATATTTGGAAAAGCTTGTCATTTACCAATAGAGATAGAGCATAAAGCTTATTGGGCAACTAAATTCTTGAATTTTCAACGAGTTGCTATTGGTAGGAAAAGATTATTGCAATTGAATGAGTTAGATGAATTGTGCCTACATGCTTATGAAAATGCTAGAATTTATAAAGAAAGAACTAAAATATGGCATGATAAGCATATAAAAAAGGAAAAATTTTCATTAGGGTCAAAATTTTTATTATTTAATTCAAGACTTAAATTATTTCCTGACAAGTTAAAATCTAGATAATCAGGTCCTTTTACAATTTCTGAGATTTTTCCTCATGGTACAGTGGAGCTTCAAAGTCAATACAATAAATTTAAAGTGAATGGGCATCATCTTAAACCATACAATGAAAATGGGCTTGAGTCATTCAAATCCATTACTTTACTTTCTTGATGTTATTAACTGAAATAGTCAAGCTAATGACTATAAGCAAGTACTTTTTAGGAGGCAACTGTTACGGCCTCAGCCTCACTATCTACAAGTGCACAGATCGTTAACAAGTAATATAATGATGAGTAGAGTATCGTTCCCACGATGAGGTTAATTCTAAGTACCAAACAATTAAATTAATTAATATTTGGACAATCAAATTCAATTTTATGATTTAACTAACTAAAATGACAATAAATCAAGAATAAATTTCTAATAATTTAAGACTTAGGGTTTAGTCACCTTTATTGATTTATCATGGATTTTCTAAGATATCGATTTAATTCAGTCTTTCTTTTGATTAATGGTTAGATTCTCCTAAATCAAGCTCAAGTCTCTCTCAAGTACTAGAACTAATATTGACTTTAATCCTTACGTCTACTCTCGTGATCATAAGTAATTAAATCAATTCATTAAGTTTTATGAGAATCCTGAATCAACCTCTTAAGGGTTTAACCTTATCTCTAAGTGAGAAACTTACTTAAGATTGTTATCTCCTTGAACTAATGTCATGCTTCCACTCTCGCTCCATCACACAACATCTCAAATCAATTAATCATTGGCCAAATAATCAAAGCATTAAGATTAAAGACAACAAAATAATCAAAGGATAACTAAATTAACCAAATAGACATTTATAGCTCCATGATAAATTCAATTAAAGGGACCAACCCTAAAAAGGATTAGTTCTTCATTATTGAAATAAAAACATTACAAATATTAAAAATGGTAAATGAAAACATAATTTAAAAGGAACAAGAAAGATCAAACTCTATTTCTTTGAAGAAGATCTTGACTTGAATCTTGAGCTCCTCCTTGAAGCAGAATTTCACACCTCTAAACTAAATTTATTTGGATGAATCTAATCTAATCTATTACATCTCTCATACCTTGGAGGAAGTGTGTTTAAATAGAGTGTTTGGAAGCTTCTTTAGTGGGGAAAAACTGAAAAAGGTTAGGCCACACCTTGTTTGGTTCAACACCTACCCAATTGTTTGCTCAAAGTCATGATTTTCGGCCCCACGGTCGTGGCTTTTGAGTGCCACGGTCGTGGCCTGAGTTGGTTTGGTCGGTTTGAGCACTTTAGAGCTGTAAAATGGTCGGTTTGGAAGGCCACGGTCGTGGCTTTTGAAATGAGGCTGCCAGACTTATTTTCTTCTTGTTCTTGGCTCAGGCAATGACGAAATGGAACCCATGGTCGTAGCTTTCAAAAATGCTTCTAAATATGCAAAATCACTTCAAAAATAGAGCCAAAATCCATGCCATGGTCATGGCCTTTGAGCCCCATGGTCGTGGCTTTCCAAATGCTTCTACCCTTGCAATTTCTGTCATTGAAAAACTTGGACAGCTTCAAATCAAATCCCATGGCCATGGATTTTTGACAGCTTTGGCCCTGGGATTCAAAACGACTCTGGACCTCTTAATTTCTCATCTTTAATTCCATTTTCAAGTTCAAAATCATGTATCATGTTTATAAGACCATGTAAATTCTTTTTCTTCCATTTTTGAGCTTGATTTGACCTCCTTTCCATTTTTCCATGATTTTTAGCCAAAATAAGCTTTTTCTTCATACTTGCAACTCTATACTTGAAATGATGAATATTCTAGCTTTCACAATAAAGATTGATCAAATTCAATTGATAACAATAAAAATATAATTAGAATAATCATTAAATTATGTGCAAAATATATTCCTATCAGCAACTTAAGTGATTTTCAATGAATTTTATTTTATTCTTAGTTAGATTATAATTTAACAAGTTTTTAATATTTGAATTTTGTTATGATATTTGATGTTTTATTTTTATTGCTAAGCACATAGCAAAAGTGGGAGATTAAAGATTAAGAAATGGTGAGTTTGAAAAAAATTATTATAAAAAAAATTATCGTGATCGCGCTAGATGGTGTGATCATGATAGGAATCAGCAGGGAATTTGTCACGATTGCGATGAGAGGACCTAAAGCCACTATCTCGATCGCGCTGATCTGCGCAATTGTGATGGACCAGATTGTGCATATCGGTGCAAGCAGTACGAGCACGTGACAAGGAGCACCCGAGCCACTGTTGCAATCGCGATGGGCCAGTTTGGAAAAAAAATAAAGAAAATAAAATAAACCCAATCAGCCCAACCCTCCCCTCTTTCCTCCTTCATCATTTATCTCTTTCTCTCTCACACATTTCCAACTTCTCTTTCAAAACCCCTAACCATAAAACCTCTAAAATTCTCTCAAATCCTTCCATAATCACATAAATTTATATTAAATACTCAATAGCCATCACTCAAATAATCAAAGCATGGCACAAAAATTAAAAAGCATTGCAAGAAAAACATCAACAAGGAAAGACAAGGAGAAGGTCTCAAGCTCTTCAAGGGATGAGGTAGATTTATCTTTCCAATTTAATGCTCCTTTTCCCATTTATAATGAAGAATAAGGTAAGAGATTTCAATCCTTATGTTCAAGAATAATTTCTCCTTGTAGGTATTATAGCCATGGAATATTTGAACACTTGGGTATTAATGCTAGGATGAAGCAACTGTATGCTAGATTAGGATGGGAAAAATTGGTAGATAAGAAATATGACACTTACAAAGAACTCACTCTTGAATTCTTCACAACTCTTAAAATGTCAAAATTCCAAGATTAGAATTTAGAGTGTAGAATGCTAGGTGTGGATTATGTGATTGATTATGATGTTATGTTCAAAGCTTATGTCCAAAGCTTTAGGCTTGCCTAAAAGAGGTGCTTGTAGTCCTCCAAAGAATTTAAAATTGACAAATTTTGAAACACTTTAACTGGTTTTAATTTGTTTAACATTAGGAATGCACCTAATAGATTAATTTGTGATCGTAGTTTGTTATTGTTACATAAACTTATGTGTCATCTAGTGTTTGAAAAAAAAAAGAGTAATAAAGTATCAACTCAAGAGTTATTTATATTGTATTACGCATATAAGAATAAGAAAGTTTCTACAACATATCATATTTTTCAGAGTTTGATGTTTATTGCTCAACATCCTAAGAGCACCATTGCATTAGGTCATATTGTTACTTGATTAGCATTATATTTTAATATTTTTTATCCTAACAACACCACAATGGAGTGCATGAGTGGAGAGCCCTATTCATATGACACATTAGCCCGTGCTAAAATTTTGAATGCAAGTAGTAGATTGAAAGATCCCAGAACAAGAAGGTGCTACAAGAACCTAGTTCAAGCAGATTCTAGTAGTGCTTCGCCGAATGCCCAAGCAACAAATGATGAAGAGGAAAGTGATGAGGAAGAGGAAAGTGATGAAAATAACAATGAAGAACAAGGATGGTAGCAAGTTCTAAGGTGGCTCGATACAATGGATGAAACAAATAAATATTTGAGCTCGCAGTTAAATGTCATGGAGGAGCAGTAGAGGACAATGAGAGACCAACTAGGGTCCATGAATAAGAGAATTATCAACATGAAAAGGAGCCAGACTTATCATAATTACAAGTTAATGAAGTATATAGAGCTTTTGGGTTTGTCTGTCCCTTCTCCAACTCCATCACCTCTAGCATCACCATAAAAGAGGAAAGCTTTCATCTCTTATCTTTCTCTTATTATTTGTATGTGATCTTGTTTATGGTAGTTTATTTTTTTCATTAGAGACAATGAAAAGATTAAGTGTGGGAGGAGAGTAGTTAATTTAATTTGTTTTGCTATTTTGTTTTATTTTTATTTTAATTTAGTTGTGTGAATTTTTTGTTAATGTATGTTTTCATCTCATTTAAAAAATACAAAATTTTGAAAAAAAAATTATTAAAATTAAAATTTATTATTATTTCAAAAAAAATATTATGTTATTATGTAATTAGGTCTTAATTAGGTTTTAGTTAGATATTTTAGTTTTTCTAGGATTGGAGTTATACTATTAGTCTTTTATTTTGAATTGAATTCCTAATCCTAGTAAACTAAGATTTTAATAGTTGTAATTATAATAAGAGTTTAAGTAGAATTTTCTTAGTTAAATGGCATTAGGATTAGTCTTTATTTCTTCTCTATATAAGGTTGAGTTCCTAGCTAGTTTAATTCATAATTAGCAAAGCCTTAGAATAGAAAAAGATGAATAATAAATAAAGTTTATATACTTGGGTTTGGAAATATGAAGATAGTATTTGGAATCCAACTTTACCTTATGTGAATCTACCTGTAGAAACGCCTGAACAACTCACTGCCTTTTATGTTTTTAGACGTACTTATCATGATCCTAATGAATACATTATATATCTTGATGAAATAGTGGAGATGGAAAATTTGGAGAAACTAGTGAAAAAGCTAGATCACATATTGACTTAGTGGTTTAGATGATATTTCAAGTGATGATAATGAACCTAAGCCATCACCAACTAAGAGAAAGAGAGTTAGGTCATCAAAATTGAAGAAAAAAAAGAGAGGAAGACCTTTTAAGATCCCTAAGAAAGAACAGTTTAGTGCAGTAAACATTAAGAATGAAGAGGGAGATGCTTAGAAGATTCTAATTAACTCTTATTATTAGTTTATTTTATATTAGATTTAGTTAGGTTGCTTCTGGTTTAATTTTTATTTCATTTTTTTTATTTTAGTAGATTTAATTTTCATTTTTAATAAATATTAGAATTTGTTTACTCCCATTTTGCAATTTATTTAGTTATTTTGATTCCTACTTATTATTTACTTGTTATCGAGTATGTTAATTATTGTTATTTTAGATTTCAACATGATAATTAAACTCTTTCAGCTAGATTGAAATAGTTTTTATTTATTCTCAATTTAATGCATGGAATGGATGAGGTTATGATCTTGAAAAATTTTACAAATTAAAAACACTTATTTTTAAGGATAGTTATAATTGTTGTTATATTGAATCATAGTCTTTTGAGTTCATTGTGATATCATAGATTTTTGAGTTAGTATGTATCACTAAGGTAGTAAATTTATTTAATTATGTGGGGATATGATATGGAAATTATACATAATTAATTAATAAAAATAAAAATTTTGTGAGATGGAGCTTAAAACGCACTCGCTTTGGATAATAAAGGTAGAATGGAGTATAAAATGCATCCACCATGAAAAAAAAGAGAGAAAATAATAATAATAATGGGATGGAGCATAAAATAGACCCATTGAGAAAAAATATATACAATAATAATGTTAAACACATAGATCTTATTAATCCTCAATTGTTATGTAAAGTTAGCTACTTAGTGATGCTTGCTATCACTACAAGAAAAACTGAATCAGACAACGGTTAAGGAAAAAATCATTGTCTGAAAAAAACAGACAACGGTTTTTTTTCCCAAAAAAACGTTGTCTGATTAATTTTCAGACAACTGTTTTTGGTATTTTTTTTAACTGTTATCTATTAGGTGTCATTTTGGTCACACCAGAAAACAGTTTTTTAGGGACCGTTGTGTAATATATGTTCAGACAATTATTTTTCTAGTCATACAAAACCGTTGTCTGATAAGATGTTTCAGACAACGGTTTTTTTTAAAGTGTTGTATAATTCAGCGTTTCAGACAACGGTTAAAAAAAACCGTTGTCTGAAGCAAGCATACAAACAACGGTTTTTAGGGACCGTTGTGTAATATATGTTCAGACAAGTGTTTTTTTGGTAAAAAAAAATCGTTGTCTGATAAAATGTTTTAGACAACGGTTATTTAAAAAGTTGTCTGATTAACTGTTCAAACCATTGTATAATATATGTTCAGACAATGGTTTTCCATAAGAAACTGTTGTCTGATTAACTGAGTGTTCAAAAAAAATTGCCTTAAATGAAAGTAATCCCTATACACAAATCAAACCAAAAACACAAATCAAATGAAATCCTCCACTGACAAGTGTTAAACCAAATCCACCAGCAAGGTGTCAGAGCAAAAACCACATGATTCAATAAATTATGTAACCAAATCTTTGAACAAAGTGTCAAATTTCTATTGAAGATGTTTCAGTCCGTGGCCTTGTGTTTTCTTGTTCAGTTAGTCAAAAAACAAAATCTACTATTATATATTAGTATAATAGTATATAGTATAATATATAATTCTTGATGATGAGATTGATTGGGAATTTGATATTGGATTGGTATTTTTATACTATTGCTCTAGTTTCTATTTCAACTTTTATTTTGTTTCTGGATTAAAACCAATGTCTCTATTTGCTCATCTCCGTTTGACATTCGTCAAATCTGTTTCTTCTATATTGTTATTTTGATCTATGTTGATGAATATTGTTGTGTTGATTGAGGATGACAGTGGTTTTCTTAAAGTCTTTTTGTTTGATTGATGATTAGTATGCCTATTATGAGTTCTTCCCAAACTGATTTTTGTTTCAAATTGTTCAAAAAAATGCCTTTTTGTTTCTTCAGATTACCTTTGTTCATGCGGATTAATATTTGTAAAGAATACAGCTCTTCAAGCTCAGTTTCCTCTGCTTTTAAATCTAGTCTACTGTCTTGAATCTTTTAGAATAAAAATCATCTTCTTCTTATGGGTTTCAGCTTTAAGTATCACTGTAAATTTTAAAATCAATGTTGAAGTCTACTTTGTTAATCAAGCAGCATACAAATTTCTTCTTATGATATGATGGTGTAGATATGTTAAATTTAGTACATTTATTTTGATCTTTGCAAAGGTTGGAAGCTGCTGGCATGTCTAGTTTGGGGGTTCTCTTTCAATTTAAGAAATGCCTCTAAAAGTCTAAACTATAGCAGAACCTGAAACTGATGGGATTCTTGCACTGGAGAGTTTGTTCTTATGTGATTTTTATTTTCTTTTTTTCTTTTATTCTAAGCTTTGCAATATACTTTATGTGAGCAAGTTTGTCTTTTAATGTTTTCTTCTTTCATTTCTTATCATTTAAAGCAAATATGCATATTATAGGTATGAGTTTGCTCGTTGAGCCTGAAATTTTATATGGATGTGTCTTGTGTTCATTTTTTAGAATGTTTGTTCAGATTTCAGGTTAGGTTGTGTGATTAGGTTGATGTGTTGGTTTGCATATGGGTTTACATATGGATGTAACATGTGGTACTTCATTTTTGTTTTCATTTGCTATTTCAGGGGGTTCCTGTGAAGAAAGGGGCCACGGACTGCGGCCTCTTTGTCATGAGGTACATGAAGGAAATCTGTTATGACAAGGAGCTTCAGTTTGCAGCTAAGGTGAGAATTTTAATTATTTTCATTTTTTATATAATAGTTTTGTATTTACCACATGTGGCTAACTAAAATTTGATTCATTTTTCAGTGGCTACGCAAAGGCAACTTGGAGTATAGTGATGTCGACATCAATGAGATTAGGATTGACTTCACCAAATATTTCATGAAGCGTCATTCAAGTTGAAGTTAATAGTATAATTCAGTGATATATGTATAGTGTTGATTTTTTTTTTAGTTTGTTAATATGTTGAATGGTTGAATTTGTGGAGGTTTTTTTATTCCCAAATTTGCAATCCTCCATTGTAAAGTGTTGTCTTATATGTATAATGTACAGTTTAACAGACAATGGTGGTGAAATGAAAATGAAAATGAACACTGAAACTATTGTCTAATATTCAGTGTGCCACATTAATTAACCGTTGTATTTAGCGTCCTTCTACAATGGTTTTAGATTAATTAACAATTGTCTGAAAAATTAAAAAGCGTTGTGTAAACCTTCATTAGATAACGGTATTTAATAAGAAAGCGTTGTGTAAACCTTAATCAGACAACGGTTTTTAAAAATAAAGCGTTGTGTAAACCTTCATCAGACAACGGTTTTTAATAAGAAAGCATTGTGTAAACCTTAATCAGACAACGATTTTTAATAAGAAAGCATTGTATAAACCTTAATCAGACATCGCCTCAATAGACAACGGTTTTTGTCTTCATCAGACAACGGTCAAAAAGTGTTGTCTAAACCTTCATCAGACAACGGTTAAAAACCGTTGTCTGATAAAACTAAAAACCGTTGTGGAAACCATCTTCAGACAACGGTTAAAAATCGTTGTCTGAAATGCTATCAGACATCGCCTCAATAGACAATGGTTTTTGTCTTCATCAGACAACGGTCAAAAAGCGTTGTCTAAACCTTCATCAGACAATGGTTAAAAATCGTTGTCTGATAAAACTAAAAACCGTTGTCTGAAATGCTATCAAACATCGCCTCAATAGACAACGGTTTTTGTCTTCATCGGACAACGGTCAAAAAGCGTTGTCTAAACCTTCATCAGACAACGGTTAAAAACCGGTGTCTGATGGTTTCCACAACAGTTTCTAAATTGTCAGACCAACCGTTGTCTGCAAAATTAGAAACCGTTGTCTGAACCATCATCAGACAACGGCCAAAAACCGTTGTTTGATAAAATTAAAAACCGTTGTGCAAACCTACATCAGACAACGGTTTTAAAACCGTTGTCTGAAATGCTATCAGACATCGCTTCAATAGACAACGGTTTTTTTCTTCATCAGACAACGGCCAGAAAGCATTGTCTGATTCAGTTTTCCTTGTAGTGTATATTCTTAGATTAATGAAGTTACAATGAATTGCTTATGGATATGGTTTGAGGTAAAAGCTTTTATATAATAGCCTAATTAATAAGTGTACCTAGTTTATGGTGTTGTTTAACGTTATAATTCTTTAAAGTTTAGTGTTTTAAGTTAAGAATAAGTGATTGTTATTTTTTATTTTTTATTTTTGTTAATTGTGTTTGATTGATTGTTGGGATTTGATTTAATGATGGTTAATTTGCTTGAGGACAAGCAAAGGTTCAAGTGTAAGAGAATTTAATAAGTGCATATCGAACATATTTTGCTATCAGTTTTAGCATGAAATTGTGTTGAATTAATTTATTTTTAGCTTATTTATGTGTTCTAATTTCATTATTATTTTAGTAGAGCTTAGCTTGAATTAATTTCTTATAGGACCTTTGCAAATAGAGATTTTAGCCAATTGGACCCTTAAAGATTCAATAAAGATTTCAGTGATGATAGGCTTTGATATTGGAAACATTATCTTCATGAAGTTTGAATAGGACATCTCAAGCTTTCTAGAGAGGTCTAGTTCATTAAAATCCAAGATTGTTTGGGCTTCCAAATATTAAGTTGAAATTAGGCCTAAGATGATGAAGTAGAATTTTTGTCCGAATGATTGAGAGTAATTAGGCCATATCTTGGGCTTCCGAAGTCAAATTTAAGTTATTCAAAAGCCAAAATCATCTGTACTTCAAGAGTTACAACTTTTATGAAGGTGTCAGATTGAGATAAGGTAGTTATCTGATAGAAAATTAGCTTGAAAAATATAACTCGAATTCTATAGAAGTAGAGTGCAATTAGGAGTTTGTTTTAGGTAATTTGATAGTGGTAAACAATTGATATATTCTTTTATAAAAGGGATCAGACTTAGAACGAAAAAGGGAGGATGGAAACAATATTTTTAGGGCTTTATTTTTATCAAGAAGAATTCAAGAGAGGAGATTGTAGAGAGCTAGACCAAGGGATTAGAGTTGATCTACAATTTACTTAAAAGAGTTTTTCTTCACTTCTTTTAATCAATTCTATTTTCAGTTTTAATTTGTATTTACTACGTTTAAATTAATTAATATGATGAGTTTTCTTATTAATATGAGTGGCTAAATTCGTTATCTAAAATATTGATGAAGTGTGATTAATTATTTGATATATGTTTATGATCTATTTTTCTTTATTCGTGTTAATTTTATTATTGAGCTTAATGCTTGTAATTGCTTGGCCACCAATTGCATGATTTTAGATTAGTGAATAAGTCTGAGAGAAATATTCATTGATTGAAATTAGATAATAGAATCACAAGAAAATAATTAGTATGCGAGTATTCAATTTGACTTGTGTGGAATTACATAAATGATTGGCTCTTAATGAATTAATTATAGATTATTAATGTTATTTATCCATAATATGAATAATTATCCATAATGTTATTTATTAATTCGATTATCGTATGGATTCAATATTCTTTGTTGTTTGTTTGATTGCTTGTTTTTATAAATTAAATTTATGTTACTTAATTTAGATTTAGAATTATTTTTCTTCTTAATTACGTTCATTATTCGATTGCTTAAATAATGATTAAGTTGATTTTGGTTAGTAATTAGTAAACACTCTCTGTGGGAATAATATCTTATTTCATAACTATATTATTTGAATACGATTTTATGCACTTACAGATTTTACATATCACTTTCCATTTTTTTAGGGATATGCAAAATAAAATTTTAATTCATTTTACTTAAGTATCTGTTCATAAGAAATATAGTCAAAGTTTATGTTTAATGAAAGTAATAGGTACTGAAGAAAATTGTGAAAAAAAAATGAAAATTTAATGGTGATACTAATGTAAGTGATGATAACAATTGGAAAAGAAAATATATTTTTTTTCCTTGAATTTATAACGGTAGCACATTAGATGGGACAAAACGTTTCTCCAAAAATGACATTTTCAATCGGGCAAAGATAGTACTAATTTATAACAAAAGTTCCAAGGTTAATTATATTTTAATTTTATGTTTTGCAAAGTCAAATTAGATCTAAAATTAATTATTTATCTCAAATACTTAATTTTCATTAAAAATATTAAAATAATACTCAAAAGCTTAAAATAATATCTTTATTATTTTATTTTAAAATTGATTTTTTATAGTTTTAAACTTATTAAATTGTTAAAAATTTAAATATCTACGAACAAAAAACAATCCCAGAAAATCATCATTGCTTTGAAAATAAAATTACATAGAATATGGGATTTGGATTTCCAGTTTTGAAAAATACGAATACGACCCTTTATTTTTTCTTTCAAATATATGGCGGGACTT
Organism: Garcia nutans; assembly: GCA_947685225.1. Taxonomy (NCBI): domain Eukaryota; kingdom Viridiplantae; phylum Streptophyta; class Magnoliopsida; order Malpighiales; family Euphorbiaceae; genus Garcia; species Garcia nutans. The sequence goes on from CANTUV010000008.1 coordinate 44,883,247, forward strand.
TTTTTCATTTTTATATTTTCTTTAATGGTGTTTTATGTTTTATTTTTTATTTTTTATTTTTATTTCTTTTTATACTCTTTTATTTTTTGTGATATGTTTAATATATATACAAAAAATACAAGCATATACGTAATATATATAAAATAGACATATAATAAAAATAGACATATATACAATATATAACAAATATACACAAAATATATAAACAGTTTATTTAATATTTTTTAACTTTATTTTTCTAGTTTTATATATACACAACTTCTATAACATGAACATAACATACACACAATATCTACATAATATCAACATATATTTACATGACATAAATAAAATATTTACATAACATCTATACAATAAAATTAATATTATTTTAACTTTTTTTATGTGTACAATATGTAATTTTTTAAAAAAATATTTAATAATTTTTATTTATATATTTTAGTTTTATCATTATTTTTGTGAGTAATATTTATTACTTGTAATTAAAATTAAAATTTTTTAGTTATAAAAAATAAAATATTTTATTGGTTGAAAAATATAATTTAAAATATTAATTTTTATTATTTTTATAGGAATATATTTATTTAATGAAAAATTAAAATAAAATATTATTTTTTAATGAGAGAGAAGGTATTTTTTAAAAAAGCCTAATTTTAGTGAGTGGTGTATTTTAAAAAAAATATATTGATTTTAATAATTTTGAATTTTTTTTTTGAAAATATAGTATTTTTTAAAATAAAACTTATTTTTAAGGTAATTTTATAAATATTTTAAAAAAAAAAAAAAACTATTCCACCCAACCCACTAAATCTTGAGGAAATTATACACTGTACCCCTATTTGTATTTCCTTTTTCCATTTTACCTTCTTTTTTTCAAGCTTACGCTATTTTTTTTTTACTTATCTTTTTAGTTTAAGTTTTTTTTTTCATCTTTGAGCACAACTTAATGTTTTCCTTTCACGGTGTTTGGATTATTCAATTTCTTCTAAAATTTTCTCCATCAATTTCATTCTTTCTTGGTCTTTTTTCACTGTTGCTTTTTTTTTTTTATATATTTGTTTTTCTTTTTGTTACAGATTTGATTTCTTCTTCATTCTCTGTTCTCTCTTTTTCTCTTAGTTTTTCTTTGCATGAAGATGTTGAAATTTCATTTTTACATATCTTATTTTATTGAAAATATTGCATGGAGATTCTAATAAGAATTGATAAAGTTTTTTAGGAGATTTTTAGTTTTAAGATATTTTTGTAAAGATGTTGCATGAAGGAGTTGTTGAGTTTGTATAATTTTTAAGTAGATTTTCAATTAAGGAGTTATTTTTTCTTTTTTTGCATGCGATTTGAATTTTTTTTTCCTGATCTTTTGTATTTTCTTTTAATTGTTATATTACTGTTTTTTTTTTTTTTGTAGATCAATTGTAATACATGTTAGATGTTTGATAAAATGCTTCAAAGAAAATATTTTTTTATCCTTGTGGATTTTTTTTTTATTTTTTTCTTTCTCAATCTTTTTTTTTGAATGTGTAATTCCTCTTTCTTTTGAATTTTATTTGTTTATTTTTTTTTATTTTTTACTTGCTTTTATATGTGATATATAAATATTATATGTGTTAAAGGTTATACCACAATATCTATTAAACATCTATGCAATATTTACAATATCTATTGAATATCTACAATATATCAATAACATAGACAATATATATAATACATCTATATTATGTCAATAACACAGACAACATTCACACAAATAACATATATAACATATTAACTTTACACCAACAATACATACAATATATATAATACATCAACAATATATTAATATTACATCAACAACATAAAGATACCTAGTACGTCAATAATATATCAATAATACAAGCAATATCTATAGAGACAATATACATAATACATTAACACTTTTTATTTTATATTCTTCTAATACATACAATACATATAATACATCATTATAATTTTGTTACTGTTGATCTATTTTTATTAATGATTCAAATTTTTTTTTTTTGAAGAATGTGAAGATTTATTGAAGAAAAAGATGAAGATGAAGATTTTGTTGAAGAAGAAAATGAAGATTAAACTTCTCAATTTGCTTTCTTATCTTCTTTTTCTCGATATGATTCTTTTTTTTTTGAGTTTTTGTTTTTGATTTCCTTTGTTTTGCTTTTTTGTTTTAAATTGTTGTTAAATCTTCTTCTTTTTTCTTTAAAGAAGAAGATTTGTAAATCGATAAGTTAGCAGAATTAGGTTTCTTTAATTAGAAAGTTAGTCTTCAAAATAAGTTTCATTGGATGGAAATTTAGTTTTTACTTTTGCCGTATATTTGTTATTTTGGAAGTTAAATTTTTTTAGATTTGTAATTAATTTTTTTTTGCTTGCCGTAATTATAATATATATATATATATATATATATATATATTTGTTTAGTTTTGTGAAAAGCCCCTAAATCTTTAATCTTATCCTTTAACCTTTTGTTGGGCCTCAGCGAAGCACAACCCTAAGAACCCGATGAGTTTTCCTACTTTTAGGGGTATTTGCGATTTGATAATATGAATCATTAGTCTATGATCTAAATATGAACCTGTATGTCAGATTTAATAATTTTGCAAACTTAAAAATAACGAATTTGAATATACAATTAATCTATTTCCATGTTCGATCCTCTAGTTAACATGAATTTATTCTTATTAATTTACATAACAAAAAATTAAGAAAAAAAAATCAATCACTAATGATAACTATGAAAGAATCTATATAAAATCTATTTAAACAATTGCTTTGTATTAAGGAAAAATATATAAGTAGCTCTTAAACTTTATTTGTATAGTCATTTATCACTTAAATTTTTAATTTAAATATAAAGCCCTTTAAACTCGTGTTTTTCGTAACTTATAAAAATAAATTCTTTGAATCATGTCAAGTCATATTTTTCTTAATTTATAAACATATTTTTTTCTCGCTCTAAATTCTTTCTCATCTCAATCTCTTCTCGTCCAAAATCTAATCCCTAAACATACATTGCAAAAAAGCTAAATCGTTTGCATTTCGAGAGGGAAAATTCAATTAATATCAAATCAATAATAAAAGTTTCAAAAGAATATAAAAGTTTTTTTTTAAAGAATACCTTAAAGGAAACTTAGAGATTTTACGTTAGGGATTAGATTTTAGATGGAAAGAGATTTAATAAGAGAGAAAAAATATTTATAAATGAAAAAAAATGTGACTTGGTTTAACACAAAAAATTGTGTTTATAAATTAAAAAAAAAAATGTGAGTTTAGAATGCTATATGATTAAATTGAAAGTTTAAGGGGCAAATTAACTAAAAAAAAATATAGCTTCATGTACAAATACCTCCACAATATGCAGGGTCCAAGGAAGAGTTGGATACATTAGATCTATTGTATGTAATAAGAGGTTATTTCCACGACTCATAGCATGACCTCATATTACACGACAACAACGCTTACCGTTGTATCAAACAATATATAAATAAATTCTAAATTAAGTAAATCAGGTTAAAATCTAACTTTTAATAATGAATTTTTTGAGTTATGGATAAAACCTCTGAATACTAAAATTATCTATTTTATGTTTATATACATAATTAGTTTTCTATTAATAATAAAAAAAAGTCATTACTGATCGTTTATATGAGATCATATTATATTTTTAAGTTTCAAGTATTACATTTTAGTTAAATATCATCGAGTTGTATTAATGATTATTATTTATATGTTTGTTTTTGGCACAAATAGAAAAAATTAAATTTATTTTATAGTCTAACCATTATACTATCAAATTGATTAAAAAAGAGAACCATTAGACTATGAAATCAAAATCATAGACTATTAAATCAAAACCAAGTTGTATATGCATTTGTAAATGTGAAATGTGTTCATAGTCAATCATCAATATATGCTACTTTTACTATCTCATCATCTATTGTCATATAAACATGAAATTAAATTTCAAAACATGAAGTTTAAGCAAAAAATCTATCAAATTATTATTTTATTAAAGTTATTCTGATAAAATTATGTAAACCAATAATAAAAAGTTACTTCTAAAAGATAAAAGTACTCTAAATCTTACAATCAATATCGTATTAAAAGCTTAAGCATGATTGTTTAATATATAATTATACGATAAAAATGCGAAATTAACAACCTTCAATTACACTAAACATGGTCAGGAATCTTTCAATTTCTCATTACACTTCCCTTGATGCCAGGATTGACTCAATTCCTCTCTCTCTCAATCTCTCTCTTAAATATATTCACATATTTAATTGAATTCCATATTTGAGGATTGTTATACCAAACATGGAAATTCGTTTCTAAAAGATACTGTGTTTTAGATTTATATATACCAAATAGAGCGTACAATATCTTGTCTACCTCACTCTCATAGAATTCCATGCCATTTGCTTTTTCTTCCATCTTAGACTTGTCATTTTCTTATGTTTCCATTGTCTAAATCTTTGTCTATTCCTCAACCAGCAAGAGTAATCCTTTCCCGGCTTGCATTCTATGAAGTCAGCTATATCATCAAAATCAGATTTTGAGGTGTTTCTTCCAAGAACACTCTTCAGGAATATCTCACCATTACAGGTTTCGTCAATATTGTCTCCTTGCCTGTCTTTTTGTCCTTTGTCAGAACGTAAGAACGGGCTTGCTCTGAATATAGGCAAGTAAAAAGGGAAAAATAGATTATCATCTAGAATATTTGACAGAACACACAATACAGCAGGATGAATAACACCACTAGGAAAGTAGTCAGAGTGCATATCAAAAGTTTCATTAAGGAAAAAATAGATTATCGTCTAGAGTATTTAAACAGAACATATCGCAGGAGTTTATAATGCAGCAGGATGAATAACACCACAGGAAGGTGAGAGTGTACTCAACAGTTTCATTAAAGGGAAAAATAGTTTGGGAATATGCAGATTTTAGCATGCCTATTACTGTAAAAAAATATATCAATAAAAACATAGATTAAATGTCTTCCAGATTGTTAATAAAAAAAATTCAATTAAATCACCTACTACTATTTTCAGCAGAGAATGAAAAAAGCCCACCCTACATCCAGTCCAGAAAATGACTTCTAAAATAATGTTTATCATAATGGTTTGTCAAACTGCATCACAATTCATTCCAAGTTAAGAAGAGTTTCTCTAATTTCAAACAAGAAGAATCATAGTTTAAAAGATCCCAATTAGAGACCTCATGAATTTAGACAATACCTTTTCTTTCTATCTTTCCTCTCTTTTGGCTTTTTTTTTTTGGTGCTGTTTTCGAAAACATTATTCACATAACTCTTGAGTCTTCACAAGTGCCCGCTGATTAAGCAAAAACATGACAGCCCATAGACTCCATCTTGGAATTTTGAGAACATCAAGAAGTGGGGAAGTATAGTATGCTTTTATAGAATGTGGGTTTACCTAATCACATAGCACTTCTGTGATTTCTCAATTGGCATTTTATGTCCCTTATGCTTCCATCAGGAAGTGCCCTGGTGACGGCAACTTCACATGCAAGTGTTCCACACATGAAGGCTAATGAACACATATGGTATTACAAGGGCCTTTAAGGCACATTTATTTTAGAAAATTTAAAAAAAAAAATCACATTGCCGATAGAAATAGTTTTTGCAGAAACAGTCTTTAAAGAAAATGAATTATTTTCCATTATTAGTTGTAGCACTTAAAATAAACTGAATTCTATTCTTTAGCATCTAACACAAGAAAAACTAATTTTCCTTCAAAGAATAAGGCCATGTTCACATTTACACTTAACTAGACCCTTATCACACTTAGCTCTAACTACCAAACAAAGAATAAACTTATTGAATATAAAAATAAGAAACAAAAATATGAAAAAGGAAAATATATTTTAAAAAAGGAAAAGACATAGCAAACAGTATCATTCTGTAAAAGCAAATGACGATCGATGATAGTAGACTGTAACCATGGGAGTCTTGCACTACATAATTTTTAAAAAGGGAAGCCATTCTCCTTGAAAATGTTATGATTTTTCCCCTGGACTAATAAACTTTCACATAGGCCCCCCAAACACTAACCACTGAAGATGTTTTTCTAAAAAAATAATTTTCTGCAGAATAAATTAAGCCTAATATCAATTATCATAGGAAGACAATTAGATTTCAGCCAAATCATGTGCATCTCTCACACATAAACCAGCAACAAAGCAATAGTCTATGAATGTTCAAAGGTAGCTTCATTCAACAAGAATGTTAGCCTAGTAGAAAAACACTAAGGGCGAGTTGGCACTATAACAAGTTTGCTTATTCATGATCAAGATGTCACAAGTTCAAGTAGTGGAAATACCCTCTCAACAAAAACCAGATAAACCCTATGTAGAACAGAGGACTTTCCTCCAAACATGGAGCCTTACTGTCACGGAGTTAGTCTTTTCCTTGCTAACCCGCACGGCGCTTAGCACTCGCTCTATGCTAAGTAAGCCTATTGATGAGTGAAGTAAGCTTGCAAGAATCAGAAAGCACAAGGAGGTTAACGAATGGAAATGATTTTATTACTATACAAGAGAATGTACAAGAAGTTGAAGAATTCTGTACAAGCAAATGTCTGTGTATAAGGACAATTTGCTAGCTCACTAGGCTTTGAAAGCATCCAGCCATTCAGTATCCTTTACAAATACCTAGCATCACCTATTTATAGTTTTTCCACCACCTTAAGTTGTGGAGACTCAGCCACTTTCCACCGCCATAAATGTGTGGTGGAGATTGTTCATCCAGCAACTTCCACGAGTTGGGGCAGTTTGCCTTGCTACCAACCAATTATGGAACCTTCCGAGCCCGTTCCCTCGCTGGTTGGCCAGCCAAGGTGTGCTAGCACCTTCCAGAAAGGCCTAGAAGCTTCACCGATTGTGGTTGTCATTGGCCTACAGCTTGCCCAAATTGCCAACATGCGCTGGACTATTCAACGTCTACCTTAACGGGCCAGAACCCTCTACAAGGTTCTAGAGAATTTCACTAATGCTCCGCAATTGCCTAGAGACTTCCCCAAGTCTCTAGAATTCTCCCCAAGGGTCTTGCTTGGTGTTGCCACACAATTCGCCTGCTGGCCTAGGGACATCCACTGCTAACAGGCCTACCGGGCCTGTTGGCTTCTGTGATTGGCGTATGAAACTTGGCAATTGCCCACCAACACACTTGGCCTATCATGTCAAGTCAATTGGCTTGCCAACGTACTCTTTTTCGCCCATTTTCTCGTCCAGGCCAACATTCACTACCGTGACCTCCTCTATATATGCAATTGGAGAAAGATTGACTGTATGAGGAGGAAAGCACCCAGGGTGCGAGGAGGAAAGCCCCAATTGTCTTGCTCCTGCCAGAACTTTGGGCTTCCTTTGCACCCCATTGCCAAAGTACTTGGCCATGCATGGCCTGCTTGCACACTCTCCTTGCCAAGAATTGCCCTTGGACCAATTGGGGCACCAACGGGCCCAACACTACGTTGTGTCGTTAGCACCTTCTGGATCACTTTGCCAATAATCACCCAAACTTTCTGCCCTCACTTTTGGCCTTTGTTGGCCTATTGTCCCAACCAATTTGGCAGCCAATTGGCGGGACGTAACAGCCTCACCCACTTAAGTTTGTGACATCCTCGTCGCACTTCCTTCTCTTAACCTCTGGAAGTACTCAAGGGTTCTCTTGGGCTGTTCCTTCTTAACCTCATGATAAGGCTGAAGCATGCTTGCATGGAAGGGATAAGTCTTCATCTTGCGAGGGAGTCGTATGCGATAGGCAGATTTGCCTACCTTCTTCGTAATTTGGAAGAGACCAACGAACTTGCTAGCCAACTCCTTGGACACTCCATCTTGTGACCCAAGTTTGTTGCGCTGAAGTTCACCATCACCATGTCGCCTTCTTTGAATTGCTTTGGGCATCTTGCCCTTCTCTTCTTTCCCTTTTCAGCTGCCTTGCCACTGCAAGACTTCTGCCGCAAAGGCTTTGTGGCATTGCTTGTGTCTTCCCCAGCATCAACAACTCTTATCGCAACAAGATGGCAAGTCTCTTGTGCTTGATCACCTTTTTGTTGCATGGCAGAAATGAACTTGGTGTTCAATTTCTTTACCCGCTTCACAGGGATCACATGGTCTCTTTCCTTTTCAATGATGAAAAAAGCATTTTTTGTTGGGACGGGGAAGGCATTTGCTTGTTGGAAGAAAGCTAGACCAAGAACCGTCTTATAATCATCAAGGTTGATGATGGAAAAATCTAGCTTACCAGCCCAATCTCTGATCTTCGTAGGCACGTCTTTCGCAATGCCTATGACAAATTGATGCTCCAAGTTGACAACTTTGATGGTTGCATTTTTCTTTGCAACCTTGAGGCCTAACCGTTTGGCTTCAACTTCATCCATGAAATTGTGTGTTGCTTCTGTGTCAAGCAAGGTAGTGGTTGGCTTGCCATTGACAGTAGCATCAACACACATCGAACCCAATTCTATAGGGTGGAGGAGGTTCCCATCAACGCTCCAAGTTGTTAGATACCACCAATTTGTGCTTGGTTTTCCTCAATAAGTTGCTTATCCTTTTCAAACTCAGTAACCATAACGTTGAAGGTTTTCTTCTTGGGGCAATCGCGTGTCCAGTGACCACCGCCACAAATGAAACACGATTTGGGAGGAATTAGCTTGTTGCCATTGGAATCACCGGATTTGCCAGCATCAGGATTATTGCAAGTGGATTTGCCTTTATCCTTACAGCCATTCTCTTTTCTTTGTCCTCATTGTGTCCCCCACTCTTTTCAGAGTTGGCCCTCCTTTCCTTGGACTGGGTAAAGAGACCGATGAGGGATTCAGCAGCCGCAATGGCATCGTCAAGCATTTGCACATTACGACGCTCAAGCTCTACCCATCCTTGAAGTATAAGAGGGAGTCCTTGTCCGATAGATCCCTAATTTCCAACACAAGGGTAGTAAACTCCTTGATGTAATCGGAGATGCTACCCATCTGCCTCAAGCGACGCAATTTCTCCCTTGCAACGGTACTGATCCCAGCTTGTGCGAACATCATCTACCTCTGTCCATAGCCCACTGAGCTCTCTCTCTCTACAAACTCTCGTAGATTGTTTAGTTCTTAGGTGAGAGAGAGCAATTCCCGCTTGAAGGAATTGCCAAGGTCCTCGATCATGGCCTTGGCAACCCGTGTAATCTTGGCATTGTCCTCAACATGGTTGTCAAGTTGATTGCCTAAATTTCCCACGGCTACTTCAACACCAACCATGTGCTTTTCCTATTCTACCATAAGAGGTTCAAGGTAGCGCTCGTTGTGGGAGCCTTGGATTCGCCACGATGTTATTGAACATGCTGCTCCTCTCACCCATGAATGGTCTCGGGTTGCACTTTCACATCCACGGTACCTTCCTTGTTGACCATCTTCCAAGCTTGTTTCATGGAAACATGGTACCTAAGGACAGGGCCGTTGCTCTGATCCCACCTGTCACGGAGTTAGTCTTTTCCTCGCTAACCCGCGTGGCGCTTAGCACTCATTCTATGCTAAGTAAGCCTATTGATGAGTTAAATAAGTTTGCAAGAATCAAAAAGCACAAGAAGGTTAACGAATAGAAATGCTTTTTTACTATACAAGAGAATGTACAAGAGGTTGAAGAATTTTGTACAAGCAAATGAGTGAATAAGGACAATTTGCTAACTCACTAGGCTTTGAAAGCATTCAGCCATTCAGTATCCTTTACAAATGCCTAGCATCACCTATTTATAGTTTTTCCACTACCTTAAGTTGTGGTGGAGGCTCGGCCGCTTTCCACCGCCATAAATGTGTGGTGGAGATTGTTCATCCAACAACTTCCATAAGTTGGGGCAGTTTGCCTTGTTTCCAGCCAATTCTAAAACCTTCCGAGCCCTTCATTGTTTGGCCAGCCAACGTGAGCTAGCAACTTCTAGAAAGGCCTACAAGCTTCCACTGACTTTGAGTTTGCCTACTGGCTTCCCCAATTGTCCAGGCCGTTCCAGCGCACTCTAGGTGCTTCTAGGGACATCCAAAGCCAACTCTCGCCGGTTACTTGCAATGGGCGGGCTGATTGCTTGCTTGGCTCGCAAATGCTTCTAGCTAGGCCTAGAAGCTTCGCCAATGGTGGTTGTCATTGGCCTACAACTTGCCCAAATTGCCAACATGCGCTAGACTCTTCCAACATCTACCATAACGGGCCAGAACCCTCCGCAAGGTTTTAGAGAATTCCACCAATGCTCGAAAATTGCCTAAAGACTTCCCCAAGTCTCTAGAATTTTACGCGAGAGTCTTGCTTGGTGTTGCCACACAATTGGCTTGCTGGCCTAGGGACATCCGTGCCTAACAGGCCTACCAGACCTGTTGGTTTTCGTGGTTGGCTTACGGAACTTGGCAATTGCCCACCAACACACTTGGCCTATCATGCCAAGTCAATTGGCTTGCCAATGTACCATTTTCCGCAGATTTTTCTGCCCGAGCCAACATGCACTACCGTGGCCTCCCCTATATATGCAATTAAAGCAAGGTTGGTTGTGCGAGAAGGAGAGCACCCAGGGTGCGAGGAGGAGAGTATCCATTTTTGGCCCCCAATTACCTTACTCTTGCCCAAGAGGGCACCTTGAGCTTCCTTTGCACCCCATTGCCAAAGTAATTGGCCATGCATTGCTTGCTTGCACGCTCTCCTTGCCAAGAATTGCCTATGGGCCAATTGGGTACCGACGGGCCCAACGCTACACTGCGTCGTTGGAACCTTCTGGATCACTTTGTCAATAATCACCCAAACTTGCTGCCCTCAATTTTGGCCTTTGTTGGCCTATTTTCCCAACCAATTTGGCAGCCAATTGGCGGGATGTAACATTACGCTTTTATGAAAATTGAAACGATACTAATAAGAGCAATTTTTGGAAAACTATCATTTAAAAATGCAAGGAAATAGAGAACTTGAGAAAGTGATCAACGAGGATTTTGCTTTGCATGTTTATTAGAATGTAACCAATGAAGTGAATGAGCTGATACAATGTCATGAACATGATTATCTAATAACAATTAAAGAGAAAGTTGCTGAAATCAAGGCAATTTAATAATAAATCATCTAGGTATATGGTCATATTTTCTAAATAGGGATCTGCATATTGAAGGAGGAAAAGTGGCAAGACACAAGAATGATGATCAAGCATATTATGTAATTTATTCAACCATGCTAAGCATGATAATGTTTAAAAACTGACTATAAGTATCGTTGTAATATCTCATGTTCTTAAATATTGGGCAGTCAACAAACTACATGTCCGACATGTATCAAATTTTTAGCTTACTGATGCAATGTTTGTGAGTACAATACGAGTAATTGGAAATTAAATAAATTTTTAAACAAAGTTTATAATAAATGATTTTTTTACCATATATTTATAACTCTAAATTTTTAAAAACACAAAATTGAAATGATATTTGATTGAAGTATTCAATATTTATTTGAGTAATTTTGCAAAATTTGGAGCAATTTTTCATGACAGCAGCAATTAATTCAGTCCAATTTGGTTGATTTCATTATATGGTTTCCGACTCCAAAACTATTATTTAAAACCCTGCTAGTATCAAGTAATAAAAGAATGCCGTTTAGTTCTATCCTATCCATAATGTTCATGTATTTTCAATGAAATATTTTGACACAGAGCCATTTCTTCCAGATTATCAAAGTTACAACTTACATGTTGGGAGGAAGGAACAGGGAGAGCAGCATAAAAATAAATTTATTCATGTCAGTTAAAATTCATTGCCTTTAAAGTCAACAATGATCCTTTATGGTCATTTAACGTGACTTCATCTAATTTCTTACTTTGCCCTTTAAGGAAAAAGGCTCCTCATCCAATTTCTTAATTTGCCCTTTAAGTAAAAGGCTCCCACAATATTCCTAATTCTATGACTTCCTGCTTTGTCACAGGGCCAATCCTTTGGGTTTGCTAGCTTAATCACATGTAGCATGAACAGTACAGAAACTGATACAATTTGTTATGCAGAAAACTTAATTCTATAACCCTTAAAGTGTCCGGTAAAGGTGTCAATTTCCTCATTCATTGTCCATGAAAAGATAACACTTACTGGAATAGGATGGAAAAACAATAGGAAAAAAAAAAAACAAATAATCATTTACCTCAAGTACAGATCCTGAGTCTTCTGAATTTCTGATGAAATTTGTTGGGTAGATTTTCTTACTACCAGGACCTACAGCATAATTCAAAAATATTAATAGATTGGAAGCAAACCAACATTTTTATTTTGAGAACAAGCAAACCAACAATAAAATTGAGAAAGCCACAAAGATAAGAAATGAAGGTTACCCTTTCAACATTGTCAGACGATTTAGATGAAAAGGATTTCGACCCAGAACAAAATAATGACCCTAGTACACCAAGATCACCCTCTTCTAAAATAAACAAATTCAATAGTGTCATCATCGTAAATAAACAGCCCTTCACTAGGAAATCAATCCCACTATTGAAACTTAACGAAAGCAAACCCAAAAGATGCAATAGCATCCACATGGAGCCCTGATGCCTTTTAGGGTGAGACTGCATTGCTTCACATAAGAAATTCTGAATTGGTAGATGAATACTAAATTGTTGAAAACAATCAAGAATGCCTACCATACGATCATATTCCTTACATGAAGATACATCTTTGAGGGATTTCAAACAACCTGAAAAGCCAACATGTCTCAGATACCATATAGCTTGCAACATTGAACTATTCATTAACTTCAGTACAGAAGCAAGAAGAAATATATCCTGGGGGTTTGTTTCCCCTTTTCTGCAAAATAGAGTGCCACTCATGTCATCAGATGAACATCCCAGTATTATGCAATTTAATATGGATAAAATCTCAGCTCTATGGGATTCATCAAAGATGCACAGGTTCTCCTTCACATATGTGATAGAGGCAGCCACCAGCTCACAATTTGTTTTAAAGAATGTATCACTTAAATTTGAATCCCATGAATTTTTTGTCTTGGCAATTAGAAGATGTAGCTTATCCATTGTGGCTGGCACAAGATAATATTCTAAAGCCAGTGGATTACTCCCAATCAAACATGATTTGATAAAAGACCCATTACCAGCCAACTTATGGCTATCAACTTGCAAACTAGACATACATCTGGTGTACAATATTATAGACCTTTCAAATGCTATTGAGTACCAATCCATTAATTGGACATCCAACAAAATATTTTCAGATGCTACGCAAATACCAATTGATTCAGAAACCAATAAAATCAAATGCGCCTGAAACAATTTTGGTGCAGAAAGCACAACAGGGTTGAGAAGCAAAGATAAGGCAGCTGGCAAGCTTATTTCGGGAATTCTGAAGTCCTCCTTATAGCACCAATTTAATCTGTTGATGAAATTCACAAATGCTTGTTCATCGGAAACTGATAGAATAAAATGAGCACAGATCACCTCTAGCACACCTCCAATATTACCATGACCAAAATGAAAGTTGAAAAGCATTTCACTTCTGGAAGATGCCGACTTAATCAAAATGAAGTAGTTTCTCAATGATTTATGCATCAAAAGCTCATCAGCAAACACCTAAAAGACAATACTTCAACATCAAATTGGGTTTGGCTGCAAGATAAGTCTCACAGTTGCAACTACATGGGGAAAAAAAGGGAATCAAATGAAAGACAAAAGCTCTCACAAAAATGAAGGGAATTCTTTAAGATTCTAACAAGAATCATGTGCAATTGGAAGTAGCAATGAGAGAAACCTAGGATTCACAACCAAGTCGACTGATGCAAAAGAAAAAGGTGGGTAATTCCATAGCTTAAAGTACAATAATGCAACGAAATCATCCAATACTTACTGACACAGCAATTCATGATCAAAACAACAGAAATCAGTCTAGAGATCCAGAAAAGGAAAAAATAATCTCTCGTGCATATTGTTTAAACAATTAAAAAATAACTTGCGGTTTCATAAAAAAAAATAACCTGAAAAATCAAGATGTAGCCATATCCCAAAATTTGGGGAAAATCTTTTGGAAAAGATTTGTGAAATAAAAATCAGTATCCCAATGGACAGAGATAAAATTTTTAACATTTTAAGCACAAAATAGTTGTATCATGACTTAAATCAATATTAAAATTTTACCACTATTTGTATGTGATTCTAATAAGAAAATAACACCAGAAGAAATAGGAGTGCAAAAAATTATTTCAATGAACAGAAGTGTGTAAGTTTGTCCAAATATCCGGTAATTAACAAACAGAAGTTACAGAACAATGAATGGTAGAAAAGAAATATTACGACTTAAATCAATATACTTTAATAAATAAGCCATAGGACCTTTTAGGATAGTGGATAGTGTAAAACACAGAGCAATTGAGAAGGTTTTTTCTATATATTGAATGGGAAAAACTACACATATTTATATACAAAGAGATTCCCTAGAATAAGAAGCTAATCCCTCTAGAATAGGAAACTAATCCTATAATTAATACTAAAATCTCTACTAATTACAACTATAATCTCCTAAATCTGTACAGATTCTATAACACTCCCCCGCAAGCTGAAGCATAGATATTGATCATGCCCAGCTTGGTACAAATGTAGTTGACCCGATTTCTCGGTAAGGCTTTAGTGAATATATCCGCCAGTTGACTTCCGGTTCTAACATGTTGAGTTGAGATTGTACCATCTTCTAGCTTTTCTCGGGTGAAGTGATTCGTTCGTGATATACAGGATTAGTGGCAATGTAAATGGCTGCCTCATTGTCACACCATAATGTCATTGGTTTTGTTTGATAAAATCCAATTTCTTCAAGCAAGTGTCGTAGCCATACAAGTTCACAGGTTATTTGTGTCATAGCCCTGTATTCAGATTCCGCGCTTGAACATGAAACCACTGTCTGCTTCTTACTTTTCCAAGACACGAGATTGCCTCCAACAAATACACAGTAACCGGTCGTGGTTCGTCTATCTGTGAGATCACCCGCATAATCAGCATCTGTAAACCCCTCTACCCTATGATAACCATGATTTTGATACAAGATTCCACGTCCAGGTGCTCCCTTCAAATATCTCAGAATATGAGTCAAAGCATCCCAATGTGAAGTTCTGGGAGATGATACAAACTGACTTACCACACTCACTGGAAATGCAATGTCAGGACGAGTGATCGTAAGATAATTCAATTTCCCAACAATTCTTCTATACTTTTCAGGATTTTCAAGTAGATCTCCATATTCAGGTTTCAACTTCACATTTGGTATCATTGGTGCATCATGAATCTTTGCTCCAATCATTCCTGCATCATTCAGTAGATTGAGACAATATTTCCTCTGAGTCAAAAAGATTCCCTTCCGTCTACGAAGAACCTCGATACCCAAGAAATACTTTAATGGTCCTAGATCCTTGGTTTGAAAACAAGTACCGAGAAACGCTTTTAATTTTGAAATTCCCATCTTATCACTTCCAGTAATCACAATATCATCAACATACACAACTAGCAAAATGTACCCTGAGCTAGATGATGTGAAAAATACAGAATGATCATATGCACTTCTTCGTAATCTAAATTCAATCACAGCAGAACTAAATCTCCCAAACCATGCACGTGGAGACTGTTTCAGACCATATAAGGATTTCCGTAACTTACATACCTTGTCGGACTCCCCTTGAGCAACAAATCCAGGTGGTTGCTCCATGAACACTTCTTCACACAAATCACCGTGTAAGAAGACATTTTTCACATCTAGTTGATGGAGATCCCAATCATAAGTGGCAGCCAGTGAGATAAAAAGTCGAACAGATGAGAGCTTAACAACTGGAGAGAATGTCTCAGAATAGTCAATACCATAAGATTGAGCATACCCCTTTGCAACCAAACGAGCTTTTAGTCGTGCAACCGAACCATCTGGATTCATCTTAACTGTGTAGACCCATTTACAACCAATAGCTTTCTTTCCTCAAGGTAATGTAACTAGATCCCAAGTATGATTATACTCAAGTGCCATCATTTCTTCTTTCATTGCCTTTTGCCAACCATGATGAGCTAATGCTTCAGATATGGACTTAGGAATAACAACAGAGTCTAAAGATGCTACAAAGGACTTAGAAGAAGGAGATAAAGTATCATAAGAAACATAGGCCGAAATGGGATAAGTGCAGGTGCGTTTACCTTTGCGAAGAGCAATTGGCTGATCAAGGCTTGGGTCAAGGACAGGCACAGGATCTGGAGACGAAGCTGAGGGTGCAACACTAGTGTCTGAGTCAAGAGAAGGTGCCTCAATTGCATGCGCCACACGTCGTGAGTAGACATGACGAACAACAGGCCGGGGAGGGGGTTGTACCTGTTCACTGACAGTATAAACAAGAAACTCATCCATAGAATTAGTTTGAAGAGACGCAGGAAAAGAAGATGCAGCGGAACTGAAGAAAAGATTGTTCTCAAAGAAAGTAACATCTGCAGACACCAAGTAACGACCTAAAGAAGGAGAATAACATCGATACCCTTTTTGTTGTCGATAGTACCCCAAAAAGACACATTTAAGAGATTTGAGATCAAGTTTGGATACCTATGGTCGCATGTCTTGAACAAAACAAGTGCACCCAAACACTCGAGGAGGAAGAGAAAATAAAGCTTTTGACGGAAAGAGGAGAGAATAAGGAACCTGACCATGAAGAACAGAAGAAGGCATGCGATTAATGAGGAAACGGGCAGTTGAAACTGCATCAGCCCAAAATGGTTTTGGAACCTGCATATGAAACATTAATGCTCAAGCAACTTCTAATAAATAACGATTCTTTCATTCAGCCACACCGTTTTGTTGAGGAGTAACAATACAAGAGGTTTGGTGAATTATGCCATGTTGTGAGAGGTAAGATGAAAATGTGCTAGAAAGATATTCTTTTGCATTGTCGCTTCTCAAAAGACAAATAGGTTTATTAAACTGTGTTTTGATTTCAGCATGAAAAGCACAAAATATTGAAAATAAGTCTAAACGAGATTTCATAGGATAAAGCCAAGTTACTCGAGAATAATCATCAACAAATGTTACAAAGTAACGAAAACCTGACTTAGTCAAAACAGGACAAGGACCCCAGATATCAGAATGCACTAAATAAAAAGGAGACTCAACACGTTTATTTATTCTAGGAGAGTAAGACACCCTATGATGTTTAGCATACTGACAAGCTTCACATTCTAATGTAGACTCTTGTTTAAGACTAGGACATAATTTATGTAGAACAAGAAGAGGTGGATGACCAAGTTGACAATGAAGCTGTAGAGAAGTAGAACTTCCACACGCAATTGACCGAGGCACAGGTTGCGAATTTGATTCAAGAGTGTATAGCCCATTCACTAAACACCCTTTACCAATAATCTACTTCGTCCCAAGATCCTGAAAAAGACAATAAGTAGGATAGAAAATAACACAACAGTTAAGGCTTTTTATGAGCTGGCTAATAGATAACAAATTAAAAGAAAATTGAGATAAGCATAAGACAAATGACAACGAAAGAGTTTTGGCTGGGTATGCTGTCCCATGCCCAATAACTGAAGCTTTAGACTCATTTGCTAAAGTAACAGGAGGTAAGTTGGCAGAAGATTTAAAAGAAGAAAGGATACCTATGTCTCCAGTCATATGATCAGTGGCACCTGAGTCAACAATCCAATTACGAGATGAGGTGGAAAGACAAGCAGCATGATTACCTGTATTAGCCAGTGCAGATACTGAGGGTTGTTCAGAAACACCTGAAATCTGTTGTTGGGCACTAGTTAATCGGGCATATTCATCAACTGAAATGGTGATAGAAGGAGAAGAGGACTGAAGATGTGGTAAAATGCCCTCTTGTGTGGCCATGTTAGCATACTTTCTTGGGCTCGAGTACTTGAGAGGTTTGCCATGTAACTTCCAGCAATTCTTCTTAATATGCCCCTCTTCTTTACAATAGTGACATATTCGGATTGTGCTACTACCTCCACTTCCGGTTTTGCCTCCCTGATTAGCATTACTTACTAGAGCTACTGTATCACCCGATCCACTATCAATCACCATATCTTCATCTTTAGAAACCCGAAGTAACCGAGCATACACTTCTGTAAGTGAAGGAAGTGTCCCCCCACTAGTTAACAACTGAGTGCGAGCCACACTATATTCAGGCCCTAACCCTGCTAGGAGACACTGCACTTGCACAAGTTCTTTCTGTTCTTGCATTTTCTTTACATCGACAACAATAGGAAAGATAGATCGCTCTTCTTCAACAGCATTTTTGAATTCTGCATAATACTGTTTGAGAGAGCGGCCTTTTTGATCCGGTCGATAGAGTTTGAAAAGCAGGTTGTGCACATAGAACATATCTTCTTTAAAAGCAAATATAAATTCAAGATACTCCCATAATTCTCTAACAAACTCGCAGTGGGTCACAACATCGTCAACCGATGGGTCTAAAGTATTTTGAATTTGATTAAACAATTTATCATCCTCTTTTACCCATTTCTTCCTAGCCCCAGGGTTTGAGGGAGGGTGACCAGTTAAATGGTCCTCTAAATCAGCACTGTTCACAAATCTACGAATAATTCTTTTCCATTGGGCATAATTATGATTTCCGGTTAACTTTCTATCAATGATTCTTGACGAACCAAACGTAACCTCAGTTACAACCTTCTTTTCACTACTGTCCCCCATTTAACACAGAGAAAATAACACTGAGAATTCCAAAAAACACAACCAAACAGAAAAAAAAAGAACCTAATCACTGTTCATGTGTCAGAAACGAGGAGAATGCAAAAAACGGACCACCAGGACAGACAACTGCCACAAATGCGACGCCGGAACAGGAAAGTCGACCGCCGGTAACTGTCGCACTCGCCTCCACGCGCCGGCTCGTGGTTTCTGGCCGGAAAACTACAGGTGGCGCGTGTACCTCACTCGCCGCTCTCTGGACCGCCAGACTTCAGAGGATGGCCGAACTGGACCTGTTCTACCTTAAAGTGGGGACTGTGATGAGAAACAGGCAGTCTAGGTAGGTGACCTAGACTGATCAGTTTACCAGATAGAGCTACTGGTCTCCAAACTGCAGTGAAATCAAGCAAACAAGCTCACCCATAATAGGAAGGCTCTGATACCATGTAAAACACAAAGCAATTGAGAAGGTTTTTTCTATATATTGAATGGGAAAAACTACACATATTTATATACAAAGAGATTCCCTAGAATAGGAAGCTAATCCCTCTAGAATAGGAAACTAATCCTATAATTAATACTAAAATCTCTACTAATTACAACTATAATATCCTAAATCTGTACAGATTCTATCACAGATAGTACTGTATATTTCCTATCAGAATGTCATTAAGATAGGTATCCAAATATTATTGTGTACCTGGCAAATCTTTTTCTTGTCAAGTATAGAATAGAGCTATAATGAGAATTGCCAATACCTTAAGTGATGATAATTAAATTTTGAAGCAAATAAGTTGAGATTACTATCCATGTGAGAGGCAATATAAATATCAAATATTGCAAGCCTACCTTTTAAAGGTATTTGAAAAGGCCTCATTGATGCCAAGATTACAAATGATGCTCATTGATGCAAGATTACAAATGATATTATGTGTAAGACTTTGAAAACAAACACCACTGGTTTTCAGTTAAAGTGATACTCTAGTAAATCCAAAGCAAGTATAACCTATAAAAAGTTGTAACGATTTCCAATTCACATCATCATTTCAGGTTGATGAACAGAAAAAGAGCTCCCAGTGGTCAGGGAGAGAATTTTTTTAGTTAATGGACAGAAAGCAAAGACAATGAGACATCCACTGTAATTGACTAAAAAAAATGACCAAGTATCAACAAACATTTCCTCAAAAGGGCATAGCTAATAACTATGTAGGAAAGAAAAAAATCAAACCTTGGAGAAAGCAAATAAATATTACCTCAAGCACTTGACATATAAGTGAATAGCATGAATTAGAAGGTTCTGACAAAGATTCAGTAACAGAGGCATTAAAATCATGATAATCACAAGAGCATTCAAGAGAAAATAATCTCTTAAAAGTGAGAGAAACTTCCTCATTTCCATCACCACTCAGCCCAATGGAAATCAATCTGCCAAGTATTGAAATAAGAAGTCTGCCTTTTTCTGTGAGAAGCTCCTGGCTGAAATCAAAGAAAATCAATAGTACCATACAACATCTAAGCAGTAACATTAGTTCTTCATTCTTTGCCCAAATATCTGTAAGCGAAGCAGCTTGACCAATGCCACTAGTAGTAGCAGAAACATCATGTAAAACAGAGAAGAATTCCTTAAATCTCCTGTCAAGTTCTCCATACAATCTATCAGAAAGAACACAAATTTCTTTAAATTTCAATTTATCCAACACCATATCTGAAGAACTTAAAGAAGATTCACATTTAGACCCACTCATGACAGACTTGCTCAAAGAAACCAACATGGCATACAATAACTTCATGTTTGCTTGGTTTAGACCCTGAAATTGAAGTCGAGACAAAATGAAATTGAAAATCCAGTATTGAAATTGAAAGCAAACCCAGTTATCTAAACAACCCCAACTTTGATACCCATAATACATAATAATATGTAAAGTAAATTTGTGGGTTATTCAAGAAAATACCTCTGGAGATTGAATTGCAGATATTAGAATCTGGAGAGTAAAAAGAGGATAGTGGGTCTCTTTGGCGAGGCTGCCATGACTTTTCTTCTTGAGTTTTCTGCAACCCATGTCCACAACACAAACTCATACACAGAGCAAATCCAAAGTGGATTTCTTTACTTTTTGGTGGGGGTGATATAAGAGTTTCAAATGTTTAACTTCTTCTCGGAAAATCAATGGATATTTATCATTCAGTTCAGTTTAGGGTAAGCAAACAAAATCCAGAACGTGACTTCTTAAAATTAATTTTGTAATTAAAGTTGCAAAATTATTTTTTTATAGAAATGATTATTTATTATTCAATAATAATATTCATATTATTG
Source organism: Garcia nutans (assembly GCA_947685225.1). Taxonomy (NCBI): domain Eukaryota; kingdom Viridiplantae; phylum Streptophyta; class Magnoliopsida; order Malpighiales; family Euphorbiaceae; genus Garcia; species Garcia nutans. The sequence continues at coordinate 44,904,265 of CANTUV010000008.1, forward strand.
AAAACAGGCGCCGGTGTAAGAATATTTGAAAAAAACAATAATAATAATAATAATAATAATAATAATAATAATAATAATAATAATAATAATCAAATAATTTGGAGTAATTTCACATAAAAATTTTATTTTAAAAATTTATTATTAAATGAATGATAATACAACTCAACCTAACTCTATTCAATAAAATTCTAATTTTAAATTATTTAGGATCGACTTAGAACTATATTTTTTAATAAATATAAAATTATAAGATTATTTTGAACTATTCTTATCTAAATTAGTTTAAATTAACCATTACTTCTATTAGCTATATTTACCTTAACATATTTAGTTTGTCTGACCAACACATCACTATATCTACATTTCGCATGGCCAAACTATATTAATTCATGCTCTTTTATTTTATCCTCGACAGATACTGTCTAACATTTTCTTTAATGCACTTATTATAAATTCTGTCTATTATAGTGTCTACACATTCACTTATCATTTTCATTTCCGCGGCATACATCTTATTCATGTATTGTCTTTTAACTGCCCAACATTTATTACCATACACCATAACAAGACTTATTGCAATGTAGTGGAACTTTTCTTTTAATTTAACTGGTATTAACTGGTATCTTTCGGTCACATAAAATTTTTATAGCATTCCTCCACTTCATCTAACGAGCTTTAATCTTATGGCTAACATCTTCTTCACAACCTTCATCCTCTTGAAGAATAGAGCTAATATACTTAAAATGAGTGCTATGAGATACTGCCACTCCATCAAAAATAACTTTGTCTCCCTCTTTATTTGTGTTACTAAATCTACAGTTTAAATACTCAGTCTTAGTTCTACTTAATTTAAAATTCTTATATTCCAAAATATTTCTTCATAACTCCAACTTTTGACTTATTCATATTTGAGTCTCATTTATTAACACAATATCATATGCAAACATCATACACCAAAGGATATCATCATGTATATGTCTTATTAGCTCATTCATGACTAAGGCAAAGGGATAAGGGCTCAAAGATAAACCTTGGTGTAATCCAATAGAAATAGAAAAATTCTTAGTATCACTTCCAACAGTGCGGACACTAGTGATAGCTCCATCATACATATCTTTTAAGATTTGGATATATCTTATAAATAACCTCCTGCATTCCAAGACCCACCATAAAATTTTTCTAGGGACTCTATTATAAGTCTTCTCCACATTAATGAAAACCATATACAAATCATTATTTATCTCTTTGTACTTTTTCATCAAATCTCTAATAAAAAAGATAGCTTTCATAGTCGATTAACTAGGCATAAACCCAAATTGGTTTGGGAAGATACAAGTATCCAAATATAAACGGTGTTCCACAACTCTCTCTCATAGTTTAATGATGTGGCTCGTAAGCTTTATATATCTATAGTTTGAGCAAGATTCAACAATAATATTTATAATAGATTTTAGGTCAAGTCGTCATGGGTGGGTCAATCTAATCGTAGAAATAATCCACCCATATTCAATTTAGATATGGGTTGTTCCAATAAAAAAACTGCCAAATAACTCTCTCTAAAAAAACGATAGGAGAATATGTTCTCCATTTAAAAAAACAACGTAAAGAAAAAGAAGAAAAGATACAAAAAAAAAAACTCTCTTAAAAATTCTCTTTGAGGAATTAACTCTTTGCTTGGAATACTCTTAAGTTGTGGGAATCTAGGTATTTCCTTCTTGTGATTTATTTTTCCAATAATACAAATATAATTAATAGACATATTATTTGAATTGAATTAATTGTCTAACTAGTGAAAAATCTATTCAATTTTCCTTTAATTGGTATTAGAGCTTGGGTTTTTATTTGTATTGTGGTGTTAATTATATTTTATAAGTAATTATTAACATATGATAGAAACATGTTTAGGTTCTTTATTTTTCATATTCAAGTGGCCTATTTTTTGCGATTTTATTTTGTTGTATGATGCTTGGTAACATAATTATTTTAGACCTTTAGAAAGTAGATGTTACAAGCTTTAAAATGGTATAATATACGCAAATTTTGGTTTATAAACATGAAATATATAGATCCTCAAAGTTAAATGTCTAAAATATAATTTCTGGAATATTCATAATACATGATCAACTTGGTATATATGAGGAATTAAGTCTCTTAATTCAAAAAGAAATAGATTTCTGAAACTTGTATTTTAAAAACTAGAGTTTTCAAACATTTGATTGGTTATTTAATTGCAATTTTTGGATTAGTAGATTAAAAGATAAAAGGTTTCAAAGTTTACCCCTTAAAATTTCATTTTTGAAAAAATTTCCAAATTTAAGGTTGAAGATGACCCAAACAATATATCGTTTTGAGTGAATAATATGTCACTTATTAAGTCTTTATTGAAATTGTTGATGTTGCTACTGGGGCTCAATCCCATAAAGAAATAATAGAGAGCTTGACTCTCTACCACCTGAGCATGGGCTCTTTCATTGATATTTGCTAAATAGAATCTTATTTATTTTTTGTAAATAAATAAAATAATTATTAAGTTATTTTACCCAAATATTTTGGGCATATTTGATTTTATTTTTTTATGTAAACAAATAAAATAGTTATAATTAAATTTTATTACATATCATTTTGGACATAATTAATTTTATATATTTATGTAAATAAATAAAATAGTTATAATTAAATTATTTTTATTATTGTCCAAAATAAAATTATTATTCTTTTTAATTTTATTAATGAATAAAAAATCCTAATGATGTAATTATATTCTATATTTGTTATAAAAAAAAATATGGCGGGTATCACTACAACTTCTAAGGCATTAGGCAGATTGAACATTGTCCTAAGGTGGATGAAATAATAAGTTCATTATTAAGTCTTAAAGTGGATCCTAAGGACCAAAATGACGATTTGTTTTGTCTAGTATAAACTACATCATTAAGTTTAATAAAATGCTATAAGATATCATTTGGCAATGTGGTTTACTAGCTTATAGACATAAATATCATACTCTTAGGTATGTGATGCCCACTCCAGTTGATCAAGGTGTCCTCTATTCATTATGGAAAAAGAATGGTTACAGCAAGTCTTATAGAAACCTTGTTAAAAGATTCAGTAAGGAGTATGTGAGTTGGGTTGTTAAAAAGACTTCGAGTCTTTCACTTGAGATGTCAATAGGCATTAATAGAAAACAAAAATTATTAGAAAATTATATTTTGTCAAAAGTAAGTTATAACCTACCACAAGACCTTAATAATAGATTAGTTAGAGCTATCCCTATTCATAACATGGTTATCTGAATCTTGATATGTACATATGAACTTATATGTATATTTTGTGTTTATGTGTGTTCTATTAAGTTTGTATATGAATTGAGATTGAATATATTTATATATGTTATATAAGTGGGGTTCAAAAATTAAATGTGGTTTATTTTAGAACATGAGTTTATATATAATTAATTATTTAATAATAATTTCATTCTAGGATTCTAGATGATGACTAGGAACTTAGTGAACTTTCAATTCTAAAATCTAATTATTAATTATTAATTACATAATTAATTACCTGCACATAAAATGCACTCATTACTAAGCATTAATTAGTGTGCAAAATATCTCTAAAATAAAACTTTGTGTTGTAATGGCAACCGCATCTAAAAATATATTTGCTTAGCTTAACAAATGAGAGAAATTGAACGGTGACAATTACGAGATTTGGAGTATGAAAATCCAATGAGTGTTTGAGGAGCAAGAGGCTTTAGAGGTACTGAATATATTCATGAAAGAACTAGAACCTAGCAACACAACCTAACACGAAAAGGACTGTGATGCTTATGGTACTTGGAAAAAGAAAAACTTCATAGCTCGCATCACCTTGCTTAGCAACATAGATGATGATGTGATGAGGGAGTTTAGGAGGTATGATAATGCGAAGGACATGTGGTCCACATCGAAAGAAAAGTTTGGAGGTACATCTGCTACCAAACTTCATTCTTTAACTATAAAATTTGACACTTATAAGAAGTATCTTGAACATTCAATGAAAAAGCACTTAAGGCAAAAGTCTAATATGGTTATTAAAGATGCTGGTCATACCTTGACAAATGAACAACAGGTTCAAGTTATCATTAGCTCCTTACCTCAAAGTTGGGGGGCACATGAAAATGCACCTAACCTATAATAAGAATATCAAGACGATGGAAGATGCAAAGAGGCATCTTGAGCTGGAGGAAGAGCATCTTAAAGCTAACAAGACAAGTACTAATGTGTACATGGCTGGCTCTAACTCTAAGGGTATAAAAGATAAGAAATGAAAGTTTTAAGGTGCATCTTAGCATAAAGGAGGAAAAGGGGAAGCTAACAAAAGATAGAAATTTAACCAATATGATAAAGACAAAGGTCCTTTCAAGAAGAAGAAAAGAAACATGGCTAAAGTTAAATGCTATAATTGCAAGAATAAGGGACATTTTGCTCATAATTGTAACAAGCCCAAAAAGGTTAATGACCTTTATACACTTGCGACCTGTTTATTTAATTGAATATTATCCTTTGTGGATTGTTGTAATATCCTAAAGTATACCCTAAAATTTTGGAGTGTTAATTGTTGTATTGGATTAAATAATTTAAAGTGTATTTGTTATGTATATGGAGATAAAAACAAAATATATATACAAGTCATTGAGTCTTAGAAGTCAAAAGAGATATTTTGATTAATTAAATGGATTTAATTATGTTAGTGGATGATGATGTTAGTGGGTGAATATTTTATTGTTTAAATGTATGGTGGAGAGTGTTTTGAGGAGAGAGTAGTTGAAGAGTGTTAACTTTCTTTCCTTCCTTCTTTCTTTCTTTCTTTCTTCTTCCTCGTTCACCTTCATCTTCTTCTTTCCTTCTCTTTGGCCGGCCACCCTTATCAACCAAAGGAGAAGAGATTTTGTTGCTTCCAAGCTCAAAAGATTGAAGGTTTTCAAGAGATCAAGTTGGAGTTTTAAGGATTTTCTTCACTTTTGGTAAGTTTCCAACTTGTTTCTTGGTTTTCTCTTGGGTTTGTGTTCTTGGGTTTGTTGGATGGTTGTTGTAGATGTGTTTATGGTTATTTTGGTGTGTTTGAAGTGTTTTGTCTTATTAACTTTGATTTTTGGGTTTGGATTGAAGAGACAAGAGTTGTGGGTGTTGTGAGTTTGAGTTGTGTTATATGGTGGTGTTTGTGTTTGATGTTTGTGATTGAGTTGTTTTAAGGTTTACTCAAGTATTTTTGAGTTGTTGATGGTTTTTGTTGAGTTATGTGTGGTTGTTTTGGCTATTGGAAGATGAGTGTTGGTTGTGGCTTTGTTGGTCTCGATTTCAGGATTTTTGGCCTGACACGTCCAGGAGCACGGCCATGTCTTTGGGCGTGTCGTTGGTTCTGTTTTCTAGGTTGGTGACACGAGCAGTGACATGCCCATGTCACTGAGCGTGTCACAACTTCTGTGTTGTAGTTGCATTGACACCGCCATGTCACTGAGCGTGTCATAGCTACTGTGTTGTTGGAGGATTGACACGGCCAGTGACACGCCCATGTCACTGAGCGTGTCAAAGCTTCTGTGTTGTGAGTTTAGCGCACAGTCAAGGACACGCCCGTGTTGTAGAGCGTGTCAAGTGTAAAGTTTGCCCTAGATAGTTCTCTTTCTTATTTTCTTCTTGTGTATTTCTAAGTGAGTGTGTATGATCACCTTTGGATTAGGTTTTGAAGAGAGTTGAGCTACCTTTATTCAAGTGTTGAGAGTTATCTTGGAAGAGGAGTTGATAGAGTTGAGCTACCTTTATTCAAGTGTACAAACTTTGAATGATTGCATACTTGTACATGACATTGGGACTTAACACATTTAGTTGAAAAATGTGTTAAGTTACTTGATACATTGTTGATGAATGAGTTATATGTTGTGATATGCATAATGTGAATTTTATTGATGTATCAATGCAATTGAGTAAAGTATTGTATATGAAAAGAAATGTGGAAATAGGTGATATGAGATGTGAAAACATAATGTAACCAATCGATATTGAGATGAAATAGAAGAATGAGAAAAGATGATATTATTATAAGGCAATGAGCCTATTTTGATTATGAGAAATGAAATGAGATAAATGAATTAATTGTGTACCTAGTATGTTATTCAATTTTCAGAGTTCTGGGTTTGGCGGCATGCCTATGAATTGCTGGACATGTGAAAAGACCGGGTCGTAAGCCGAGTCCAGCTGAAAAATGTGAAATATGATGTTTTTGAGGTGAAAAGACTGGGTCGTAAGCCTCAAAAACTGTAACAGTCTAGCCGGGTTGAGGACCAAGAAACTGGGGCCCTAGGGTCTAGCCGGGTTGAGGTCCAAAAGACTGGGTCTGTTACAATCCATGGATATATATTGCCTACGGGGCTAGACACATGGTGTCATTATGGACCAAAGCAGTAATTCTGAACTTTGAATAGCATATTAGTTTCGTTTTGGGCCCATATTTGTCTTTGTTTTAATGTGAATTATGAAATGTGATGCAAATGATTAATATATTGAAATATATAATGTAATGAGTTGACATATTCATATGTATTGTGTATGAGCATTGCATTGATTTATATTGAATCAAAGTTTGTACCACTAAGCTTTCTGCTTAGCGTGATTGTGGTTCATCGCGCAGGTGACAGGGTAGATTCGGTTGTGCCGGAGGGCTTGTCTAGACCGAGTCGAGTCTAGGCTTGAGTTATGAGAGCAGTGTTGAGTTGTGGACATCACGATCAGAGACGAACTGCCAGCATGTATAAATTCATATTTTTGTACTTATTGATTTTGAAGTAAACATATGTATTTTCCGTTGCTTAATTAACAAATATTTTGAACAGACTGTTTTAGATAAGCTTTTGGGTACTAATGTTATATATATATATGTATGTATTTTAACGAAGAAATATTTTCTCTATTACTATTTATAATATAGGTTGAATGTTTTAAGTTTATTCGGACTGACTTATGATGCTTATATGTTAAAGACTAAAGTTTTGGGTTGTTTAGAAATGAACCGTAGCACCCCTTTATCCTGTATGCGTATATCGCTTGTTGTGCGAACGTATACGGTGTGCGTATATTGGGTATGGGGGTGTTACAACTGTTTTGGTATCAGAGCCTAGGTTTGAGATTCTCAACCTAGGTGAATTGTAAGAAAAAAAAAAGAAAATTTTGATTTTAAAATATTGTTTTTAAATAAGATACATGCATTGGCACTGGCAGTTTCTGGTATGTGATGAGATATTTTCTGCTGTGTTTGCAGATATAGGTAGTGATGGCGTCTCAGTCACGTCAATCTATAGAAGGTAGTGCTGAGAGTGTAGCTCCTGTTGAGGGTAGAGATGGAGCTAGGGTTGAGATAGTTGGAGAGGCACCTGCTCCTGTGCTAGAGAGACCAGCTGCTGAAGAGATGCCGCCAGTTTGGTTACGGCATGTAGTAGATTTGTTGAGGTAGGCTCCAGTGCAGCAGCCGTCACCGCCACCACAGCCGCAATTACCGATGAGGCAGTATGATAAATTAAGAAAATTCAGAGCTGAGGACTTCTTTGGTACTACAGATCCTGCTGTAGCTGAGAAGTGGTTGGATAGAGTTCAGAGGGTATTTATCCAGTTGCAAGCCACTCCTAAAGAGAAGTTTGATTATGCTAGATCTCTTCTGCAGAGAGATGCTTATGATTGGTGGAAGACGGTTCCCCATGCCATGGATGATCCACCGACTTTGTCTTATGGTGATTTTCTGCGGGAGTTTGAACAGAAGTATACTCCGAGGGAGTATAAGGATGCTAAGAAGATGGAGTTTCTAAATCTAAGGCAGGATAACCGGACGGTGACAGAGTATGAGATAGAGTTCATCCGGTTGAGTCATTATGCCGGTGGGATTATTTCAGATGAGATAGATCGGTGCAAGAGATTTGAGGAGGGGTTGAGGCCCTCTATTATGTGTATTGTTGCTGGTTCCCGGTATTAGGATCTTTCCCAGCTTGTTGCAGCAGCCAGAAGTGTTGAGAGAGAACAAGTTGTAATATCCCAAAGTATACCCTAAAAGTTTTAGAATATTTATTGTTGTATTTGGATTAAATGTATATGTTTAAATGGAAAGAGAAATGAGGTAAGGGAAGAGTGTATATGTTGTATATATAGTGATACATACAACATATACAAGTCAAAGAAATGAAAGTCAAAGAAGATTAATTAGTTATTTTAAATTAATTAAATGGAAAATTTAATTAGTGAGTGGATGATGATATTTATAATATTATATTAATATAATTGCTTGGTTGAGAACAAAAGAGAGATTGAGTGGTTAAGTGAAGAGGGAGAGTTGACTTGGTTCTTTTCTATTCATCTTCTTCTTCTTCTTTCTTTGTTGGCAGACCATCACAATAGCAAGAGAGGAAGAGAGTTTTTGATTTTCCAAACTCAAGATTGAAGGATGTTTCAAGAGATCAAGTTGGAAATTTAAGAAGTTTCATCATTTTTGGTAAGTTTCCACTTGATTCCTTAGTTTTCTTTTAAGTTGTACTTGAGTTTGATGTTGATTATTGATGGTATGAGTATGTTTGATTGTGGGGTGTTTGAGAGTATTTGGTTTATTTGATTTTGATTTTGGAGTTTGATTGAAGAGATAGAGTTAAGTTTCGTGTTGGAAGAGTAAGTGTGTGTGTTGAGTTGTGTGTATGTGATGGTTGTAAATTGGTGTTTGAAATATGTTTTGAATTATTTTGGAGTTTTTGTAAATTATTATGGTTTATGGGTGTGTTTAGTTAAGTTTGTTTGAAGTGGAAAATGGTGGAAGTAAGAGGTTTGTTGGATGTATTGTTGTTGTTTCCGAAATCAGGATTTTTGGCTTAACACGCCCATGAGCACGACCAGGTCTTTAGGCGTGTCAATGATTCTGTTTTCTGGATGGGTGACACGAGCAGTGACACGCCCATGTCACTGAGCGTGTCATAGCTACTGTGTTAAGGGAGGATTGACACGGCCAGTGACACACCTATGTCACTGAGCGTGTCAAAGCTTCTGTGTTATGAGTTTAGGCCACTGTCAGGGACACGCCCGTGTTGTTGAGTGTGTCATGTATAGAGTTTTCCCTAGTTGGTTCTTATCCTTATTATCTCATGTGTATCTCTAAGTGAGTGTGTATGATCACCTTTGGTTTAGATTTTGAAGAGAGTTGAGTTGCCCTAGTCCAAACGTTGGAGGATTCTTGGAAGAGGAAGTGTTTAGATTGGTGTGAGTTGCTCTTGAGGTAAGTACAAACCCTACATTATAGCATACATTTACATGACATTGGGACTTAACACATTTGGTTGTAAATGTGTTAAGTAATCTATTACATTGTTGATACATTTGATTAATGCTATGAATTGTATAATGTGAAAGATATGATGATCATTCAAATTGTATATCCAATATAATTGGTTGTGTATACCATGATGATGAGATGTGATGTAACACCCCTTCCCGGCCTACGTGTGTAAGCCGAGTAGAGGCGTCACACTAACCTAATGTTGCTACCAATTTTACTTAGTCAAATTTTAGTTCTGGCTTTTACAGAAATTTGGCCAGAGGTTCGCCTAGAAATTTGGGTCCCAAGTGTCGACAAAACTGGTTTTTTTGATTTTTGAAAATAATTTTTTTTACATAAACCAATGCGAACACAATCAGTCTCAATATACTCCCAATAAATCCCCCTTATAACCTCAACTATAAACCTGCAAGAAGAATTCACACTTCTAGTACAAAATAAAGTAGAGGTTTATTATTATGACATACTACTAACGTACAGTATAACATAGTAATTCTCAATCTTATATATATATATATACATGTCACAACTAGTTAACTCAAAATGGAAACTAAGAGATCTACCTTGAGATGCTGTAGGTCTGGTCGTCCTTCCCAAGAGTTAGCTACTGCTCCGGACCTACGAGTCAAGGAAAACTTAACTCGCTGAGCAATGTCGCTCAGTGGGTACTTTACCAATGGAAAAAAAAGTAAAGAGTATTTGTACAAGCAAGGCAATAAAATATATGAATGTTAAATACTATAAGCAATAAAATATAAAGCTCACTTCAATGAAATAAAAATGTACTTCCCGAAAAAAAAATTTCAAGTTTTTCAAAAGATTTCAACTAAAATTGTAAATTATTCACAATTCAACTTATGCCATAAAATAGTCGTGTCATAGTTTGTAAAATTTTGCTCTACTGGTAAAAGCAGAACCACAGCGATAAGGCAGTGGCCCTCACCACTGTAATACGGGTGGCCCTCACCACCGATATCAAATCACAGGAATGGTCCTCACCATCCTGGTTATAACCAATGGCCCTCACCATTGGCCCCAATGACCCTCACCATTGAGTTCAGATCATAACAATTCAATCACAATATCAAGCAGTACTGCATAAGTTAGTATAGTGCACTATACCCTTACCTACCAAGTTCAACCACCAAGTAGAGCATAAGGGTTTAAAATTCAAATCCAAGATTTCCACAAATTTTCAAATGATTTGCACATCCCTTTTCATTTTTACCAAGTCATGCCATTTCGCCGTGTATTAACTCTATGGCTAAAGGCCGTTTCATTTCAAAGTGTTTACCACTATTCTTAGTCATTTCCACACACTTCAAATCACATTAGAAAAATTTCCAAAAATGACCAAAACAATAGTAACACGGTGCGTAAAATCGGCAACGCAAATGGCATGACGGTATGAATAGTAAAATCTGGTTTTCGTCACGTGATCCACGATGTCTCTTTTCATTCCTGGCCACCAGTAATACTCCTTCAAGTCCCGGTACATTTTCGTTGCTCCCGGATGCACTGTGTAAGGACTGTTATGAGCTTCTTGCAAAATCTGTTTCTTCAGTTCCTCAGACTTAGGTACCACCATTCTCTTCTTGTAGTATAGGATATCATCTGGATGAATTTGATAATCTCCTGACGAATTCTTCTGCGCCTGTTGACTCCACTTCTTCACTTGTTCATCTTCGTTCTGAGCCTCATGTATTTGTTGATGTAAGGTAGGTTGCATGTGCATTTCTGCAAAGATAGCTCCATCTTCTGTGGGCTCTAATTCTACCCTCATAGCACGTAGCGCTTGCATTGACTTCCTACTAAGTGCATTTGCTACGACATTCGCTTTGCTCGAGTGATAGTTAATCGTATAGTCGTAGTTGGCTAACAGTTGCATCCATTTTCACTGTCGCAGGTTTAAATCTTTCTGCGTGGGCAGGTACTTCAGGCTTTGATGATCCGTATAAATGTAACACTTTTCCCCGTATAAGTAGTGCCTCCACATCTTGAAAGCCAAAACAATCGCTGCTAGCTCTAAGTCATGCGTGGGATAATTCTTTTCGTGTGGCTTGAGCTGTCGAGAAACATATGCAATGACTTTGCCCTCCTGCATCAATACGCAACCTAACCCGATGTGGGATGCATCGCTATAGATCACAAAATCTTTTCCTGATTCGGGTTCTGTAAGAATGGGCGCTTCAGTAAGTTTTTGCTTCAACCTTTCAAAGCTCCGTTGGCAAGAGTCGGTCCACTGGAATTTGGCATTCTTCTGAAGTAGCTTGGTCATAGGTGCGGCGATCATGGAAAACCCTTTGACGAATCTCCGATAATATCCTGCTAACCCCAAGAAACTACGGACTTCTGTTAATGTCTTAGGTGGCTTCCATTCCAATACTGCTTCTATTTTCTTGGGATCGACCCTTATTCCTTCTGCCGATACAATATGTCCCAAGAAGGGTACTTCTTCCAACCAAAATTTGTATTTGCTGAATTTAGCGTATAACTGCTTCTCTCGCAGGGTTTGCAAAATGATCCTAAGGTGGCGATCATGGTCCTCTTGATTCTTTGAATACACCAATATGTCGTCAATGAATACAACCATGAACTGATCCAAATACGGGTGGAAGATTCTGTTCATCAGATCCATGAATACTGCAGGTGCGTTCGTTAATTCGAAAGGCATAACGATGAATTCATAATGTCCGTAGTGAGTTCTGAATGCGATTTTTGGTATGTCTTCGTCTTTGATCCCCAATTGATGATAACCCGATCGTAGATCAATTTTTGAAAAGACTCCAGCACCTTTGAGTTGATCAAACAAATCGTCTATACGAGGTAGCGGATACTTGTTCTTGATGGTCAGCTTATTGAGTTGACGGTAATCCACACACAACCTTAGGGATCCGTCTTTCTTTTTCACGAACAATACTGGCGCTCCCCATGGTGACACGCTTGGCCTAATGAACCCCTTGTCTAAAAGTTCCTGTAGCTGTACCTTTAGTTCTTTTAGCTCCGCTGGCGCCATTCGGTAAGGTGCAATGGATACTGGTGCAGCTCCCGGGTACACGTCTATGGTGAATTCCACCTCTCGTTTAGGTGGTAATACGGGTAAGTCGTCAGGAAATATGTCGGGGAAATCGCAAACAGTAGGTATATCTTGTAGCTTCGGTGCCTCTTCTTTCGCTTCTAACGCGCATAACAGGTATGCCTCGCAGCCTTTTTGAACTAACCTCTTAGCCGTCATAGCGGAAATGATGTTAGTTAGATAGTCCTTCCTCTTTCCCACTAAGGTCACTTCGTCGCCGTCTGACGTATGCAGAGTAACTTTCTTCCGTTTACAGTCAACCAGTGCATCGTGTTTGGCCAACCAATCCATCCCAAGGATAGCGTCGAATTCTTGAAATGGTAGTTCAAATAAGTCTCCCCAAAAGATACGTCTGTGTATCTCCACGGGGCAATCTTTCACTACCTTCCTCGTAATCACCTCACTTCTAATGGGCTAGTAACTAATATTCCCTCTTCCTCTAGTTCTACCTTTAGGTTCCCAAGTTTTTCATTTTTCGTGCATATATATGAGTGTGAAGAACCCGGCTCTATTAAAACGTAAAGCGGAACTCCAAACATAGACAACTGACCTGCAATCATGTCTAGTGCTTCTTCATCTTCTTGCCCCCTCATGGCATACATTCTAGCAGGAGCCCTCGCTTCTGGTCGATCCACCGTCTCAGATTGCACGCGTGAAGGAATTTTCGCATTTACCTCTGCCTCGGCCTCACCCTGCTGCCGCTTGCGATCCCTCAGTCTCCCTAGGTAGATTCTGCATTCGCTGGGGACACTCTCACATAAGGTGGTCTAAAGATCCACATATGTAGCATGCAAATGTCCGACCCCAACATTCTCCTGTGTGGCGGCATCCGCATTGATCACAGCATGGATTAATATTTTCGCCTTCATTACCTCTCGGACCGGTAGAAAAGTTACCTCCGCTTTGGTTGAATCCTCTTCGTTGCCCTCTTTCGGATCATCTGGTACTAGGGACTGAGGTGACTTGACTTGGGCCACCGCGATTTGATCCCTGATTGTAACCCCGGCGTTGACTGCCTCCCGTGGAACCACTGCCTTGGAATCGCTTCCTTGATGATTGGTAGTTTCCCGAATAGTTTTGGGTATCTCTCTTCTGTTTCATCTTCTGTCTTCTATTCTGCTCATCAGACTGACACTGCTCCACTTCAATAGCTCGGGTGACTAACACAGAAAATTCCTTAATATGAGCAGCAATCAGCTGCACTTTAATCTCATTATTCAATTCGTCTAAGAATTGTTTACATCGATCTTCCTCATCTTCTATCTCTTTCTTAGCATACCTGCTTAATCTGGTGAACTCCCTTTCATACTCTGTCACTGTCATTCGCCCCTGCTTCAAGTGTAGAAACTCTTTCCTCCTGACGTCGAGATATGCTTCAGAAATAAACTTTCTCTTAAATTCTCTCACAAAGAAGTCCCATGTCCTCTGCTATGGTGGAACTCGTTGTTGGACTATGTCCCACCAGACATACTCTTCTTCCACTAACAAGGAAGTAGAGCACACAACTCGCTCCTCTAGAGTACACTGTAACTGATCTAAGGCTCGTACCATTCCTTCCAGCCAATACTCGCTGTAGAAGAATCATCGTCCTTTCGGGCCCTAAACTCCTTCGCCCCGTACTTTCTTATTTTTTCCATCGGGGGGTTTCCTTTCCCCTCCCACAGCAGGTACTGGTACGGGTGCTGGCGCTGGTGGTGCCGGGGCGGCGCCGGCTATCTGCCGTAATACGGCAGCTATTTGTTGCAACATTTTGTTGGGGATAGGAGCATCGGCTGGTGGTTGCTCAGATGCAGGTGTCTCTGATACATGCGTTTCTACAATTCGGGAGGCCTGAGACTCGACCTCCTCCTCTATATCACGTTGCGCTGCTTGCGACATCTAAAGAACAGAGCAAAACGTATACAATCCCATCATCAGTAACGACCCAGACCAACAACATTATATTACCCTAGGTGGCATGTATATAAAGATAAAACTCTTAAATAACACATATACAACACAACTTTTATTTATTTCCAAGCAAAAGTATTTACATTACTGGGAAGCCCTTATGTACATTCCAAAATTTAGGACTCCTTACTACTATATCATTATGTCATACTACCATACAATATCTACACGATACCCCGATGTCACATATGTACATCTCAAAAAGCAACACATCTCAAAGCTCAGTGAGTAGGTGCCCTCGGTGAGGTGGCACTTTCAGACAAATACTCTTCTATCTCAGGATCAAACTCTGGGTCATGCGATGCTTCACCAGGTAAGTGCTGGCCTAGCTCCTGGACCCTCTTCTGCAAAGCACAAATCTCTCTATGTGCTACCCCAAGACTCCTACAGGCACTATCAAACTCCACTCTATGACTAAGCCTATCCTCCTTTAACATCAGCACGTCTCTCCTCAAGGAGATAATCATCTCATGTGCTAATCTCAGGTCTTCACGATCCTGTAGACTTCGATCTGCCAGGATATCTATGGTATCATCTTGCTCCTGCACTATCTGCTTTAGCCTCTCTACTTCTATCCTCAGCTCCCTCATCTCATTGTTTCAATCATCCATAATTACTTCTGTTATAATTAGAATAACATAACTAACAATACTACACACATGTATAGTTACATATTTAGAAGCCCTAACCTAACCCTATGTGTTATACATTTAAGGATTAGTTCAACTAACTACCCAGGACCGGCTAAACCGGAGCTCTGATACCAAAAATTGTAACACCCCTTCCCGGACTACGTGTGTAAGCCGAGTAGAGGCATCACACTAACCTAATGTTGCTACCAATTTTACTTAGTCAAATTTTAGTTTCGGTTTTTACAGAAATTTGGCCAGAGGTTCGCCTAGAAATTTGGGTCCCAAGTGTCGACAAAACTGATTTTTCTGATTTTTGAAAATAATTTTTTTTTACATAAACCAATGCGAACACAATCAGTCTCAATACACTCCCAATGAATCCCTCTTATAACCTCAACTACAAACCTGCAAGAAGAATTCACACTTCTAGTACAAAATAAAGTAGAGGTTTATTATTATGACATACTACTAACGTAAAGTATAACATAGTAATTCTCAATCTTATATATATATATATATACATGTCACAACTAGTTAACTCAAAATGAAAACTAAGAGATCTACCCTGAGATGCTGTGGGTCTGGTTGTTGCTTCCCAAGAGTTAGCTACTGCTCCGGACCTACGAGTCAAGGAAAACTTAACTCGTTGAGCAATGTCGCTCAGTGGGTACTTTACCAATGGAAATAAAAGTAAAGAGTATTTGTACAAGCAAGGCAATAAAATATATGAATGTTAAATACTATAAGCAATAAAATATAAAGCTCACTTCAATGAAATAAAAACGTACTTACCGAAAAAAAAATTTCAAGTTTTTGAAAAGATTTTAACTAAAATTGTAAAATATTCACAATTTAACTTATGCCATAAAATAGTCATGTCATAGTTTGTAAATTTTTGCTCTACTGGTAAAAGCAGAACCACAGTGATAAGGCAGTGGCCCTCACCATTGTAACACAGGTGGCCCTCATCATCGAGATCAAATCACAAGAATGGTCCTCACCATCTTGGTTATAACCAATGGCCCTCACCATTAGCCCCAATGGCCCTCACCATTGCGTTCAGATCATAACAATTCAATCACAATATCAAGCAGTATTGCATAAGTTAGTATAGTGCACTATACCCTTATCTACCAAGTTCAACCACCAAGTAGAGCATAAGGGTTTAAAATTCAAATCCAAGATTTCCACAAATTTTCAAATGATTTGTACATCCCTTTTCATTTTTACCAAGTCATGCCATTTCGCCGTGTATTAACTCTGTGGCTAAAGGCCGTTTCATTTCCAAGTGTTTACCACCATTCCCAGTCATTTCCACACACTTCAAATCACATTAGAAAAATTCCCAAAAATGACCAAAAGAATAGTAACACGGTGCGTAAAATCGGCAATGCAAATGGCATGACGGTATGAATAGTAAAATCTGGTTTTCGTCTAAATTTTAGTCAATTTCAGTCATGCATTTGACCAGGTGATCTTATTTTTGGCTGAAATTTTACAGGAAACTTATTTCATATGTTGACTAATTGCATGTAAAATTTCGTCGAAAAATTCTATCGTTTGCTGCCTCAACCGGCTGCCCAAAGTTGGGTCCAGAATTGGCTCCCAAAGGGCACCAATTCGGCCCCCACTTGCATTTGGTGCAAAATTGTTTATTTTTTTGTTCTAAACCCATTTCAAAGCTTCCCTAATAATGTAATGAAGACTTAGACACTTCTCTTTTAAAATAACTTGATTGTTTAAATCAATTTGGACTAAATGGAGTTCATAAACTCTTTTACCAAAATCATTGAAAACATTAGATTTAATTTGAATTTAAATAACCCAATCACCACATGGATTCAAAAATACCACTCAACAATTGAATTCAAACTCAAAAAACACATTTAGGCATCCATAGCAAAAGTTCCATAGATAAATTTTTGGCAAGAAAATGAAAGGAAAATTAATTCTTCCAAGGTAAAGTACCAAGCCTTGTATTTTAATTTCTTTTTTTTTTCCCTTCTCTTTCAAGCTCTTCCTTCTCCTTATTTCCACCCTTGCCTACAAAAATTTCACAACACAACCTCAACCATAAAACCCTAGAAATTTAGAACATGCACTACCCTTCCATTTCTTTTCAAATTAAGTCCTAATCTAACCTTATTAAACCTTAGAAACCTTAATTCTTCTATTTAATTAATCAATATCATCACTACTTAAGTTTTCCCCAAATCCACCATAAGAACCCTAATTTTAATCTCTCAAATTACTCATTAAAACCTGAAATTAGGATTAGAAATGAACTTACCTTAGTTTAGGACCTTGGATTCCACCAAAACCTTTGATAATAAACCTTAAAACTTGAAAATCACCACCTTTCTTCCTTCTCCTATGGCTTGGACGACCCTCCTTCTCAAGAGGGAGTTTTTTCTTTCTTCTTTCATGTGTTTTTGGTCCAAATGGCTGCCCAATTTGGCTAATAATGTGTTAAGACAAATGCCTAATTCCAATTGGTCCACTTTAAGGCAAAATGGCCATTTTTCATTGGTACAATTGTCTCTCTCTTTTATTTATTTAAGGCCCAAGTCATTGGGCTTTCTTTTAATCATATTTTGGCCCCTCTTCTTCCCTTTGCTGTAATTTTATGATTTAGGATGTGAAAAGACCAAAATACCCTCCGGCGATTGATTGTCTATAACTTTTAAACTGTGTGGTTTCACGAAGTGAACCACATATGGTTTTGACCCTCTAGACCTCTACTTTCCATTTTTAAGGTCTATTTTAGGTTTCCAAGTTATTTTGAAAAATTACCAATAAGCCCTCGACTTTTTACAAAATTTCCTTTAGGTCCTTTCTTTGCTCGGGTTTGCCTAGGCTCCGTTTCAACTGACGATCGTTTCATATTCAACCCCTCGACGTCCTCTACGCACTTGTGTGTATATTTCCTACTTTGGATTCATGTATAAATTTTAATTAATAATGACCAAAATGCCCCTAGTCTACGTGTCTTCGTTTCTCTCTAACGGGGCGTTTCCGAAGAAAGTCACAGTTCACAGTTTTTACCCGGTTTTTCTCTAGTTTCCATTTCATTACACTATCACATACATTATTAAGACTTCCCAGACTGGTCACCCATCGCTGTTAGTTACGCACGTTTAACCCCGGTCCTTTAATGAATTATAGCTTAACGGTCTAGGGTTAGCCGGATCTCTTTAGCATGCCTACTTTGTCAGCACGTGTGAATACTATATACGTAATTACTGTACATACCTGCTATGGCCGGTCGTGACAATTGCTCCCCCGTTAATTTAGGCTTCGCCCCGAAGCCTATCAGGTGGAAATAAATATGGGTACTGCTTCCTCATATTTTCTTCGCATTCCTATGTAGCTTTTTCTACTTTGTGATTCCTCCAAAGCACTTTGACCAATGGGATCTTCTTATTCTGCAACTCTTTGATTTCCCTTGCTAGGATTTCTATCGGCTCTTCCTCGTACGTCAGGTCGGGCTAAATCTCGATGTCTTGAGCTTGTATGACGTGGGTTGGATCTGAACGATACCTCCTTAGCATTGAAACGTGGAAAACATCATGTATTTTACTTAATTCTGGTGGTAATGCCAACTGGTAAGTTACCGGACCTACCCGTTTGATGATCTCATATGGTTCGATGAATCTAGGGCTTAGCTTGCCTTTCTGTTTAAATCGTAACACATTCTTCCAAGGAGAGACTTTGAGGAATACTCTGTCGCCGACCTCGAACTGTATGTCTTTCCTCTTTAGGTCTGCGTATGATTTTTGCCTGTCCGCCGCTGTTTTTAATCGGTCTCGAATGATCTCTACCTTTTCCTCAGTTTCCTTAATTATGTCTGGCCCCAACATCTTTTCCTCGCTCAATTCTGTCCAGCAAACTGGAGTTATGCATTTTCGACCGTACAGTGCTTCGTAAGGAGCCCTTTGTATGCTGGATTGATAGCTGTTGTTGTACGCGAATTCCATTAAGCTCAGGTGTTTGTCCCAACTGCCTTTAAATTCTAAAACGCATGCCCTCAGCATATCTTCCAAAACTTGAATCACTCTTTTCGACAGTCCGTCTGTCTGGGGATGGAATGCTGTACTGTGGTACGTTCGAGTCCCAAGGGCTGTTTGGAACTTATGCCAAAAATTTGACGTAAAGCGTGGATCTCGATATGATATGATTGAAGTTGGAACTCCGTGGAGACGTGCGATCTCTTTGATGTACAAGTCTGCCAACTTGTCTAGCGAGTAATCCACACGTACTGGTAAGAAATGAGCAGACTTAGTAAGCCGATCCACGATTACCCAGATCGCGTCATGTTTGTCCCTAGTCATAGGCAATCCTGTGATAAAATCCATAGTAATACGGTCCCATTTCCAGTTTGGAATCGTAATAGGTTGTAGTAGTCCTGAGGGTAGTTGATGTTCCGCTTTCACTTGCTGACAGATCAGACACTTCGTCACGTGATCCACGATGTCTCTTTTCATTCCTGGCCACCAGTAATACTCCTTCAAGTCCCGGTACATTTTCGTTGCTCCCGGATGCACTGTGTAAGGACTGTTATGAGCTTCTTGCAAAATCTGTTTCTTCAGTTCCTCAGACTTAGGTACCACCATTCTCTTCTTGTAGTATAGGATATCATCTGGATGAATTTGATAATCTCCTGACGAATTCTTCTGCGCCTGTTGACTCCACTTCTTCACTTGTTCATCTTCGTTCTGAGCCTCATGTATTTGTTGATGTAAGGTAGGTTGCATGTGCATTTCTGCAAAGATAGCTCCATCTTCTGTGGGCTCTAATTCTACCCTCATAGCACGTAGCGCTTGCATTGACTTCCTACTAAGTGCATTTGCTACGACATTCGCTTTGCTCGAGTGATAGTTAATCGTATAGTCGTAGTTGGCTAACAGTTGCATCCATTTTCACTGTCGCAGGTTTAAATCTTTCTGCGTGGGCAGGTACTTCAGGCTTTGATGATCCGTATAAATGTAACACTTTTCCCCGTATAAGTAGTGCCTCCACATCTTGAAAGCCAAAACAATCGCTGCTAGCTCTAAGTCATGCGTGGGATAATTCTTTTCGTGTGGCTTGAGCTGTCGAGAAACATATGCAATGACTTTGCCCTCCTGCATCAATACGCAACCTAACCCGATGTGGGATGCATCGCTATAGATCACAAAATCTTTTCCTGATTCGGGTTCTGTAAGAATGGGCGCTTCAGTAAGTTTTTGCTTCAACCTTTCAAAGCTCCGTTGGCAAGAGTCGGTCCACTGGAATTTGGCATTCTTCTGAAGTAGCTTGGTCATAGGTGCGGCGATCATGGAAAACCCTTTGACGAATCTCCGATAATATCCTGCTAACCCCAAGAAACTACGGACTTCTGTTAATGTCTTAGGTGGCTTCCATTCCAATACTGCTTCTATTTTCTTGGGATCGACCCTTATTCCTTCTGCCGATACAATATGTCCCAAGAAGGGTACTTCTTCCAACCAAAATTTGTATTTGCTGAATTTAGCGTATAACTGCTTCTCTCGCAGGGTTTGCAAAATGATCCTAAGGTGGCGATCATGGTCCTCTTGATTCTTTGAATACACCAATATGTCGTCAATGAATACAACCATGAACTGATCCAAATACGGGTGGAAGATTCTGTTCATCAGATCCATGAATACTGCAGGTGCGTTCGTTAATTCGAAAGGCATAACGATGAATTCATAATGTCCGTAGTGAGTTCTGAATGCGATTTTTGGTATGTCTTCGTCTTTGATCCCCAATTGATGATAACCCGATCGTAGATCAATTTTTGAAAAGACTCCAGCACCTTTGAGTTGATCAAACAAATCGTCTATACGAGGTAGCGGATACTTGTTCTTGATGGTCAGCTTATTGAGTTGACGGTAATCCACACACAACCTTAGGGATCCGTCTTTCTTTTTCACGAACAATACTGGCGCTCCCCATGGTGACACGCTTGGCCTAATGAACCCCTTGTCTAAAAGTTCCTGTAGCTGTACCTTTAGTTCTTTTAGCTCCGCTGGCGCCATTCGGTAAGGTGCAATGGATACTGGTGCAGCTCCCGGGTACACGTCTATGGTGAATTCCACCTCTCGTTTAGGTGGTAATACGGGTAAGTCGTCAGGAAATATGTCGGGGAAATCGCAAACAGTAGGTATATCTTGTAGCTTCGGTGCCTCTTCTTTCGCTTCTAACGCGCATAACAGGTATGCCTCGCAGCCTTTTTGAACTAACCTCTTAGCCGTCATAGCGGAAATGATGTTAGTTAGATAGTCCTTCCTCTTTCCCACTAAGGTCACTTCGTCGCCGTCTGACGTATGCAGAGTAACTTTCTTCCGTTTACAGTCAACCAGTGCATCGTGTTTGGCCAACCAATCCATCCCAAGGATAGCGTCGAATTCTTGAAATGGTAGTTCAAATAAGTCTCCCCAAAAGATACGTCTGTGTATCTCCACGGGGCAATCTTTCACTACCTTCCTCGTAATCACCTCACTTCTAATGGGCTAGTAACTAATATTCCCTCTTCCTCTAGTTCTACCTTTAGGTTCCCAAGTTTTTCATTTTTCGTGCATATATATGAGTGTGAAGAACCCGGCTCTATTAAAACGTAAAGCGGAACTCCAAACATAGACAACTGACCTGCAATCATGTCTAGTGCTTCTTCATCTTCTTGCCCCCTCATGGCATACATTCTAGCAGGAGCCCTCGCTTCTGGTCGATCCACCGTCTCAGATTGCACGCGTGAAGGAATTTTCGCATTTACCTCTGCCTCGGCCTCGCCCTGCTGCCGCTTGCGATCCCTCAGTCTCCCTAGGTAGATTCTGCATTCGCTGGGGACACTCTCACATAAGGTGGTCTAAAGATCCACATATGTAGCATGCAAATGTCCGACCCCAACATTCTCCTGTGTGGCGGCATCCGCATTGATCACAGCATGGATTAATATTTTCGCCTTCATTACCTCTCGGACCGGTAGAAAAGTTACCTCCGCTTTGGTTGAATCCTCTTCGTTGCCCTCTTTCGGATCATCTGGTACTAGGGACTGAGGTGACTTGACTTGGGCCACCGCGATTTGATCCCTGATTGTAACCCCGGCGTTGACTGCCTCCCGTGGAACCACTGCCTTGGAATCGCTTCCTTGATGATTGGTAGTTTCCCGAATAGTTTTGGGTATCTCTCTTCTGTTTCATCTTCTGTCTTCTATTCTGCTCATCAGACTGACACTGCTCCACTTCAATAGCTCGGGTGACTAACACAGAAAATTCCTTAATATGAGCAGCAATCAGCTGCACTTTAATCTCATTATTCAATTCGTCTAAGAATTGTTTACATCGATCTTCCTCATCTTCTATCTCTTTCTTAGCATACCTGCTTAATCTGGTGAACTCCCTTTCATACTCTGTCACTGTCATTCGCCCCTGCTTCAAGTGTAGAAACTCTTTCCTCCTGACGTCGAGATATGCTTCAGAAATAAACTTTCTCTTAAATTCTCTCACAAAGAAGTCCCATGTCCTCTGCTATGGTGGAACTCGTTGTTGGACTATGTCCCACCAGACATACTCTTCTTCCACTAACAAGGAAGTAGAGCACACAACTCGCTCCTCTAGAGTACACTGTAACTGATCTAAGGCTCGTACCATTCCTTCCAGCCAATACTCGCTGTAGAAGAATCATCGTCCTTTCGGGCCCTAAACTCCTTCGCCCCGTACTTTCTTATTTTTTCCATCGGGGGGTTTCCTTTCCCCTCCCACAGCAGGTACTGGTACGGGTGCTGGCGCTGGTGGTGCCGGGGCGGCGCCGGCTATCTGCCGTAATACGGCAGCTATTTGTTGCAACATTTTGTTGGGGATAGGAGCATCGGCTGGTGGTTGCTCAGATGCAGGTGTCTCTGATACATGCGTTTCTACAATTCGGGAGGCCTGAGACTCGACCTCCTCCTCTATATCACGTTGCGCTGCTTGCGACATCTAAAGAACAGAGCAAAACGTATACAATCCCATCATCAGTAACGACCCAGACCAACAACATTATATTACCCTAGGTGGCATGTATATAAAGATAAAACTCTTAAATAACACATATACAACACAACTTTTATTTATTTCCAAGCAAAAGTATTTACATTACTGGGAAGCCCTTATGTACATTCCAAAATTTAGGACTCCTTACTACTATATCATTATGTCATACTACCATACAATATCTACACGATACCCCGATGTCACATATGTACATCTCAAAAAGCAACACATCTCAAAGCTCAGTGAGTAGGTGCCCTCGGTGAGGTGGCACTTTCAGACAAATACTCTTCTATCTCAGGATCAAACTCTGGGTCATGCGATGCTTCACCAGGTAAGTGCTGGCCTAGCTCCTGGACCCTCTTCTGCAAAGCACAAATCTCTCTATGTGCTACCCCAAGACTCCTACAGGCACTATCAAACTCCACTCTATGACTAAGCCTATCCTCCTTTAACATCAGCACGTCTCTCCTCAAGGAGATAATCATCTCATGTGCTAATCTCAGGTCTTCACGATCCTGTAGACTTCGATCTGCCAGGATATCTATGGTATCATCTTGCTCCTGCACTATCTGCTTTAGCCTCTCTACTTCTATCCTCAGCTCCCTCATCTCATTGTTTCAATCATCCATAATTACTTCTGTTATAATTAGAATAACATAACTAACAATACTACACACATGTATAGTTACATATTTAGAAGCCCTAACCTAACCCTATGTGTTATACATTTAAGGATTAGTTCAACTAACTACCCAGGACCGGCTAAACCGGAGCTCTGATACCAAAAATTGTAACACCCCTTCCCGGACTACGTGTGTAAGCCGAGTAGAGGCATCACACTAACCTAATGTTGCTACCAATTTTACTTAGTCAAATTTTAGTTTCGGTTTTTACAGAAATTTGGCCAGAGGTTCGCCTAGAAATTTGGGTCCCAAGTGTCGACAAAACTGGTTTTTCTGATTTTTGAAAATAATTTTTTTTTACATAAACCAATGCGAACACAATCAGTCTCAATACACTCCCAATGAATCCCTCTTATAACCTCAACTACAAACCTGCAAGAAGAATTCACACTTCTAGTACAAAATAAAGTAGAGGTTTATTATTATGACATACTACTAACGTAAAGTATAACATAGTAATTCTCAATCTTATATATATATATATATACATGTCACAACTAGTTAACTCAAAATGAAAACTAAGAGATCTACCCTGAGATGCTGTGGGTCTGGTTGTTGCTTCCCAAGAGTTAGCTACTGCTCCGGACCTACGAGTCAAGGAAAACTTAACTCGTTGAGCAATGTCGCTCAGTGGGTACTTTACCAATGGAAATAAAAGTAAAGAGTATTTGTACAAGCAAGGCAATAAAATATATGAATGTTAAATACTATAAGCAATAAAATATAAAGCTCACTTCAATGAAATAAAAACGTACTTACCGAAAAAAAAATTTCAAGTTTTTGAAAAGATTTTAACTAAAATTGTAAAATATTCACAATTTAACTTATGCCATAAAATAGTCATGTCATAGTTTGTAAATTTTTGCTCTACTGGTAAAAGCAGAACCACAGTGATAAGGCAGTGGCCCTCACCATTGTAACACAGGTGGCCCTCATCATCGAGATCAAATCACAAGAATGGTCCTCACCATCTTGGTTATAACCAATGGCCCTCACCATTAGCCCCAATGGCCCTCACCATTGCGTTCAGATCATAACAATTCAATCACAATATCAAGCAGTATTGCATAAGTTAGTATAGTGCACTATACCCTTATCTACCAAGTTCAACCACCAAGTAGAGCATAAGGGTTTAAAATTCAAATCCAAGATTTCCACAAATTTTCAAATGATTTGTACATCCCTTTTCATTTTTACCAAGTCATGCCATTTCGCCGTGTATTAACTCTGTGGCTAAAGGCCGTTTCATTTCCAAGTGTTTACCACCATTCCCAGTCATTTCCACACACTTCAAATCACATTAGAAAAATTCCCAAAAATGACCAAAAGAATAGTAACACGGTGCGTAAAATCGGCAATGCAAATGGCATGACGGTATGAATAGTAAAATCTGGTTTTCGTCTAAATTTTAGTCAATTTCAGTCATGCATTTGACCAGGTGATCTTATTTTTGGCTGAAATTTTACAGGAAACTTATTTCATATGTTGACTAATTGCATGTAAAATTTCGTCGAAAAATTCTATCGTTTGCTGCCTCAACCGGCTGCCCAAAGTTGGGTCCAGAATTGGCTCCCAAAGGGCACCAATTCGGCCCCCACTTGCATTTGGTGCAAAATTGTTTATTTTTTTGTTCTAAACCCATTTCAAAGCTTCCCTAATAATGTAATGAAGACTTAGACACTTCTCTTTTAAAATAACTTGATTGTTTAAATCAATTTGGACTAAATGGAGTTCATAAACTCTTTTACCAAAATCATTGAAAACATTAGATTTAATTTGAATTTAAATAACCCAATCACCACATGGATTCAAAAATACCACTCAACAATTGAATTCAAACTCAAAAAACACATTTAGGCATCCATAGCAAAAGTTCCATAGATAAATTTTTGGCAAGAAAATGAAAGGAAAATTAATTCTTCCAAGGTAAAGTACCAAGCCTTGTATTTTAATTTCTTTTTTTTCCCTTCTCTTTCAAGCTCTTCCTTATCCTTATTTCCACCCTTGCCTACAAAAATTTCACAACACAACCTCAACCATAAACTCTAGAAATTTAGAACATGCACTACCCTTCCATTTCTTTTCAAATTAAGTCCTAATCTAACCTTATTAAACCTTAGAAACCTTAATTCTTCCATTTAATTAATCAATATCATCACTACTTAAGTTTTCCCCAAATCCACCATAAGAACCCTAATTTTAATCTCTCAAATTACTCATTAAAACTTGAAATTAGGATTAGAAATGAACTTACCTTAGTTTAGGACCTTGGATTCCACCAAAACCTTTGATAATAAACCTTAAAACTTGAAAATCACCACCTTTCTTCCTTCTCCTATGGCTTGGACGACCCTCCTTCTCAAGAGGGAGTTTTTGCTTTCTTCTTTCATGTGTTTTTGGTCCAAATGGCTGCCCAATTTGGCTAATAATGTGTTAAGACAAATGCTTAATTCCAATTGGTCCACTTTAAGACAAAATGGCCATTTTTCATTGGTACAATTGTCTCTCTCTTTTATTTATTTAAGGCCCAAGCCATTGGGCTTTCTTTTAATCATATTTTGGCCCCTCTTCTTCCCTTTGCTGTAATTTTATGATTTATGATGTGAAAAGACCAAAATACCCTCCGGCGATTGATTGTCTGTAACTTTTAAACCGTGTGGTTTTACGAAGTGAACCACATATGGTTTTGACCCTCTAGACCTCTACTTTCCACTTTTAAAGTCTATTTTAGGTTTCCAAGTCATTTTGAAAAATTACCAATAAGCCCTCGACTTTTTACAAAATTCCCTTTAGGTCCTTTCTTTGCTCGGGTTTGCCCGGGCTCCGTTTCTACTGACGATCGTTTCATATTCAACCCCTCGACGTCCTCTATGCACTCATGTGTATATTTTCTACTTTGGATTCATGTATAAATTTTAATTAATAATGACCAAAATGCCCTTAGTCTACGTGTCTTCGTTTCTCTCTAACGGGGCGTTTCCGAAGAAAGTCACAGTTCACAGTTTTTACCCGGTTTTTCTCTAGTTTCCATTTCATTATACTATCACATACATTATTAATACATCCCAGACTGGTCACCCATCGCCGTTAGTTACGCACGTTTAACCCCGGTCCTTTAATGAATTATAGCTTAACGGTCTAGGGTTAGCCGGATCTCTTTAGCATGCCTACTTTGTCAGCACGTGTGAATACTGTATACATAATTACTGTACATACCTGCTATGGCTGGTCGTGACATGTGAAGCCTTTGTTGTTGGCTATAATGATGTAAATGAAATAATAGGGGCATGATTGCCTAGTTTAATTATGAGAAATGAAATGAGAAATGAATTGTGAAAGAGATTGATAATGAGATAAATGAATTAATTGTGTGCCTAGTATGTTATTCAATTTTCAGAGTTCTGGGTTTGGCGGCATGCCTATGAATTACTGGACAGGTGGAAAGACCGGGTCGTAAGCCGAGTCCAGCTGAAAAATGTGAAATATGATATTTTTGAGGTGAAAAGACCGGGTCATAAGCCTAAAAAATAGTAACAGTCTAGCCGGGTTGAGGACCAAGATACTGGGGCCCTAGGGTCTAGCCGGGTTGAGGTCCAAGAGACTGGGTCTGTTACACTATCCATGGATATATATATATATATATGTATCGCCTACGGGCTTGATGAATGTGATTATGGACCAAAGTAATAACTCTGAATTTTGAATAACATATTAGATTCTTTTTGGGCCCATGCTTGTCTTTGTTTCAATGTGAATCATGAATGGTAAAACAATTGAATAAGATAATGAAATGTAATGTATTGAATTATAGCATTTTGAATATGATCTCTATTATTGAAAGTATGACATTGTAATTGCATTAAAGCATATTGTTATTGTGGTTTGTACCACTAAGCCGTTGGCTTAGCGCGATTGTGGTTCATTGCGCAGGTGACAGGGTAGAACTGGAGAGTTCAGCTAGACCGAGTCGAGTCTAGACTCTGAAGTGTTGATTGTGGGCTTAAAGATCAGAGACGAACTGCCAAACATGTATAAACTTTATGTTTTGTAAATATTTATTTTGATATATATGTATATGTAAATACCGCTACATTTTCCGCTGCTTAATAAATAAATGTTTTATTTGTTATGTTCCATAATATATATATATATATATATGAAATGTTTTAAATTTCCTCATATTATTGTAGAAGAGAAAAATTGGGTTGTCTTATATAAATCGTGGCACTCCTATATCCGGTATATGTATAGTACAGATGTAGTAGTATGTAGTGTGCGTATACGGGGTATAGGGGTGTTACAAAATGTTTTGGTATCAGAGCCTAGGTTTGAGATTCTCAACCTAGGTAAAATGTAAGAAAAAGAACATTTTGATTCTAAAAGTTGGTTTTTAAATAAGATACATGTTTTGGTATTGACAGTCTCTGATCTTTGATGAGGTATATTCTGCTGTGTTTGCAGATATAGGTAGTGATGGCTTCTCAGTCACGTCAGTCCATAGAAGGTAGTGCTGAGAGTGTAGCTCCTGAAGAGGGTAGAGATGGAGCTAGGGTTGAGAGAGCTGGAGAGGCACCTGCTCCTGTGCGAGAGAGACTAGATGCTGATGAGGTTCTGCCAGTTTGGCTAAGACATGTGGTAGAATTGTTGAGGCAAGCTCCAGTGCAGCAGCCACCGCCACCACAGCCACAAGTACCGGTGAGGCATTATGATAAATTGAGGAAATTTGGGGCTGAAGATTTCTTTGGTACTACAGATCCTGCAGTAGCTGAGCAGTGGTTGGATAGAGTTCAGAGGGTATTCATCCAGTTGCAAGCCACTCCTGAAGAGAAATTTGATTATGCTCGATCCCTTTTGCAGAAAGATGCTTATGATTGGTGGAAGACGGCTCCTCATGCTATGGATGATCCACCTACTTTGTCTTATGGTGATTTTCTGAGGGAGTTTAAGCAGAAATATACTCCGAGGGAGTATAAGGATGTCAAGAAGATGGAATTTCTGAATCTAAGATAAGATAACCGGACTATGACAGAGTATGAGGTAGAGTATATCCGGTTGAGTCACTATGCCGATGGGATTATTTCAGATGAGATTGACCGGTGTAGGAGATTTGAGGAGGGATTGAGGCCCTCTATTATGTGTATTATTGTTGGTTCTCGGTACCAAGACTTTTCTCAATTGGTTGCCGCAGCTAGAAGTGTTGAGAGAGCACATGGTATTGCAGCAGCTGCTACTGAAGAGGAGACCAGAGTTAGGATATCTCAGTTTGAGGCAGGGTCTTCGTCTATGAAGAGAGGCCGAGGAAGTTTTATTCCGAGAGTCAGTAAGAGCCTGAGGCAGTCGGGTAGGTCAGTTCAGTATCAGAGGCAGAGGCCGAGACCTACAGTTTTTGTAGCTAGTGCTCCGACTCCAGTGGTTCAGAGATCTACTCCACCTACATGTGTCCATTGTGGTAGGATACATGGGGGTGTTTGTTGGAAGATTGGTGGATTAGCTGTGTGTTTCAGATGTGGATCGCCTGA
Organism: Garcia nutans; assembly: GCA_947685225.1. Lineage (NCBI taxonomy): Eukaryota > Viridiplantae > Streptophyta > Magnoliopsida > Malpighiales > Euphorbiaceae > Garcia > Garcia nutans. The sequence continues at coordinate 44,933,497 of CANTUV010000008.1, forward strand.
TCATTTCATTTGAGATTGTCCTGAGATGCAGGAGCATAGGCAAGCAGATTTTGCAGTTTCTCGACCTAGTATGAGAGGAGGTCGAAGTGGCAGAGGTGTTAGTAGAGGTGGTCGACCTGGGATCAGTCAGAGAGGAGGCTCTACATCTAGAGGAAGTAGGCCAGATGAGGCTAGGTCTTCTCTGTGAGTGTATGTGATGCAGAGGCAACCGGATGCTTCAGCAGTCATTGCGGGTACATTTTCTTTATTTGGCATTTTAGTTCTTGCTTTGATTAATCCAAGATCTACTCATTCATACATAAGTGCATCTATCTTGCCTATGTCTGAATTGCATTCTGAGTCCTTAGGATTTGATGTCTTGGTGACAAATCCTTTAGGACATAGTGTTGTGGTGAGTAAGGTGCATCGTGATAGTTCAGTTGTGGTGCAAGGTGAAGAGTTTTTGGGTGATTTGATTGAAATGCCTTTTAAGGAGTATGATTTGATCTTAGGCATGGATTGGTTGTCTAAGCATGGAGCTGTGGTAGACTGTCAAAAGAAGAGTGTTACCCTGAGAACCGGTGACGGTAGAAGTGTGATGGTATCTGGTGAGCAGAGACAACTTGCATCCTTGTTTGTGTGAGCTGTTGTAGCTAGAAAGTTGATTAGAAAAGGGTGTGATGCTTATCTTGCTCATGTTGTGGATACTAGAGTAATGGGTTCTCAACTTAATAGTATACCCACAGTTGCAAAATTTTTAGATGTTTTTCTGAAGGAGTTGCCAGGGTTACCACCTGAGAGAGAGGTTGAGTTTGGTATCGATTTGTTGCCTGGTACCACTCCCATCTCTATTACTCCTTATTGAATGGCACCTGCTGAGTTGAGAGAGTTGAAGGTGCAGTTGCAGGAGTTGTTGGATAAAGGGTTTATTCGCCCTAGTGTTTCTCCGTGGGGAGCTCCTGTTTTGTTTGTGAAGAAGAAGGATGGTACTTTGAGGTTATGCATCGATTATAGGCAATTAAATAAGGTGACTATCAAGAATAAGTATCCCTTGCCTCGGATTGATGATCTTTTTGATCAGTTAAAGGGAGCAGCAGTGTTTTCCAAGATTGATTTGAGATCAGGGTACCATCAGTTGAGGGTTAGAGCTGAAGATGTTCCTAAGACAGCTTTTCGCACAAGGTATGTGCATTATGAGTTTTAAGTGATGCCTTTTGGATTGACAAATGCACCTGCAGCTTTCATGGATTTGATGAATAGGGTGTTTATGCCCTATCTAGATCAGTTTGTGGTGGTTTTCATTGATGATATTTTGGTGTATTCGCGTAATGAAGAGGATCATGATAAGCATCTACGGATTGTATTGCAGACCTTGAGGGAGAAGCAATTGTATGCTAAGCTGTCGAAGTGTGAGTTTTGGCTTAATCAAGTGACTTTTCTCGGTCATATAGTTTCAATGGATGGTATAAGAGTTGATCCGAATAAAGTTGAGGCCATTTTGAATTGGAGTTCACCGAAGTCTGTGACTGAAGTCAGAAGTTTCTGGGTTTGGCAGGCTTTTATCGACGGTTTGTGAAAGGTTTTTCTTTGATAGCTACTCCACTCACTAGATTACTTCGAAGGGGAGTTAGATTTGTATGGACAGATCAGTGTCAAGCTAGCTTTGAGCAGTTGAAGGGGATGATGACTCAAGCTCCTGTTCTTACTTTGCCTATGGAAGATAAACCATATGTGATTTATAGTGATGCTTCACATAATGGTTTAGGATGTGTTTTGATGCAAGAGGGTAAAGTCATAGCTTATGCTTCTCGGCAGTTGAAGCCGCATGAGCTTAATTATCCGACGCATGATTTGGAGTTGGCAGCTATAATGTTTGCTTTGAAAATTTGGCGACACTACTTGTATGGGGAGAAGTGTTTCATTTATACAAATCATAAGAGTTTGAAAATTTTGGGTGTTTAGAGAGAGCTGAATCTTCGGCAAAGACGGTGGTTAGAGTTGATCAAAGACTATGATTGTTTGATTGATTATCATCCTGGTAAGGTAAATATTGTTGCGGATGCCTTGAGTTAGAAGTCTTTAGTAGGTTTGACTGTTTATTCGCTCTCGTTGCTTGTTGAGTTGAGAGCGTTGCATGCTAATTTTGAGCTTTGTGATGATGGTGCTTTGTTAGCTCAGTTGCAATTGAAGCCAATGTTATTGGATAAGATTAAAGAGGCTCAATTGGCAGATGAGAAAATTCAGAAAGTTGTGTCAGATTGCCAAAATGGGGAGAGCCGAGATTTCCATGTGAGAAGTGATGGTAGCCTTTGGTTTAAGGATAGGTTGTGTGTTCCTGATGATGTAAGGTTGAGAAGGACTATTTTGGAAGAGGCACATCAATCAATTTTTGCTATGCACCCTGGGAGTACTAAAATGTATCATGATTTGAAGCAGCATTACTGATGGGTAGGTATGAAGATAGATATAGCGAAATTTGTATCCAAGTGTCTCACTTGTCAGAGGGTAAAAGCTGAGCATCAAGTTCCAACAGGGTTGCTTCAACCTTTATCAGCACCTAAATGGAAATGGGAACGTGTGACAATGGATTTTGAATCTGGTTTGCCATTGACTCAGAAGAAGCATGATGCTATCTAGGTGATTGTTGATCGGTTGATGAAGATAGCTCATTTTCTTCCAATTAGAATGGATTATTCTCTTGAGAAGTTGGCTGAGCTGTATATCAGTGAGATAGTGAAATTGCATGGAGTTCCAATTTCTTTGGTGTTTGATCAAGATCCTCAGTTTACTTCAAGGTTTTGGAAGAGTTTGCATGCTGCTTTGGGTTCTCGATTGCACTTTAGCACTGCTTTTCATCCGCAGACAGATGGGCAGTCAGAGAGAGTGATACAGATTTTGGAGGACATGTTGAGAAGCTGTGTCATTGAATTCTCTGGAAGTTGGGACATATTTTTGCCATTAATGGAATTTGCTTATAACAACAGTTATCAGTCTAGTATTAGAATGGCACCATTTGAGGCATTGTATGGTAGAAGATGCAGAACGTCTCTTTGTTGGAATGAAGTTGGAGAAGGTAAATTGGTTGGTCCTGATTTGATTAAAGAAACGGAAGAGAAAGTGAAAATAATTCGGGATCGGTTGAAAGCAGCTTCAGATCGGCAGAAATCTTATTCAGATTTGAAGAGGAGAGACATAGAGTTTGATGTTGGAGATAAAGTTTTTCTGAAAGTGTCTCCTTGGAAAAAGATTTTGAGATTTGGCAGAAAAGGGAAGCTAAGTCCCGTTTTATTGGACCTTATGAAGTATTAGAAAGAGTGGGACCAGTTGCTTATCGACTCGCTTTGCCACCTGAGTTGGATAGAATTCATAATGTCTTCCATGTATCTATGCTACAAAGGTATAGGTCAGACCCATCTCATTTTTTGTCAGTGGAATCCAATGAGGTGAGTCTAGATCTAACTTTTGAAGAAGAACCGGTTGCTATTTTGGCACATGGAGTGAAAGAGTTAAGAAATAAGAAAGTGCCACTTGTGAAGGTTCTTTGGAAGAATCATGGTAGAGAAGAGGCAACTTGGGAGAGTGAGCAAGCGATGTGAGATCAGTATCCTCAACTGTTTCAAACTTGAGATCAGGTAATTTCGAGGACAAAATTTCTTTTTAGAGGGGGAGAATTGTAATATCCCAAAGTATACTCTAAAAGTTTTGAAATATTTATTGTTGTATTTGGATTAAATGTATATGTTTAAATGGAAAGAGAAATGAGGTAAGGGAAGAGTGTATATGTTGTATATATAGTGATACATACAACATATACAAGTCAAAGAAATGGAAGTCAAAGAAGATTAATTAATTATTTTAAATTAATTAAATTAATTAAATGGAAAATTTAATTAGTGAGTGGATGATGATATTTATAATATTATATTACTATAATTGCTTGGTTGAGAACAAAAGAGAGATTGAGTGGTTAAGTGAAGAGGGAGAGTTGACTTGGTTCTTTTCTATTCATCTTCTTATTCTTCTTTCTTTGTTGGCCGACCATCACAATAGCAAGAGAGGAAGAGAGTTTTTGATTTTTCCAAACTCAAGATTGAAGGATGTTTCAAGTGATCAAGTTGGAAATTTAAGAAGTTTCATCATTTTTGGTAAGTTTCCACTTGATTCCTTAGTTTTCTTTTAAGTTGTACTTGAGTTTGATGTTGATTATTGATGGTATGAGTATGTTTGATTGTGGGGTGTTTGAGAGTATTTGGTTTATTTGATTTTAATTTTGGAGTTTGATTGAAGAGATAGAGTTAAGTTTGGTGTTGGAAGAGTAAGTGTGTGTGTTGAGTTGTGTGTATGTGATGGTTGTAAATTGGTGTTTGAAATATGTTTTGAATTATTTTGGTGTTTTTGTAAATTATTATGGTTTATGGGTGTGTTTAGTTAAGTTTGTTTGAAATGGAAAATGGTGGAAGTAAGAGGTTTGTTGGATGTATTGTTGTTGTTGCCGGAATCAGGATTTTTGGCCTGACATGCCCATGAGCACGACTAGGTCTTTAGGCGTGTCAATGATTCTGTTTTCTGGATGGGTGACATGAGCAGTGACACGCCCATGTCACTGAGCGTGTCACAGCTTCTGTGTTGTTGTAGCATTGACACGTCCAGTGACACGCCCATGTCACTGAGCGTGTCATAGCTACTATTTTGAGGGAGGATTGACACGGCCAGTGACACGCCCATGTCACTGAGCGTGTCAAAGCTTCTGTGTTGTGAGTTTAGGGCACGGTCAGGGACACGCTTGAGTTGTTGAGCGTGTCATGTGTAGAGTTTGCCCTAGTTGGTTCTTAGCCTTATTATCTCATGTGTATCTCTAAGTGAGTGTGTATGATCACCTTTGGTTTAGATTTTGAAGAGAGTTGAGTTGCCCTAATCCAAACGTTGGAGGATTCTTGGAAGAGGAAGTGTTTAGATTGGTGTGAGTTGCTCTTGAGGTAAGTACAAACCCTACATTATTGCATACATTTACATGACATTGGGACTTAACACATTTGGTTGTAAATGTGTTAAGTAATCTATTACATTGTTGATACATTTGATTAATGCTATGAATTGTATAATGTGAAAGATATGATGATCATTCAAATTGTATATCCAATGTAATTGGTTGTGTATACCATGATGATGAGATGTGAAGCCATTGTTGTTGGCTATAATGATGCAAATGGAATAATTGGGGCATGATTGCCTAGTTTAATTATGAGAAATGAAATGAGAAATGAATTGTGAAAGAGATTGATAATGATATAAATGAATTAATTGTGTGCCTAGTATGTTATTCAATTTTTAGAGTTCTGGGTTTGGCGGCATGCCTATGAATTGCTGGACAGGTGAAAAGACCGGGTCGTAAGCCTCAAAAATAGTAACAGTCTAGCCAGGTTGAGGACCAAGATACTAGGGCCCTAGGGTTTAGCCGGGTTGAGGTCCAAGAGACTGGGTCTGTTACACTATCCATGGATAGATAGATATATATATATATATATATGTATGTCCTACGGGCTTGATGAATGCGATTATGGACCAAAGCAGTAACTCTGAACTTTGAATAACATATTAGATCCTTTTTGGGCCCATGCTTGTCTTTGTTTCAATGTGAATCATGAATGGTAAAACAATTGAATAAGATAATGAAATGTAATGTATTGAATTATAGCATTTTGAATATGATCTCTATTGTTGAAAGTATGACATTGTAATTGCATTAAAGCATATTGTTATTGTGGTTTGTACCACTAAGCCGTTGGCTTAGCGCGATTGTGGTTCATCGCGCAGGTGACAGGGTAGAATCAGAGAGTTCAGCTAGACCGAATCGAGTCTAGACTCTGAAGTGTTGATTGTGGGCTTAAAGATCAGAGACGAACTGCCAAACATGTATAAACTTTATGTTTTGTAAATATTTATTTTGATATATATGTATATATAAATACCGCTACATTTTTCGCTGCTTAATAAATAAATGTTTTATTTTTTATGTTCCATAATATATATATATGAAATGTTTTAAAATTTCCTCATATTATTATAGAAGAGAAAAATTATAAATCGTGGCACTCCTGTATCCGGTATACGTATAGTACAGATGTAGTAGTATGTAATGTGCGTATACGGGGTATAGGGGTGTTACACAGGCTATTGCAGCTGCTGCTACTGAAGAGAAGACCCGAGTTAGGAGACCCCAGTTTGAGGCAAGGTCTTAATCTGTAAAGAGAGGTCGAGGAGGTCATTTTCAGAGGTTCAGTAGGGGCCAGAGGCAGCCTGTTAGGTCAGTACCACATCAGAGGCAGAGATTGAGACCTACAGTTTCTGTGGCTAATGCACCAACTCCAGTGGCTCAGAGATCTGTTCCACCTGTTTGTGTTCATTGTGGTAGAGCACACAGAGGTGAATGCAGGTGGAGGAGTACTTCGGGGGTATGTTTCAGATGCGGGTCGCCAGACCATTTCATCAGAGATTGTCTCGAGCTACAGGAGGATTGGCAGGCAAATTCTGCAGTTTCTCGACCTAGTGTGAGAGGAGGTCGTAGTAGCAGAGGTTTTAGTAGAGGTGGTAGACTTGGGTTCAGTCAGAGAAGGGGCTCTACATCCGGAGGCAATAGGCCAGATGAGGCTGGGCCTTCTCAGCGAGTGTATGTGATGCAGAGGCAGCCGGATACTTCAGCTATCATTGCGGGTACATTTTCTTTATTTGGCATTTTAGTTCTTGCTTTGATTGATCCAGGATCTACTCATTCATATATAAGTGCATCCATCTTGCCTATGTCTGTATTGCATTCTGAGTCCCTAGGATTTGGTGTCTTGGTGACAAATCCTTTAGGGCATAGTGTTGTGGTGAGTAAGGTGCACCGAGATAGTCCAGTTGTTATTCAGGATGAGGAGTTTCTTGGTGATTTGATTGAAATGCCTTTTAAGGAGTATGATTTAATTTTAGGCATGGATTGGTTGTCTAAGCATGGAGCTGTAGTAGATTGTCAGAAGAAGTGTGTTACCCTGAGAACCGGTGATGGTAGAGATGTGATGGTATCTAGTGAGCAGAGACAACTTGCATCCATGTTTGTTTCAGCTGTTGCAGCTAGGAGGATGATTCAGAAAGGGTGTGATGCTTATCTTGCTCATGTTGTAGATACCAGAATAGTGGGTTCTCAACTTGATAGTATACCCACAGTTGCTGAATTCCCAGATGTGTTTCCTGAGGAGTTGCCAGGGTTACCCTCTGAGAGAGAGGTTGAGTTTGGTATCGATTTGTTGCCTGGTACCACTCCCATCTCTATTACTCCCTATCGAATGGCACCTGCTGAGTTGAGAGAGTTGAAGGTGCAGTTACAGGAGTTGTTAGATAAAGGGTTTGTTTGCCCTAGTGTTTCTCCGTGGGGAGCTCCTGTTTTGTTTGTGAAGAAGAAGGATGGTACTTTGAGATTGTGCATTGATTATAGGCAGTTGAACAAAGTGATCATCAAGAATAAGTATCCTTTGCCTATAATAGATGATCTCTTTGATCAGTTGAAGGGAGCAGCAGTTTTCTCCAAGATTGATTTGAGATCAGGGTACCATCAGTTGAGAATCAGAGAGGAAGATGTTCTTAAGACAGCTTTCCGCACAAGGTATGGGCATTATGAGTTTTTGGTAATGCCTTTTGGATTGAAGAATGCACCTGCAACTTTTATGGATTTGATGAATAGGGTGTTTAGACCCTATTTGGATCAGTTTGTGGTGATCTTTATTGATGATATTTTGGTATATTCACATAATAAGGAGGAGCATGACGAGCACTTGCAGATTATATTGTAGACCTTGAGAGAGAAGCAGTTGTAGGCTAAGCTGTCGAAATATGAGTTTTGGCTTGATCAAGTGACTTTTCTCAGTCATGTAGTTTCAGCAGATGGTATTAGAGTTGATCCAAGTAAAGTTGAGGCCATTTTGAATTAGAGTCCACCGAAGTCAGTGACTGAAGTTAGAAGTTTTCTGGGTTTGGCAGGCTATTATCGACGATTTGTGAAGGGTTTTTCTTTGATAGCTACTCCACTCACCAGATTACTTTGGAAAGGAGTTAGATTTGTGTGGACAGATCAGTGTCAAGCAAGCTTTGAGCAGTTGAAGGAGATGTTGACCCAAGCTCCTATTTTTACCTTGCCTGTGGAAGATAAACCATATGTGATTTACAGTGATGCTTCACATAATGGTTTAGGATGTGTCTTGATTCAAGAGGGTAGAGTCATAGCTTATGCTTCTCGGCAGTTGAAGCCGCATGAGTTGAATTACCCGACGCATGATTTGGAGTTACAGCTATAGTTTTTGCTTTGAAGATTTGGCGACACTATTTGTATGAGGAGAAGTGTTTTATCTATACGGATAATAAGAGTTTGAAATACTTGGGTGTTCAGAGAGAGCTGAATCTTCGGCAGAGACGGTGGTTGGAATTGATCAACGACTACGACTGTTTGATTGATTATCATCCTGGTAAGGCGAATGTTGTTGCTGATGCCTTGAGGCGGAAGTCTTTGGCAGGTTTGACTGCTTATTCACTCTCGTTGCTTGTTGAGTTAAGAGCGTTGCATGCTAGTTTTGAATCATGTGATGATGGTGCATTGTTGGCTCAATTACAGTTGAGACCGGTGTTGTTGGATCAGATTAAAGAGGCTCAATTGACTGATGAGAAAATTCAGAAAGTTGTGTCAGAATGCCAAAAAGGAGAGAGCCGAGATTTTCTTGCGAGAGATGATGGCATCCTTTGGTTTAAAGATAAACTGCGTGTTCCTAATGATGCAAGATTGAGAAAGATTATTTTAGAGGAAGCACATCAGTCGGCTTTTGCTATGCACCCTGGGAGTACCAAGATGTATCATGATTCAAAACAAAACTATTGGTGGTCAGGTATGAAGAGGGATATAGCGGAATTTGTATGCAAGTGTCTCACTTGTCAGAGAGTGAAGGCCGAGCACCAAGTTCCAACAGGGTTGCTTCAACCTTTATCAGTTCCTGAATGGAGGTGGGAGCGTGTAACAATGGATTTTGTGACTGGTTTGCCGTTGACTTAGAAGAAGCATGATGCAATTTGGGTGATTGTTGATCGGTTGACGAAGGCAGCTCATTTCCTTCCAGTTCGGATGGACTATTCTCTTGAGAAGTTGGCTGAGCTGTATATCAGTGAGATAGTGAGATTGCATGGAGTCCCAATTTCTTTAGTGTCTGATCGAGATCCTCGGTTTACTTCAAGATTTTGGAAGAGTTTGCATGCTGCTTTGGGTTCTCGATTGCACTTTAGCACTGCTTTTCATCTGCAGACAGATGGGCAATCAGAGAGAGTGATACAGATTTTAGAGGACATGTTGAGAAGCTGTATCATTGATTTCTCTGGAAGTTGGGACAAACTCTTGCCGTTGATGGAATTTGCTTACAACAACAATCATCAATCTAGTATTAGAATGGCACCTTATGAGGCATTGTATGGTAGAAGATGCAGGACGCCTCTATGTTGGAATGAAGTTGGAGAAGGCAAATTTGTTGGTCCCGATTTGATTAATGAGACAGAAGAGAAAGTGAAAATAATTCGGGATCGGTTGAAAGCAGCCTCAGATCGGCAGAAGTCCTATTCAGATTTGAAAAGGAGAGACATAGAGTTTGATGTTGGAGATAAAGTATTTTTAAAAGTGTCTCCTTGGAAGAGAATTTTGAGATTTGGCCGCAAAGAGAAGTTAAGTCCTCGTTTCATTGGACCTTACGAGGTAATGGAGAGAGTTGGACAAGTGGCTTATCGATTATCTTTGCCTCCTGAGTTGGATAAAATTCACAATGTCTTCCATGTATCTATGCTATGAAGGTACAGGTCAGACCCATCTCATGTTTTGTCAGTGGAATCCATTGAGGTGAGTCCGGATTTGACATTTGAAGAAGAACCAGTGGTCATTTTAGCACATGGAGTGAAAGAGTTGAGACATAAGAAAGTGCCACTTGTAAAGGTTCTTTGGAAGAATCATGCGATGGAAGAGGCAACTTGGGAGAGTGAGCAAGCGATGCGAGATCAATATCCTCAATTATTCCAGACTTGAGAACAGGTAATTTCGAGGATGAAATTTCTTTTTAGAGGGGGAGAATTGTAATATCCCAAAGTATACCCTAAAATTTTGGAGTGTTAATTGTTGTATTGGATTAAATAATTTAAAGTGTATATGTTATGTATATGGAGATAAAAACAAAATATATATACAAGTCATTGGGTCCTAGAAGTCAAAAGAGATATTTTGATTAATTAAATGGATTTAATTATGTTAGTGGATGATGATGTTAGTGGGTGAATATTTTATTGTTTAAATGTATGGTGGAGAGTGTTTTGAGGAGAGAGTAGTTGAAGAGTGTTGACTTTCTTTCTTTCCTTCCTTCTTTCTTTCTTTCTTCTTCCTCGTTCACCTTCATCTTCTTCTTTCCTTCTCTTTGGCCGGCCACCCTTATCAACCAAAGGAGAAGAGATTTTGTTGCTTCCAAGCTCAAAAGATTGAAGGTTTTCAAGAGATCAAGTTGGAGTTTTAAGGATTTTCTTCACTTTTGGTAAGTTTCCAACTTGTTTCTTGGTTTTCTCTTGGGTTTGTGTTCTTGGGTTTTTTGGATGGTTGTTTTAGATGTGTTTATGGTTATTTTGGTGTGTTTGAAGTGTTTTGTCTTAGTAACTTTGATTTTTGGGTTTGGATTGAAGAGACAAGAGTTGTGGGCGTTGTGAGTTTGAGTTGTGTTATATGGTGGTGTTTGTGTTTGATGTTTGTGATTGAGTTATTTTAAGGTTTACTCAAGTATTTTTGAGTTGTTGATGGTTTTGGTTGAGTTATGTGTGGTTGTTTTGGCTATTGGAAGATGAGTGTTGGTTGTGGCTTTGTTGGTGTCGATTTCAGAATTTTTGGCCTGACACGCCCATGAGCACAGCCATGTCTTTGGGCGTGTCGTTGGTTCTATTTTCTAGGTTGGTGACACGACCAGTGACATGCCCATGTCACAACTTCTGTGTTATAGTAGCATTGACACGGCCAGTGACACGCCAATGTCACTGAGCGTGTCATAGCTTCTGTGTTGTTGGAGGACTGACACGGCCAGTGACACGCCCATGTCACTGAGCGTGTCATAGCTACTGTCTTGTTGGAGGATTGACACAGCCAGTGACACGCCCATGTCACTGAGCATGTCAAAGCTTCTGTGTATTGAGTTTAGGGCACGGTCAAGGACACGCCTGTGTTGTAGAGCGTGTCAAGTGTGGAGTTTGCCCTAGATAGTTCTCTTTCTTATTTTCTTCTTGTGTATTTCTAAGTGAGTGTGTATGATCACCTTTAGATTAGGTTTTGAAGAGAGTTGAGCTACCTTTATTCAAGTGTTGAGAGTTATCTTGGAAGAGGAGTTGATAGAGTGGTGTTGTTGCTTTAAGAGGTAAGTACAAACTTTGAATGATTGCATACTTGTACATGACATTGGGACTTAACACATTTAGTTGAAAAATTTGTTAAGTTACTTGATACATTGTTGATGAATGAGTTATATGTTGTGATATGCATATTGTGAATTTTATTGATGTATCAATGCAATTGAGTAAAGTATTGTATATGAAAAGAAATGTGGAAATAGGTGATATGAGATGCGAAAACATAACGTAACCAATCGATATTGAGATGAAATAGAAGAATGAGAAAAGATGATATTATTATAAGACAATGAGCCTATTTTGATTATGAGAAATGAAATGAGATAAATGAATTAATTGTGTGCCTAGTATGTTATTCAATTTTCAGAGTTCTGGGTTTGGCGGCATGCCTATGAATTGCTGGACAGGTGAAAAGACCGGGTCGTAAGCGGAGTCTAGCTGAAAAATGTGAAATATGATGTTTTTGAGGTGAAAAGACTGGGTCGTAAGCCTTAAAAACTGTAACAGTATAGCCGGGTTGAGGACCAAGAAACTGGGGCCCTAGGGTCTAGCCGGATTGAGGTCCAAGAGACTGGGTCTGTTACAATCCATGGATATATGTTGCCTACGGGGCTAGACACATGGTGTCATTATGGACCAAAGCAGTAAATCTGAACTTTGAATAGCATATTAGTTTCGTTTTGGGCCCATGTTTGTCTTTGTTTTAATGTGAATTATGAAATGTGATGCAAATGATTAATATATTGAAATATATAATGTAATGAGTTGACATATTCATATGTATTGTGTATGAGCATCGCCTTGATTTATATTGAATCAAAGTTTGTACCACTAAGCTTTCTGCTTAGCGCGATTGTGGTTCATCGCGCAGGTGACAGGGTAGATCCGGTTGTGCAGGAGGGCTCGTCTAGACCGAGTCGAGTCTAGGCTTGAGTTGTGAGAGCAGTGTTGAGTTGTGGACATCACGATCAGAGACAAACTGCCAGCATGTATAAATTCATATTTTTGTACTTATTGATTTTGAAGTAAACATATATATTTTCCGCTGCTTAATTAACAAATATTTTGAACATACTATTTTAGATAAGCTTTTGGGTACTAATGTTATATATATATATGTATTTTAACGAAGAAATATTTTCTCTATTACTATTTATAATATAGGTTGAATGTTTTAAGTTTATTCAGACTGACTTATGATGCTTATATGTTAAAGACTAAAGTTTTGGGTTGTTTGGAAATGAACCGTAGCACCCCTTTATCCGCTATGCGTATATCGCTTGTTGTGCGGGTGTATGTGGTGTGCGTATATTGGGTGTGGGGTGTTACAATTGTAGATTTAAGAGCCATGAACCATGTAGAGAAGGATAAAGGTGCCTTCGTAGATTACCTGAGATTTTCACATGGTGCAAGATGAATATATGTAGGAAACAACTGAAGAGTAGAGGTAAAAAGGATTGGCACATGAAAGTTGGTCATGCATAGTGATTTGACCCTATTCTTACATGACATTCTATATGCTCCAAAAATTCATCAGAATCTTGTCTCTGTGTTTGTTTTATTAAAGCTTGGTTTTAGTATTAACTTTCATGAACATGGTTTGAACTTTTTTTAGGCATAAGTTCGTATGGTATTGGATGTTTACTAAATGGTTTTATTGTTTTGGATGTTGACTATAATATAAGTAATGTTTGTTTTTTTGTTATTTACATCTTTTAATTTATGTGTGAATGATGTGAATGTGTAGCATGCTAGACTTAGTTATATTAGTTAGGATCGAATGAATAGATTAGGCAAAGAGAGCTTATTGGTGATATTAATAAAGTAGACTTATCTAGTTGTGAATATTATTGTAATATCCTTACACCCTATATATGTATAATAATATACCCGTATATGTAATGTACATATACAAAATATAAGAACGTTACAGAAATTAGCTATATTGTCACTCTCATTTAATAATATAAAAGTACAACATTGTAAATGTTTATACTACAATTGAAAAAATTTAGTAAAAATATAAATAGATTAACTTATCAAAAAAATTCTCTGGAAAAAATTTACTAGAGTATTGTTTGTAATTCCAATAAATCTCAAATCAATAAAACTCATCATGAAAAGGGAAAACACTCCCAAATTACAAGTTCTCAAATATCATTACTTCTTTCAACACCATCAAGTACTTCATAAGTATACAATGCTAACTCACCACCCAAGCCTTACTTCTCCAATGTCTTGCCTCTCTTTGATTTTACAACTTCACGTTACTCAATCCTAAACCACATGATAAGTGAAAATATTCCATTAGCACCACATTTCAAGCCATTTTAATCAATCAAGCATCAATTATACCTTTACTACCCAAATTATACCAAAACCCTAATTTCTTCCCTTACTACTTTATTCAAACTTCAATTAACCATAATCATTTCCATAATCCAACCATAACATCATTACATATATATCAATATAACATCAAAACAAGGCATTTTAATAATTAAGAAAACCTCCATAAAAACCCAACAATTCACATATTCAACCCTAAAAACCCTAACTTCACCAAAACTTACTCATATCCAACTTTCATACACAAAATCATCACATACATACTAAAACAAATTCAAAAAAAACCCTTTTTACCCATTAAGAACACTTCCATCAAGATTCCAAATTTTCACATAAACTAAAACTTAAAGAAAAACTCTTAAATCATAAAGAATTCTTACATTTGGTTGATTAATCTTCAAAATCATCTTAGATCCCTTGGAAATCTTGTAAAATTTGATAGGATTGAAGCACAAATCCTCTCCCTTGCTTACTCTAAAAAATTGGCAACTCTAATGGAGATGGAGAAGATGAAGACTTTTATTTATACATTTTGATTTCCAAGTTTACTCCTCACCTTTATACATAATTACAAATTATTTAATTATTAAAATATTATGATATTTTCCTTCTCCCTATCCATAATTATTTATTTATTTTTACTTTTTACTTTTTACTTTGACTTTGACTTTTGACTTTTTTATGAAAGTGTATATGTTAGGTATATGCCATATATATATTATGTATATCCATTATATATCTTATAAAGATCTTGTGTATACATTAGGTATATACTATACATATACCTCTCTCAATACTCTAATTAGCCCTCCATATTAAGTAATCTTATGTCTACTAAAGGTACGTATGTTACAATTATCTAGATAAAAAGATGGTAAAAAAAAACCATTTAGGAAAGGAACTAGAGCTGATATTCCATTGCAGTTAATTCATTGTGATATTTATGGTCTAATGAATATAAGGGCAAGACATGAGGTTGTTTATTTCATCACATTTATTGATGATTTTACTCGTTTTGGTTATATCTATTTGATATCTCACAAATCTGAGGCTTTAAGTTGCTTTAAAAGATTTTTGAATCTTGCTAAAAATCAATTATATAAGAAAATAAAAGCTTTAATAACCAATCGAGGACGTGAATGCTTATCATATCAATTTATGGATTTTTGTGATGAAAAAGGGATAAAATGCTATTTGGCTATTATTGGAACACTGCAATATAATATTGTTGCAGAAAGAAGAAACAAAACTTTGCTAGAAATGGTTAGGTCAATGATGGCATAAGCAAATTTACCTATCCCCTATTGGGTGCTGCATTATTAATTGCCACTTTTATACTTAATCATATGCCTTCTAAATCAGTTTCATCAATGCCATATGAGTTATGGACTAACCATAAATAAGATCTAATTTTTCTAAAACCTCATGGATGTATTCATATGATCATGAACCTTCATATAAATATGGAAAATTAGGTTTAAGAGGGAAGAAATATATCTTCATAAGACACTCCGAACAATCCAAAGCATATGTTTTCATTGGAGAACAAACAAGCGGCCATGTGATTGAATTTCAATCACGAGATGTTATATTCTCGGAGAATGAATTTCCAAAATAGGGAGAGGCAGGTCAAGACCTAACTTTAAATGAAACTTTGGACCAAACCACTTCCGTTATAAATACTCAAGTGTATCCACTTTCAAATGGGAGCAATTCAAGAGATCATGAATTAATTTCATATAATTTTCAATTGCAACTTGTGCTGGACCCAACTACTAATATTAGTCCAAGTGGGAGTAATATGAACATTGATAAATCAATTTTTCAATCTCAAATATGATGAATGAGTCATAAAATATTCCTCATCGTTTGAAGGGGGAAGCTTTTATAGTTATTATACAAGAAGAAGAAGAGCTAAAGAATATACATGAGGCTCTTAATTATCCTACTAAGGAAAAATGGATGAAAGTAATGACATAAGAGATGGAGTTTATAAGGTCAAACCAAGTTTGGAAATTATTTGGTCTTTCAAAAGGATGAAAAGCCATTAGAAATAAATGTGTTCTTAAAATCAAGCGAAACTCTGATGTCTCAATTGATAAATACAAGGCTCACCTAGTGGCAAAAGGGTATATACAACATGAAGGTATTGATTATGAAGAAACCTTTTTCCTTATTATGAGATTTACCTTAATACGCCTCATCTTGACTATTGTAGCAAGCATGGATTTTGAGTTTCAGAAAATGGATGTGAAGACTGCTTTTCTCGATGGAGAAATAGAAGAAGAAATTTACATGGAACAACCTATGAGTTTCATTAAAAAAAAGGCCAATAAAATAAAGTGTGTCGATTATTAAAATCAATTTATGGCTTTAAGTGGTCTTCTAGATAGTGATACATTAAATTTCACAAAGCTATCATAACATATGACTTTGTTATGTTAGATGAAGAATACTGTGTATATGTTAAACGATCAAAAGATAAATTTGTTATCTTGTCAATGTATGTAGATGATATATTAATAGCCGAGAATGATAAAGATTTTATTGTCTTTGTCAAAAATTGTTTATCATCCAATTTTGAAATGAAAGATATAGGTGAAGCTATATTCTTAGAGTTAGGATTTCAAGAGATCGTTTAAAGAAATTATCTCTATCACAAGAGCTATACATAAAGAAATTTATTGAACGATTTAATATGCAAAAATGTAAAACCATAGATATTCCTATTGCAAGGAGTGAGACGTTGAGTTGTAGACAATGTCCCAAGACTCTAAAAGAGAAAGATAAAATGAAAAAAGTTCTATATTCTAGTGTGTAGGAAGTCGAATGTATGCAATGTTGTATAAAAGACCTGATATTTATTTTGACATTGGAATGGTAAGTAGATATTAATCCAATTTAGGGCAAGCACATTGGTTAGCCATTAAAATAATTCTAAGGTATCTGAAAGGTATTGTTGATTATGAGCTGTGCTATTAAGGAAGTGATTTGCATATTGAAGGCTATACGGATGCTGATTTGGAATGTGATTTAGATGAGAGAAAATCTACCTCCAGATTTGTATTCTTGTTAAATAATGGCACCATATCATGGAGTAGTAAGAAACAAACATGTATATCTTTATCAATAATAGAAGCTAAATTTATAGCATTTTTAGCTGCAATACAAGGAGCAGTATGGCTTAGAAGATTCTTAAATCATTTGGAGGTAGTTAGCAATACTGTAAATCCAGTGCTGCTGGTCAAAAGTGATAGCCAAGCAACAATTGCTTACAGAAAAGATTCAAAGTTTCATTATAAAGCTAAGAACATAGATACTAAATATAATTTTATAAGAGACATGGTTACATGAAAGGATGTGAGCATAAGTGCATATTTATGCATAACATTATAACAAATCCAATGACAAAATTGATTCTTAGAGATGTATTTATGAGATAATAAAATTTTTAGGATTGTATAGTTGTAAATGTGCTGAATAATTGATGTTTCCCATAATGTTTAAAATTATACATATAAGTGCCTATGGATTGTTATGAATATATGCATTGGGATGCTTAGAGCATTTATAAAAGGTATGTTGGACATATTGATGATTAGTCCTCTCACACGGATAATCGCCTTTGAAATCACGTGATAATAGAGATGAGGCAAGTTTTAAACTTAATATCTATAATGATAATTAGAAGCCAGAGTTTAAAGCATGATTGTCGCTTTAATAAAGATTTAAGATGATGACGTATGAATAATACTATGTTCGAAAGTGAATATTTTTGCTATTCACTTTAATATGTTCAATGCCAAATGTAAGTTTTGGTGTTGTTGAAAGAGTAGTTTTTCTTAGAGAACTCAATTCAGATATTATGTACGTCTAAATTATAATTTATATGATTTTGAAAATAGAGTTAAGACATACACTTCACGGGAGAGGAGAAACTATCGTAACATGTATTTTCACACTATGTAACACCCTCACACCCACAAATATCATGACACGTACATATGATACAAGGGTGCTACAAAAAAAGAATAATAGAAAACATTAACTTATAGACCTTAGTTTGGGAATAATATCCAAACTCATTTAAAAGCCAAGTATTAGAAGTATATATATATATGTTTATAACAAATTAATAATTAATAATATTAACTAAAATATAGTTAAATTAAGTTACATAATAATTCTAAGAAAAATTTGCAGAGTTCTGTTTATAAAATCAATAGAACCAAAACTGTAAAATAGGAAACCCTATAAGAAAAGAATTTCTAAAATCCATACATTTCCACAGAACTCCTCAACTACTTCAATTTTAAACACTTTAAGGCAACACAATCTTTTATACATTATAGTGGACTAAGTAGTATATATATAATATTTACTTCAACAAAGTATATATAAACCCTCAATTGGTTTTCAAAATATGCATCATAAAGATTTATAGATCCAAAATACATTTGATGCAAAAGTTATAAATGATATGTACTCATGCAACACTAAAAAATGTGGTATTGTAGTAAATCTTCAAGCCTCTATAGTCTTCTAGAAACCCTAACCCTTCTTAGAACTACTAAGACTTCTTCTATCCAAACCCCTATTACCTGTGCGATAAAATTTAATCGTGCCAAGCTATATAGCCTAGTGGTATATAATTTAATAACGGAACATAAATAAAGCAAAGATCTCATTTATGATATAAAACACATTTCCCTTCAAATAGATGCAATACACTTTAACAAATTAATATTTCATAAATCTTAAGACATATTATGGTTAGAATACATCATACTCAAATAAGTCCCTACATAACATTCAAGTTTCAAAAATATTGAATTGGCCCATCACGAGCCGAAGGTCTCTACACCAGAGACTGAGTGTAGTATGATACTAGTGTATCTCATCCAAAGGTGTATAAATAACATCTCCTCAACATTGAAGTGTCATGATACTAGTGTATATCATCCGAAGGTGTAAAAATATATGTGATACCAATGTATCTCACCCTAATGTGTGTATAGCGTCATGACGTATCGTTCGCATGCCAACTTGACGGCACCAAATTCAATATCACAAAATAAGAATATATGTAGGGCAACAAATCACAATAGTATTACATCAATTTTCCACATCTTCATCTCAAATCATCATCTTTCATAGTCCTCATAGTTCATTAGAACTCACATAATCAACATATAAAATTTCGATAGCCACATTCACATTGTACATAATTTCCATAATACTAATGAGCTTTTTTAAATATTACAATCCACCATAACATAATAGTTTTAAAAATTCAAATCAATATTCAAATTACATTTTTGTTAAAAATTTATAAAATTCATATAACAATATTATACCTTAAATATGTATAATACATATATCCCATATACATAAAATATATATCTAGGACATAAGGATACTACAGTAATTACATTTAGAAACCCTCACCTAGATATTTAAAATAATTTATAAATTATAAAAGAAAATTCTCTGAAAATTTTTTTCCAGAGTTTTATCTGTATTTTCTATAAATTCTACAATCAACAAAAACACAACCTGCATTGAAAATACACTTCCAAATAAAGTTTCTAAACTTCCAGCTTCTCTCTATTAAATACTCAAATATTTAAAGACTTATATAAAATGTATAAAACACTAAACATTTCCCAAAATCTTAATACTTGTCAATCTCCATTTCTTTATACAAAATTAATCATTCAATAAATAAAAATAATGTACATTATATAACTACTCAAAATTATATAATACCTCCCTTGTTTCAAATACATTTATAAATGGTTAATATATTGTACAAATCAAATGTCCTCAAACAGTCTTATACATGATATGCAACACTAATGGTCTCGTGGCATGCATAACCTCCAAACCTTAATCACAATCTGAACTTCTCTGATTTGCTCTTCTAACACCTGCTGATATACATTATCGCACTAAGCAAATAGCTTAGTGGTACATGCTATAACAAAACAAACAACTTAAATAATACCTAAGCATACTCTCTTATCATCTTTCTTAAATTAACACTTATAAATATACCTTATCTAGATATATTATAGTTATAAATTTTTATGTCATTTATCTATTCACCATATAATTTATCATACATACGCTAACATATTACCATCACACACATACATCCAACACATGTATTATTCAATATCACATATGACATTTCCACAGAGCACAACTTGCCAACACCTCATCATTCTGTCACAACATTACCAATATTATTCATGACACAATAATGCATCACATGTTGGGCCCAACTATTCCCTACACTATAATCAAGTTTCAAAACAATTGATTTGGTCTATTGTGACACTAGTGTGTCTAGCCAGAAAGAAAAATCATATCAGTTCCATGACCCAGCTCTGCTCGGGTCCACAAACTCATGACCTAGCTCTGCTGAGGCTCATCAACATATAATCCCCAACATCAATTTCTGGAAACAAGTTATTATGCAAAGCAACACACATCACATAATCATTCATCTCATCATAAACAATCACATTTCTCAAGTGATCAATTTATAAATAAATGTAACACCCTTATATCTTAAATACATATAATATGTATACCTCGTATACATAAAATACATATCTAAGACATAAGGATACTATAGTAATTACATTTAGAAACCCTCACTTGGATATTAAACATAATTTATAAATTGTAAAAGAAAATTCTTTGAGAAAATTTTTGCCAGAGTTTTATTTGTATTTTCCATAAATTCTACAATCATAAAAAGCATAACTTGTATTGAAAGTACACTTCCAAATAAAGTTTCTCAACTTCCATCATCTCTCCATTAAATACTTAAATATTTAAATACTTATATAAAATGTATAAAACACTAAACATTTCCCAAAATCGTAATAGTTCTCAATCTTCTTTTATTTATACAAAATTAACATTTAATAAATAAAAATAATGTATATTATATGCCTACTCAAATTATATAATACCTGTGAGCGAAGATTTTCGCCCCCACTCCCATGTGGAATGGTTCTTACGACTTTGACACTATTAGGCTCAAGGCCTTAGAGAACACGGGCCTAAATACGGAGAAAATGGAGTCGCCACTCGAACAGGCCGAAAAAAAAAAGAGGTGGATGACTTGATTCCTAAGGAATCTCTAACCTCCTATTGGGTTCGAAAAGTTGGATACATATGGGGAAGGTGAGAAATGGCCCAGCACCCCCATAATGCCCAGTTAATTGAAATCGACCTCCTTTTCAGGTCTTAATATTATAAAATTCTTAAATATAATGATATTATCCATAATACATGTAATCATAAGAATAAACAAATACTTTATTAAAAATCATAGCAATGTTCAAACAAAACAAATAAATAGGCACCTATTCATGGATGGAAACATGCCTTTACAATTGTTAAATGTCCAAAAGAAAACAAATAAAATAGGATACCCACCAATTGGTTGAAACATATCCTTTACATTGATCCAATACTTAAAATAAATTGAGTTACATGAAACTTAACAATTGAGGTACCCAATCATGGAAACATACCTCTCACAATCCAAATAAACAAACATAATTCAATTAAATAAATGAGCAATAAGATAATTAAAATGTATCATCCATTGTAAAGCATGTAATAATAAATCAAGCAATCCAACCTAGATTAATCACAAAGATTTACAATCCACAAATAAATATTGACCCCATCGATGAGCCCATACGGCGGTCCTGCTATCCTGTTAATAGGCCGGGGTTAAGGGGCAGCGCCCCTGAAAAATTTGAAAATTGGTTTTTAGGGTTTTAGATTTTGGTTTAAAAATTAATATTTTAGGTTTAAGATTTAGAAAATAAGGTTTTTGGATTTTTATGAAAATAACATTAGGGTTTAGGGTTTGAGTAAATTAGAAACAAGCTACTGTAGAATTTATAAATAAATAATCATACACTCAAAAATTATCAATTTAAGCACGTTTAGATTACTGGAATTAAAAAATTACCGAGATCAATTTGTATGAAGGATAATCAACCTCATATGGAAAATTAATTTGCTGTATTTAAATAGATTCAATTTTAGAGACGTACCTTCATTTGTTGATTCCACCAATAATCAAACTTTGTTCCAAACTTTTATTTGCACCAACCTTATATTTGTTAGTTGAATTGAGTACAAGACAATTAGCTAAGCTACTACCTTCTCAATACGTTCTCACTGATTGATATTTAAGTTTTGTTGCTCTCCTGAATTGCTTCCTCTTGCTAAGAGTTGCTGGAGTTCAAAAGTTCATTCAAGTTAAAAGTCCGTGAAGACTGCTCTCTGCTGAAAGTTCCTGATAGCTCCCTCTTTCTCGGTTTAAAGTTTTTATTTATAAGAACATGCATGCATCAGGTTAAAAGTCATGGGAGTTTTTCATTTTAAAAATGGATCCCCTCTGATCAATATCGAATTAAAACCACGTAGTAAACCGAGGCCATATCGAACTCAAACCAAGCAAACCCGTCAAAACATAAGTCCATATCAAATTGGGAAGGCTCTAATTCAATATGGAGCCTATCCTATATCAAATATGGGCATCCCAATTCTATATGGCTATCCCATATTGAATTGGAGGAGCTAGTTTGACTTCAACACACCCCTGAATGCCCTAACATCGAATTAGATCCAATCAAATCTTTAAAATAAACCTCTTTAGGGTTTTAAAGGTTCCACCATTTCACCATATAATCAAAAGGTTTATAACTCAGGCAATGGACAAGTCAGGACAAAAATCAAGGGTCTATAGTTTGCCTCCTGCTTGAACGATCTGAGACTTTAGTAGAAGAAAGTGAAAAGCAACATGTTTTTTAGTAGATTTTGGATGAGGATGGGTTCTCAACCCGATGTTGAAGTTGGTTTGGGTTCTAGACCCAAAATGAGTTCTGGACTTGAAAAAGATTTGGTTTGGGTACTTGGACCTGAGATTGGGTATTGGACCCGAGACTGAATTTTTGGATTCTCGACCCTAAACTAGATTTTGGGTTCTCGACCCGAAACTGGATTTGGATGCTCGATCCTAAACTGAATTTGGGTGCTTAACCCAACACTAGATTTTAGGTGATTGATACGAAATTGGATTTTTGGGTTCTCAACTCGAGACTGGATTTGGGGTTCTCAACCTGAAATTGGATTTGGATAGTCGACCCAAAACTAGATTTGGGTTTTCGATCTAAGACTGGATTATGGGTGCTTGACCTGAAACTAGATTTTGGGTGTGTGAGTGGGGATTTTTGCCCCCACTCTCGGTTAGGCTCGGGGCCATAGAGAACATGGAACTAGACCTGGAGAAAATGGAGTTGCCACCTGGACTAGCTGGGAAAAAGAAAGAGGTGGATGACTCGATTCCTAAGGAATCCTCAACCCCCTAATGGATTTGGAAAGTTAGGTACGTGTGGGGAAGGTGAGAAATGGCCCAGCACCCCCACAATGCCCGGTTCATTGGAACCGACCTCCTTTACAGGTCTTAATATTATAAAATTCTTAAGTATAACAATATTATCCATATTACATGCAACAATTAAAATAAAGCATCATTATATTAAAATCAAAGCAATGTCCAAACAAAGAAAATAAATGGACACTCATTCGAAGATGGAAACATGTCCTTACATCATCTATGTCTAAACTAAATAGGACACCCACCGAAAGGTGGAAACATGTCCTTTACATTGGTCCAAAATATAAAAGAAATTTAAATTACATGATATTTAACTAATGAGGTACCCACAAAGTGGAAACATACCTCTTACAATTTTAATACTAAAACAAACAAATAATAATCATAATAATAAAGAAAATAATCATCCATGGTAAATTAAATAAATCAAGCATTGAAATTAAATCAACCATCAAAACATATAATAAACTACATAATCAAATCTAAAATTAAATAAAGCAAGTAAAGATATAAATTAGGGTTTACTGTTTCAATTTAGAGTTTTTTAATTAACATTTAGGGTTTTGGGATTTTAGAATTATTATTGTTATTATTTAGGCTACTGTAAAGATATTGAAAAATTGGAATGGATTAAGGTTTTATACATTTAAGAAGTAGTAAGGTTCTTTGGTTGATCAAATTAGGGTTTAAGGATAACATCATGAAATTAGGGTTTTGGAATCTTAAAACATTAGAGTTTATAATTCATGGTTACTGGATTGTGATTTTAGGTTTACTGGATCATAGCTTTAGAATTTAGATTTACTAGATTGGATTTTTAAGTTCACTGGATTAGGGTTTAGGGTGTTGTTGAATTTGTCATAAAGCATTGATGCTTTAAGAATTTAGGGTTTAGGAAAACTAGGGTTTACCGTATTAGTTTTTGAGAAAATTAGGATTTTTGATATTTTGGAAAACATATTTGATTTTAGGATTTAAGAAAACAATTTAGAGTTTTATAAAAGTAATCATGATTCGTAGAAAACGTAAAGAAGATTAGGGTTTGAAGATTTAAGAAAACATTTAAAAATTTTAGACAAAAAGTTATGATTTAGATGAAAATAGTTCGGGGAAAACAATTTAGGGCTTTAAAGTTTTTGAAAACAGGAGAGAAAAAATTTTAGGGTTTTAAGGTTTTTGGAAAAAGAAAAATAGTTTTAGGGTTTTGAATTTTTTGGAAACAGAAGAGTAGTTTAGTTTTTTGAAGTTTTGGAAACGGGAGAGAAATACTTTAGGGTTTTAGGGTTTCTGAAAAGAGAAGAATAGTTTTAGGGTTTTGAAGTTTTGATCATTGATTAAGGTTACTGGATGAACACATTCCTAAGTTTAATGATTTAGGTTACTGAAATAAAAATCAATGATAGATGTATTTAAAGGAAAATATGGCAATAACATTGTAAATATAATCAAAGCAAAGATTTATAATCAAACCTCCATTCGTTGGTTCCACCAAAATTGGTTTCTGGATGAACAATGACAAAGGTAGTGTTGCTGCCTTTGAATGGATTGTTGATTGCTTCTTGTTGCTAATGTCTCTTACGTTAGGGTTCTTCTGTCTCTTTTTTCCTCCATTAAAAACCAATTTTTGATCCAATCAAAAGTCTAATTTTCAATCCCTTAATTCTGAGTTTTAGTGTGTTATTTATAGGAAAAATCATAAACATACTTCTAATTGTTTAAGGAAATTAAAACTAATTAGGAAAAGAAACCAAAACTAAATAGAATTTGGTTTCGGAAAAACTGCGTTGGAAAATTACGCTGGCGAAAAAATTGCTGGCGAAAACTAAGAACGACTGCGGGCGGGCGTTGGGGCGGCTGGCCAATTTGCCGCAGGAAGGCCCAAGGCCATTTCGCCCGTAGGAAATTCCTGCGGGCGAATTGGCCTGACCAAGCCAATTTTCGGCTATGAATTTTTTCGTCGCTGATTTTTCTGTCGATGATTTTTATTTTTATTTTTATTATATATTTTTTATTTTTATTTTTATTTTATTAACTTTACCATTTTTATTTTATTTTTATTAAAAATTAAAAATAATAAATACTAAAATAAATATTATTTAATTAAAATATCACAAAAATTATTTTGGACTATAAAAAATATTAGACTAGACTGGGTCAAAAATTAAGGGTCTACAGGGTGCTTGACCTAAAACTGGATTTTGGGTGCTCGACTCGATACTGAATTTGGATTCTCGATCCAAGATTGGATTGTGGGTACTCGACCTAAAACTGATTTGGATTCTCGACACGAAATAGAATTCTCGATCCTAAACTGGATTTAGGTGCTCGACCCGAAACTGAATTTGGGTTCTCGATCAGAAATCAAATTCTGAATTTTGAGCTCTCGACCCTAAGCTAGATATTGGGTTCTCGACCCGAGGCTGGATTGGGTTCTCGGCTCAAAACTATATTTTGGGTTCTCGATTTGAGGCTGGATTTTTGAGTTCTCGAATTGAGGCTGGATTGGATTCTCGACCTGAAACTGGATTTTGGGTGCTTGACCCAAGACTAGATTTTCAAGACTAAATTTTTGGTGCTCGACCTGAAACTGGATTCAAGGTTCTCGACCCAAAACAAAATTTTAGGTTCTTAACTCGAAACTGGATTTTTGGGTGCTTGACCCAACACTAGATTTTTTGTCATTTGCATCTCCATTATTATGGTGTTCCTTCTTATTCTTTTTATTCTTCCTTTTACAAAAAATTCAGCTATTTTTTAGCTGGCCTTCATATCCTCTCTTTGCCTCCTGCGTGGCAAAATATTTGAAAGTGAGCCTGAAAATATTTTGTGCATGCATAAACTCAAAAAATTGAAAGGAAAAACTTTGCCCCCTGTGTAGGCTCAAACCAATGATTTTGTTCCCATGCAGGCTCTGATTGATGTTTGTGTTGTCTAGTTCTTCACACAAGTTTGCATTTCTTCTTTTGCCAAATGACTGGAGCTTCCTCCATCAATGGGCTTTCTATGCCACCTAATTCAATATCTTCTTTTGATTCTTTACTTCACAGGGTATTTGCTGCCCACTTTGACAAATAATAGGTAACACAAGATAACAAAATGCAATGTGATATGCTCATGTATGCATGATATGCATGAATAATACTTACAATGGTTCCACTGACTCACAGACCGAGGTGCTCAGCTGAAGTGTTCTCATTGGTTCTTTCTAGATGCCCGTTCAGGTATTGCTTTGGAATGACAGAAGGCTTTGCATTTATGGCTTTTATTTTAAAGATGTTGAAAACATGAGCAGTGTAGAGGCCCCAAGCAGCAGAGATACATCCATTTCAAATTATGATTCAACACTTCAATTGGTAGCTTCTTCATAACCTTGCCAATAATCATTTACTTTGCCCAATGTGTCCTTCGAGATTCGATGGTTCAACATACTTCCCTTAACTTGAAAGCTTTATATAACAAAAACACATTTTTTTAAAAATCTTATTTTGGCTTTGTCAAGTTAGTGTCATTATACCTCAGGACTCAATTTTCGGAATTAACATATCTATAACATGACAACCCTAGTTATCGTACTAAACTCAGAAATCATTTCTATTTGAGCAAGAACTGTTGCACTTCAGATAGGCACATGCACATTACTTGGCCAAAGGTCTCATTGAGTTTGAATATTATCTATCTCATATGTATGCTTATCCAAACTATATCCACTAATAGACTCTAACTACTAAGAGAGATGAACAAGTCTTTAATAGGCTTAAAATGAGATCTATAAGGGACACGGGTCAAATGAAGGCCATTTGTAAGTTGGAACCATTGTGACACTATGGGCAAACTCTCACACTACAAATTTCTTGTTTAGAACCTTAGGCAGTTGAGAGCAATCTTGCTAGACTCCAATTTCCTTCTATCTCCTTAGAAGAAATATAGAATTGATTAAAATGATCTTCATCTTTTCTTTTTGCTTTTGCACAAACTCAGGACCTACTTTTTTCTATTTCTTTTTCCTTCTTTCTTTTTTTTTCTTTTCTCTTTTTTTAGGGGGGGTCTTAATTCCAGAAGAATTGTCTTGACTATAGATGAGTGGAGTAGAGTGAGTCTACTTCAGTGAGGATAAATACTCTGTTATCCTGACTTTATCTCAATAAGTTTATGATATTAGGTCTAATTTATGTGTCCTTCTACTATCATTATAGTATGGAGAATTTCAACTATCCTCATGATCTTAACTATGCATTCCTTTCTTTTGATATTCTTGCTTCTTTACCTTAGTGATCATAAGACTTGTCAAAGGTGTAGCATTAGCTCGGGGTAAGTTATTGGGTTTGTAAGCCAATGAAAAGTAAGCTAAAATTTACGAAGGCTCAAAGAGACAACTAGGAATTGATATTTAATTGGGTAGATACTAGTTGTTGGCTTACCAAACAATGCCTAGATCATCTCTCCCTTAAATAAGAAGAGTTTAATTTTGCCTCAAAAATTTGTCAAAGCATGTTATAAGATTGGCTAGGACCTCGACAAATGTCATTATGTAGGAGCTCTCTCTAAGTAAGCATACATAACTTAATGCTATAGAATAGTTCCCTCGCCTAGTAAATTCATTCAAATTATAGTGCATAGATATACTAATTTATGACTATCAAGCTAGATTTTTCATTGGTTGAGCACCAAAATGAACAAAGACCGTAAAAAATTTAATGAAAATAATTTATTCGAACAAGCATAATTTGAAAAACATAATTGTTCTAATTAAATATTAAAGAAAGCAAAATAGAAGAGCAACATTCAAGCCAAGGGAAGTTCGTTGAATTTAGCTTCTTCTCTCTCAACATCTTGAATACTCTCATCTTGAAAAGAGGATAAGAAAAAATCTTCCTCCAATCCTATTCTTACCATGAAGGTTGCTGGTGGAGGTACTCTTCCAAATTTAGGCAAATGATTGCTCTTGGTATTGGACTTATCAGGCTCACGTAACTTTCTACTGCCAATCAAATCTTGGATTGCGTGCCTTAAATGAGCGCATTTATTGGTCTCATGCCCTTGTATTTGATGAAATTGACAGAAGTCCTTGGAGTCAAAGTTTGATGGCAGAGGATCATGTAGTGGTCAAGAAGCCAACGATTGTAATAATCCTTTCTTTTGAAGTTTGTTGAAAACCCAAGACAGTAGCTTCTCTAATTTTGAAAACTACCTTCTACTTCCTTGACCAGTGGCATTAACATCAAGTTCCTTATGTGCACTTTGATTGCCAGGCTGATAATTTTGTTTTGCAAAAAAAATGGTTCTTCTCTCTTTCCCATCCTTCTTTTTGTAAACCAGCTTGGAGAAGATCTTTGAAATCCCTTATAAGGGTGTGAGACAGCCTTTCACGGAGATTGGGTAGGACGTCTCTGACTATCATTCTTATTTGGTCTGACTCATCAGACCTCCTCTTGAGTAATGCAGCTTTTTTTTTCCACCTTTTCACGTAATCAATAAAGTTCTCATTTGGTCTTTGCCTAATGGACTCAACTTCAATCAAAGTAACCTCCAACTCAGCATTATACCCATACTGTTGAATGAAGGCTTTGTACAATATATCCCAATCTCTTTGGGTACTTTCTTCCTAGGTATTGAACCAATTCTGGACAACAGGGTCTAATGAGAGCATGAAATACCTTAAAGTTTGAGCCTTAGTAGTTTTGGTAGACTACATGGTAGTGATGTATTCCTTGACATGCAAGTGAGGATTTCCTGTACCATTGTACCTAGCGAAGGAAGGCATTTTGAACTTATAAGGGACCTCTTCATCTTGTTCAAACAACTTGTCAACTTTAGACATTTACTCAGTTTTTAACTTCTTTTCAAATTTCTTTTCCAGATCAGCAATCATCTTCTCGACATTAGCATATTCAGCTTTCTTTTCAATAATCTTCTTTTCTTTTTTGTCCTCTTATTGATATTGGTAGTATTATTCCCAGTCGTCATCATCTATAGCTTCCTTGTCTTCATCAAAGATCACTTTGACTATCTTAGCATTTCCCTTATCTTTTGGTTTCTTTGTACTGGCAGATGCCTCAGCGGCGTTCCCCAAAAGTGCAGTCAATTGGTTCCTCAAAGACTCTGCCAGGGCCTCCTTCAACTCTTCTATCTTGGCATTGAGGGCGTCATCCACCATCCTTTGAATTTGCTTGGGATCCATTGCTTTCAGAGAGAAGCTAATTGAGTTGCTGCTGCCATTGGCGCAGGTTTGCTCGTCGAACGCTTGAACTGCTGTACTCCAGGTCTGTGAGCCAGAAAGAATTAATGATATGTTATACAATGTGTGTATGCATGTATGCACAAACAACAAATAAACAGAGATAATTAGGATGTTTATTCCAACCTTATAACTTCCACATATGAATGACGAGTCTCTTTTCCTAGGTATATGGTCAACAAAATACCAACATGGGATATTTTATTTTTGAAAAGTTTCCTCAAACAGTTTAACCAATAGTTGCATTTTCTAATGTAGAAGTCGATCCATGATAGTTCCCATTAATTAGATTTTAACCCATTGAATCTCAATTAAAATAGCTTTTATGCTATGTTGGATTAAAACTAAATTAAGAGGTTTATCATGAATAGATTTTTTATTTGAAAAAGTAACTAGTGATTTATGCCAAAAACAAGCCCATGGTTAATAATTCTTAGTGTAAGCTATGCTCACAATTGATTTTTGATATTTCATAATTGACCTAAATAATTTTTAAGCTCATTTTAGGAAAAGTTGTAATGAAGTGAAAAATGGTTTTGTTTCAAAGCCCATAAAAAGATTTTTGAAAATGAATTTTAGGCTTTGAACTTGGGCTATGAGGTGAAAAAAAATTTTTTTGATCTATTTTTAAAAGTTTTTATGTCCAAAGACCATCTTGAAAAATTTTGAAAATAGTTTTGGTCTTTTGAATTTTAAAGGTAAAAATTTTTTTGAGCTTACAATATAGGTAGGTCATATTAGAAAAAGAACAAACCAAATAAGCCATAGTTTAAACCAAGATAAATTAATCATAGTCAAACAACAAGCATTTGGGAAAAAAATCTAAGAAAAATAACTAGGTCAATTACATGAGCTTAAGTCATTGGGTTGAAAGGTTTTAGGCTCCCGTAGCAAGTATATACCAAAAGCTACAAAGCTATAAGTGGTTATGCCATGCTCGATCTTCATATCTTGAGTGAAAGTATGGTATCCCTCACATAATACAACACAGGTAACACGGGCATCCTAGCTCACGCACACAATGGAATCTAAATGATGCAATGGATAATATCATAATAAGAAAGAAAAAAAAATAATATAAAGACCAACGGAATCAACTTCTCTTATCCCCAGTGGAGTCGCCACTGTGAGCGGGGATTTTTCCCCCTACTCCCATGTGGAATGGTTCTTGCGACTTCTGCATTATTAGGCTCAGGGCTTTAGAGAACACGGGCCTAAAATCGAAGAAAATGGAGTCTCAACCCGGATGGGCAAGGAAAAAAGAAAGGTTCGACTTGATTCCTAAGGAATTCCCAACCGCCTATTGGGTTTGGAAAGTTAGGTACGTATGGAGATGGTGAGAAATAGCCCAACAACCCCATAACGCCCGGTTCATTGGAACCAGCCTCCTTTTTAGGTCTTAATATTATAAAATTCTTAAATATAACAATATTATCCATAATACATGCAATCATAAGAATAAACAAATACTTTATTAAAAATCATAGCAATGTTCAAACAAAACAAACAAATAGGCACCCATTCATGGATGGAAACGTGCCTTTACAATTATTAAATGTCTAAAAGAAAATAAATAAAATAGGATACCCACCAATTGGTGGAAATGTATCCTTTACATTGATTCAATACTTAAAATAAATTGGGTTACATGAAACTTAACAACCGAGGTACCCAATCATGGAAACATACCTTTCACAATCCAAATAAACAAACATAATTCAATTAAATAAATTGAGTAATAAGATAATTGAAATGTATCATCCATTGTAAAGCATGTAATAATAAATCAAGCAATCCAACCTAGATTAATAACAAAGACTTACAATCTACAAATAAATATTGACTCCATGACAAGCCCATACGGCGGTCCCGCTAGCCGGTTAGCAGGCCAGGGTCAAGGGGGGCAGCGCCACTGAAAAATTTGAAAACTAGTTTTTAGGATTTTAGATTTTGGTTTAAAAATTAAAATTTTAGGGTTTAAAATTTAGAAAATAGGGTTTTGGGATTTTTATGAAAATAACATTAGGGTTTAGGGTTTGGAGTTTATGGAAATAAGGTTAAAGTTGTGATGTTCGAAGAAATAAGCTACTGTAGAATTTATAAATAAATAATAATGCAATAAAAAATTATTAGTTTAAGCACGTTTAGATTATTGGAATTAAAAGATTACTGAGATCAATTTGCTTGAAGGATAATTAACATCATATGGAAATTTAATTTGCTGCATTTAAATAGATTCAATTTTAGAGACGTACCTTTGTTTGTTGATTCCACCAATAATCAAACTTTGATCCAAACTTTTGTTTGCACCAGCCTTATATTTGTTGGTTGAATTGAAAACAAGACAATTAGCTAAGCTACTGCCTTTTTAATACGTTCTCACTGCTTGATATTTGAGTTTCGTTGCTCTCTCGAATTGTTTCCTCTTGCTAAGAGTTACTGGAGTTCAAAAGTTCATTCAAGTTAAAAGTCCGTGAAGGCTACTCTCTGCTGAAAGTTCCTGATAGCTCCCTCTTTCTTGGTTTAAAGTTTGTATTTATAAGAACATGCATGCATCAAGTTAAAAGTTGTGGGAGTTTTCCATTTTAAAAATGGATCCTCTATGATCCATATCGAATTAAAACCACATAGTAAACCGAGACCATATCAGACTCAAACCAAGGAAACCCATCAAAACATAAGTCCATATCGAATTGGAAATGCTCCAATTCGATATGGAGCCTATCCCATATCGAATTGGACTTCTAATTTGAGACCTTAAATTTAAGGTGCCCCTATCGAATTGGAAGTCCTAATTCGATATGGGATAAGTCTCATATCCCATATCCCATATCGAATTGAGACTCTCCTAGTTTGATAGGGGACCTTAAATTAAGGTCCCATATCAAATTGGGAGAGTCCCAATTCGATATGGGTTTATCCCATATCAAAATGGGGCATCCCAATTCGATATGGGCTATCCCATATTGAATTGGAGGGGTCGGTTTGACTTCAACACACCCCCAAATGCCCTAACATCTAATTAGATCCAATCGAATCTTCAAAATAAACCTCTTTAGGGTTTTAAAGGTTCCACCATTGCACCATATAATCAAAAGGTTTATAACTCAGGCAACGAACAAGTCAGGACCAAAATCAAGGGTCTACAATACCTCCTTTATTTCAAATACAATTATAAATGATTAATATATTATACAAATCAAGTGTTCTCAAATAGTCTTATACATAACATGCAACATTAATGGTCTGATGGCACGTATAACCTCCAAATCTTAATCAAAATATGAACTTCTCTGATATGCTATTCTAACATCTGCGCGATATACATTACCGCACTAAGAAAATAGTTTAATCATACATGCTATAACAAAACAAACAACTTAAATAACATTTAAGCATACTCTCTCATCATCTTTCTCAAATTAACCCTTATAAACATACCTCATCATTGATCATACTATTAGCACAATATATCACCCATTTACCTTTTCCATATTACATAATTTCATCTATATATATATATTATTAATTATATATTTTTATACCATTTATCTATTCACCATATAATTTATCATACATACACTAACATATTACCATCACACACATACATCTAACACATGTATCATTCAACTATCACATATGACATTTCCACATACCACAACTCACCAACACCTCATTATATTATCATAGCTTTAACAATATTATACAAGACACAACAATGCATCACACACTGGGTCTAACTATTCCCTACACAATAATCAAGTTCCAGAATAATTGATTTGGTCCATTGTGATACCAACGTGTCTAGCCCAAAGGCAAAATCATATCAGTTCCATTACCCAACTAAACTCGTGTAATGGTTAAGATTTTGAATAGGGAAATTTTTAACTAATATTGAAAAATTGATAGTGTATAGTGATAAAAGTATTATGGATAAATGTTATAAGTAAAGAATAGTAAATTGTATATCTCAAAAATTTACCGAAGAGATTATTTTTATGGTTTTACGAGATTAAAACTCAAATTAGAATTAAAGGATAGAAAAGAGGGTGCACCATATTTAAAATAAGATTGGCCACACTAGATTAAGCCATATATATATATGTGTGTGTATATGGGCAGATGTGTATGGAGAAGCTTCTTTCTTCTTCTTCCTTCTTCTTTCCACGATCATCATCACCAATACCACCAAAGCTCCTTCTTTCATCCTTCTTTTCAAGAATTTGGCTAAAATTTAAGAGAAAATCATATCTAGCTATGAGTTTTTTAAAAAATAAGCTAGAAAAGGTGAGATTATCCACAAGTGATTAAAGAAAAAGAGGGAAGAGAGAGAAGAAGAGAGAAATTAGAGGTATGTGCTTTTGAATTATAATTTGCAAATATATGAATTTTTATGAGTTTTAATGTTTGAATTGATTGATTGAGTTATTTATAATGATATATTTCTTGAAAGTATTGATTAAATAGATTGATGAGTGAAAAATAACTTTTATATGATGAGTTTGATTCTTAATTCAACCCACATGAGAATTGAGTGGCTTGATGTTGTTTTTATCCATATGAGATGGTTGAAAGTTTGATTAAGTGAAGTTTTAGTAAATTATTTGATATGAATTATTTTTATATCAAAACTTTGATTTTGATACATTTTTTATCTTAGATCTTTAATATGTTTGTGTTTTATGAAGTTAAAAGTGCAGAATACATGATTTTGGGATGGCACGGGTGTGGCTTAAAGGTGCCATAGGCGTGGTATCAAAGTCAGGACTGTTGGAGGAAGAATTACTTTGAAAACAGACCCAAAATTAATGCCACGGTCGTGGCAATTGAGTGCCATGACCGTGGGGTTGAAAGTGTGGCTGTTTCTTTAAAAATTTTGATAAAACAGATCTGTTCTGAATGGCACAGCCGTGTGTTTTATTAGTTTTTGTTATAGTTTTGTGTCTTGTTTGTTATAATAATTAATGTTTTATTTAGGTATTTTGTTAGTTTTAATCGGTTTGTTTAGTGTTTTCTTTAATTATGTAGTTTTAGTTCATTTATGTGTTTCTGTCATTTTTTATTTAATTTTTAGTATGTGCTTATATTTTGTTGGATATTGTTTATTTAATTCTTGTCTAAGTTTTGTTTGCCAGTTTCGTGTTAGGTTAAAACAGCAAGGAAACAAATTGAAGATGAAATGGGCAGAAGCTGACACAGGGAGAGGACACGGCCAAGTCACTGGCCGTGTCCCATACCAAGATTAAATTGAAGAGCAAGTCCCAGTAGCAGACACAAGCAAGGGACACGGCCAAGTCATGTGGCCGTGTCCCTCCAAAGAAGAGCAACACGGCCAAGTCACCTTGACTTGGCCATGTCTCACTTGTTACCAAAGGAAAGGAAGATCAAAAATTAAACAGAAGCGGACACAGGCAAGGGACACGGCCAAGTCATGTGGCCGTGTCCCTCAATCATGGTGCAACACGGCCAAGTCACTCATGACTTGGCCGTGTCACTCAACCAAAAGAAGAAGAAAGACAAGAATGCAACAGAGGTGGACACCTGCAGGGGACACGGCCATGTCTTGTGGCCATGTCCCTCCAACAAGCTCTCACACGGCCGTGTCCCTCATCACTTGGCCGTGTCCCTCATGAACCAAACGCGCACTGAATTTTTAAAGCCGACATTTCGTATAAAAGCAAAAAGAAAGTTAGGGTTTTGAGGTGTGGAGATTTTGAGCAAACTTTGAGCCGTCAAGAGAGTGGAGCTAGGGTTTAACTTAGTTTTCTTTATTTTGATTTCACTTTTTGGATTAAACTAGCTAGATTAAATTGTTCTTTCCATTGTTATATCCTTCTTGCAAGATTCAAACAAGAGATTATTAAGAAGCTTCAAGGAGTTGTAACTTGGTTTTGTTCTTGAACTTATTCTCTTTATTTTTATTGAATGGATATTATCATGTCTATTTCGATTTCTTTAAACATTAATGAGATGAATATGTTTAATTGCATTATGAACTAATTTGATCTAGTCTGGGGTTTGTATGGATCTGCTATGATTGTATGAATTGGTTATTCTCTTAACTAATAATTTCTTTTGCCTTTATTGAATAAAATATTGTTAACATATAATTGATTGGCCACCAATTGTGTGTTTTAGGTATTAGATGATGGATTGAGAGATGAAGTCCAATGCTGGAATAATTCAATTAAGGACTTAGGTGAATTAGAAATATAACCTATTAAAAAGATTGTTTCAATTATAACAAGATTAGTTGTAAGAGGTATGAATGCGAGAGCTTATTTCCTTGACTCAATTAATTAAGTTGTTTAGATTTAATCTTAGAGATTAAATTAGTTAAGTGGAATAACCATTCATACATATAAGTAGTAGAGAAGTGCAAACCCTAGACCCTTTTATCAAGTGAATCAAAACATCAGCTTTTGTTTATTTTTATTGTTTTTAAACTTTAATCAATCTTCTTCATTATTTAGCAATTTATAAATCTCTTTATTACTTGTTAAACATAATCTGATAAGCAATTAACCACTTTAGCTTCCTTGAGAGAACGACCTTGGGGCGATCACTTTTGCTACAGCTACCTCGTATACTTGCGAGTGACGCTTTGTGGTAGAGTTAATTTGAGCGTAACAAGTTTTTGGCGCCGCTGCCGGGGAAGCTAATTGGCGTAATTATTTATTTAAAAAAAATAAATAAATATTTTAGATTATTTTTCATTGTTTTCATTTTATTTTATTTGTCTTTTGCTTTTAATTGTTTCTTTTTCTAGAAAATTTCTGTTTATGCAAGGCAGGAGATCACTCGAAGGAGAGTTGGATCCATTCATTCCAGAAATTCAGAGAGTAAAAAGGAGCAGAGAGGAGTTTGAGCTTTTCACCGGATTTGATACTTCAGAGGAAGATATTTCGGATTTTTAGTCAGAATCTGAAAAATCTATAAAGATGGCTGAAGAGAGGCAAAGAACCATGAGAGATTTTGCTAGACCTGTCATTGGGACTTCCACTTCTTGCATAAGACTGACAGACGCAGCAAGGAACTATGAGTTGAAGAACATTCACTACAACATGCTGCCATCATTCTATGGAGTTCAAAATGAAGATCCTTTGAATTTTATTCGGGATTTCTATTCCACCCTCAACACTTTTCCTTTGGGAGGACTTACAGAAGATCAGTTGAGGATGAGATGTTTCCCTTATACTTTGAAGGATAGGGCAAAGAGCTGGCTCATGATGTTGCCTGAAAATTCACTGACAACTTGGGAGCAAGTTTACAATAAATTCATGGGCAAGTTCTATTCACACCAAAAGACAGCTGAGTTGAGAGGGAAGATTGCTACATTCTCTCAATTTGAAGGAGAGCCATTTCATGAGGTTTGGGACAGATTCAAGATGCTATTGATCCAGTGTCCACACCATCACTACCCACTTCAACTCTTTAATCAGTTTTTCTATGATGGTCTCACCCAGCAATTTCAGAACACAGTTGATAATGCAGCTGGGGGAGCCATGGGAGAAAAGACAGCTGATGAGACTTACGAGATCTTTGAGATGTTGGGAGCTAATTCTCAACAAAAGAGTGTAAGGGGAAGAAGCAAGGGGGTGAATCAACTGGAAGCCAATACTGAAATGGTTAGTCAAATAGAGTTGACAAGGCAGGTTCAGATGCTAAACATGAAGAACAATATTTCTTCATCTACTCAAGAAGTGTGTGGAATCTGTGGGACATTTGGTCATGGAGCAAATATATGTCCCTCTGCATATGAGTCTTTTGGGAATGAAGCTGAGCAAGTTAATGCTATGGGGGGATTTCAACCAAGAGCCAGGAATGATCCTTACTCCAACACTTACAATCCTGGTTGGAGGAGTCACCCCAATTTTTCCTGGACAACGAATAATGCTCAACTGCCCTTCCATTTGCTCCAGAGACAGAACCAACAACAGGGCCAATCCTCAAATCAAGGTCAGCCTAAGAGAGAGAGTTTGGAGGAAAGTTTAAAGGCTTTTATCCAAATCAGTGCTAAAAATCAGGAGATGAACAACAAGAGGCTGGATTCCTTGGAAGCATCTTTTAAGAAGGTGGAGACCCAAGTGGGTCAACTTGCACAACAGATGCAGATTCAACAAAAGGGGAAGTTCCCAAGTCAACCTGAGCAGGCACAAGCAGTGACTGTTCTTAGGAGTGGCAAGGTAATTAATAATAATGTTGAAAATAACTCGGTGAATGCAGGTGAGCAAAAAAAGAAAAAGGAAGGAGAATTAGAGAATAAAGGTGCTGAAGAAGGATCAATGGAGAAGTCCCCTACACCAGATTTGCACAAGGCAAGCAATCCATACCGGTCACCTATACCATTCCCTAGCAGGTTGAAGGATGATAAAAAAGATAAGCAGTTTTCAGATATCTTCAACATGCTATCTAAGGTAAGTATTAACTTACCCTTACTTGAAGCAATTAAGAACATGCCGGCTTATGCTAAATTCTTCAAAGAACTGAATACCAAGAAAAAAAGGTATGAGCCAAATGAAAAGGTGATAGTTTCTGAGGTAGCTAGTGCTGTTTTGCAGCATAAACTACCTCCTAAGCTAAAGGATCCTGAAAGTTTTATTATTCAAATTGCTATGGGGAATGGAAAATGTACTGATGGCATGTGTGATTTGGGAGCTAGTGTGAATTTAATGCCTTACTCTGTGTACCTTGACTTAGAATTAGGGGAACTTAAGCCAACAAAAATGGTGTTGCAATTAGCTGATAGATCTCTTAGATTCCCGAAAGGGGTTATAGAAGATGTGTTAGTTAAAGTTGGTGGTTTGATAGTACCTGTGGATTTCATTGTTCTTGACATGGAGGTAAGTAATTCTTCACCATCTGCACACACCAT
The DNA here is from genome assembly GCA_947685225.1 of Garcia nutans. Classification (NCBI taxonomy): domain Eukaryota; kingdom Viridiplantae; phylum Streptophyta; class Magnoliopsida; order Malpighiales; family Euphorbiaceae; genus Garcia; species Garcia nutans. Next base: position 44,971,807 of record CANTUV010000008.1, read on the forward strand.
TTTGCTGGGTAGGCCTTTTATGGCGACTACCAATACTTTGATAGATGTTAAGAATGGAAAATTATCAATGACTGTTTTGGGACAAACTGTGGAATTTTCTATTTTTAACACTTCTCCTATTCCTACAACTGCTTTATATGAGGATTGTTCTTTCATTGATTGTGTTGATGCAGTTGTTTTAGATGTTTTCTTGCAGACAGGTTCCTCTGATAAATTGGAGCTGGCATTGACTTTGGATAGTGATTTGGAAATTTTTGATGCAGAAATAGCCAGTTGTCTCGAGACCTTAGGAAGTGTTAAAGTAGAGGAACTAAAGGAGGACCCAATTTTTGAACCTTCCACCATTGAAAAAGAAGAGAAGAACCCCTCACTAGAGTTAGAACTGAAAGAGTTACCTAAGAACCTGAAATATGTGTTTTTGGGAGATCACAATACTTTACCTGTGATAATATCTAGTGAACTTAGTAAAGGGGAGGAGATGAGGTTAGTGAGTGAGCTTAAAAGATTGAAGAGAGCAATAGGATGGGGATTGAGTGACATCAAGGGTATTAGCCCTTCAATGTGCATGCATAGAATCACTTTAGAAGAGGGAGCTAAACCTGTGAGGGAGACCCAAAGGCGACTTAACCCAAATATGAGTGAAGTGGTTAAGAAAGAAGTGCTCAAATTGCTGGATGAAGGAGTAATTTAATCCAATTGTTAATAGTGAGTGGGTGAGCCCAGTACATGTAGTTCCTAAGAAATCTGGAATCACTGTGGTGAAAAATGAGAATAATGAGTTGGTTCCTACTAGGACTACTACTGGGTGGAGAATGTGCATTGATTATAGGAAGTTGAACAATGCTACAAAGAAAGATCATTTTCCTCTTCCTTTTATTGATCAGATGTTAGATAAACTTTCTGGGCACTCACATTATTGTTTTTTGGATGGCCTTTCAGGTTACTATCAGGTGCCAATAGCTCCAGAGGATCAGTCCAAGACAACCTTTACTTGCCCTTTTGGGACTTATGCATTTCGACGTATGCCCTTTGGCTTGTGCAATGCACTTGCAACTTTTCAGAGATGCATGATGTCTGTCTTCTCAGATATGATCGACGATTTTATTGAGGTATTTATGGATGATTTTTCTGTTTTTGGTAATTCTTTTGATAATTGCCTCAATAAACTTGTTCGTGTGCTTGAGAGATGCATTGAATGTAACCTTACTTTAAGTTGGGAAAAGAGTCATTTTATGGTTACCCAGGGCATTGTTTTAGGTCATGTGGTGTCAAGTAAAGGAATTGAGGTAGACAAGGCTAAAATTGAATTGATTGCTAAGTTACCCCCACCTACCTCAGTTAAGGGAATAAGAAGTTTTCTAGGGCATGCAGGATTTTACAGGAGGTTTATTAAGGATTTTTCCAAAATAAGCCAACCATTGTGCCATTTATTGGGGAAAGATGTTCCATTTGAATTTACAGCACAATGCATGTAAGCTTTTAATTCCCTTAAGGAAAAATTGACTAGTGCACCTGTGATTGTAGCTCCTGTCTGGTCTTTACCTTTTGAAATCATGTGTGATGCCTCTAATCATGCAGTAGGAGCTGTTCTTGGGCAAAGGGTTGACAAATACTTGAGGGTAATTTATTATGCTAGTTTAACCCTGAATAGTGCACAAATGAACTACACCACAACTGAGAAGGAAATGTTAGCTGTTGTTTTTGCTTTAGACAAATTTAGAGCTTATTTAATTGGGTCAAAAATTATTGTGCATTCTGACCATGCAGCTCTTAAATATCTTTTAACAAAACAGCATGCTAAACCGCGCTTAATTAGATGGGTGTTGTTATTGCAAGAATTTGATTTCCAAATCAAGGATACTAAGGGTAGTGAGAATGTTGTTGCTGATCATTTATCTAGATTACCCTTCTTTAGTGAAAACCTTGCATCTGATAACATTTATAAAAATTTAGAAGAATTTCCTGATGAGCATCTGTTTGTGGTGATTAATGCCCCTTGGTTTGCAGATATTGCTAACTATCTTGCCTGTAGTATTTTGCGATCTAACATGTCCTTTCAGGAAAAGAAAAGGTTTCTACACTTGAGTAAGTTTTATTTTTGGGATGAACCTTATCTATTCAGGATATGCAAAGATGAGATAGTTCGCAGGTGTATAGCTGAGGAAGAACAATTGAGTGTTCTTCAATTTTGTCATGACCTTCACTGTGGGGGTCATTTTGGAGGAAGAAAGACTGCAGAAAAGGTGCTTCAAAGTGGTTTTTACTGGCCTACTTTATTTAAAGATGCTCAAGACTATTGTAAGCACTGTGATCATTGCCAAAGAGTAGGTAACATTGGGAGGAGGAATGAAATGCCCCTTCAGTCATATATTGTTGTTGAACTGTTTGATGTGTGGGGAATAGACTTCATGGGTCCTTTCCCCAAGTCCTTTGGTTATGAATACATTTTAGTTGCTGTTGATTATGTTTCCAAATGGGTGGAGGCAATTCCCACCCGTACTAATGATGCTAATATTGTTGTTAAATTTGTGAAGGAAAACATTCTTAGCAGGTTTGGCACACCAAGGGTGATAGTCAGTGATGGGGGGAGTCATTTTTGCAACAGGCTTTTTGAGAAGTTAATGCACAAATCTGGTGTGAAGCATAAGGTGGCAACCCCATACCATCCACAGACTTCTGGGCAAGTGGAAACATCCAACAAGCAGCTAAAAGGAATTCTGGAGAAAACAGTCAACACATCCAGGAAGGATTGGGCAAGCAGATTGCATGATGCACTATGGGCATATCGGACTGCTTTCAAAACTCCTCTAGGTATGAGTCCATATCGATTGGTGTTTGGAAAAGCTTGTCACTTACTAGTGGAGTTGGAGCACAGAGCATATTGGGCAATCAAGACTCTGAATTTGGACTTGGACAAAGCAAAGAGAGAAAGATTTCTGCAAATTTCAGAGTTAGATGAGCTGAGGAATGAGGCTTATGAGAGCTCAAAAATTTACAAGGATCGCACTAAAGCACTTCATGATAAAATTATAGTGCGAAAGACATTGAGTCCAAGTATAAAGGTTTTACTTTTTAACTCACGACTCCGTCTTTTTCCAGCTAAACTCAAGTCTCGATGGAGTGGTCCTTTCGAGATAACTCAGGTATATCCTTCTGGTGCAATTGAATTACTTAACTCTAGAACAGGTGAGACTTTCAAAGTGAATGGACAGAGAGTTAAGCCATACAATGAAGGATTTCAGGAAGTGAGGGTCATTGACAGTACTTTGATTCATGATCCCTAAGCCTTGCATGATGTCCAGCTATATGACATTAAAGAAGCGCTAAATGGGAGGCAACCCATCGGTTTGCATTTATTTTTCGTAGTTATAATTTTAAGTTTAGCAAGTTTTGATTTATGTTCGGTTTCAATAAATGGACTGTGCTTTGATAGGTTTTTCTTTACTTTGTGTTTCAGGGTGTTTAACGAAGAAGGGTTGCAAAGTCATTGAAAAAAAAAGAAGAAAAAAAGAAAAAGGTTTAAAGTTAATAAAAAGGCAGTAGGTGACATGGCCAAAGGACTTGGCCGTGTCCCTTGGCCGTGTCACACACTGGACACGGCCAAAACTCCTTCAAAAGAAAAAAAAACAAAAAAAAATGATCGATTTTGCAAACTTCATACAGAACTGGACACACCCAGGGGACACGGCCAAGTCACCTGGCCGTGTCCCCCAAAAACCATGAGACACGGCCGTGTGCTCTCCACTTGGCCGTGTCCCTTCACTTTCACACACAGACACGGCCAAGTCCACACACACACGGCCGTGTCCCTTCAATTTTTGACTTTTAAAAACCCGATTTCGCCCAGTTCTTTTCATAAATCCCTAAAACTTTTCTATCTTCGTCTCTTTTGTTCTCTCGCTCTCTGTAACGCCAAAACCCTTGATTTTTATTTCAAAACTTCAGATCTTCCATTAAAACTTCAAATTTCTTCAACAAAACTTGAGATAATCACTTGAAACTTCCTCTTTACTCATATAATCTTGATTTAATTCAGTTTTGGGTGTTACTTTTTCAGATCTCAAGATGCCAAGAACTAAAACTATATCACACCGCAAGAAGAAGAAATCTAGCGCTGAAGGAGCTTCGTCGTCTTCCTCAACTTTATCTTTCAAGAGAGCAAGTCTTTTGGCTCGGGGTTTTTTCCCGACAAGGTATGTGAATGACGAATCTCTAGATGCTTTGCAAATGAGAACTGCTTTTTATAAATATGTGCAATATCTTGGGTGGGAGACGTTTGTCTCATTGAGACCTTTGCAGTTTGAGGAGCTCACCTTAGAATTTTTGACAACTCTTAAGGTGGAAAGAGATGATAAGAAAATTTGCAGGAGACTGATGTTTAAATTAATGGGTAGATCATTTGTGCTTACTATTGATCAGTTGAATGATATCTATGGTTTTCATCAACATGGGAAAAGATCGATACCCAAAGATTTTAGACAACAATTTGCTTGGGGTGCCCTAGGCTCGGGTACTTATGTGGCCAAATCGGCCAAAGCATCTAAATTACGGAATCCTACTTTGAGATATTTGCACAGGTTTATGTCATGTGGTTTCTTTGCTCGGAAGGAGAGCCCGGGTGTGGTTGAGTCGAGTGAGCTATTTTTCTTGGACTGTGTTTTGAATGAAATGAATATTAGTGCCGGCTATTGGTTAGCCGATATTTTTGATACTGTAGCTAATAAAAGGAGGGGGGCTATTTGTGTTGGAGGATTGATCACTACATTAGCAATAGCCCTTGTTGAGGATTTTGACCCGAGTACTACTCGGATGACTTAAATTTTGGGTAATGATTCCTTGGATTTAGCTACTCTTGAGAAGATGCACATGGTGGTGCATAGGAGAGGGACTTTTGTGATGCCGTCAGCTGAGCCTGAAGCACCGGGGGATAGGCAGAAGAGGGCACGGGTCGAAGAGGAGTCTGACTCGGATTCTCTTGACCTAGATGAGGATGCTCCAGTTTCGGAGAGTCAAGAGATACTTCGGAGGATTGAGGCCCTGGAGGGCAAGGTAGATCGATTGGAGGGAAAGGTAGATGGACTAGGAGCCACGGTGGACCGAAACCATATTGAGATGTTGCAACAGATGGATCAGATTAACAGCAACCTGGCCAAAATCCTTAGTCTTCATCCCTCGGCTGCATCATCTTCACGCCCGCCTTTTCCATAGATTCTGAGATCCTCACCAGGTACGATGGAAGACAGGTTGTCATGTTAAATGTATTTTTGTTTTTATTTTTCATTTTTGTTTTCATGTTAACGCTTTATATTTGGATATTTTATTTTCTATATTGTACTTTTGTTTTGAACTTTTTATGTTTGTGATGGAAAGCTAGGATTTTGCCTCACCAGGTACGATGGAAGACAGGTTGTCCTTTAACTCTTATTATTATTATTATTATTATTATTATTATTCTTGTTTTCCATTGAGGACAATGTCAGTTTTAAGTGTGGGGTACTCTTTAAGCTTTCTTTTAATTCTGGTTTTGTTTATTCTGGTTGTTTTGTTTATTGTGTTTGTTGTGCATGGCATAATTGTTGAAAATTTATTGATCTTTTCTTTAATTCTAGCATTATAGTTGAGACTTTGGTATCAGCATAGAAATGAGCATTTGAATTCATTCGGGATTAATTTTCGCATTCTGCAATTCATGACATATAAATCTTTGGGAACCAACCTGTGTGAGTTTTGAGCCTCATAAAATTTGATATTTTTGTCAATTGATTTTCTTTTCTTAAGTGTGCACCTTCATGATGTTGCATCTCTAGAGTTTGCTTTTGCATACTTATTGAACTCACATTATGATTTAATCTCAAGTTTTAAAATGATGAAGGCAAATTAGGTTAGCCCCTTTAGCTTAAAGAGACTTCCCTTTATATTAATTTCCTTAGTGAGCCAAGTTGAGCCATTGACCGTTTCTTGTTTGATTAACACAATTCTCAACTTAACATATTCTTATTATCATCATACCTATGCATTAAGGAATGGAGTTGTATGATTTGACAATAGGGTAGTTTATTTCAAGTGTGGGGTAAGTAAAAAAAAAATATATGGAATTCCTAATTGAGGGTTGAAATGCATACTTTGCATATTGTATTTGATTAAGAGTCATTATTCTTTTCCTCTACATTTTAAGCTAGATGTTCCATGTAAGTTTATACTTTGTATATATATATATATTAAAAAAAATATAAACTAAATAAAAAAAAAGAAAAAGAAAAAGTGAAAATAAAACAAAAAGAGAGATATATATTCAAGTTCATATATTTTCTAGCCTTAGAGGAATTTTGACTCATGTACTTTTCTTTTAGTGTGCAAGTATGTAAGATTATTAAGGGTTAGTGAGTATGCTATTTGAAGGAGTTATGAATTTTTTAGTTAGAGTAGTGTCTAATTTAGATACTCCATTTCTTGATGCTCCAGCTTAAATGTCTTTTCTCACACCTTACCTTAGCCCCATTACATCCAAATAAAAGACCTTCAGATTATTTCTTGAGAAAATCAGTGAGGGAGATTGGATAATTAAGCAAGTTTATGGCAGTATGCACTCATGAGTGGTATGAGTGATTAACCTTTGAAATCAAGTGAAACACTTAGTTGAGAGATAAGATTTGTATGTTTGGATTAATGAATGAGTTAAGAAAATCTTGATTGAAGGAAATTGCAATTATTTATGTCTGACTCTTTAAGTATTTCATCTATATGCTGGAATTTTAGTTAAGGTTGTTTGAGTTTTTAATTTATGCCATGTGAATTTGCTTGAGGACAAGCAAAGTTTTAAGTGTGGGGTAGTTGTTTTATTAGTTTTTGTTATAGTTTTGTGTCTTGTTTGTTATAATAATTAATATTTTATTTAGGTATTTTGTTAGTTTTAATCGGTTTGTTTAGTGTTTTCTTTAATTATGTAGTTTTAGTTCATTTATGTGTTTTTGTCATTTTTTATTTGATTTTTAGTATGTGCTTATATTTTGTTGGATATTGTTTATTTAATTCTTGTCTAAGTTTTGTTTGCCAGTTTTGTGTTAGGTTAAAACAGCAAGGAAACAAATTGAAGATGAAATGGGCAGAAGCTGACATAGGGAGAGGACACGGCCAGGTCACTGGCCGTGTCCCATACCAAGATTAAATTGAAGAGCAAGTCCCAGTAGCAGACACAAGCAAGGGACACGGCCAAGTCATGTGGCCATGTCCCTCCAAAGAAGAGCAACACGGCCAAGTCACCTTGACTTGGCCGTGTCTCACTTGTTACCAAAGGAAAGGAAGATCAAAAATTAAACAGAAGCGAACACAGGCAAGGGACACGGCCAAGTCATGTGGCCGTGTCCCTCAATCATGGTGCAACACGGCCAAGTCACTCATGACTTGGCCGTGTCACTCAACCAAAAGAAGAAGAAAGACAAGAATGCAACAGAGGTGGACATCTGCAGGGGACACGACCATGTCTTGTGGTCGTGTCCCTCCACAAGCTCTCACACGGCCGTGTCCCTCATCACCTGGCCGTGTCCCTCATGAACCAAACGCGCACCGAATTTTTAAAGCCGACGTTTCGTATAAAAGCAAAAAGAAAGTTAGGGTTTTGAGGTGTGGAGATTTTGAGCAAACTTTGAGCTGTCAAGAGAGTGGAGCTAGGGTTTAACTTAGTTTTCTTTATTTTGATTTCACTTTTTGGATTAAACTAGCTAGATTAAATTGTTCTTTCCATTGTTATATCCTTCTTGCAAGATTCAAACAAGAGATTATTAAGAAGCTTCAAGGAGTTGTAACTTGGTTTTGTTCTTGAACTTATTCTCTTTATTTTTATTGAATGGATATTATCATGTCTATTTCGATTTCTTTAAACATTAATGAGATGAATATGTTTAATTGCATTATGAACTAATTTGATCTAGTCTAGGGTTTGTATGGATCTGCTATGATTGTATGAATTGGTTATTCTCTTAACTAATAATTTCTTTTGCCTTTATTGAATAAAATATTGTTAACATATAATTGATTGGCCACCAATTGTGTGTTTTAGGTATTAGATGATGGATTGAGAGATGAAGTCTAATGCTGGAATAATTCAATTAAGGACTTAGGTGAATTAGAAATATAACCTATTAAAAAGATTGTTTCAATTATAACAAGATTAGTTGTAAGAGGTTTGAATGCGAGAGCTTATTTTCTTGACTCAATTAATTAAGTTGTTTAGATTTAATCTTAGAGATTAAATTAGTTAAGTGGAATAACCATTCATACATATAATTAGTAGAGAAGTGCAAACCCTAGACCCTTTTATCAAGTGAATCAAAACATCAGCTTTTGTTTATTTTTATTGTTTTTAAACTTTAATCAATCTTCTTCATTATTTAGCAATTTATAAATCTCTTTATTACTTGTTAAACATAATCTGATAAGCAATTAACCACTTTAGCTTCCTTGAGAGAACGACCTTGGGGCGATCACCTTTGCTACAGCTACCTCGTATACTTGCGAGTGACGCTTTGTGGTAGAGTTAATTTGAGCGTAACACCGTGGCCCTTGAATGCCACAACCATGGGGATCTACTAAGGCATGTGGCAGTATCATTTTGTGTCCCACGGGCGTGGGGTTGAGATGCCACGGTCGTGGGGTACCTGGATAATATTTTTGGCTTGTATTTTGTGATATACGGGACTAGTATGAGGCTAATATGTTTATATTTCTTACTTTTGTGTTGAGAATTCATGTGTATGTGTTAAAAGTATGGAAACGAGTGATAAACTTGGATATGTGACAAATATATATAATACTAAATGTTGATAAAAGTATTATACCATTGAAATGATGTACACAATTCAGTATTAATCATAACTAATGAATTGCCCAAATCATACTGATTTTAGATCTAGCTTTGGATTGAATGGCTAACCAGAGGAAGGATAGCCATAGTGATAGTGGACACCTCGTGCCATTAATGGACACATTGTGTTATCAGTGATAGTGGGCATAATTGCCATTATACATTTTTGAGATTTGGCATTAAAATTGCTACACTAACATGTTATCCAAACCTATGATCTGAGTTCAGTATATATGTGCATATTTAATGAAGATATCTAAATTGAAAATATATGTGAATATGATAGTTGTAAATAATGGAAGAAATGCAAAATAATAATATAAGTCAATTACTTAAAATTGACTTACTGTGTTACAATGTGAAAGTGATTGTTAATATATATATTAATGTTTACAAGTGAAAGTTCTAATGCATGGAATGGAAATGTTATGCTCAAGTTATTGAATTAATCAATAACTTTATAAATGTTGTAATGATTGAAAGTGTATATAATGATATAAGATATAAAGTGCTCCAAAGTATAGTACTAAATTTAAGTGCTAAAAATTATAGATTGAATGAAATTATCCTATATGTGAAATTGAAAGGTAAGACTTGTTCAAAAATAACATAAGCGTATTGTGAGCAATGTTATCAAATGAGAAAGCAAGTCTTAAATAAAATGATTCATAAAGAGAAAAGTTGCAATACCGAAAGTATAGTATAACATGATGACTTTTATAAAGTTAAAGTTATTATTTTGTGTAATTAAAATATTATGTTGGTTTTTAATTGAAAATAGTTAATATATGGAAATATTTCTTAAAACTAAGTGTTATTACTATATTTTCATAAGTATTTTTCTTTAATATTAAGTGACAAAATATGTTTATATAACCACTAAGCTTTGCTTAGCATGTTATAATTATTTTTTGACATGCAGGTATCAGGTCATTGAAGCAAGTTAAGAAGTGGAATTAAGGATCTCAGGAAATTATTTATAGTACATATTGAGATCTTTTGTGTATTGTACTCATAAATTATGAAATGTATATATACAATTTATGTGGCTATTTGAGGATTGTACAAATTTGCAAACATGAAAGGAATATATGTATTTAGAGGATGAAGTTTGAGATTCTAGTGAATGATTATCAAATAAAGCAATGTATTATATATATTTATTTGATTTGAAAAACTCATGATGATTATCTGATTTATAATTAGTAATTGGATTATTGAAGATATTGGAGATTGGTTTAAATGTTGGATTTATAAGTGTTGTATTATACAGATTGTATTATTATTTGAAGATTTTTGTTAGTAATATTCTGAAAGAAAACTTTGTCAATGAATTGGTTAGAGTACTGGTAGTATATCGAGTAATATTCTCTGATAATTTTATATGAGAATTGTCAGGGGATGTTACAACTCGGGTCCACAAAATCATGACCTAGCTTTGCTCAAATCAAAGCCTAGCTCTGCTCAGGTTCATCAACATATAATCCCCAACATCAATGTTTTTAGAACATGTTATTATGCAGGGCAACACACATCACATAATCATTCATCTCATCATAAACAATCACATTTCTCAAGTGATCAACGTTTCCATAATCACTTTTCTATTACATTGCATTCCCATCCCATTCTCATCATCAATCACATTTCTCATTCTATATTTCTTTTCCTTAATTCTCATACATCTCATGACCATATCATACCATGATCACCATCACAGGTTTCATAAACATTATATACCACAACATCACATATAACACATTCTAATATATCTTATCATCATACCATAACACATTCATTTATTTATCATTTATACACATCATAAATCCAATACTATCACTGTAATATCTGTGATTTTGGAGAAATTAAATAAGAATTTAGAAGTATAGGTGTCGTATATACCTAATGAATATCTAGTGTATACATAGTATATACATATTATATATTAATTGTATATGTTGAATATATATATATATTATATACTTGATTTATATAAAATATATATAAGGTATGTTTGATGTGTATATAAGATACACATTATATGTGTACATAAGTGTTTATATATATTAATTATGCATTACATATACATAGTATATATATTATATATATGTACATAATGATATATGTAAAATATAAGTAACATATATATGACATATACTTATACATAAAGTATATATAACATATAAATGGAATACAAATATTTTTATATATGGATATTTATGAATGTAGGATGGGAAATTAAAAAAAAAAAAGAGAAAAGTCAAAGGAAAAGTGCTTGGTGGAGATTTAAAGTAATTAAATAATAAATAAATTAATTATGGATAGAAATTAATAAGAAACAAAAAGAAAAATACCATCTTCTTCTTCCTCCTTATGCAAGCTGAATTTAGAGAGAGAGAGAGAGAGCTCTTCCAAATACCAAAAATTGGCCAAAGATCAAAGGTTTCAAGTGGATTTTTAAAGAAAATCAAGATTTAAGTAAGTAACTCTTTTCTAAAGCTTGGTTTTCTTTCTTTTTAAGATTATGTTTGGATTGCTAGAGAGAGAAAATGATGTTTAATTATTAAAATGGTATAAATGATATTAAAATGAGGAGAATATAGTGGAATGTTGGTTGGTTGGTTGATATGGACAAGTTGTGAAAATTTAAGGTTATGGAAAAATGATGCATGATTTAGGGCTTTGGGTGTGGATGGTTAAACTTATTGGAATGCATGAAATTAGTGTATTTTATATATGTATGTAATGATTCCATAGTTGGAAATTAAATATGAGCAAGTTTGGATTTAGGGTTTGGTTATGTAAAATTAGGGTTTCTACTATAAATGATGTTAATTATTGTAATGAGATGAATTAGTGTTGTTTTAATGAAAATACTGTGATTTTAAGGTTGAAAATGTAATATGGATAAGTTTTGTTGAAGTTCTTGTAGATGGGTGCATTATGTGTAATTTGGATATTTGAAGGAGGCTTTCATAATTGTGAAAGTGAATTATTTTGATGTTATATTAATGTATAAGTAATGTTTTTAAGGTAAAATGTTAAAAATAAGATTAGTAGAATGGAGTTTAAGTAAAGTAGTAAGTTGAAGAATTTAGGGTTTTAATGGAATTTTGATGAGAATTGTTTGGTTATTGATAGTTAATGTATATTGAGCATGGGAGTGATTGTAATGGATAATGTTGCTTATTAATGGACTATAAATGTGTAGGTTAAAGTGATAAAAGAGTGAAAATTAGAGTTTGGCTTGAGAAAGAGAAAAGAAGTTAGTATAAGTTAATACATATATTTAAAACTTGTATGTGCATTAAATGTGAGTGGCCAATATGTATATATAATGCTATTTCAAAATATGGGTGTCTCTTTGGTAAAGATAAATGTAGATTGATATATATATATATATATATATATTTATATGATAGGTGTGGTGAGTTATCCAATATGGACACAATTGTGATTTGTGAAAAAAATGTCAAAAGTAAGTCTCATTGTAAATGTGACTTGCGAATGTGTATGTGGATGATTTAAATGTATGGAAAAAGATTAAATGTGAAATAATATGAAAATGTGAGGTGGTAGTGATTATGATAAGATTGATCACTTGGAAATTGTGACAATGTTATGTAATGTGAAAGTGATCAAGAATTGAGTTGATCACTTAAAAATGTGAAAAAGTGTTATTGTGTGTTGTTACCCTATATAATTACTTTTACAATGATATTGAGAATGATATTGCATGCATTGATAGACCTAAGCAAGACTAAGTCTTGACCTGAGCAGAGCTAGGTCATGTGATGAGATTGAGATTGAGAATGGACCCGAGCAGAGTTGGGCCGTGAGATTGATACTGTGATAACTGGACTTGCTAATTGTATAGGTGTGTTTGGGCCCAAAGTGTATGTGTGTGGAAATGTTGTATGTATGTGGGTTATAATTTGAACATAAAGATGTTGCATGAGTAATATAAGTAATGTTATGAGAAAGTACAATCATATGTGATTTATATATATTGTATTTGAGATTGTGTACCAATAGGATGTATTGCTTAGCGCGGTTGTTTGAATTGCGCAGGTAAGAGAATTGTTGATTAGAGGGATCCTGGTGGCATTTGATACTTGTGAGATAAGGAATCAGAAGACCAACAGTGCTGTCTGCATACATGTATAGTTATAGTTTTATGCATTTTGGTTTATGTATAAGACTTATAAAATTTGTGCATATTTTAAGGATTTGGGACAGTTATATATATGCATATATTTAAGTATGACCACTGATGTGTTGAGTTATGCTATTTTTTTGTATGTTAACGAAGTGTTGGTTTGGAGTATGGTTGAAAACTCTATTTTAGGAGTCTCAAAATTTTAAATAGGATGTGTGATCGTTGAAATTGTGATTTATTAAAATTATAGATAAAACTCTGGTGAAATTTTTCCCAGAGAATTACTTTTATAATTTGTTAATTTATTTTAAATATTAAAATGAGGGTTTTATGTGTAAATATTATAGTACATTTATATCTTAAGTATGCATATTATATATACGCGGGTATATGTATTATACATATTTAGAGCATAAGGGTGTTACAATCATATTTACCATATTTTATCAATTTTCCTAGTTTCCCACATGCCTTAACTATTTTTCATGATTTTATATTTATTCCCACATTTTATATTACATTTAACATAATTCACTTTTCACACAATATGCGCATATCATATTAAAGCCAATATGAAAGCAGCGTAACACATTCTCAAATTCACTATGTGTTATGCCAATTGCAATATTATTTAAACAATAATTATTACAACATGCACTAACCTTTAATATGCCAACTTCACCACTAATTTCACCATCTAAGCCTTACTTCTTCAATGTCCTTCCTCTCTTTGATTTTACAATCGCACATTGCTCAATCCTAAATCACATTATAAATACAAATATCTCATTATCATTCTATTCTAAGCCATTTTAATCAATTAAACAACAATTACAACCATTCTTCCTAAAAAATCCACCAAAATCCTAATTCATCCTTACTACCTCTTTCATACTACCACTTAACATATCCATTTCCATCATTCAACCATAAATCCTTCACATATACATCAATATAACATTAAAACAAGTCATTTTCATAATTATAGAGTTATCCTTCAACAATCCTAATTTTCACATAATCATCCCATGAACCCTAACTTCATCCAAGCTTACCCATATTCAATTTCTAACCATAAAATTATCACATAAATATCAAAACAATACTAAATTCATCCATTACAAGAATTATAAATATTTCTATTAAAACCCTTCATCCTAAATTCACCAAATATACCCTATTTAACTAATTAATCAATAAATCACCATTTAATCATCATTTTAACTTCATAAGAAGTCATTATAGCAATTATTGAATCCCCCTTCAAAAATAGAAATTTTACATATTCATCAATTTAAAGAAAACTCTTAAATTGGAAAGAAACCTTACCTAATATTGATAAAACTTTAAAATTACTTTAATTCCCTTGAAAAATTGGCGAAATTTAGGGTAGATAAAGAAGCAAAATTCCTTCCTTCACTTCTATGGTGGATGTCTAAACAAGAAGAAGAAGTGGACTTTTATTTATTTATTTTATCTTTCTTTCTCATCCACATATAATTAATTAATTAATTAATTATTAATTACTAAATATCTAAATTTCCATCATCTTCCACTATCTAAAATTATTTTTAATATTGATTATTTTATTCACTATTATTTATTATTTTATTATTATTTTTTTAACTTTTTACTATTTACCATTTGACTTTTACTATTTGACTTTTGTCTTTTATAAAAAGGTATATATATGTATATGTTAGTTATATTTTAGGTATATATCTTGTGCATGCATTAGATATATTCCTTGCATGTCCTACATACACGTTGTTAAATTAAGTCTAATGAGACTATAGGTGATACAATTCAAAAGTAAATTCATAAAAAAAAAAATTTAAACATCAACTTTTAAAAGTTTCAAGGTAGTTTATGTCAAAATATAACCATATTAATTAAATGTTTCCAAAGTATGTATAAATCTTAATTGGCTCCAAAATCAATCCAATTTCACTTTCCAAGCTTCAATTCCAAAGAATTCTAAATTCCATCACTTAAACCAAACTTGCCAAAACAGTTCTAAACCAACAAAAGGTATAATTCTTCAATTAAAAATATATTTACACATAAATTACTCAAAATAACTCTTAATTACATTAATCTTAACCAAGCCCCATCAAAAACCCTAAATCCAAAAGCTCCATAAACCTAATTTCATGATTCAAGTTCACTTCATAAACATCTTTCTCAATATATATCAACTTCTCTCTAACCATAAACTTACATAATCCAAAATCATAAAAACAAGCTTAAAAGAGAAATTCTTACTTGAATATTTGTTTATCCTTTAAAATCCACTTAAAATCTTTAATTCTTTGGTGGAAAATTGAGTAGAAAATGAAGAGTGCTCTTCTTCTTCTTCTTCTTCTTCTTCTTCTTCTTCTTTTCAAGATGAGAACAAGAAGAAGAAGAAAAAGAAAAAGAAAGATGAAGAGACTTTTCTTCTTCCTTCCTTATCCTTTTATATTATTTTTATTTTCCTTTCCCACATTTTTGCATGCTATCCTTTTCTTTCTTTTTTTTAACTTAAGTATATATATGTGTGTGTGTGTTATGTGTATATGTTATATATTATGTATATCTCATTAAATCTCCACCATTCATCTACTATCTTCTTTTCTTTTAAAACTTATTGCTATTATTATTATTATTATTATTAACGTTAGTAGTAGTTTTTAAAATTATGGATGTTACAATTCTCTCATTCTTAAGAAATTTCATCCTCGAAATTACCTGTTGTTTAACTCTGAAAGAGTTGTGGATATTGACTCTACATAACCTCTTCACTTTTCCATGTTTTTTATTATGTTGAATGATTCCTCCACAACACTTTCACCAAAGAAATCTTCTTATTTCTCAACTCTTTCACTTCTCGTGCTAAAACATCTATCGATTCCTCTTCATAAGTCAAATATGGATTCACTTCAACTAATTCAACTAACAATACATGTGATGGATTCGATCTATACCCCTCAAAGCATAGAAACATGGAAAACATTATGGATCTTCTCTAACTCAGGTGGCAAAGCTAATATATAAGCAACATGCCTAACTATTTCAAGAATCTTATAAGGCTAGATGAAATGAGGACTCAACTTTCCTTTTTGAACAAACCTCAGAATCGTCTTCCATGGTGACACTTTCAAGAACACTTTGTCACTCACATTATACTCTATATCCTTCCATTTTAAATCGGAATAGGACTTTTGCCGGTCTGATGCCACTTTCAACTGGTCTCGAATCATCTTCTCTTTTTCTCTTGTTTCCTTAATCAATTCAATACCACTAACTTTCTTCTTCAACTTCATCCCAACACAAGGGTATTCTACACATTCTACCATATAATGCATCATATGGTGACATCCTTATATTGTATTGGAAACTGTTATTGTAAGCAAACTCAATCAAAGGTAAATACCAATCCCAGCTTTCTATAAAATCAACCACACAACTCCTCAACAAATCTTCCAACACTTGTATTACCCTTTTTGACTATCCATCAGCCTCAGGATGAAAAACAGTGCTAAAATGTAACCGAGTACCCAAGGCATCTTACAAATTCTTCCAAAATCTTAATGTAAACCGTGGATCTCAATCTGATACCAAGGAAATTGGAATACCATGAAATCACATTATCTCATTGATATTGTGAAGCCTTGCCTGAGCTCCAGATCTCGCCCCACAATGAGGGATTTGAGAATGTTGTTTTGGACTTAGCCTCACACGATATTGCTGCATACGGTCTCCAATCGGTTCGGTAAGCACGAGTTTAAAAGATATATTTTATTTTAAATAGATTTATTTTTTTTATTTTTAGAAAAAGAAACTCTCATTATATTTTAAAAAGGGATGATGGCTTTTATTTTGAAAAGTAAAGGTTGGAGAGTCGCCACCTTAGTTTATTTCATTTGGGAAAAATTAAGAAAAACACATTCATTTGACTCTATTAAATTATTTCTTACCCAAAAAGAAACTAATTCGAAACCATTCACGATGGGTCCTGGGATAAGTTTTCTAAACCAGTTTTGATAAAATGAAAGGAATTTTCTCTTTGATTAATTTTAATCTTTCTTTGATTGATTTTAGGAGAAAGTGCAATTTTTATGGATTATACCATAATAATGATGGATGACAATATATTTATAATGCATGAACATTTAATAATCATGACATCCATAAACGCAGTGCCTAGTAGTAAAATATTACAACATCCTCAAAATGATGATTCCAGGGAAGCTTCAACAAGGTCCTAGGTTGAGCATAGATCCCCAACTGAAATAATAAACTCAAAAGAAAATAAAAGGAGAAGAAGAATTGCAACTGCATGGCATTTGTTTGCAGAAACTTACCAAATTCATAAATGGAGCCTCAAAGCAAAGACAATAGTAATAGCATTGGAAAATGATAACAAAAGAATAATATAGATGGAAAGATAACTAAAAAGAGAGGTGGGTTGTTTAATGTTGGGCTCGCCACTCGGAGTGATATTCTGAGTGTGTCTACTTATCCCATTTGAATGTCAATCAGAGCCATAAGCAGTTTCTACCTTTGAATGTAAAGGGTTTTTTTAATTAACCAAATTTATTTTTGATTAATTATCGAATTGAAAAGTACATGTTACCTTGGATAAGCACCTTTTCTTGATAAGAGGTTGAAGAGATTTGCTGCTTCGGAGCTCCACTTGCATAGGAAATGAACAAAATTGATTAATGATAGTCCAAAAAGTCCAAAATAATTGAGAAAAATTTATTATTTAATTAATTTGCACCACAGGTATATTTTGATAGAGTTTTCGGGTTAGAAAATCTGATCCCTAGACAAGAGGGGAGACTCCTATTTATAGGAGTCTAAAATTAGGTTTGAGCCGCTTGGCCTGGTTGCATGTCTTACGACCTTGTCGCATCGCATGGCTGTAAATTATTATTATGATTTTTTTATTAATAGTAATAAACATTATATATTTTCTTAATTACTTTTTTTTCCTAATTATACAGGCCAAGTGTGAAATTAAGGGTTTACAGCTGCCCCCCCCCATTGCATTAATTTTACTGTAAAAAATTTATGCAATGGCATGAACCAGGGGAGAGTAGATAGAATGAACCTAACTGGTACGTCATCCTCTAATTTTAGTGTGCATTTGAGCATGTTCGGCTTTGCATCATTTAGACCACCTTTTAGACCGAAAGTTTATAAATAGAGGGAGGAGGGACATTTGCTCACTCACTTCTCCTCTTATTCTTTCTCTTGATTTCTTTCAACATTTGCTCAAAATGTCACAATCTTTTGCTTCGCCTCTCGAAGCAGCTAAGACGCCGGTCATCAGAGATTTGCTCATGGATTCTCATACTCACACCTCACAAACTGGAGTCATGCAGGTATGTCATGTTCTCCTTCCTTTTTTATGCAAAAATGAAATACCTTTTTCATTGCCTTTTGAATTTAAATTAAACAATTTTATTATTTATTGTATCTTTAGCAATATACTCAATTGAAAATTTGAAGGGGTCATTCTAACCTAGGGAACCCCAAACTTCCCAATGATGTGAGGGAATTACTGCTTCCTAACGGCTTTCTAGATCTCTTATTTCTTGACTGCACCTGACAAGCTAATCATGACCTACTGCGGGTACTGGTTGAGAGGTGGTGGGACACCACTAATTCCTTCCACTTTCCTTATGGCAAACTAATTGTGATACCTCAAGATTTATATTTATTGATAGACATTCCATTCGGCACACGTCCTTTGGAACTGTTCCCAAACTGGAGGAGCCTGCCCGAAGAGCGGATTGTGGATTTACTTGGTGCCATCCCACCTATCCTGATGCTGGTTATCCTATAATTACTCAGACTTGACTAAGAGGGCACATCAATTTCTTATTGACTAAACACGGTGATCTTGAAGATCACTCTCTACACATTGCATGTAATATAGTTCTGTTGCTGTTGGGATGCACCTTTTAGCATACCTGACGCAATACCATTGACCTTTCGATCCTAATGAGCTTGGGAGACCTTGCTCATCTTCATGAATACAATTGGGGAAATATTGTACTAGCCACTATGTATGAGGAGATGGGTCGACTATCTTGAGGGCAGATCCACTCTATTGGAGGAACCCATGTTTTGTGGGAGGTTTGTATTTTTCACTCTCTTTTTAATTTTCATTCTCTCTCTCTCTCTCTCTCTCTCTCTCTTTTATCTTTATTAACTTTTGTAGCTATGGGCTTATGAATATATATCTGATTTGGTGCCTATCTTAGGAAGTCCATAATTAGACATCTTTCTGATAGGCCCTCGCTGGTCATTGAGGAACAGGTCGTGATCATGCAACCTGGATTTTTGAGGTTTGCGGGCCATCTTCAACAATATGATAATAAGTAATGTAAGTGAATTTTTTTTTACTTCATTTTGCTTTCTGCAGGTGAAATGGTGTCTCTTTAATAAAAGGTTTATCCCCTTTAATCACAACTATCTGCATCAAGCTATGTTCTTCTCTGATTGTCGAGTAGTTTTTTGCTCACCAAAGACCCAGCGATATTATTAGGGCTAGTGTTTCATGCATCAGACATTCGTGAGGAGACTAGTTCCATTTGCTCCACCTGCAAATTTGAAGCAAGAGAGAAATGCTCCTGCTCACCCTCTGTAGATCCTTAATTTTTGACCCAGTCCAGTCCGATATTTTTAAACAGTCTGAAATAGTTTTTTTTGTGTTATAAATTATTTATTTTAATATTTTTTATTTATTTTACTTAATATTTTTTATTTATTTTATTTATCATTTATTTATAAATATTTATTATTTATTATTTATTTTAATATTTATTTTACTTTTCATTTATTATATATATAAATAAAAAATAAAAAATTAGAGACTGCAAAATCGGAGATGAAAGTCGCTGGCAACGAATTGGCTTGGGCCAATTCGCAGCATAAACACCTGCGACGAATTGGCCACAGGCCTATTCGCCGCAAGTCTTGGGCCAATTTGTCGCACGCAAAAATTGCGATGAAACTGTGCCCCGCGTGCAGTTTTGCCTGCGTCCAGCCCGTAGCTCACTCTTAGCTCGCCTAGCACCAATTTTTCCCAGGCCGGCGTGCAGTTCTCGCCGAAACTTTGTTTTACTTGGTTTTTGATTTTACTTCTAAAACAATTTTTAATTTCCTTAAAATACTAGGTTTTTTTATTTTAATAGCCTATAAATACCACATTAAAATACACATAAAATGGATTTTGGATGAGATTGGGATTTTTGGGATCAGAATTTTATTTAAGAACTATTCGAATTCTTTTTGGCAATTTATTCATAACCTCGGACTTGAAGGATCAAGAGGGAGCAAACAATAAAACAATCCATAAAAGGCAGCACACACTGTCTTTGTTATTGTTCAACCAGAATTAAAATTGTGGTGGAACCAACAGCAGAGGCTTGAGTTTCTTTTAACTTTTTATATTTCCAGTAGCCTCATTATTCAATTTGATCAATTGTTTAAGCATACAATGGATGGATTTTTATTTAAAACACATTGATCAATTATTCTATTTATCATCTAGTTTCTATTTAAAATCTTAAACCTTAATATTATTTTCCAAAACCCTAAATCTGAAACATCCATTCTCTAGATTCAAACCCTAGTTTATTTCAAACCTAATCTTTAATTCAAACATCCAGTGGCCATGTTATTTCTTTTACATTAAATATTTCTTAGTTGACTAATCCAGTAATTAAAAAAAAACCCAATTGTTAAACATAAAACCTACTAAATCCTAATTTTATTCAAGAAACCCTAATTAATGTATAAATCCTAAATTCGTATACTTACTACTTTATTTAAATTAGATGTATGTTTATTATATACTTTGATTGATGTTTCATGTCCTCAATGAATAATTTATTTATGTTTAACGGTTGGTTATTTTTATTGATTTGCTTTGATTGTGAAATATTGTAAGAGGTATGTTTTCCATGTTTTGGGTACCTCATATTGTGAGCATCATGTAATTTAGTTTATTTTAAAGTTTTGATCAATGTAAAGGACACGTTTCCACCTTACAGTGGGTGTCCTATTCAGTTTTAGATATTATCCATTGTATCATTTAGATTGCATTGTGTGCGTGAGTTAGGACGCCCGTGTTACCTGTGTTGTGTCATGTAAGAGATACCATAGTTTCATTCAAGGTATGGAGATCGAGCATGGTATAACCACTCATAGCCATGTACCTTTTGGTATATACTTTCTATGGGAACCTAAACCTTTCAACCTAAAGACTAAAGCTCATGTAATTGGCCTAGTTACTTTCCTTAGGTTTGTACCCCAAATGCTTGTTGTTTGACTATGGTTAATTTATCTTGGTTTAAATCATGGCTTATTTGGTTTTTTCTTTTTCTAATATGACCTAAGTACATTGTAAGCTCAAAATAAATTTTTCTTTAAAATCCAAAAGACCAAAGCTATTTTCAAAACTTTTCAAGATGGTCTTTGGACATAAAACTTTTCTAAAAACAAATAAAAAATTCTTTTCTCATGACTCAAATACAAAGTCAAAAATCTATTTTTTCTAAAATCTTTTTACAATGGGTTTTTCAAACAAAACTATTTTTGCCTTTCATCCAACCTTTTCTTTAAAAGAGCTTACAAATTATTTTGGTCAATTATGGAATACCAAAAATCAATTGTGAGCCTAGTTTATACTAAGAATTATTAATCATGGGCTTGTTATTGGCATGAATCATTAGTTACTTTTTTAATTGAGAAATCTATTTTTAATAAACCTCTTAATTTAGTTTTAATCCAATATAGCATAAAAGCTGCTTTAGTTGGTTGAGTGGATTAAAACCTAATTAATGGGAATTATCATGAACTGATTTCCATTTTTAAAAATATAACTATTGGTTGAACCGTCCGAGGAAACTTTTTGAAAACAAAATATCCCATGTTGGTATTTTTGTTAACCATATACCTAGGAAAAGAGACTCGCCATTCATGTGTGGATGTTATAATGTTGGAAGAAACATCCTATTTATCCTTGTTTGTTTATTGTTTGTGCATATATGCATACATGCATACACGCATTATATGACATATCATTAATCCTTTCTGGCTCATAGACCTGGAGCACGGCAATCCAAGAGCATACAACGATACCACCTACAACATTGATTTTTGATTCAAGTACTTCATTGGAAGGATGGATGCAAACCAGCTAAGGGACATAGTCGATGAAGTTGTCAAAGCTAGGATGGCCGAGCTATGAGATCAATTGGTTGAAATTATGAAGACCCAGTTGATTGAAATTCTAGAGCTCATCAATAATGCTAATGAGGCATCTCACATTGACATAAGAAAGAAGGGAAAGGTAGCATCAATGGGGAACATGTTTACTAATAGAGATCGAATGAAAAATGAGGGATCAATCCCTATTCTATGAGACTAGCTGAATCATGCGCTATCTAAGTGAAGCAATAAGGATGGCTACCACCCTAGAAGGCAAAGTCAAAGGGAAAGAGAGAAGAACCATTTTTCTGCAAAATGAAATTATTAGTCTAGCAATCAAAATACACAAAAGGAAGCTGATGTTAATGCCAACAGTCAAGAAGGAATGAGGCAGTTTTCAAAATTGGGGATGCCACTATCTTGGGTTCTGAATAAGCTACAAAAGAAAGAATTATTACAACCCTTGACTCCTTGACCTTTATCGAATCCTTTATCCTAAAATTTGATACTAAAGCCTTTTGTGAATTTCATCAGACATAAGGACATGAGACAGACAAATGCTTGCAACTCAAACATGAGATCCAGAATTTAATTAATAGTGGAAAGCTGCCTGAGCCTAATAAGCCCAACACTAAGAATAATCCTCTACCCAAATTTGGAAGGGCGCCACCGCTTATAACCTTCATGAAGAGTTTTATCTTGTCATCTTATGATGATATGGATAGAGAAGCTGCTAAAGATGATGTGCTTGGATTATCTATGGATGATGAAGCAATTATCCTTGATGATGAAAAAAAATCCTTGCCCTTAATATGTCTAAATAAATGGAGTATCTTCGACTCCAACTCAACGAACCTCCCTTAGCATGAAGTGTTACCCTTTTTATTCTACTTTCTTAAATATTTAATTGGAACAATTATATTTTTTCAAATTAAGATTGTTTGAATAAATTATTTTCATCAAATTTTTGTTAGTCTTTGTTCATTTTGGTGCTCAACCAATGATGAATCTAGCTTGACAATCATAAATTAATATACCTATGCATCATGATTCGAATAACTTTACTAGGTGAGGGAGTTGCTCTATAGCATTGAGTTGTGTATGCTTACTTAGAGAGGGCTCCTGCATAATTACCTTTGTCTAATTCCTAGTCAGTCTTAGAACATGCTTTGACAAACTTTCTAGGTGAAATTAAACTATACTTTTTTAAGGGAGAGATGATCTAGGCATTGTTTGACGAGCCAATAACTAGTATCCACCCAATTAAATATCAATCCCTAGTTGTCCCTTTGAGCCTTCATGAAATTTTAGCTTTCTTTTCATTGGCTTACAAACCCCAACAACCTACCTTGAGTTGTTGTGATACTTTTGACAAGTCTTATGATCACTAAGGTAAAGAGGCAAGAAGATCAAAGAAAGGAATGAATAGTCAAGACCATGAGGATAGTTGAAGTTCTCAAGACAATAAGGGTAGTTGAAGTTCAACTGAATTAGACTAAATATCATAGATAAAGTCAGGACTGAAGCATATTAACACCACTCCACTCATCCATTACCAGAAATACAAGTTGGTACAAATAAGATAACTCTTTTGGAGCTAGGACCAAAAAAAATAAGAGAAAAAAAACAAAAAAAACACAAAAAAAGTAGAAAAAATAAGAAAGAAGAAAGAAAAAGAAAAAAAAGAAAAAAAAAACCCAAAATGGTTCAGAAAGCCAATTGAGTTCTCCTTTACCTAAAGCAACAAAAGGCTTCTATTTGGTTTAAAAGGATAGTTTGACTGGAATTGGTCTAACCCAACCAAAGATTCGATCAAAATTAGAGAAAAAGGGGAAAGACCATCTAGGTTTTAAAAGTCCTATACTTAACAATCCTACAGAGAAGAAGGACAAAATGATAAAATGCTCAAACAAAGGGAAGAGTAAGAAAAATAACGAGAAAGAAAAGGGAAAAGAAAAAAAATGATGATGAATATGGGTACCAAACTTTTTGTAAAGGCAAAGACTGTCCTAATCAAGATCCAGGTTAACGCCAAGAAGATGGGAGAACATTCAAAGCTCTATCTTTTCATGTTCCCAACTGCTTAAAAGTTCAAACAAAAATTTGTAGTATGAGGATTTTCCCATAGTGTCACAACGGCTCCAACTTAAAAATGGCTTTCATTTAACCCATGTCCCTTATAAACCCCATTTCAAGCCTATTAAAGGCCCGTTGATCTCTCTTGGTAGGTAGAGTCTATTAGTGGAGATAGTTTGAATAAGCATGCATATGAAATATGTAACACCCCTTCCCGACCTACGTATAAGTAGGGTGGAATGTCACATCGGGATGCGAGCTCTGGATTACAATGTCTTAATTAAGAATTCTTATGAAAAATTTTTCAAAAAATTGGGCGGAGTTTCCCCTAAAAAGCGGGTTCCCAAGTGTCGCCAAAACTGATTTTTTTAATACACTTTTGTTCACAATTCAACTCAAGAACACTCCCAATAATAATCTCCCTTATATCCTCAACTACACCCTGCAAGAAAATTTCACACTTCTATATCGTTTCTCAAGATCGTATATCATTTGCTAAGTTTCATTACCATACTACTATTTATTCTCTTGTTTCATACACCATAATACTTAATATGTTTAACAAACCTTTACAATAGATATAACGTACATGCCATACTACTATTTTATATCAAAAGTCCTACCCTATTCGTCGTCAAGCTAGTGCGGACCGCTGCAGAAATGCTGATCTTCTATCCACTACCTGCGAGTTAGACATATAACTCGCTGAGCAACTTATTGCCCAGTGGGTACTTTAACCATTGCCGAATATAAATAGTGCAAGGAAGGTTGTTGAAACACATATAAAAGTAGAATACTGCATAATTAAACTATTTTCATACAATCATCATATTTATATTTTCTAATTAAGTTAAGATTCACATTCTGTATGTAAACAACATGTAATATAACTTCATTATAATTACAAGTTAATCTGCTCCACTAGGTAATTATGAATACACCGATCTTGAAATGAGGCCTCGTATAGAGTTACGCGTGGTCTTGACCTCACACGACTAATTGCCATGGTCTTGGTCTCACACGTTATGGAATATACAACATAACTGCGTGGTCTTGGTCTCACACGACTAGTTGCCATGATCTTGACCTCACACGATATAACTGCACACGCGTAAGTAATATCCAGACCAAAGCCGTTAAGACAGTATTGCCGGTAGGATGGCATGCCAAACCCCCCATTCCAGACCGGTTTTGACCATTTACCTAGTAGAGCATATATAACATTTTATATATACCCATTCACTTCGTATATATACCACATATTCTCCATGTATATACAATATATACTTACACAAATACCACATATACTCACATATGCATCATATGTATTCACATATATACCATATACATGCATATATATACCATATATACACGTATTCCCCACGTATATACCTTATCTATATATTCACATGATAACGAACATGTATTCCATCACGTGACTTTTATCATGGTTATGAAATTCAAATTGATTTTCTCCTCTTTTCCATCTAAATTATTCTTCGTATTCATACTTAAACTCAATGCCAAAAATAAAATGATAAAACACCCACACCAAGTTTTTGACCAAGTTAATAATGAAAAATTACATATGAACAATAAACTCTGGGTCTTGACCCAACTTGATCCTTGTTTTAGAAAATTTGTATAAAATAATCCACTTGGCTAAAAACTCAAAAATTTTTACAGAATTTAGTTTTGCATCTTAAAATCATTCCTTTAAAATTTTATATCAAACTGGACATAAAATCTTGGTCAACTAGTTCACCCAACCAGACTGCTCCAGTTGCCCTGCATCCTGGCAGCAGTTTTGAATTTTTTGAATTCCGTAAATTAAATTCAATCAATGTGGTTCCAAATTATTTTTCTCAAATACTAGACTCACTAAAAAACAACATATCCAAAATTCAATTGGATATTATTTTTCTACATTTTATTAAAAATCCAGAAAGATGGCTGTCTCAGTCAAGGTACCTGCTAGAGCAGGTCTAATAAAAATAAACTTTCCAAAATCATAACCATTCCAAATTCAACTCAACATATTTTTCAGTCATTCTAGACTCATTGAGACAAAACATATTAAAAATTCAACTCAAGATAATTTTCCTATATTTAATTAAAAATCATAAAAGTCACAGCATTTTACTAATTGTAAAACAGAAAAATTTCAAAAGGAGTTCAATGGTTAAAGTACCAAACCTTGCTATTTCTTAGTCCTTTATCTATATCACTTCCTTTACTTCCTTGTCTCCTTGATTTCCTATGAAATTTAACATCACATATACAAAGGTAAGAACCCTAGGTATAGACATAGTCTTATCTTATGATTTTTCTAATGGTTGCTGGCTTATTTTCACCATTAAACACCATTTCTATTCATTCTCCAACTATTTTGCTATTCTCCATCATATTCATCAACTTTCTAATATTTTCCCTAATTAAACATGACTTTAAGTCCTTCCATACAAAGCCTAATACTCAAATTAAATGAAAGAGAAGAAGTTAGCTTGAAGAATTACCTTAATTTCTCTTAAAAAAAAACTTGATAGATCACTTAGAAATTGAAACTTTCCCTTGGCTCTTTTGGAAGAAACCCACGGCAATGGAGTCCCAAAATGAAGATAATGGAGTTTTCTAGGTGTTAGGCATGTGTCTTATGCTTTAAGACAAAAAAAATTAGGTGTTAGATAATTATTTAATTAATTAATTTATTATTTTTAACTTGAATGGTCTTTATTTATCCACCAAAATTTAACAAATGGCCATGATTTGGCCACTTGAAAGTTACTCTTCCTTCTTTATAATTTTGCCCCTCAAATTGGTTCTATTTACAAAATTGCCACTCCAGTGGAAATGACCAAAATGCCCTTGTTGCAAAATCATTCGTAACTTTCAAACCGTGCGTATTCGGGAAAAATTGTGCGCCACCGTTACGACCCGATAAATCCCGAGAACACATCTATTACATCCATTATGGGCACTATTAAGAACCGACGTAACTTTTTGGAAAAGTACCTTTAGGTCCTCAGCCTCTTAAAAAATTTCAATTAGGTCCCGTCTGCTCCACTGTGTACACCAATTTCATATTTGACTATCCCGAGCCTCTATTTGACCACTCGTTCATGTACTCCTCGCCTATTACTCGATTATCTAGCCTTTGGGATGTGACAGTTCTACCCTCCTTAATTTAAGTTTCGCCCCGAAACTTGCTTCTTGCGAGTGTAGATACATCCTACAATATAAAAGTAATCAGCAGTCTGCACAGCTCGACATATAACCTTTTTCCTATATGGCATGTACATTAGACTCAATAACTCATGCTTAATTATTCTCGACTCTTTCTTATTTCACAAACATAATTTCATATATAATTGTTTCACAAATACCATAACTACTACAGGGTATCCCGTTTTACGTTGGTAATGGCCACTCCCAACATAAAACGGATATCCTCCTATATTTTCCTCTTCCTATCTAAAGTCTTTCTAACTCACTTCGTTTACTATCTCTCGATATCCTAATTATCATACACATTCCTATGTCTAATCGCTCAGGAACGGCTAAACCAATGCTCTGATACCACAAAATGTAACACCCCTTCCCGACCTACGAATAAGCCGGGGAGGAACGTCACATCGGGATGCGAGCTCTGGATTACAATGTCTTAATTAAGAATTCTTATGAAAATTTTTTTAAAAAATTGGGCGGAGTTTCCCCTAAAAAGCGGGTTCCCAAGTGTCGCCAAAACTGATTTTTTTAAATATACTTTTGTTCACAATTCAACTCAAGAACACTCCCAATAATAATCTCCCTTATATCCTCAACTACACCCTGCAAGAAAATTTCACACTTCTATATCGTTTCTCAAGATAGTATGTCATTTGCTAAGTTTCATTATCATACTACTGTTTATTCTTTTGTTACATACACCATAATACTTAATATGTTTAATAAACCTTTAAAATAGATATAACGTACATGCCATACTCCTATTTTATGTCAAAAGTCCTACCCTATTTGCCGTCGAGCTGGTGCGGACCGCTGCAGAAATGCTGATCTTCTATCCACTACCTGCGAGTTAGACATATAACTCGCTGAGCAACTTATTGCCCAGTGGGTACTTTAACCATTGCTGAATATAAATAGTGCAAGGAAGGTTGTTGAAACACATATAAAAGTAGAATACTGCATAATTAAACTATTTTCATACAATCATCATATTTATATTTTCTAATTAAGTTAAGATTCACATTCTGTATGTAAACAACATGTAATACAACTTCATTATAATTAGGAGTTAATCTGGTCCACTAGGTAATTAGGAATACACCGATCTCGAAATGAGGCCTCGTATAGAGTTACGCATGGTCTTGACCTCACACGACTAATTGCCATGGTCTTGGTCTCACACGATATGGAATATACAACATAACTGCGTGGTCTTGGTCTCACACGACTAGTTGCCATGATCTTGACCTCACACGATATAACTGCACACGCGTAAGTAATATCCAGACCAAAGCCGTTAAGACAGTATTGCCGGTAGAATGGCATGCCAAACCCCCCATTCCAGACCGGTTTTGCCCATTTACCTAGTAGAGCATATATAACATTTCATATATACGCATTCACTTCGTATATATACCACATATTCTCCATGTATATATAATATATAGTTACACAAATACCACATATACTCACATATGCATCATATGTATTCACATATATACCATATACATGCATATATATACCATATATACACGTATTCCCCACGTATATACCTTATCTATATATTCACATGATAACGAACATGTATTCCATCACGTGACTTTTATCATGGTTATGAAATTCAAATTGATTTTCTCCTCTTTTCCATCTAATTTATTCTTCGTATTAATACTTAAACTCAATGCCAAAAATAAAATGATAAAACACCCACACCAAGTTTTTGACCAGGTTAATAATGAAAAATTACCATATGAACAATAAACTCTGGTTCTTGACCCAACTTGATCCTTGTTTTAGAAAATTTGAATAAAATAATCCACTTGGCTAAAAACTCAAAAATTTTTACAGAATTTAGTTTTGCATCTTAAAATCATTCCTTTAAAATTTTATATCAAACTGGACATAAAATCTTGGTCAACTAGTTCACCCAACCAGACTGCTCCAGTTGCCCTGCATCCTGGCAGCAGTTCTGAATTTTGTGAATTCCGTAAATTAAATTCAATCAATGTGGTTCCAAATTATTTTTCTCAAATACTAGACTCACTAAAAAACAACATATCAAAAATTTAATTGGATATTATTTTTCTACATTTTATTAAAAATCCAGAAAGATGGCTGTCTCAGTCAAGGTACCTACTAGAGCAGGTCTAATTAAAATAATCTTTCCAAAATCATAACCATTCCAAATTAAACTCAACATATTTTTCAGTCATTCTAGACTCATTGAGACATAACATATTAAAAATTCAACTCAAGATAATTTTCCTATATTTAATTAAAAATCATACAAGTCACAGCATTTTACTAATTGTAAAACAGAAAAATTTCAAACGGAGTTCAATGGTTAAAGTACCAAACCTTGCTATTTCTTAGTCCTTTACCTATATCACTTCCTTTCCTTCCTTGTCTCCTTGATTTACTATGAAATTTAACATCACATATACAAAGGTAAGAACCCTAGGTATAGACATAGTCTTATCTTATGATTTTTCTAATGGTTGCTAGCTTATTTTCACCATTAAACACCATTTCTATTCATTCTCCAACTATTTTGCTATTTTCCATCATATTCATCAACTTTCTAATATTTTCCCTAATTAAACATGACTTTAAGTCCTTCCATACAAAGCCTAATACTCAAATTAAATGAAAGAGAAGAAGTTAGCTTGAAGAATTACCTTAATTTCTCTTTAAAAAAAACTTGATAGATCACTTAGAAATTGAAACTTTCCCTTGGCTCTTTTGGAAGAAACCCACGGCAATGGAGTCCCAAAATGAAGATAATGGAGTTTTCTAGGTGTTAGGCATGTGTCTTATGCTTTAAGACAAAAAAAATTAGGTGTTAGATAATTATTTAATTAATTAATTTATTATTTTTAACTTGAATGGTCTTGATTTATCCACCAAAATTGAACAAATGGCCATGATTTGGCCACTTGAAAGTTACTCTTCCTTCTTTATAATTTTGCCCCTCAAATTGGTTCTATTTACAAAATTGCCACTCCGGTGGAAATGACCAAAATGCCCTTGTTGCAAAATCATTCGTAACTTTCAAACCGTGCGTATTCGGGAAAAATTGTGCGCCACCGTTACGACCCGATAAATCCCGAGAACACATCTATTACATCCATTATGGGCACTATTAAGAACCGACGTAACTTTTTGGAAAAGTACCTTTAGGTCCTCAGCCTCTTAAAAAATTTCAATTAGGTCCCGTCTGCTCCACTGTGTACACCAATTTCATATTTGACTATCCCGAGCCTCTATTTGACCACTCGTTCATGTACTCCTCGCCTATTACTCGATTATCTAGCCTTTGGGATGTGACAGTTCTACCCTCCTTAATTTAAGTTTCGCCCCGAAACTTGCTTCTTGCGAGTGTAGATACATCCTACAATATAAAAGTAATCAGCAGTCTGCACAGCTCGACATATAACCTTTTTCCTATATGGCATGTACATTAGACTCAATAACTCA
This sequence comes from Garcia nutans, assembly GCA_947685225.1. Lineage (NCBI taxonomy): Eukaryota > Viridiplantae > Streptophyta > Magnoliopsida > Malpighiales > Euphorbiaceae > Garcia > Garcia nutans. Next base: position 45,002,814 of record CANTUV010000008.1, read on the forward strand.
TGCTTAATTATTCTCGACTCTTTCTTATTTCACAAACATAATTTCATATATAATTGTTTCACAAATACCATAACTACTACAGGGTATCCCGTTTTACGTTGGTAATGGCCACTCCCAACATAAAACGGATATCCTCCTATATTTTCCTCTTCCTATCTAAAGTCTTTCTAACTCACTTCGTTTACTATCTCTCGATATCCTAATTATCATACACATTCCTATGTCTAATCGCTCAGGAACGGCTAAACCAATGCTCTGATACCACAAAATGTAACACCCCTTCCCGACCTACGAATAAGCCGGGGAGGAACGTCACATCGGGATGCGAGCTCTGGATTACAATGTCTTAATTAAGAATTCTTATGAAAATTTTTTTAAAAAATTGGGCGGAGTTTCCCCTAAAAAGCGGGTTCCCAAGTGTCGCCAAAACTGATTTTTTTAAATATACTTTTGTTCACAATTCAACTCAAGAACACTCCCAATAATAATCTCCCTTATATCCTCAACTACACCCTGCAAGAAAATTTCACACTTCTATATCGTTTCTCAAGATAGTATGTCATTTGCTAAGTTTCATTATCATACTACTGTTTATTCTTTTGTTACATACACCATAATACTTAATATGTTTAATAAACCTTTAAAATAGATATAACGTACATGCCATACTCCTATTTTATGTCAAAAGTCCTACCCTATTTGCCGTCGAGCTGGTGCGGACCGCTGCAGAAATGCTGATCTTCTATCCACTACCTGCGAGTTAGACATATAACTCGCTAAGCAACTTATTGCCCAGTGGGTACTTTAACCATTGCTGAATATAAATAGTGCAAGGAAGGTTGTTGAAACACATATAAAAGTAGAATACTGCATAATTAAACTATTTTCATACAATCATCATATTTATATTTTCTAATTAAGTTAAGATTCACATTCTGTATGTAAACAACATGTAATACAACTTCATTATAATTAGGAGTTAATCTGGTCCACTAGGTAATTATGAATACACCGATCTCGAAATGAGGCCTCGTATAGAGTTACGCATGGTCTTGACCTCACACGACTAATTGCCATGGTCTTGGTCTCACACGATATGGAATATACAACATAACTGCGTGGTCTTGGTCTCACACGACTAGTTGCCATGATCTTGACCTCACACGATATAACTGCACACGCGTAAGTAATATCCAGACCAAAGCCGTTAAGACAGTATTGCCGGTAGGATGGCATGCCAAACCCCCCATTCCAGACCGGTTTTGCCCATTTACCTAGTAGAGCATATATAACATTTCATATATACGCATTCACTTCGTATATATACCACATATTCTCCATGTATATACAATATATACTTACACAAATACCACATATACTCACATATGCATCATATGTATTCACATATATACCATATACATGCATATATATACACCATATATACACGTATTCCCCACGTATATACCTTATCTATATATTCACATGATAACGAACATGTATTCCATCACGTGACTTTTATCATGGTTATGAAATTCAAATTGATTTTCTCCTCTTTTCCGTCTAATTTATTCTTCGTATTCATACTTAAAGTCAATGCCAAAAATAAAATGATAAAACACCCACACCATGTTTTTGACCAAGTTAATAATGAAAAATTACCATATGAACAATAAACTCTGGTTCTTGACCCAACTTGATTCTTGTTTTAGAAAATTTGTATAAAATAATCCACTTGGCTAAAAACTCAAAAATTTTTACAGAATTTAGTTTTGCATCTTAAAATCATTCCTTTAAAATTTTATATCAAACTGGACATAAAATCTTGGTCAACTAGTTCACCCAACCAGACTGCTCCAGTTGCCCTGCATCCTGGCAGCAGTTTTGAATTTTTTGAATTCCGTAAATTAAATTCAATCAATGTGGTTCCAAATTATTTTTCTCAAATACTAGACTCACTAAAAAACAAAATATCCAAAATTCAATTGGATATTATTTTTCTACATTTTATTAAAAATCCAGAAAAATGGCTGTCTCAGTCAAGGTACCTGCTAGAGCAGGTCTAATAAAAATAATCTTTCCAAAATCATAACCATTCCAAATTCAACTCAACATATTTTTCAGTCATTCTAGACTCATTGAGACAGGACATATTAAAAATTCAACTCACGATAATTTTCCTATATTTAATTAAAAATCATAAAAGTCACAGCATTTTACTAATATTAAAACAGAAAAATTTCAAAAGGAGTTCAATGGTTAAAGTAACAAACCTTGCTATTTCTTAGTCCTTTATCTATATCACTTCCTTTCCTTCCTTGTCTCCTTGATTTCCTATGAAATTTAACATCACATATACAAAGGTAAGAACCCTAGGTATAGACATAGTCTTATCTTATGATTTTTCTAATGGTTGCTGGCTTATTTTCACCATTAAACACCATTTCTATTCATTCTCCAACTATTTTGCTATTCTCCATCATATTCATCAACTTTCTAATATTTTCCCTAATTAAACATGACTTTAAGTCCTTCCATACAAAGCCTAATACTCAAATTAAATGAAAGAGAAGAAGTTAGCTTGAAGAATTACCTTAATTTCTCTTAAAAAAAACTTGATAGATCACTTAGAAATTGAAACTTTCCCTTGGCTCTTTTGGAAGAAACCCACGGCAATGGAGTCCCAAAATGAAGATAATGGAGTTTTCTAGGTGTTAGGCATGTGTCTTATGCTTTAAGACAAAAAAAATTAGGTGTTAGATAATTATTTAATTAATTAATTTATTATTTTTAACTTGAATGGTCTTGATTTATCCACCAAAATTTAACAAATGGCCATGATTTGGCCACTTGAAAGTTACTCTTCCTTCTTTATAATTTTGCCCCTCAAATTGGTTCTATTTACAAAATTGCCACTCCAGTGGAAATGACCAAAATGCCCTTGTTGCAAAATCATCCGTAACTTTCAAACTGTGCGTATTCGGGAAAAATCATGCGCCACCGTTACGACCCGATAAATCCCGAGAACACATCTATTACAACCATTATGGGAACTATTAAGAACCGACGTTACTTTTTGGAAAAGTACCTTTAGGTCCTCAGCCTCTTAAAAAATTTCAATTAGGTCCCGTCAGCTCCACTGTGTACACCAATTTCATATTTGACTATCCCGAGCCTCTATTTGACCACTCGTTCATGTCCTTCTTGCCTATTACTCGATTATCTAGCCTTTGGGATGTGACAAGATAGACAATATTTGAACTCAAATGAGACCTTTGACCAAGTAATGTGTATGTGCCTATCTGAAGTACAACAATTCTTGCTTACATAGAAATGATTCCGGAGTTTAGTATGGTAATAAAGGTTGTCATGTTATAGATATGTTAATTTGGAAAATCAAGTCTTAAGGTAAATTGGCATTGATTTGGCAAAGCCAACATTTGATTTCAAAATTCAAAAATCAAAAAGAAAAAAAAATTTACAAAGCCTTCAAGTTAAGGGGAGCATGTCGAACCATCAAACCTCGAAGGTCACATTGGGAAAAGGAAATGATTATTGGCAAGGTTATGAAGAAGCTACCAGTTTACATATTGAAACATAGTTTGAAATGGATATATCCCTTACTATGCTGCTTGGGCCTTACCACTCATGTTCTCAACATCTTGAAGATAAAAGCCATAAATGTGAAGCATTCTGTCATTCCAAAGCAAGACCTGAATGGGCATCTAGAAGGAGTCAACGAGAACACTTTAGTTGATCATCTCGATCTGTGAGTTGATAGAATCACTATAAATGTTATTCATGCATATCATGCATACATGAGCATATCACATTGTATTTTCTTGTATTGTATTGTCTATTCTTTGTCAAAGTGAACAATAGACACTCTATGAAGCAAAGATGAAGCAGGTATAGAATCAGGGGGCATGGGAATCCCATTGCTTGAGGAAGCTCCAGTCATTTTGCAAAAGAAAGAAGAGATGCATGCTTATGCAAGAAACTAGACAAAATATAAACATCAATCAGAGCTTACCCGAAAAATCATTGGGGGGCAAGGAGAAGACATAAGGGGCCAGCTAAAAATGGTTGAATTTTTGGAAAAAGTGCAAAAGAATGGAACACTAAAACTATCGAAAGAATGAAGATGCAAAACTCAAAAGATCAGTCCAGTTAGAAGAGCTAAAGCCAACATAGGACAAAAGTTAAAAGGATGAAGATCTAGTTTCAAGGGTGAAGACCCGATGCCAAGGATGAAGATTCACTTTCAAGGGTGAAGACTCGATTTTCAAGGATAAAGATCCATTTTCAAGGGTGAAGACTTGATGCCAAGGATGAAGATCCACTTTCAAGGATGAAGACCCAATCTCCAAGGATGAAGATCCATTTTCATGAGTGAAGACTCGATGCCAAGGATGAAGATCCACTTTCAAGGGTGAAGACCCGATCTCTAGGGATGAAGATCCATTTTCAAGGGTGAAGACTCGATGCCAAGGATTAAGACCCAATCTCCAATGGATAAAGATCCATTTTCGATGGGTAAAGACCCACAATCCATTAAAGAATGGAACAACCAGTTAAGCCAGAATTCTCAACTGATAAAAGGTCAGTCTCGGGTCCAGAACTCAAATCATTTTTGAGTCCAAAACTCACTCTGGGTCTAGAACCCAAATTATTTTTAAGTGCATAAGTCGTTCGGGTCCAGAACCCAAATTATTTTTGAGTCCAGAACTCGCCTAGGTCTATAATTCAAATTATTTTTGAGCCTAGAACTCACTCCGAGTCTAGAATCCAAATCATTTTTGAGTCCAGAACTCGCTTGGGTACAGAATCCAAATTATTCTAGAGTCTAAAACTCATTTTGGTTCTAGAACCCAAATCATTTTCTAGTTCAGAACTTGCTCGGGTTCAAAACCCAAATTATTCTAGAGTCCATAACTCATTTTGGGTCTAGAACCCAAATTATTTTTAAAGTCCATAACTTATCCCGGTTCTAGAACCCAAATTATTTTTAAGTACATAACTTATCCCGGGTCCAGAACCCAAATTATTTTTTAAGTCCATAACTTACCTCGGGTCCAAAATCTAAATTATTTTTTAAGTCCAACACTTACCTCGGGTCCAGAACCCAAATTATTTTTTAAGTCCAGAACTTACCTCGGATCTAGAATCTAAATTATTTTTAAGTCCAGAACTTACCCTGGGTCCAGAACCCAAATTATTTTTAAAGTCCAAAACTTATCCCCGGTCCAAAACCCAAATTAATTTTAAATCCAGAACTTACCCCGGGTTCAGAATCTAAATTATTTTTGAGTCCAGAACTCAAACCAACCTTGGGTATGAAGACCAGTTTAGCTCTAAACCCAGGGGGTAAACTGTAGACCTTTAATTTTTGATCTAGTCCAGTCCGATATTTTTAAATGGTCTGAAATAATTTTTTGCGGTATAAATTACTTATTTTAATATTTATTATATATTTTACTTAATATTTATTATTTATTTTATTTATCATTTATTTATAAATATTTATCATTTATTATTCATTTTAATATTCATTTTACTTGTCATTTATTATTTATTTATATATATAAATAAAAAATAAAAAAAATAAAAAAATCGGCGACGGTAGAATCGGCAACGAAAGTCGCTGGCGATGAATTGGCTTAGGCCAATTTGCCGTAGGAACACCTGTGATGAATTGGCCTGTTTTGCCTGTGGTGAATTGGCCATGGGCCAATTTTTCGCAGGCAAAACTTACAATGAAACTGTGCCCTGCGAGCAGTTTTGCCTGCTTCCAGCCCATAGCTCGCTCCCAGCTCGCCCAGTTCCAATTTTGCCCAAGTCGGTACGCAGTTCTCGTCGAAACCTTATTTTACTTGATTTTAAATTTTATTTCCAAAATAATTTTTAAATTTCTTAACATACTAGGTTTTTTTATTTTAAATACCTATAAATATCACATTAAAACACATAGAAAAGGGATTTTAGATGGGATTGGGACTTTTGGGATCGAAATTTTATTCAAGAACTATTCAAATTCTTTTTGAAAATTTATTCATAACCTCAGACTTGTAGGATTAAGAGGGAGCAAACAGCAAAACAATCCATAAAAGGCAGCACACACTGTCTTTGTTATTCTTCAACCAGAATTAAAATTATGGTGGAACCAACAATGGAGGTTTGAGTTTCTTTTACCTTTTTATATTTCCAGTAGCCTCATTATTCAATTTGATCAATTTTTTAAGCATACAATGGATGGATTTTTATTTAAAATGAATTGATCAATTGTTCTATTTGTCATCTAGTTTCTATCTAAAACCCTAAACCTTAATATTATTTTTCAAAACCCTAAATTCGAAACATCCATTCTCTAGATTCAAACCCTAGTTTATTTCAAACCTAATCCTTATATCAAACATCCAATAGCCATGTTATTTATTTTACATTAAATATTTCTTAGTTGACTAATCTAGTAATTAAAAAAAAAACCCAATTGTTAAACATAAAACCTATAAATTTCTAATTTTATTCAAGAAATCCTAATTGATGCATAAACCCTAAATTCATATACTTACTGCTTTATTTAAATTAGATGTATGTTTATTATATACTTTGATCGATGTTTCATGTCCTCGATGAATAATTTATTTATGTTTAATGGTTGGTTATTTTTATTGATTTGCTTTGGTTGTGAAATATTGTAAGAGGTATGTTTTCCATGTTTTGGGTACCTCATATTGTGAGCATCATGTAATTTAGTTTATTTTAAAGTTTTGGATCAATGTAAAGGACACGTTTCCACCTTACAGTGGGTGTCCTATTCAGTTTTAGATATTAGATGGTGTAAGGACATGTTTCCATCCTTGGATGGGTGTCCATTTATTTGTTTTGTTTAGACATTACTGTGATTTTAATAAAGTATTTATTTATTCTTATGATCGTATGTTGTATGAATAATATCATTATTTTTAAGAATTTTATAATATTAAGACCTGAAAAGAAGGAAGATTCTAATGAACCAGGGTTGTGGGGGTGCTGGGCCATTTCTCACCTTCCCCACACATACCCAAATTTTCAAACCCATTAGGGGGTTGGGGATTTCTTAGAAATCGAGTCATACACCCCTTTCTATTTTTCCGGCCTGTCCGGGTGACGAGTCTATTTTCTCCAGGCTTAGGCTCGTGTTCTCTAAGGCCTTGAGCCTAAACAGTGCCAAAGTCGTAAGAACTATTCCACCGGGAGTGGGGACGAAAATCCCTGCTCACACCCTCACTATTACACCCATCTTCTTGCCATTAATTTCACCCTTCCTGGGCTAGACTATGAAGACTTGTGTAGATCTTCTTTGATGCCTTTTATTGAGGTCAACTTGAGCAACCAGTCTCAGCGAACTTTTTCTTCCATCGAGGCTTTTTGACTTGAGACTAGCATGTCTGAGGTCTCAGTAAGTTCTAATTCTCAGTTCGCTACTCCCTTGCCAAGCAGTCCTCCTACTGGCCTATAATCAATGTTTACTGAGACCTACCTTGTGCCTCCTGAGGGTGTTCTCCCTTATTATTGGTTCAAAAATGCCATCTCGTATGCTATTGATGATGAAAGGGTTGAAGCCAGGGCTCTTGTGCCTCCAATCCTTGTTGCTCCATTGCCAGAAAATCATCATGAGGTAATTTTTTTTTATTCTTTTACTTTTTGTTACCTCTTCATTCTCGAATTTTACCCATTCTTCATTATATTTTGTAGTGGCCTGAAGAATGGATTGATCATACCTATATGATGGTACATCATTACGAGGCTTATCTGTCAACCACTATGAGTCAGCTAGTTGTGGAGCATGGAGGGTGATGCTGTCGTGGTAGAAAATAGATTTCTTTTTTGTTACATGTTTTCCTGTTTATATAGGATTTATCCTTTATGCTTAACAATGCACTATGATGCATGTGATGTTGTGGATGACTATACTGGGGCAATTTTCTTTATTATTATTATTATTATTATTATTATTATTATTATTATTATTATTATTATTATTATTATTTTTAACTCGTTTGCACACTGTACGGCATGGTCGCGGGCCAGGCAGACGCCACACAATGTGTGACTATCTGTGCATTGCAAAGATAGCCACCTAACATGCGAATGGGAATTTTTACCTATTTTCTAGTCTTTCCTGCTAATTTTCCAACTGACTGTGCTATCATGGAGCCTTTTTTTCAGTCATTCTTTGCATCTATGAACCACGCAATTGGATAAAGTGCACAAAATTAATCTTGGTATATACGATATTGCACCAACCATCACATTAAAAGATGTGAAATTGGACAATAATTTTATTCAGGCTTGTCTAAAATTTTAGGATCCTGTGGACCTGTATTTAGATTTGGGGCTATGATGGAAGAGATGTGCCCTACTTTTTGAGGTGTTTAGTGCTATTTTAGAATGTAACACTGAATCTGAACTGGTGATTCATGAATGTCGTACTGATTATTTTCATGCCATTCAGAACTTGTTCAACTTGAGCGATGCTGAGGCTTCACCCATGGTAAGAGATGATAAAGTGAATCTATGTGCACTTATCACTGAATTATGGGAGGATACTGAGGACAGAGTGAGACAGAAATTTTGTCTGAGGGCTTTGGCATTTTTTGATTGGTGAATTTTTGTTCAGAGGAGAGCCAGGTTGAGGCTTGATTGACTTGGTTCACTGATTATGCAGATGGAGGATTCTCATTCTATTGCTGCACTTTTGCTAGCTGAGACCATTATTAGCCATGACAAGGTTTATAAGGTCTAAGGGGATTGGTTTGTGACTTGTATTCTTTTTCAAGTTTGCGGCCTATTTTTTGCACCTATTTTGTTGCTTGCAGGTTTGATTAAGGGATCATCTTCATATTGTGGCTATGTCATCTAGTCTTCCTTACTCTCCCTTTACTTACTGAGGTAGGTAGATTCTGATCTGCCATGATTCAGAGAGGGCATGGACCTCTTGGTTATTGGAGCTTGGCCCAAATGAGATTTTATGGTATTGCCTTTGGTATCAGATTAGTTCTTTTATGACTATAAGCTTTGGATATAGGGTTGTTTGCTTACTAGGCTTGTCCATGTTAACATTCTACCCAAGGAACCAGATTCTTAGATAGATAGGTCATTCATAGGGAGTCCTACTTGTTGGTATAGCTTATACTCCTATGGTCATCACTTCTGCTTCTGCCTGAGCCATTTTAAATGGCTAGGCCCAAAGATTTCATGCTGTGTGGCCATCCAGATTGATAAACACTATTGATGGGTATAGGGGCCAGTTTATTACCATGGTTTGACTTAGAGAGAAAGTTCAATGACTCATTTTGATTAATGAGCTTAAGATAGAGACTATTGATGCAGCTGCCTAAATTTTTAGGCTTACTTCTTTTTTTGATAGACTGTTTAGGAGGACACTAAATTTTGGCTTGACATTAAATTTTAAACATAAAAAATTTTATGGAAACCTTTTTGAGTTTTATTGAATAAAGATCTTTTACTCTTAATCTCCTTCTTTCCATTTTTTTTATATGCATTGCATAGGATGGATGTTGTATAAGGATTTGGACCGAACCCAAAGAGGGCTTCCTATGCATCTCTTTATTTTCATTGCTCTAATTTTTGCCCAAGCCGCCCTTTTGGGTTTTCAACTCGTCGAGCCCTTTTTTTTTAGAATCAAGTCCACGTAGTTATGTTACTGTAGACCCTTAATTTTGGCCCTAAGCTAGTCTGGTCCCAATTAAAAGGGCCGAGGCAAATCCAAAAATTTTAAGCCTAGTCTGAGTGGTTTTAAAAGCTTAAAATAAGTTTGGATTAATTTTGAAAGCCCAAAATCGGTCTGACCCAATATTAAAATTCAAAATCAAGCTGGTCTGAACCCAAAGCATGAAATCATGATGAATTGGCTCTGCCAATTCACCACTGGGTTAGCCCATGGCAAATTGGCCAAGCCCATTCGCCATGGTACAACACCATGGCGAATTGGCTTGGCCAATTTTCCATGGGTCTTAAAGCTAGGTTTTAATTGTGAGTTTTAGGCTTATGGCATCCGGATTCAGTTTGAATTGGTTTGAAATTCTAATTGTTATTGGATTAGCAAGGGGAGTTTTCAAAATTAAGGATTATGGAGCCAGTTTAACCTAATATGTGCTGATAAATATAGGAGCTGAAGGCCGAAAATGATGGCAACATTAATCATTCACAATAGCAATTAAGTAGCCACTAGCCATATTGGAACAAAGAACATGATTAGTAAATTAAAGCAAGGGACAGTGAATGAATTGACACATAAATAGAAAGGCAATCAACAAGAGGCAGAGGTAGTAGCTAAAGGCAGCAATTGTTCTTAGATTGCATTCCCCCAGCCAAGATTAAATTGACCTAGGCAGTACAACATCCATCTCCAGCTTCTAGGGGATTGAGGTGATAAACAACAGTTCGGTTCAATGAATTAGACTTGGTGGAGCCAACAATGCATGTTTAATTTTGCTACTCAATTTGTTTAAACTTGCATTATACACTTTCATAAAAATAATTCCATGCAACAGTTTGTTCATGACATTAAGCAACAGTTTATAGTAAATATGCAGTAGCTAATTAATATTTAAACGTCCAGTAGTTTATTTAAATCACCATCATTCTTTTAAAATAGTATTTATCATTCAGTTATGATGTAAATTTGGTTCAACTTCACTTGTAAGATTTTAAAACACTAGGTTAAATCCCAAACCCTAACTTCTAATCTTAAACCCTAATTTCTAGAAACCCTAATTCCTAATCCTAAACCCTAATTTCATCATCCCAAAATCCTAAAACCTAATTCTATCATCCTAAACCCTAATTCCATCATCCTAATATCTTAAAACCCTAAATCCTAAACCTTAATTCTAACTCCTAAATGCTAAATCCTAAAATCCAAATCCTAAATATGCAAAACTAAAACCTTAATTCCTAACCCTAATAAGTAAATCCTAGAATTAAATGTTGTGAGCAGGGATTTTGGCCCCCACTCCCAATGGAATGGTTCTTGCGACATTGGCACTGTTTAGGCTCGGGGCCTTAGAGAATACGAGCCTAAGCCTAGAGAAAAATGGAGTCACCACCCTGACGGGCCAGGAAAAAGAAAGGGGTGGATGACTCGATTCCTAAGGAATCTCCAACCCCCTATTGGGTTCATAAAGTTGGGTACGTATGGGGAATGTGAGAAACGGTCCAGCACCCCCATAATACCCGGTTAATTGGATTCGACCTCCTTTGCAGGTCTTAATATTATAAAATTCTTAAGTATAACAATATTATCCATATTACATGCAACAATTAAAATAAAGCACCATTATATTAAAATCAAAGCAATGTCAAAATAAAACAAATAAATGGACACCCATCCAAGGATGGAAACATGTCCTTACATCGTCCATGTCTAAAACTAAATATGACACCCACCGAAAGGTGGAAAGGTGTCTTTTACATTGGCCCAAAATATAAAAGCAATTTAAATTACATGATGCTTAATACATGAGGTACCCAAAATATGGAAACATACCTCTTACAATGTTTTGAAATCAAACCAAATCAATAAAAGTAAACATCCATTCATCATAAATAAATCATTTACCAAAGACATCAAACATCAATCAAAATATATAATAAACATTCATCCAATTTAAATAAAACAGTAAGTATATAACTTTAGGGTTCATGCATCAATTAGGGTTTCTTGAGTTTTATGTTTAACAATTAGGATTTTGCATATACTAGTTTAATTAGTTGAGAAACATTTTAAAGAAATAACATGGCTACTGGATGTTTGAATATAAAGATTAGATTGGAAATAAATTAGGGCTTGAATTTAAAGAATGGATGTTTTGGATTTAGGTTTGTAGTTTGAATAAAGCTACTGTATTTTGAATAATCATAATAAAGGAAGTTAAACAAAAAGACTTATAATACACAAATAAATATTGAGCCCTTCGATGAGCCCATACGGCGGTTCCGCTAGCCGGTCAGTGGGAGGGGATCAAAGGGGCAGCGCCCCTTGCGGGGTCGAGGGCAGCACCTTAGAAAATTTTAGAAACTGGCTTTTAGGGTTGTAGATTTTGGTGTTGAAAATTAAGATTTTAGGGTTTAAGATTTAGAAAATAGGGTTCTGAGATTTTAAGGAATTAATATTATTTTTAAAAGAATAATACATACTATTTGATTTTGGAAAGAAGAATTAATTAGGGTTAACACTTTTGACACTTAAAAAAATAAGGCTACTGTGAATCTTAGAAAAATATATTTGGTTAGGGTTTAAGAAAATAAATTATTGTTTTGTGGTTTTAGAAAAGTGTAATTAGGGTTTTAGTTTTCAAAAATATATTTTACAGGTATTAAGGCATTAGAGTTTTGAAAAAACACTTTTTTATGGTTTTAAATAGAGTTTAGATGGTAAACAGAACAATTGATCATCTATTGCACATTTAAATAATTAATCTAATTTGAATGATGAAGCTACTGTAAAGATGAGCAAAGAAATAGAGATTCAAACCTCCGTTGTTGGTTCCACCACAATCTTTGAATTCTGGTTGAACAATAATAAAGACAGTATAGGCTGCCTTTGATGGAGTGTTTATTGTTTGCCGCCTCTTGATCTTTCAAGCTTGAGATTGGCCGAAAAAATTCAAAAGTCCAAAGTCAAGTAAAAAATTTCCAATCCTTAATTATGTGTCTTTAATGTGGTATTTCTAAGAAAAAATCATAAACCCAATCCTAATTGGCTAACAAAATAAAAACCTTCTAGGAAATAAAATTAGAAACTAAGTAGAATAGGGTTTTGGCAAAATCGCGTGTGGGATGGGCATGCGAAAGTGCGCTGGCAAAAAAATTGCTATGGGCGCTGGGCGCGGGCCAGCCATTTCATCTTCGGCGACAAAAATTTTTCATCGCCTATTCTTCCGTCGCCGATTTTTATTTATTTATTTTTATCTTTTTTTATTGTTACTTATAATATTTGTTTTTATTAAAAATAAATATTATAAGTAATGAATATTAAAGTAAATATTATTTAATTAAAATATCACAAAAATTATTTTAGACTATTTTTTAAAAAAATATTGAACTGGACTGGGTAAAAAATTACGGGTCTACACATGTCCAACCTTAATTTTCATAATTAAAGCTCTAGATTGGTTATTTAAATTATTATTGTATGCTTTATGATTTATTTTTGTATGTTTTATGATTTTGTATGCTTTATGATTACTTGATTTATTATTTTATGCTATGATGGATGATGCATTTTAATTGTTTTATTGCTAATTTAAACTACATGTATATGTTATTTGGATCCCAAATATTTGTAAAAGGCATGTTTCCACTATGTTGGTGCCTTAATTATTTTTTATTATGTAATTTACTTTATAAACTTTGGGACTTTGTAAAGTGCATGTTTTCACCTCTTAGTGGGTGTCCTATTTCCTTTATTTTTATGAATTTTGGACAGTTGTAAGAGCATGTTTCCATCCTTGGATGGGTGCCCATTTTTAATTTGTTTGTTTAAATTAGTAAATATGATGAATGTTTATTTTTTATTGCATGTAATATGGATGATACCATAACAATATAAGAATCTTATAATATTTAGACATGAAAAGGAGGCCGGTTCAAATGAACCGGGCGTTATAAGGGTGCTGGATCATTCTCACCTTCCCCATGCGTACCTAACTTTTCAAACATAATAGAGGGGGTTGGGGATTCCTTAGGAATTGAGTCATGCACCCCTTTCTTTTATTTCTCGATCTGTCTGGGTGGTGACTCTATTTTCTCTGGGTTTAGGCCCATATTCTCTAAGGCCTTGAGCCTAATAATGCCCAAGTCGAAAGAATCATTCCACCGAAAGTGGGGGCAAAAATCCCCTCTCACTGGGGATAAGAGAAGTTGATTCCATTGGTCTTTATATTATTTTATTCTTTATTATTATGACATTATCCATTGCATCATTTAGATTTCATTATGTGTGTGAATTAGGATGCCTTGTGGAACCTGTATTATATGTATGTAGTGATACCATACTTTCATTCAAGGTATGGAGATCGAGAATTGCATAACAACTTATAGCCTTGTACCTTTTTGTATATACTTGCTATGGGAGCCTAAGCTTTTTACCTCAAAGACTAAAGCCCATATAATTGGCCTAGTAACTTTCCTTAGGTTTGCCCTAATTGCATGTTGTTTGACTATGATTAACATGTCTTGGCCCAAGTTATGGCCCATTTGGTTTGTATTTTCCTACTATGACCTAATTATGATGTAAGCTTAAAATTAAATTATTCTTTTAAGAAGCCCAAAAGACCAAATTATTTTCAAACTCTTTTTAAGTTGGACTTTAAGCATAGAAACCTTTTTAGATGGGCCAAAAATCCTTTTACACCTCATGGCCTAAGATTCATCTTTCAATAAAACTTTTTGAAACACCTTTTAAGATAGGTTCAAAATTGTTAAGATGGGCTTACAACCAGTTGGGTTAATTATGGAATACTAAAATCAATTGTGGGCCTAATTCTTTCCAAGGTTTGTTAATCATGGGCTTGTCTGTGGCATGAATCATTAGTTACTTTTTTAACTAAGAAATCTATTTATGATAAACCCTTTAATTTAGTTTTAATCTATAATATAGCATAAAAGCTATTTCTTAATCGACCCAATGGATTAAGGCTCAATTAGTGGAGTTATCATGGAATGAGTTCTTATTTGAAAACACAACTATTGGTTAATCCGTCTAAGAGAATATTTTGAAAACAAAACATCCCATGTTGATGTTATATTGACCATATGCCTAAGAAAAGAGACTCACCGCTCGTGTGCGGAAGTTATAAGATTGGAAGGAACATCTTAACTTTGTTTGTTTGTTTGCTCCATATGCATACATGCATTGCATTACATTCGCATTAATCCTTTCTGGCTTTCAGACCTGGGGTACAATAGTTCAAGGGATTATGACAATCCCACCTATGACTCAGAATCCAATGAGAATTCAATAAGCTTCACATCAAAAGCAATGGGACCTAAGCAAATTCAAAAATGGTAAATGATGCCCTCAACTCCAGGATGGAAGAATTGAAGGGGGCCCTAGCTGAGACCATGAGGAGTCATCTACTTTCACTATTGGAGGATAACAATGCTGAGGTATCTGCCAGTAACAAGAAGCCAAAAGATAAGGGAAAGGCTAAGGTAGTTAAAGTGGCCTCTGATGAAGACACAAAAGCTATAGATGATGATGACTATGAACAATACTTTCAAGATCAATAGGATAAGAAGAAAGAAAAGAAGGCTATGGATAAGACAGACACTGCTGATGTAGAAAGATTAATTGCTGACTTGGATAAGAAATTTGGGAAGAAGCTTAAAACTGAGAGGTGTCTGAGGTAGACAAGCTATTTGAGCAAGACGACGAGGTTCCTTACAAGTTCAAGATGCCTTCTTTTGCTAAATTTGATGGAACCAGGAACCCCCATCTGCATGTCAAGCAGTACATCACTACCATGAAGTCTGCTAGAGCTACTAAAGCTCAAACGCTGAGGTATTTTACGCTGTCATTAGATCCTGTTGCACAAAACTGGTTCAATACATTAGTGAAAAGTACTCAAAAGAATTAGGATTTGCTGTATAAAGCCTTCATCCAATAATAACAATGTTGAATTTTAAGTAACCTTGATCAAGGTAGAGATAATCAAGCAGAAACAAAATCAAAATTTTGTTGATTATGTGAAGTGATGGAGAAGCAAGGTTGTGCTCCTTAAGAGAAGGTCTGATGAATCATATCAGATCAAGATGATAGTAAGGGGTGTCCTACCCAGCCTTCGCGAGAGGCTATCTCACACCCTTATAAGGGATTTCAAGGACCTTCTCCAAGCTGGTTTGCAAATAGAAGAATGGGAAAGGGAGAATAACCATTTTTTTGGGAGAAAGAATGAGAAGGAAAATTACCAAACTGGTGGTCAAAGTTCACAAAAAGCGGTGGATGTCAATGCAACTACTGGCCAAGGGAATAAAAGGCAATTTTTAGAGTTGGGGAGACCTTTATCTTGGGTTTTCAATAAGTTGCAGAAGCAAGGGCTATTGCAACCATTGGCTTCCCAACCATTATCTAATCCTTTGCTACTAAACTTTGATACCAATGCATTCTGTCAATTCCATCAAACACAGGGGCACGAAATAGACAAGTGTTTTAGGTTGAGACATGAGATTCAAGACCTGAAAAACAATGGTAAGCTGCCTGAACCTAACAAACTCAGCACGAAGAACAATCCTTTGCATAAGTTTTGAAGAGTACCTCTATCAGCGATCTTTATGATGGGGAAAGATTGAGAGTATGTCCATTCAATAAACTTCCTTTTGCTTAGGAGTCGCTTGTCTTTTTTTTTTTTTTCTTTCTTTGGCATTTTATTGGAATGATTATGTTTTTTCAAATTAAGATTGTTTGAGTAAATTACTTTCACTGCATTTATAATTTGTTGGTTTTTGACATTATGGTGCCTAACCAATGATGAATCTAGCTTGATATTCATAAATTAGTGTATATATGCATCATGATCTAAATGACTTTATTAGGTGAGGGAATTATTCTATAGAATTTAGTTGTGTATGCTTACTTAGAGAGGGCTCCTGCATAATTACCCATGTCTAGATTCTAGTCAGTCTTAGAACATGCTCTCACAAACTTTCGAGGCAAAATTGAACTCTGTTTATTTAAGAGAGAGATGATCTAGGCATTGTTTGGTAAGACAACAACTAGTATCAACCCTATTGATATCAACCCCTAGTTTGTCCCTTTGAGCCTTCTTGAGATTTTGGCTTGCTTTTATTGGCTTGTAAATTTGATAACCTACCCTGAGCTTGTGTGACATGTATGACAAGTGTAACACCCTGATACTCCATATAAGTACTGTACATATACCTAGTATACATACAATACGTATATAAAGTATAAGAATGTCACTTCTAATTTCAATTTAAAAACCTTTATCCGAATTCATACAATTTTACATTACTTTAAAATACATTTACAAAAAACCATAATTCATATTATAAATGCAACATGATTAAAAATCATATATGTATGCATCACCTTCTAGTTGGTCTCGAGACACTTTTACTCTTCACGCGGCATAGTAGCTAGACCTCCAGATCAACCGCAACCACCTGCGCGATTACCCAACCGCGCTAAGCCCGAAAGCTTAGTAATATAAACAATTATTAAAATGTACTTTATTAAGTTATAGTTTACAAAAGATTCATACCTCATATTTTTAGCATTATATTTTATTGTTCTCTTACCACGTTTTCCTTTCTCAATGCATTCTTCATATACTTCCACTAATTTCATAAATTAGATACATAATTACACAGAACACTCACAACACAATACTTACCCTTTTTATCTCATATACATATGCATATACATTATTTTAACAAAACACCATTCAATGACCTATCAAAACCTTTATGAAAACAATTCTCACAAATTCCACATTCATATACATTTTATACCTCATACAACATTTTCATAAACTCATTTCTCATCAAAGCTCCTCAAACCATATTCACTTTCAATATATCAATACACATATTACAAAATTATACTTCATAACATCATTTTATTGACAACAAAGACAGACTCGGGCCCAAAACAACACACTAATATGCCATTCAATTTTCAGAGTAAATGCTTTGGTTTTATCATCACATTTATCAATATCATAGACCCAACTAGACTTCAAGGATTAGGTTCAACCAAGCTTCAAGGGGAGCAAAGCATGCTAAGCTTCAACCCAACTTGGCTTCAAGAACCAACCCAACCTAGCTTCAAGGGTGGTAACATCTCAATTAGGCTTCAAGGATTCAATCCAACCTAACTTCAAGAGATTGTTACACTTATTAGGCATGCCACCAACAACAAACTCTGAAAATGGAATAACACATTAGCTATACCATTCATTTATCAATTTTATTCTCAATTGAATTATCATAGCCAATAACAATGGCGTCACATTTCCTTTGAATCATCATAGCCAATCACAATGGCTTCACCTCATATTTGAGTCATCATAGTCAATAACAATGACTTCACATTATATTTGAATCATCATAGTCAATAACAATGACTTCACATTATATGATATCTCAAATCATATCATAATATTTCATTATTCAATTATACATAAGCAATTACTTCATCATATCCTTCACAATATATATATAGCATCATTGCAATCCACAAGATTCACAATGCATAAAACATAACCTTGTTCATGTGATATCATATGCATTATCAATTCCATTATCACTTCTCATTATCATATTGGCAATCATGCCTTGTTTCATTCAATTAAATCATCATAGCCAATAACAATGGCTTTAAATCACATTCCATATCATCTCACATTTTATGATTCAACAATGATGTTAGACAAATGATCTCTATTTTGATCCTTGACAACTCAAATGGATGATCTATTTAACATGTATTTGAGAATCTTGTTGCAAGATTAGGTTACTTCCAATAAGGTGAACAGAACCTTTCTAGCGGTCGCACCTCACCTGAATACGACCGCTCCATACAATTACAAGATGAAACCTTATCACAGTAGGTTTCGCGGTCAGAAGCCCGACCTAAGTCACGACCGTACATGAATAATAGCGACCGCACATGAATAATAGCGACCGCCCCAAATTACGTGTCTCTCATGCATAAACCCTTAATGTAGCCAAATTTCTTTTGGTTAACTTAACACACATTGTACACAGCATTACCTCATTCAAATGGACATAATCAACATCATTAGCAATTATTTTACATGCTCATCACAATATTTTCATCACCAACATTCATTAACAATACATTTGATACTCTATCACATTTACAAACAAAAGTGTTTTAAGATTAAACAACATATGCATGTTTGTACCCATATAATTTGTACTTACCTTTTGCACCAATTATACAACTCTAAACACTTTCTTTTCTCCAAGAATTCTTCACTTCTCAAATTAGAGCAAATCACCTTCTTCCAAAACCTAATCCAAAATAACACAATATAATTTATCACTTACCATTTCCAAAACCCTAAAACCAACATCCACCACTTCCAACCACAACACTTATTTAAACTCTTAACTAAAAATCAATTTTAACACTTGAAAACACATCACAAACACCTCTCATCATCAAATCAACAAATCCTAAATTTACTTCCAATATCACTTTAAAGGAATAAAGAAATCAAAGAAAAGAGCTTACCTCAAATGAAGAAATTTCACAATTCTTTAATCAAATCCCTTTGATTCCTCTTCAATTTGCTTCTAGCATCAAGAACACCTCTCTTGCTCTCTCCTTTCTTGAATGGCCGGCACCCACATGAGAAGAGAAGAAAATAATCACAAGTCAACCCTTCTTTTCCTCTTTAAATCTCCACCAAGAGATTTCCAAAAGAAAATTACTTCAATGCCCTTAACCATTTAACTAACCTTTTGTCTCTTATATGCCCATTTAAGTAATTTCACACTCACACAATAAATATCCTCCTCCATTGACTTTCTATTTGACTTATGTATATGTTAATTATACTTCCATATATGCAACATACACACTTTCTTTACAAATTCTTTTCTCTTTCAAATTAACATATACATTCAATCCAATTAAAACAATAATAATATTCAAACTTCTAGGGCATACATTGGGATATTACAATTCTCTCCCCCTTAAATAATTTCGTCCTCGAAATTATCAGTACCGTAACAATCCATTCTTAATAAAATACCATCTTAACTTCCATATGAAGTTAAGTATATACTTAAGTTATTATATCATCAACCCATATAACTTCAACTCTCCCCTTAGAGTTAATCAACTTCTTTAATTTCTTTAACTCATCATTCTATATGTTTATATATCTTATTACTTCCTTGATCAAACATTCCAAAAAGAACTCATTACATTTCCTATTAATGTCTTTATACAAGAATCAGATCATTTTATAGTACACTTACATTTCCTCAAATCTTTATATTTAATATATTTTGTTCCTTCACTTCATTATAATTGCTCTCTTAACTTTAACCTCAAAAATCATTGATTAATATCTTAGCATTGTTTACTCCATTCTTACAATCACTTTCAAAATAAACATTTACCAAACCTCATTGGATAGCAATATCCCTACTTTCTTTAGCTTGCTTCTCACTTAAGATAATTATCAATACAATACCTTTAAACTTACTCAACAAGTAAACAACATTTTTCCTTTTTCCTCATCATATACAAATAATATAATTCAATTTATTTAAGTTCATTCATAAGTCAAAATATTATATCTTACACATTACTATTTAAATTTTACACTCTCAACACAACTGTACATATTAAATCTCAGTATTGACTCGCAACTTTAGCGAAATCTAGATCAATCGATCTATCTATCACAATATACTAACATTTCAACCTTATTCGATTCAAATCAACAATTAACTTATCAGAATTTATCATTGGATTTCACAATATACACATAGATATAACCTAATTTCATTAGATCAAACTTATGTTCAAATTCTAGTCTTTTCAGATTCATATATTCAATCAATAAGAATTATGCTTATAAATATACATTTCATTATTATTATTATAATTATATCATCATCTCTCATACTCATTCAAAGTTTATCAATATAGCCAACAACTATAACCTCATAAACGAACTTTTCCCCAACCAGGTCGGTAGTCCAAGTTCGGTTGCCCAATACAATGGGTCCGCATGGTTCCGCAGGAGGCAGATAAGTCCGCTCAATTATCTTTTCACAATTCTTTTTTTTTCATAATCAATTAGGCATTATACCTCCATTATAATTTATTTCCAACATCATTGTCATATAAACAACATGTCCATTTATTTCATTTCAATCATTATTATCAACCATGATGATATCACATTTCATTATTGTTTCTCAAAACACATTAACATCATTTATTATTAAAACATTTATCATAACAAATCACATTGCATGTACCTTTTTGTCATATTATTCATATCTCAACACATTTTCATAATTTCCTTTTTCTCTCTTTACCTTCATAATTTATAACTAAATTCTTAACATAAAATTTTAAGGTACAACTTGATCTATTATAACTTTTAACTATACTTTTTAAATAAATTCCAGTTTCACCAAATCTGTATTACAATCATATCATCTCAGTTCTAACTCTGAAGATAATAAAACTAACCAACTAATCACACTAACCAAGTCATATGACCATAATATATTAACAATCACACTTAGGGATTGTAATTCAATATTGTTCTTCTATTATTCGATTTCCAGTCTTTACGACTATAATGCTAGATTGTATCACAAAAATTATATATATGTATATATATTCTCCAAATTTTTTTTATTATACCAAGAATTAACACCTTTTAACTCCATCTCAAAACAGTTTGCTTTTGATTATTTGATCATCATTAACCTAACTCATATTCAATAATATTATCTTTAACATTTTCTACGCCCAACCTTCAATCAAATACAAATCTTACACAAGTTTCATTCATTACTCCATTTCCAAACCATTTCTTCTAAAAATTTTCAAATACAATATTCTTTCCTTACAATTTCTTATTATATACTTATACATAAAACATCTCCACACACAAATACTTTGAGCTCCAAAACATCTTATGATAGCCTCATTTAGTTATTGACATAACAATTTCACTGTTCAATATTATCCAAGTCCATTCTCATTTCTTTTAACATAACTTAAGTTATTCACTAACTTCAATAAATATATACACTTTACTTATAACATTATTTCACAAGGAGCTTAATCACATTTCCAATGTGATATCTCTCTCACATTTTTTTTTATACCTTTAACATATCTTTCATATTCATTTTCATCCTTTCCAATTAAATTCCTTAAAGTAACTTATTCCCATTTACTCAATCCTTTTTCTTTTATTCCTAACCAAATTTTCCTATTATCAATCTCATCTCCCAATTCATAATACTTTCATGTGCACTACTATTCATTTCATATATCTCATGTATAGAATACATTAAACTATCAATATCTAAATGATCTTTATCCACATTCCATTACAACCATAAATTCTCAACTTACTAATTTTCTTAAACTTCAATTTATTCATCTCATTCTCTTAATATCAACCTTACAACATCTTATATGTATATACCATAAAGTAACATCAAACATATATGTTTCACATCTACTAAGCTTATTCCAAAAATCTAAATATCACATATTACCACCATTCCCAAGAGTTTTTACAATATTCAAACATATCGCATTTCTAACATTGAAATCCCCATATTTGCATTAAAAGAACAATACAAACAACACCACTATCTCTTTGTACCTAACCAACATCATCTCTGTTTCCTTTTTAAACAAAACCTTAACTTTATATATCCACACCTTAAATTGTCACACTTAACCTATACCAATCCTCGCATTCAATATTCCACCGTACTCTTTTCACTTAAATAATATATCCTTCCATATTACCCATCCAACAATATTTTCTCTTTCTAGAAATCCCAATATAAAGTTTATTAGAAAGAGATACAAATAATAGAGGAAAGATTACATACTTAAATCTCAATTTTGTTCTTAACTCATTCCTAACTTTATTCTTTTAACCATTTCTTTATATGTCGAACACATATCAATAATCAAACTTTTCACTTATAAATTTCATATCATTTCTTTATATCACAATCATTTTTCAATTTTCAACATTTCAAAATTTGCTTTTATACAAAATCTCATTTACGCAATATCATCTATCTCATGTAATTTAGATACATCACAAATCACATAATGCCACGTTCGAGACCAACCTAGATGTGAATGCATATGCATGTATTACCAATTGCATTTCCAAAATCTTCTTTTTAATTCTTATTTTAATCTCTTCAAATTTTTTTTTAATTTCACTTAGGCCGAGAATCTCGAACCTAAGCTCTGATACCAAAATAATTGTAACACCCTGATACTCCATATAAGTACCGTACATATACCTAGTATACATACAATACGTATATAAAGTATAAGAATGTCACTTCTAATTTCAATTTAAAAACCTTTATCCGAATTCATACAATTTTACATTACTTTAAAATACATTTACAAAAAACCATAATTCATATTATAAATGCAACATGATTAAAAATCATATATGTATGCATCACCTTCTAGTTGGTCTCGAGACACTTTTACTCTTCACGTGGCATAGTAGCTAGACCTCCAGATCAACCGCAACCACCTGCGCGATTACCCAACCGCGCTAAGCCCGAAAGCTTAGTAATATAAACAATTATTAAAATGTACTTTATTAAGTTATAGTTTACAAAAGATTCATACCTCATATTTTTAGCATTATATTTTATTGTTCTCTTACCACGTTTTCCTTTCTCAATGCATTCTTCATATACTTCCACTAATTTCATAAATTAGATACATAATTACACAGAACACTCACAACACAATACTTACCCTTTTTATCTCATATACATATGCATATACATTATTTTAACAAAACACCATTCAATGACCTATCAAAACCTTTATGAAAACAATTCTCACAAATTCCACATTCATATACATTTTATACCTCATACAACATTTTCATAAACTCATTTCTCATCAAAGCTCCTCAAACCATATTCACTTTCAATATATCAATACACATATTACACAATTATACTTCATAACATCATTTTATTCACAATTCATCAATCATGAATTACACTTCCAATATAGGCAGCCATAAATCTCATTATTCGGTATTTCGACATTTAAATTTCATATTGACAACAAAGACAGACTCGGGCCCAAAACAACACACTAATATGCCATTCAATTTTCAGAGTAAATGCTTTGGTTTTATCATCACATTTATCAATATCATAGACCCAACTAGACTTCAAGGATTAGGTTCAACCAAGCTTCAAGGGGAGCAAAGCATGCTAAGCTTCAACCCAACTTGGCTTCAAGAACCAACCCAACCTAGCTTCAAGGGTGGTAACATCTCAATTAGGCTTCAAGGATTCAATCCAACCTAACTTCAAGAGATTGTTACACTTATTAGGCATGCCACCAACAACAAACTCTGAAAATGGAATAACACATTAGCTATACCATTCATTTATCAATTTTATTCTCAATTGAATTATCATAGCCAATAACAATGGCGTCACATTTCCTTTGAATCATCATAGCCAATCACAATGGCTTCACCTCATATTTGAGTCATCATAGTCAATAACAATGACTTCACATTATATTTGAATCATCATAGTCAATAACAATGACTTTCACATTATATGATATCTCAAATCATATCATAATATTTCATTATTCAATTATACATAAGCAATTACTTCATCATATCCTTCACAATATATATATAGCATCATTGCAATCCACAAGATTCACAATGCATAAAACATAACCTTATTCATGTGATATCATATGCATTATCAATTCCATTATCACTTCTCATTATCATATTGGCAATCATGCCTTGTTTCATTCAATTAAATCATCATAGCCAATAACAATGGCTTTAAATCACATTCCATATCATCTCACATTTTATGATTCAACAATGATGTTAGACAAATGATCTCTATTTTGATCCTTGACAACTCAAATGGATGATCTATTTAACATGTATTTGAGAATCTTGTTGCAAGATTAGGTTACTTCCAATAAGGTGAACAGAACCTTTCTAGCGGTCGCACCTCACCTGAATACGACCGCTCCATACAATTACAAGATGAAACCTTATCACAGTAGGTTTCGCGGTCAGAAGCCCGACCTAAGTCGCGACCGCACATGAATAATAGCGACCGCACATGAATAATAGCGACCGCCCCAAATTACGTGTCTCTCATGCATAAACCCTTAATGTAGCCAAATTTCTTTTGGTTAACTTAACACACATTGTACACAGCATTACCTCATTCAAATGGACATAATCAACATCATTAGCAATTATTTTACATGCTCATCACAATATTTTCATCACCAACATTCATTAACAATACATTTGATACTCCATCACATTTACAAACAAAAGTGTTTTAAGATTAAACAACATATGCATGTTTGTACCCATATAATTTGTACTTACCTTTTGCACCAATTATACAACTCTAAACACTTTCTTTTCTCCAAGAATTCTTCACTTCTCAAATTAGAGCAAATCACCTTCTTCCAAAACCTAATCCAAAATAACACAATATAATTTATCACTTACCATTTCCAAAACCCTAAAACCAACATCCACCACTTCCAACCACAACACTTATTTAAACTCTTAACTAAAAATCAATTTTAACACTTGAAAACACATCACAAACACCTCTCATCATCAAATCAACAAATCCTAAATTTACTTCCAATATCACTTTAAAGGAATAAAGAAATCAAAGAAAAGAGCTTACCTCAAATGAAGAAATTTCACAATTCTTTAATCAAATCCCTTTGATTCCTCTTCAATTTGCTTCTAGCATCAAGAACACCTCTCTTGCTCTCTCCTTTCTTGAATGGCCGGCACCCACATGAGAAGAGAAGAAAATAATCACAAGTCAACCCTTCTTTTCCTCTTTAAATCTCCACCAAGAGATTTCCAAAAGAAAATTACTTCAATGCCCTTAACCATTTAACTAACCTTTTGTCTCTTATATGCCCATTTAAGTAATTTCACACTCACACAATAAATATCCTCCTCCATTGACTTTCTATTTGACTTATGTATATGTTAATTATACTTCCATATATGCAACATACACACTTTCTTTACAAATTCTTTTCTCTTTCAAATTAACATATACATTCAATCCAATTAAAACAACAATAATATTCAAACTTCTAGGGCATACATTGGGATATTACAACAAGTCTGATGATCGCTGAGCTACCTAGAAGATTGAACAAAGGGACACTTAGTCAAGGCCATAAGGACAGTTAAAGTTTTATATGAACTAAACCTAATTTCTCAAATCTATTTTATCTTTATGGTGGCATCAGGGCAACAAAAGGATCCATCCTTATTGAAGCAGACTCATAGTCAGAAGCATAGGATAATACAAACAAGATGACTTTCTTAGAGCTATGACCTAACAGAAAAAAATCAATCAAGATAAAGAAATAAGGAAGAAGATAAAAAAGAGAAAGGAAAAATAAAAATGCTCGCTAGGTTGAAAATCTAAAAGGGCGGCCTAGGCAAAAATTAAAGTAGCTTGCTAGTTTCAAAAACTCAAAAGAGCAGGCTAGGCAAAAAAAGGGGGGGGGGTTTGAGTTCTTATAAAAGAAAAAGAATAGATTTGTCCATATCATATCCAGATTTCTACCAATAAGATGGAAGAAATTCAAGCTTTATCTTTTCATGAAGTAAGATAACAAGATGTCCTAAAGGTAGAAATAATGTCTAGAGTTTAATGTTTCCAACTGTCTACGATTCCAATAAAAAGTTTGTAGTGCGAAGGTTTGTCTATAGTGTCACATCAGCTCCAATATAAAAATGGCCTCCATCTAATCCATGTCCTTTATAGACCCCATTTCAAGCCTATTAAAGATCTATTGATCTCTTTTTGGTAGGTAGATTCTATTAGTGGAGATTATTTGAATAAGCATGCACATGAGATAGACATTATTTAAATTCAATGATACTTTTGGCCTAGTAATGTGTATGTGCCTATCTTTCAGTGCAACAATTCTTGTTCAAATAGAATTAATTCTCGATTTTAGTATGGTAACTAGGGTTATGATGTTATGGATGTGTTAATTTGAAAGGCCAAGCCCTGAGGTATATTGACACTGATTTGACAAAGCCAACATTTGATTTCAAAATTAAAACTAAATTTCAAAAAAAAAGTGTTTTCTTAAGCCTTCAAGCTTGGGGAAGTACGTTGCACTATTGAACCTTAAAGGATATATTGGGTAAAGATAGGAATTGTTTGTATGGTTATGAAGAAGCTTCCAACTATTGTGCTAAACTATGGTTTGAAATGAGTATATCTTGTATTCCTCACTATCTTGCTTGGGCCCCCACTGCTCATGTTTGCTATATCTTGAAGATAAAGCTATGGATGTAACATCTCCTAATGATCCAATGTAAGACCTACACGAATATCGTGAAAAGTACCAATAGGAGTCCTTCAGCCTACTACCTCGGTCTGTGAGTTAATATAACCATTGTAAGTATCATTCATGCATACATACATGAGTACATGACACTACATTTTTATTGTCTTGTGTTGCCCATCCTTGTCGAAGTGAATAGGTGACATTCTGTGAAGAAAATAATCAAAAGTAGACATGGAATCAGGGGGCATGAAAGGCCCATTGTTTGAGAAAAATCTATTCATGGAGATGCATGCTTGTGCAAAGAATAAGACAAAAGTATTAGCTGAAGCCTATAAGGCACAAAATCATCGGTTTGAGCCTACATAGGGGGCAGAGCTTCTCCATTCAATTTTTAATTTTATACGTGTATAAAATATTTTCATACTCCCTTTCAATGTTTTGCCATATAGGAACAAAGAGAGGATATGAGGGCTAAAAGGGTAAAGAATTGTTAAAGTTTTGCAAAGCTGAAGCCATTAAAGAATCAAAAGCAGAACTCACAGAAGAATGGAACAAATGAATGAAGATACATATGATAGGAGCTCAGTTAGCTAGAAAAGTTAAAATCGATGGCTAGAAGAAAGCCATAACTTTTAAAAGGTGAACTTAATTCATTAAAGAATGGAACAAGTGGCTAAAAGAAAGCCAAAACTTTCAGAAGGTCAATAGAATCCATTAAAGAATGGAGCAACTGGCCAAAAGCCACAACTCTCAGAAGGTCAGCAGAATCCATTAAAGAATGGATGAGTGGCTAGAAAAAAGCCAGAATTCTAAAATGAAAAAAGGATGGTCAAGCTAGAGGAGCTGAAATCCTGTCTCGGGTTGAGAACTCAAATCCAATCTTAGGTCTAGAATCCAAATCTAGTCTTGGATTGAAAACCCAAATCTAGTCTCAGGTCGAGAACCCAAATTCAGTCTCAAGTCGAGAACCCAAATGCAGTCTCAAGTCGAGAACCTAAATCCATTATCAGGTTGAGAACCCAAATCCAATCTCGAATAGAGAACCCAAACATAGTCTCAAGTCTCAAACTCAAATCCAGTCTCAGGTCTAGAACCCTAATCCAATCTTGGGTCCAGAACCCAAATCCAGTCTCAGGCCCATAACCCAAACCCAAACCATATTGGGTTCAGAAACCAAACCAATTCACGAGTCTAGAATTTAATTCGGGTCTAAAACCCAAATCATTTTTGAGTCCAGAACCCGAATCAACTCCTGAGTTTAGAATCTAAACCATTTTTGAGTCCATAACTCAAACCATTTTTTGGGACTAGAACCCAAACCATTCCCGGGTCCAAAACCCTAACCATTTTCTAGGTCTAGAATCCAAACCATTTTCTGGTCCAGAACCCACACCATTTTTCAGGTCTAGAACCCGAACTATTCTCGGGTCCAGAACCCAAAACCAAGATCACAGGTCCAAAACCCAATCTAATAAGGCTAATTGCTTTTTACTCTCTTCTACTGAAGTCTCAGATCGTTCAAGCAGGAGGCAAAACTGTAGACCCTTAATTTTGGCCCTAAGCCAGTCTTGTCCCAATTAAAAGGGCTAGGTCAAATCCAAAAATTTTAAGCCTAGTCTGGACTAGTTTTAAAAGTTTAAAATAAGTTTGGATTAATTTTGAAAGCCAAAAATCAGTCCGACCCAATCTTAAAATCCCAAACCAAGCTGGTCTGAGCCCAAAGCATGAAATCATGATGAATTGGCTTAGCCAATTCGCCACTGGGCCAGAGCATGGTGAATTTGTAATATCCTCATTTATGCCCTAGAAGTTTTGCATATTGTTGTTGTTTTTATTGTTATATATTGGATTGAATATATGTGTTAAATTGTAAGAGAAAAGAAATTGAGAAGAGAAAGTATATGTATATGTATTTTGGGAAGAAATAGGGTTTAGAGACAAATTTATATGTTGTGTATATGTTAATATATATGACATATAAAGTGGTCAAAAGGCTTGGTCAAAGCAAGAGAAGATATTTATTTGAGATTGGTAAATTACTTAATTGGGCACATATAAGACAAAAAGATAATTATGTGAATAAGGGCACTTTGGTAATTGCTTGGATAAAATCACATGGTGGATATTTAAAGAAGGTTTGACTTGTGTTTTCTTCACCATTTCTTCTTCTTCTTCTTGTTGATGGCCGGCCCTCCATAGCCAAAGAGAAAGAAAGAGACAAGTGATGGTTTTGATGATTTCAAGCTTAAATTGAAGAAAGATTAAGTGTTCAAGTGTTGCTTTAAGAAGTTTTTAACTAAGGTAATATCTTTTCTCTAATTTCTTCAATTCTTTTGAAGTGGTATGATTAAGTTGCTTATGGTATGATTGTAAGTATTGTTTTTGCTTGATAGATGAGAAGTTGGGTTGGTGTTGGTGATGGAAGAGTAAGATTGGTGTTTAGTGAAATTGTTTCTGTTTTAGGATTAGTAAAGGCTGTGACTTGTATGATTTTTAATTAATTTTAGAAAAATGTTCTTGAAGTGAATTTTTGATATGTTGTGCCTCTATGAGTCTAGAATGACTGAAAAATATTTTGATTCGATTTTGGAATGGTTATGAGTTTAGAAAGATTATTTTCATTAGACCTGTTCCAGCAGGTACCTTAACTGGGACAGCTATATTTCGTGATTTTTAATAAAATGTAGAAAAATCATATCCAATCTAATTTTGGATATGTTGTTTCTTAGTGAGTCTAGTATTTGAGAAAAATAATTTGGAACCACGTTGATTGAATTTGATTTATGGAATTCACAAAGTTCAGAACTGCTGCCAGGATGCAGGGCAATTGGGGCAGTCTGGTTAGGTGAACTATTTGACCAAGATTTTATGTTCAGTTTGATCTGAAATTTTAAAGGGATGATTTTAAGATACAAAAATAAATTCTGTAAAAATTTTAGAATTTTTAGTCAAGTAGATTATTTTATACAATTTTTCAAAATAAGGATAAAATGGAGTTTAAAACCAGAATGTACTATTTATGGTTAGGGTTTTAATTCTTTGTTCTTTTTGCATTGCTTTGGTTTTCCAAAGGTAGGTTGGTCCTTAAACCTAACCCTAAACACTTTAAACACACTTGAATCAATGAATGTTATAATCAATTGTTCTTTGCCCTAATTGCATTGTTGAGATTGAACAATGTTATGTTGTGCATTGTGAATGGTAATGTGTTTCATGAGTAATATGGAATGAAATGTTGATATTTATGAATGATGCTATGTGAGATATGATGTGATCATGGATGAGATATATATATATACTTGAATAATGAGATGTTATATTGTGAAATGAAATGTGAAGCCATTGTTATTGGCTAAGATGATGTAATTGAAAGAAAGAAGGCATGTTTGCCTAAATGTGATGAGAATTGAGAATGGAAATGAATTGTTTGTTTAATATGTTGAAAGGTAACAGTCTTGCTGGGTTGAGGACCTCCTCATAGGTGTTGAGTTGATGGTCCAAGAGACTGGGTCTGTTACACTATGAGATATATGATTTGTAACAGTCTTGCCGGGTTGAGGATCTCCTCATATGTGTTGAGTTGATGATCCAAGAGACTGGGTCTGTTACACTTGCCTACGGGCGTGATTATTGTGACTATGAACCAAAGCAGTAACTCTGAACTCTGAATATCATATTAAATACTTGTTGGGCCCATAGGTGTTAAGGTTATATGAATGTCCTAAATAATGTTATGAGTTAATGAAATAAGATGTTGGTTGTTGAGTAATGTTGAATGTGGTATGCTCATATGACTATGATTTGTGAAATGCATAATTATGTGTTAACTTTATATTTATAATGTTGATCTTATCAATGGCATATGTGGCATTGTATTGCATTAAAGCATACTATTAGCATGTTTTATCTTACTAAGCCGTTGGCTTAGCGCGATAGTGTTTAATCGCGCAGGTAATAGAGTGGATAGAGTTGAACCCGAGAGTTCATCAAGACCTAGTGAGATTAGACCTTGAAGAATCCATTTTGGGAGCTTAAAGATCAGAGCAGACTTGCCAATCATGTATAAATTTTATGTGTTGTAAAACTTGGGTTTTGATGTATATGAATTTGTAAATATGTAAATATTTTATAACTTCCGCTGTGTAATATTTAAATATGGGGATTGTCACAAAACCTTTATTTTATGTTGTACTAGAAGTGTAAATCCTTTTTGCAGGTTGTAGTTGAGGTTACAAGGGGGATTTATTGGGAGTGTACTGAGAATGATTTTGTTTGCATTGGTTTGTGTAAAATGTTTTTAAAAATAAGAAAAAAACCGGTTTTGTCGACACTTGGGACTCAATTTTTAGGCGAAACTATGGCAAAAATTTTGTAAAAATCGGAACTAAAATTTGACTAAGTAAAATTGGTAGCAACATTAGGTTAGTGTGGCACCTCTACTCAGCTTACATATGTAGGTCGGGAAGGGGTGTTACAGAATTGGCCATGCATTGGCTTGGCTAATTCGCTGTGGAGAAAGACCCACGGCGAATTGGATAGCCCAATTCCCCATGGGTCTTAAAGCTTGGTTTTAATTGTGAGTTTTAGGCTTATGGCATCCAGATTCAGTTTGAATTGGCTTAAAATTCTAATTGTAATTGGATTAGCAAGGGGAGTTTTGAAAATTAAGGATTATAAAGACGATTTAACCTAATATGTGCTTATAAATACAGGAGCTGGAGGTCGAAAAGGACGGCAACATTAATCATTCACAATAGCAATTAGGGAGCCACCAGCCATCTTGGAACCAAGAACGCAATTAGTAAATTAAAGCAAGGGATGGTGAACGAATTGACATAGAAATAGAAAGGCAATCAACAAAAGGGAGTGGCAGTAGCTGAAGGCAACGATTGTTCTCTGATTGCATTCTCCCAGCCAAGATTAAATTGACCTAGGCAGTACAACATCCGTCTCTAGCTTCTAGGGAACTAAGGTGATAAACAATAGTTTGGTTCAACAAATTAGACTTGGTAGAGCTAACAACGCAGTTTGATTTTGTTACTCAATTTGTTTTGACTTACATTATATACTTTCTTAAAAATAATTCCATGCAATGGTTTGTTCAAGACATTAAGTAACAATTTATTCTAAATATGCAGTAGCTAATCAATATTTAAACATCCAGTAGTTTATTTAAATCGCCATCATTCTTTTAAAATAGTATTTATCATTTAGTTATGATGTAAATTTGGTTTAGCTTCACTTGTAAGATTTTAAAACACTAGGTTAAATCCCAAACCCTAACATCTAATCCTAAACCCTAATTCCATCATCCCAAAATCCTCAAACCTAATTCTATCATCTTAAACCCTAATTCCATCATCCTAAAATCTTAAAACCCTAAATCCTAAACCTTAATTCTAACTTCCTAAATGCTAAATCCCAAAATCCAAATCTTAATTATGCAAAATCAAAACCTTAATGCCTAGCCCTAATATGTAAATCCTAGAATTACATGTCCAACCTTAATTTTCATAATTGAAACTCTAGATTGGTTATATAAATTATTATTGTATGCTTTACAATTTATTGTTGTATGTTTTATGATTTTATATGCTTTATGTTTACTTGATTTATAATTGTATGTATGATGGATGATGCATTTTAATTGTTTTATTGCTAATTTAAACTATATGTATCTGTTATTTGGATTCCAAATATTTGTAAAAGGCATGCTTCCACTATGTGGGTGCCTTAATTATTTTAATTATATAATTTTCTTTATAAACTTTAGGGCTTTGTAAAGGGCATATTTTTACCTCTTACTAGGTGTCCTATTTCATTTATTTTTATGGATTTCAGATAGTTGTAAGAGCATGTTTCCATCCTTAGATGGGTGTCCATTTTTTATTTGTTTGTTTAAATTAATAAATATGATGAATGTTTATTTTTGATTGCATGTAATATGGATAATACCATAACAATATAAGAATCTTATAATATTTTGACCTGAAAAGAAGGTCGATTCCAGTGAATCTGGCACTATGGGGGTGCTGGGTCATTCTCACCTTTTCCATGCGTACCCAACTTTTCAAACCCAATAGAGGGGGTTGGGGATTCCTTAGGAATCGAGTCATCCACCGCTTTCCTTTCTTTCCTAGCCTATCCGGCTGGCGACTCCATTTTCTCAGGGTTTAGGCCCGTGTTCTCTAAGGTCTCGAGCCTAACAGTGTTAAAGTTGTAAGAACCATTCCACTAGGAGTGTAACACCCCTTCCCAACCTACATATGTAAGCTGAGTAGAGGCGCCACACTAACCTAATGTTGCTACCAATTTTACTTAGTCAAATTTTAGTTCCAATTTTTACAAAATTTTTGCCATAGTTTCGCCTAAAAATTGAGTCCCAAGTGTCGACAAAACCGGTTTTTTTCTTATTTTCAAAAACATTTTACACAAACCAATGCAAACAAAATCATTCTCAGTACACTCCCAATAAATCCCCCTTGTAACCTCAACTACAACCTGCAAAAAGGATTTACACTTCTAGTACAACATAAAATAAAGGTTTTGTGACAACCCCCATATTTAAATATTACACAGCGGAAGTTATAAAATATTTACATATTTACAAATTCATATACATCAAAACTCAAGTTTTACAACACATAAAATTTATACATGATTGGCAAGTCTGCTCTGATCTTTAAGCTCCCAAAATGGATTCTTCAAGGTCTACTCTCACTAGGTCTTGATGAACTCTGGGGTTCAACTCTATCCACTCTACTACCTGCGCGATTAAACACTATCGCGCTAAGCCAACGGCTTAGTAAGATAAAACATGCTAACTGTATGCTTTAATGAAATGCAATGCCACATATGTTATTGATAAGATCAACATCATAAATATAAAGTTAACCACACAATTATGCATTTCACAAATCATAGTCATATGAGCATACCACATTTCAACATCTTTTCACATTCAACATTAATCAATCATACTCCATAACCAACATCTCATTTCATTAAACTCATAACATTATTTAGGACATTCATATAACCTTGACACCTATGGGCCCAACAAGTATTTAATACGATATTCAGAGTTCAGAGTTACTGCTTTGGTTCATAGTCACAATAATCACGCCCGTAGGCAATGTATATACATGTATCTCTATCCATGGATAGTGTAACAGACCCAGTCTCTTGGATCATCAACTCAACACATATGAGGAGATCCTCAACCCGGCAAGACTGTTACAAATCATATATCTCATAGTGTAACAGACCCAGTCTCTTGGACCATCAACTCAACACCTATGAGGAGGTCCTCAACCCGGCAAGACTGTTACCTTTCATCATTTCTTAGGCATGTCACCCAAATCCAGAACTCTGAAACTGAATAACATATTAAACAAACAATTCATTTCCATTCTCAATTCTCATCACATTTAGGCAAACATGCCTTCTTTCTTTCAATTACATCATCTTAGCCAATAACAATGGCTTCACATTTCATTTCACAATATAACATCACATTATTCAAGTATATATATATATATCTCATCCATGATCACATTATATTTCACATAGCATCATTCATAAATATCAACATTTCATTCCACATTACTCATGAAACACATTACCATTCACAATGCACAACATAACATTGTTCAATCTCAACAATGCAATTAGGGCAAAGAACAATTGATTATAACATTCATTGATTCAAGTGTGTTTAAAGTGTTTAGGGTTAGGTTTAAGGACCAACCTACCTTTGGAGAACCAAAGCAATGCAAGAAGAACAAAGAATTAAAACCCTAACCATAAATAGTACATTCTGGTTTTTAAACTCCATTTTATCCTTATTTTGAAAAATTGTATAAAATAATCTACTTGACTAAAAATTCTAAAATTTTTACAGAATTTAGTTTTGTATCTTAAAATCATCCCTTTAAAATTTCAGATCAAACTGAACACAAAATCTTGGTCAAATAGTTCACCTAACCAGACTGCCCCAATTGCCCTGCATCCTGGCAGCAGTTCTGAACTTTGTGAATTCCATAAATCAAATTCAATCAACGTGATTCCAAATTATTTTTCTCAAATACTAAACTCACTAAGAAACAACATATCCAAAATTCGATTGGATATGATTTTTCTACATTTTATTAAAAATCCCGAAATATAGCTGTCCCAGTTAAGGTACTTGCTGGAACAGGTCTAATGAAAATAATCTTTCTAAACTCATAACCATTCCAAAATCGAATCAACATATTTTTCAGTCATTCTAGACTCATAGAGGCACAACATATCAAAAATTCACTTCAAGAACATTTTTCTAAAATTAATTAAAAATCATACAAGTCACAGCCTTTACTAATCCTAAAACAGAAACAATTTCACTAAACACCAATCTTACTCTTCCATCACCAACACCAACCCAACTTCTCATCTATCAAGCAAAATCAATACTTACAATCATACCATAAGCAACTTAATCATACCACTTCAAAAGAATTGAAGAAATTAGAGAAAAAATCTTACCTTAGTTAAAAACTTCTTAAATCAACACTTGAACACTTAATCTTTCTTCAATTTAAGCTTGAAATCATCAAAACCATCACTTGTCTCTTTCTTTCTCTTTGGCTATGGAGGGCCGGCCATCAACAAGAAGAAGAAGAAGAAATGAAGAAGAAAACACAAGTCAAACCTTCTTTAAATATCCACCATGTGATTTTATCCAAGCAATTACCAAAGTGCCCTTATTCACATAATTATCTTTTTGTCTTATATGTGCCCAATTAAGTAATTTACCAATCTCAAATAAATATCTTCTCTTGCATTGACCAAGCCTTTTGACCACTTTATATGTCATATATATTAACATATACACAACATATAAATTTGTCTCTAAACCCTATTTCTTCCCAAAATACATATACATATACTTTCTCTTCTCAATTTCTTTTCTCTTACAATTTAACACATATATTCAATCCAATATATAACAATAACAACAACAACAATATGCAAAACTTCTAGGGCATAAATGAGGATGTTACAATTCTCCCCCTCTAAAAAGAAATTTCGTCCTCGAAATTACCTGATATCAAGTCTGAAACAACAGAGGATATTGCTCTCGCATAGTTTGCTCACTTTCCCAAGTTGCTTCTTCTTTTGCATGATTCTTCCAAAGAATCTTCACCAATGGCACTTTCTTGTTCCTCAATTCTTTCACATCACGTGCCAAGATAGCAACTGGTTCTTCTTCAAATGTCAAATCTGGGCTCACTTCGATAGACTCAAATGGTAACACATGAGATGGATCTGACCTGTACCTCCTCAACATAGAAACATGGAATACATTATGAATACGATCCAACTCAGGTGGCAAAGCAAGTCGATATGCAACTGGCCCAACTCTTTCTAACACTTCATACGGCCCAATGAAACGAGGACTCAATTTTCCTTTCCGACCGAACCTCAAAATCTTCTTCCAAGGAGATACTTTCAAAAACACCTTATCTCCAACATCAAACTGAATGTCTCTCCTCTTCAGATCTGCATAAGACTTCTGTCGGTCTGAAGCTGCTTTTAACCTACCTCGAATCAACTTTACTTTTTCCTCAGTTTCTTGAATCAAATCAGGACCAACCAACTTATCATCTCCAAGCTCATTCCAACAAAGAGGTGTCCTACACCGTCTGCCATACAATGCTTCAAACGGTGCCATACCAATGCTGGATTGGTGACTGTTGTTGTAAGCAAACTCCACAAGAGGTAAAAACCTATCCCAACTTCCAGAGAAATTGATGACATAGCTTCTCAACATGTCCTCAATAATCTGTATCACCCTCTCTGACTGTCCATCCGTCTGTGGATGAAAAGCAGTGCTGAAGTGCAATCGAGAACCCAAAACACTATGCAAACTCTTCCAAAATCTGGAAGTAAACCTGGGATCTCGATCAGACACTAAAGAAGTTGGAACACCATGCAGTTTCACAATCTCATGGATATACAGCTCAGCCAATCTCTCCAAAGAGTAATCCATTCGAACCGGAAGGAAATGAGCTGTTTTAGTCAATCTATCCACAATCACCCATATAGCATCATGCTTCTTTTGTGTCAATGGCAAACCAGACACAAAATCCATTGTCACTCTTTCCCACTTCCATTCTGGCACTGACAATGGTTGAAGCAACCCGGTTGGGACTTGATGCTCTGCTTTAACCTTCTGACAAGTGAGAAATTTCGATACAAACTCAGTAATGTCTCTCTTTAAACCAATCCACCAATAATGCTGTCTCAAATCATGATACATCTTCGTATTACCCGGATGCATAGCAAACATTGACTGATGAGCTTCTTCTAAAATGACTCTTTTCAAATCAGCATCATCGGGTACACACAATCGGTTCTTAAACCAGAGACTCCCATCATCTTTCACAACAAAATCTCTAGTCTTCCCATTCTTGCAATCTGAAATAATCTTCTGAATCTTCATATCAATCAACTGAGCCTCTTTGATCTGATCTAACAAAACTGGTTTCAAAAGCAACTGTGCCAACAATGCACCATCGTCACAAGCTACAAAACTGGCATGCAAAGCTCTCAACTCAACAAGCAACGAGAGCGAGTAAACAGTTAAACCAGCTAAAGACTTCCGACTCAAGGCATCAGCAACAACATTTGCTTTACCTGGATGATAGTCAATCAAGCAGTCGTAGTCTTTAATCAATTCTAACCATCTCCTCTGACGAAGATTGAGTTCTTTCTGGACACCCAAATACTTCAAACTCTTGTGATCAGTGTAGATAAAACATTTCTCCCCAAACAGATAGTGGCGCCAAATCTTCAATGCAAACACAATGGCAGCCAATTCCAAATCATGGGTCGGATATTTAAGCTCATGCGGTTTCAACTGTCGAGATGCATAAGCTATAACTTTCCCTTCCTGCATCAATACACACCCCAAACCTCTATGTGAAGCATCACTGTAGATCACATAAGGTTTACCTTCAACAGGTAAAGTAAGAACAGGCGCTTGAGTTAACAATTCTCTCAACTGCTCAAAACTCGCCTGACACTGATCTGTCCACACAAATCTCACTCCCTTACGAAGCAATCTGGTGAGTGGAGTAGCTATCAAAGAAAACCCTTTCACAAACCGCCTGTAATAGCCTGCCAAACCCAGAAAACTTCTAATCTCAGTCACAGACTTGGGTGGACTCCAATTCAATATAGCTTCAACTTTGCTCGGATCAACTCTAATACCCTCTGCTGAAACTATATGTCCGAGAAAAGCTACTTGATCCAACCAGAACTCACATTTCGACAATTTGGCAAATAACTGCTTTTCTCTCAAAATCTGCAACACAATCCGCAGATGCATATCATGTTCCTCTTCATTCCGCGAATACACCAGAATGTCATCGATGAAGACCACTACAAACTGATCTAGATAGGGCCTGAACACCCTATTCATCAAATCCATAAAAGCTGCAGGTGCATTCGTCAGACCAAAAGGCATAACTAGAAATTCATAATGCCCATACCTGGTCCGAAAAGCAGTCTTAGGAACATCTTCACTTCTTACCCTCAGCTGATGGTACCCAGATCTCAAATCAATTTTGGAGAACACTGACGCTCCCTTCAACTGATCAAAGAGATCATCGATTCTAGGCAAAGGATATTTATTCTTAATGGTCACCTTGTTCAATTGCCTATAATCGATACACAACCTCATAGTACCATCTTTCTTCTTCACAAAAAGCACAGGAGCTCCCCAAGGAGAAACACTGGGGTGAATAAATCCTTTGTCCAACAACTCCTGTAATTGCACTTTCAACTCCCTCAATTCTACTGGTGCCATTCTATAAGGAGTAATAGATATAGGAGTGGTACCAGGCAACAATTCAATACCGAACTCCACCTCTCTCTCAGGAGGTAACCCTGGCAACTCCTCTGGAAACACATCTGGGAACTCTGCAACTGTGGCAATGCTATCAATGGGAGAACTTCTTACTCTAGTATCTACCACATGAGCAAGATAGGCTTCACACCCCTTTCTAATCAACCTCCTGGCTGCAACAGCTGAAACAAATAAGGAGGCTAGCTGTTCCTGCTCATTAGATACTATCACCTCTCTACCATCACCCGTTCTCAAAGAAACAATTTTCTTTTTACAATCCACCACAGCTCCATGTCGAGATAGCCAATCCATACCTAAGATCACGTCATAATCCTTAAATGGCATCTCAATCAAATCCCCAAGGAACTCCTCACCCTGCACCACTACTGCACTATCTCTATGCACCTTACTCACAACCACACTATGCCCTAACGGATTTGTTACCAACACATCAAATCCTAGGGACTCAGCATGCAAATCAGATACAGGCAAAACAGATGCACTAATATATGAATGCGTGGAACCCAGATCAATCAAAGCAAGTACTGGAGTATTAAATAAAGAAAAAGTACCAGCTATGACTGCTGATGCATCTGGCTGCCTCTGCATAACATACATCCTCTGGGAAGATCCAACCTCCTCTGGTCTACCCTCCCTGGATGTAGCACCTCCTCTAGAACTGAATCCTGGTCTACCTCCCCGGCTGGCACCTCTGCCTCCTCTGCCTCCCCTCACACTAGCTCGAGAAGCAGCAG
Organism: Garcia nutans; assembly: GCA_947685225.1. NCBI lineage: Eukaryota > Viridiplantae > Streptophyta > Magnoliopsida > Malpighiales > Euphorbiaceae > Garcia > Garcia nutans. Next base: position 45,042,628 of record CANTUV010000008.1, read on the forward strand.
AATCAACTGACATCTGCTCCTGCCTCTCAGGACAGTCTCTCACAAAGTGGTCAGGTGATCCACACCTGAAGCATACCCCTGATCTACTATGCCTCCAACAAACGCCCCCATGTCTTCCACCACACTGGTTACACACAGGTAAGGTGGATCTCTGAACTCCAGGAGTAGGAGCACTCGCTACTGAAGCTGCAGGTCTAAATCTCTGCCTCTGGAACTGCACTGACCTACCCGCTGGTCTCTGGCTCCTACTACTCTGAGGAACAAAACTTCCTCTACCCCTCTTCACAGAAGAAGACCCTGCCTCAAACTGGGGCCTCCTAACCCTAACCTCTTCCTCTGAAGCAGCTGCAATAACTTGAGCTCGCTCTACACTTCGAGCTGCTGCCACAAGCTGTGAAAAATCCTGATATCTGGATCCAGCCACTAAGCACATGATCGAGGGCCTCAATCCCTCCTCAAATCGCCGACATCTATCAATCTCATCAGCAATGATGCCCCCAGCATACTGACTCAGTCGAATAAACTCAACCTCATACTCAGTTACGGTCCGATGATCTTGCTTCAAATCTAGAAACTCTCTTTTCTTCCCATCTTTATACTCCCTAGGAGTATACTTCAACTCAAATTCCCTCAGAAAATCAGTGTAAGACAGTGTTGGAGGATCATCCATAGAATGGGGCACTGTCTTCCACCAGTCGTAGGCATCCTTCTGTAGCAAAGATCTTGCATAGTCAAACTTCTCCTCTGAAGTGGCTTGCAACTGCACAAATACCCTCTGAACTCTATCAAGCCACTGTTCTGCTACAGCCGGATCAACTGTACCAAAGAAATCCTCTGCTCCATATTTCCTTAGCTTATCATAGTGCCTTACTGGTACTGAAGGCTGAGGGGGTGGTGGCGGTGGTTGTGGTTGCACAGGTGCTTGTCTCATAGCTTCCATCATAGGCCTAAACCAGTCTGGCGGAACCTCCTCCCCAGCTGGTCTACCCGACACCGAAGCAGGTGCCTCCTCAACACTATCAACCCTAGCTCCCTCAGCAGGAGCAATACTCTCGGCACTACCCTCAATCGACTGACGTGAGTGAGAATCCATCACAACCTAAATCTGCAAACACAACAGAATACCTCTTATTAAAGATCAGAGACTGCCAATCCCAAACATGTATTTTTGTTCAAAAACTCACTTTTTAAGTAAAAATAGTCTTTTTCTTACATTTTACCTAGGTTGAGAATCTCAAACCTAGGCTCTGATACCAAAACAATTGTAACACCCCTTCCCAACCTACATATGTAAGCTGAGTAGAGGCGCCACACTAACCTAATGTTGCTACCAATTTTACTTAGTCAAATTTTAGTTCCGATTTTTACAAAATTTTTGCCATAGTTTCGCCTAAAAATTGAGTCCCAAGTGTCGACAAAACCGGTTTTTTTCTTATTTTCAAAAACATTTTACACAAACCAATGCAAACAAAATCATTCTCAGTACACTCCCAATAAATCCCCCTTGTAACCTCAACTACAACCTGCAAAAAGGATTTACACTTCTAGTACAACATAAAATAAAGGTTTTGTGACAACCCCCATATTTAAATATTACACAGCGGAAGTTATAAAATATTTACATATTTACAAATTCATATACATCAAAACTCAAGTTTTACAACACATAAAATTTATACATGATTGGCAAGTCTGCTCTGATCTTTAAGCTCCCAAAATGGATTCTTCAAGGTCTACTCTCACTAGGTCTTGATGAACTCTCGGGTGCAACTCTATCCACTCTACTACCTGCGCGATTAAACACTATCGCGCTAAGCCAACGGCTTAGTAAGATAAAACATGCTAACTGTATGCTTTAATGAAATGCAATGCCACATATGTTATTGATAAGATCAACATCATAAATATAAAGTTAACCACACAATTATGCATTTCACAAATCATAGTCATATGAACATACCACATTTCAACATCTTTTCACATTCAACATTAATCAATCATACTCCATAACCAACATCTCATTTCATTAAACTCATAACATTATTTAGGACATTCATATAACCTTGACACCTATGGGCCCAACAAGTATTTAATACGATATTCAGAGTTCAGAGTTACTGCTTTGGTTCATAGTCACAATAATCACGCCCGTAGGCAATGTATATACATGTATCTCTATCCATGGATAGTGTAACAGACCCAGTCTCTTGGATCATTAACTCAACACATATGAGGAGATCCTCAACCCGGCAAGACTGTTACAAATCATATATCTCATAGTGTAACAGACCCAGTCTCTTGGATCATCAACTCAACACATATGAGGAGATCCTCAACCCGGCAAGACTGTTACAAATCATATATCTCATAGTGTAACAGACCCAGTCTCTTGGACCATCAACTCAACACCTATGAGGAGGTCCTCAACCCGGCAAGACTGTTACCTTTCATCATTTCTTAGGCATGCCACCCAAATCCAGAACTCTGAAACTGAATAACATATTAAACAAACAATTCATTTCCATTCTCAATTCTCATCACATTTAGGCAAACATGCCTTCTTTCTTTCAATTACATCATCTTAGCCAATAACAATGGCTTCACATTTCATTTCACAATATAACATCTCATTATTCAAGTATATATATATATATATCTCATCCATGATCACATTATATTTCACATAGCATCATTCATAAATATCAACATTTCATTCCACATTACTCATGAAACACATTACCATTCACAATGCACAACATAACATTGTTCAATCTCAACAATGCAATTAGGGCAAAGAACAATTGATTATAACATTCATTGATTCAAGTGTGTTTAAAGTGTTTAGGGTTAGGTTTAAGGACCAACCTACCTTTGGAGAACCAAAGCAATGCAAGAAGAACAAAGAATTAAAACCCTAACCATAAATAGTACATTCTGGTTTTTAAACTCCATTTTATCCTTATTTTGAAAAATTGTATAAAATAATCTACTTGACTAAAAATTCTAAAATTTTTACAGAATTTAGTTTTGTATTTTAAAATCATCTCTTTAAAATTTCAGATCAAACTGAACACAAAATCTTGGTCAAATAGTTCACCTAACCAGACTGCCCCAATTGCCCTGCATCCTGGCAGCAGTTCTGAACTTTGTGAATTCCATAAATCAAATTCAATCAACGTGATTCCAAATTATTTTTCTCAAATACTAAACTCACTAAGCAACAACATATCCAAAATTCGATTGGATATGATTTTTCTACATTTTATTAAAAATCCCGAAATATAGCTGTCCCAGTTAAGGTACTTGCTGGAACAGGTCTAATGAAAATAATCTTTCTAAACTCATAACCATTCCAAAATCGAATCAACATATTTTTCAGTCATTCTAGACTCATAGAGGCACAACATATCAAAAATTCACTTCAAGAACATTTTTCTAAAATTAATTAAAAATCATACAAGTCACAGCCTTTACTAATCCTAAAACAGAAACAATTTCACTAAACACCAATCTTACTCTTCCATCACCAACACCAACCCAACTTCTCATCTATCAAGCAAAATCAATACTTACAATCATACCATAAGCAACTTAATCATACCACTTCAAAAGAATTGAAGAAATTAGAGAAAAAATCTTACCTTAGTTAAAAACTTCTTAAATCAACACTTGAACACTTAATCTTTCTTCAATTTAAGCTTGAAATTATCAAAACCATCACTTGTCTCTTTCTTTCTCTTTGGCTATGGAGGGCCGGCCATCAACAAGAAGAAGAAGAAGAAATGAAGAAGAAAACACAAGTCAAACCTTCTTTAAATATCTACCATGTGATTTTATCCAAGCAATTACCAAAGTGCCCTTATTCACATAATTATCTTTTTGTCTTATATGTGCCCAATTAAGTAATTTACCAATCTCAAATAAATATCTTCTCTTGCATTGACCAAGCCTTTTGACCACTTTATATGTCATATATATTAACATATACACAACATATAAATTTGTCTCTAAACCCTATTTCTTCCCAAAATACATATACATATACTTTCTCTTCTCAATTTCTTTTCTCTTACAATTTAACACATATATTCAATCCAATATATAACAATAACAACAACAACAATATGAAAAACTTCTAGGGCATAAATGAGGATGTTACAAGGAGTGGGGGCAAAAATCCCCTCTCATAGTCCAATTCGCCACAAGGCCAACTTATGGTGAATAGGCATGGCCAATTTGTCATGATTTCATTCTTTGGGCTCAAACTGGCTTGGTTTGGGATTTTAAGATTGGGTCGGACCAATTTTGGGCTTTCAAAATTAATCCAATCTAGTCCAGACTAGGCTTAAATTTTTTAGATTTGACCTGGTCCTTTTAATTGGGATCAAATTGGCTTAGGGCTAAAATTAAAGGTCTACAGTTACAAATTTGTTAAGGGAATTCATAAAAAATATCTCTTGAGTTGATCCATATTGTAGGGGTCAAAAATTCAATGCCATCCAGGTATGAAATTATTGCTGCTCCTCCCGACAAGATCTTTTTAAGCAGGTATGGACTTGCCCAATTGGGTTTGAATTTCCCTCTAGGATCATGTACTAGGACCCTGATTTCTTTTAAAACCAATTTCTCCTCTAGCAATCCTCGATCTTTGACCCTTTTGTCATAATGCCTCATTGTCTTTTGCTGATAACTTTGTACCCTATACAAAGTATCCATTCTTTTTCATTAATAGCCATTAGTTGGTCATGATAGGCCCTAGCCCATTCAACCTCATTGATCCAGATTTCATGGAGTGTTCGAGCTGATCAAACCTCTACTTCTATCGAAAGGACTACTTCCACCCTGAATACCAAAGAATAGGGAGTTGCCCTAGTTGGTGTTTTGACTAAAGTCCTTTACCCCAAAGAGTAAAAGGCAAATGTTCATACCAACTCTTGTGACCTTGCATCATATTTTGGAGGATATTCTTTATACTTTGTTTTTGCTGCTTCAATGGCCCCATTGGTTCAGGGTCTATAAGGAGAGGACTTGTGGTGATGTATCTTATACTTTGCCATTAACTGGACCACTTCCTTTTGAAAATGCGATCAATTATCTAAAATTACTTCATCTGGCACTCTATATAGATAAATGATGTTAGTATGAATAAACTGGGCCATCTTTTTGGCATTGAGGATGGAATAAGAAGCTACTTCTACTTATTTTGTGAAATATTCTATGGCTACCAATATGTATTCATGCCTATTAGAGGACTTTTGTGTGATCTGCCCTATCACATGAATTCCCCATGTTGCAAATGGCCAAGGGATTGCAACAAGATACAAAGGGGCTGGTTGCTTCTTCTGAAGCTTGGCATATATCTGATAGTTATGGCATTTCGTGATAAAGTTCGAGCAATCCTCTCTCATGGTAAGCCAATAATAATCCAAATTAGTGATTTTTTGGGCCAAAGCAACTAAATTCATGTGGGGGCCTTATTCGTCACTATGGACCTACTCCATTATTTGTTGTGCTTCAACTTCATCCACACATCTTAGATGGATGTTATTCTAGGACCTCTTGTACAATACATCATTGTTTAAAATGTATTAGGTTGCTAACTGTCTCAAATTCCTCTGGTCTATTTTTGAGGCTTGACCATGTTATTCACCTTTTTGAATGAAATTGAGGATATGCTAGAACCATGGCTGTTTATCTATCTCCTAAACCGTAGTGTAATATGGCGGCTGAGTTTTCACATCAATCATAATTGGGAGAACTATCATTTCCTTTCCCTTATGAGTCATGGAAGCCAAAGTAGCCAAAGCATCAGTAAACTGATTCTTCATTTGAGGCAAGTAATGGAATGAAACTTCCTCAAACCGATTTGCTAAGTCTTCCAAGTGTCAATGGTAAGGAACCAAATGCTCTTCCCTTTTCCTCCACTTTTCCAATGTTTGAGATACAATAGGGCAGAATCTCCATATAACTCTAAGCTTCTAACTTTCATTCCTAGGGCCATTTCCAACCTAATTATGTAGGCTTCATATTTTGCCTCATTGTTGGTGACTTTGAAGGCCAATTTAATTACCAATGGGATTTGTTCCTTTTCTAGGGTAATAAAGATGATGCCCGCATCATAACCTTTATGATTAAACACACCATCAAAATACATAACCTAATCCTCGTTGTTAATACCCAGGATATGCTCATTTAGAAATTCTGGCTTCTCAATCATATCCAGCACAAGAGTGATGGCTAACTATTTTGCTACTAGACTTCCTTTTGATCACTTTATGTGCTACAAACTTGAGTTTAAAAGTGGCCAACACTGCCAGCAATCGATCCATTTTACTATACAGAACCAGTCTCTCCATAAGGAATTTCAAGGGGCTTTGGTCTACAATTACCTGTGTGCTGTAAGAAGCCAGGTAGTGACATAATTTCTGGCATACCCATACCAGTGCAAGCATAGCTTTTCAATCTGGTTATATTTTAGCTCATATGCTAATAACCTCTTGCTAAGATACTAGATAGAAAATTCCCTCTTCGAACCTTCCTCATTTTGAGCAAGCATAGCTCCCATCACTTTTTCAGTTATTGAAAGGTAAAGGAGCAGGGGGTCGATAAGCCTTGGAGGTTTTAGTACTAGAGGTGACAACAAGTATTGCTTGACCTTTTCAAATGCAGCTTGACATTTGTCATTCCACTTATTTGGGGTGTCTTTCTTTAGTAAATTGAAGATGGGCCTATATACATCAGTCATTTGAGAAATGAGTCGACTAATATACTGTAGATGACCCAAGAATCTTCTGATTTCCTTTTTTGTCTTGGGAGAAAGAATTTCAAGGATTACCTTAGATTTGGCAGGATCTACTTTGATTCCCTGAGAACTAACCATATGTCCTAAGAATATTCCTGAGGCTGGCCCAAACACACACTTGGTTGGATTGAGTTTTAAGTTATATTGATGGAGTCTAAGGAAGAACCTCCTTAAGGCCTCCACATGTGCTTCGACCCTTTTTGATTTGATGACCATATCATCCACATAGATCGCTACTTCTTGGTGCATCATGTTATGGAAGAGTGTAATAGCCATTCTTTGATAGGTTGCCCAGGCGTTCCTGAGACCAAAATGTATAACCCTATAACACTGCATGCCCTATTCTGCAATGAAAGCTGTCTTCTCTTTATCATGAGGATGGACTAAGATTTGGTTATATCCTGAATAGAGCTCAGTTAATGAAACCACCTCAGACCCAGCTAATCTATCAACCAAGAGGTCGATGTGGGGTAGATGGAAATCATCCTTCAAACATGTCTAGTTGAGATCTCTATAGTATACACACATTCGAACCTTTTCATCCTTCTTTGGAACATGCATGATGTTAGTACCCATTGAGGGCACATGATAGACTTTATGAACCGGTTTTCCAGTAACTTGGTTATTTCTTCCTTAATTTTTAATGACCATTCCAGCTTGAGTCGTCGGAGCCTCTGCTGAACTAGTTTCATGTGGTCAAATGCTGAAATCTTATGCACTATTATAGAGGGGTCCAATCCTGTCATATCACTTATTTCCCATGCAAAGCAATCCTGGAACTCTTTAAGAAGCATCTCCTACTCCTGTTTGTGAATGAATGAGGATGCATTGAATGTATTTCTTTGCACTTCTATCATTGATAGATTTATTGTTTCTTTATTTTCATTAATCTCATTAATATTGAATATTCTATAATGCTCATCAGGAGACAAAAGAAAATAAGAGGAAATCTTGAAACTTTTATTAATAAGGAAATAGTTACAAGGGTTCCCCTTACAAACAAACTCAACATTAGACAAAACCAGGGAATTAAATTCAGAAGTAATAGACTTAGATTCTAAGCTAGAAGACTCAGACTCAGACTCAAACTTAGACTCAAGCTGGACTCTTGGCTTGGTATCTGACACAGGCTGAGAATCTGGCTAAAGCTTTGGCTCTTGATCTAGTTGGACTCTTAATTCTACTATGGATAGGGTAGACTCTGATGATGGACCGCCATTCTTTTAAAAATACCAATTGCTAGGTACTTCTATAGTAGGTTGGATCAGGTGACTGAAATCTAACTCTGCTCCCTCTTATAACATGACTACTTGGAATAGATTAGGCTCTATATTGTCCTTAAAATCTTCCCCTGTCTCCGAGGCAGGCTTGTTATCTTCTAAGCTAAGCCTGACATCAAAGAAAATTTCAAACCTTGGGATTAGGTCATTAGTAATGGGATTCAACCATGGTTCAGGAAAATTATAATAAAGGGAGTTTGTTTTGTCTTTAATAAAATATCCATTTAAAGTCCTAAAATAGAGTCTAATGGACCAGTCAAATATCTCCCCAGCCTTTTTGCATTGGGATCTTTGTTTGTCTCTCCTTCCATCTCTTCCACATCCTCTAGAGTTGGTCTATAGCCTAAACCAAATGGTGGCTGGACTGAAGGGTAATCTGGGATTTGTTGTATTCCCTATTAGTTTTTACCTAACCTCATTCCAGGAAAATAGTTTATGTGTTTGAGAATTTTAGCAATCGTTGGGTTTCCATATGGGTTAAAATCAAATGGGACAAATTCTTTACCTGCCTCCTATTCTATAAATTGAATTGAATCAAACATTAAACCAAACAGGGCTATAGTTGAAGGTTCTGGATGGATTTCTAAGATTGGCACTTCAGGTGGGAGATCTGACTTTTCACTTGGCTCTCTTCTTATAGTGCTATCCTTGTATGGTAATTTGATTTTCTGATGAAGAGAGGATGGGATGGCCCTGGCTTGTTGAATCCATGGTTTTCCAAGCACTCGGTTAAAGCAGACTAGGACATCTAGAACTTGAAAAAAGATTTCTTGTTCAACGGGTCCAATTGTCACTTTGACACTAGCCACACCCAAAACTTCTCTTTTTGTGCGTCATATGCCCTCACAATCTTATTAGAAGGTACTAGCTTAGCCATTTTGATTCCTAAGAAACGTGCCACTTTGAGTGAGCAAACATTTAATGTCGAGCCATTGTCAATTAACACCATGGGTACTGTCTTTCCATGAGCTAAGATAGTAATATAGAAAGCATGGTTAGGCCCACTCTGAAATGGGAGATCCTTATATGAAAAAGAGATGGCAGTTGAGTTGGTCATAAATGCAACCAAATCCTCCAAATTAGTTTCAACTAGCATCTAAATTTGACTTAAAGCCTTGCAAAGAACTTGGCGATAAAGGTAGATGGATTGAAGGAGGCTCCTAATGGAAAGACTATCTTGAGTCTTTTAGAGTTGCTTCAGTATAGGATCTTCATCCAACTTAGGAGTGGGGTTTGTCTTTGGTGGTATGACTATTTTTGGTGGCAACACTGATTGTGAAAAGTTTAGAGGTGGTTGTGTGACCACTTTTGGTCTTTGCGTTGACCTAATCCACAAAATCATTCAAGTCCAACAATAATCATGGATTAAAAATGTGGGATCCATTTCATCATCAACCAACGGTGTGATGGTATTGATGCTTTAATGAGTTGGCAATGGGTTGGTGGCGATGTTAGGTCACCTAGGTCCTAGAATGGATCCATTTTCAATGAGATTCTAGATTTAGTGTTTGAGGTTTATGCACACGTTGGTTTTATGGCCAGTGCTTTGATGACATTCACTATATTCATTGACATTCCACTTCTTGGGAAGGGGATTTAGAGAAGGCTTAGGATTAAGAGGTTGAATCAAATGAGCTTCCAAGGCTTTCTTGTATACCAAGCCGAGAGTCATTCCCAAGTCAGTAAAAGTTCTTTGCAGTTGGATCCTTTTTAAATGGAGCTGTGGTTGAGGGGCAATATTGGCCACTTTTCTTACTTGCCAATTGGAAATCTGGGGACTATTGAAGTTTAGGTTTTTCCTAAATCTTAAGGAGGAGGATATCTCTTCCTTAATTTAGTTAGTGTGCATCAAGTCTTCAATCATGGTGGTAGTGGAAATGAGGGCTTTGAAAGTTGGCAAATACTAGGTTTGTATATGGGTTTGGTAAATGGGCAGTAGATTTTTAACAATGATATCAATTTGTTCTTGCTCTGAAGGGCGATTGACCATTTGTAGCCTTTCCTCTACATACCATAAGGAATGAGGTGAAGGACTCTTTCTGGTTCTGCTTAGTGGTCTCAAGGTCCCTTCTTGTAACATCCACCTCTATATTATAATGGTATTGTTTAGTGAAAGAATTATAGACATCTTCCTATGTCCAGTACTTCTTCTTATCAAGATCCATGAACCATCTGACAACTGTACTAGTGAGGGATCTCTGGAATAGTCGAGCAAGAAGTTCATCATTGAGTCCTATAGGTTTGAGGACCCCCACATACATCTTGAGGTGAGTATTGGGGCAAGTAGTTGTTCCATCAAACTTATCCATTTTTGGCATCTTGAACTTGGGTGGCAACCAAGCCTCAGGATATAGGGTTAAGGATTCAAGGTCAAAGGTTTCATCATGGTGTTTAAAATTCTCAATCTGCTTCTCCATTGCTTCTAACTTCTCCAAGAGAATGCGAGTCTCGGGGTACTCCCCCTTTTGAAAAGGATTCACAGGGGATTAGGTGGATTAGCTTTTGGTGTCTCAATTGTAGCCCCTTATTGAGTGAGGTCAACCATTGGTGGGGGTTGATTGGATGATGGGCCAATATCAAGCTGCTTCCCATGCAGCATATTTTGTACCTCAGTCATGATTGAGTTACACTGTGCACTCAATGTGTAACACCCTTATACCCTATATACATAAAATATATACACCTAGTATATGTAAAATATGCATATATGGTATAAAAATGTCACAATCTAGTTTACTAAAAATTTTCACATTTCCAGTTTAAAATCTTAAATACTTTAAAATGTATATTTAAATAACAAATAAAATATTCTTTATAAATTATAGGTTCTAAAATAAGTATTTTATATGAAAATCTCTGGAAAAAATTAGCCAGAGTTTTGTCTGTAATTTGGACATTCCAAATTTTCAACAGTTACACAACCTGCATAAAAACACTCCTAATAAAACAAATCACACATTTCCACCTCAACTTCTCCATTTCTCGACATTTCTTCAAAATATTTATACATATACATATATATATCAAAAACACATATAAAACCTACATTATACAATTTATCCAAAATATACTTTATAACTTACAATGTATACTCCGAAAACATAACATAATATACATAATATCAAAAGTACTATAATATAAAATATATACATGATGGCAAATGACTTTGATCTTGATGTACCTAAAATCAACTTAACAAACAACCTCAAATCTAGACCCGACCCTATCTAGAAGAACTCTTCAACTCAACCGGATCACTCTTGTCACCTGCGCGATGAAATACAACCGCGCTAAGCTAAAAGCCTAGCAGTACAAACTTTGATAATAATAAAACTTAAAAACAATGCCAATGCATAATGCATTTATATGTTATGTCACAATATGGCATTCAATTCCACTTAATAATATAATTTTTCACCCTTTTTATAATTCACATAAACACATACACAAGCATGGGCCCAAACAAACTAATATATTATTTAAATCCCAGAGTTATCGTTTTGGTCCAAATTAACACCAAGTGACTAGGCTCGAAGGTAAATCATATATCAGTGACGCCTAACGTCTAGCCCTGAAGGCAAATCATAAATCAGTGAAGGCAAATAATGAGGATAACCTCATAGGCGTACAACCAAACACAGAACTCTAGAATTGAATAACATACTAGGCATAAAATTAATTCATATTTTCCCTAATCAACTTTTTCTCATTTTCTCATAATCAACTAGGCACATTGCCTCATTTTCTCATTTTGCTCATTCATATCAATGTCAATTCACCTTAATTCATCATATTTCATCATTTCATCATAATGTATGACATTTCACATCAAAATCACATTACCTAAATATTTTGGGTTATTTTCACATAATTCACATTTTATTCAATTTAGCCATTTACAATGGCTTTTTATAATGCATATAATGCATACAAAACACTCAAATGTCATAGCACAATGTTCATGAATGTTCAATGTATCAAGTAGCTTAATACATTTTCCATACAAAATGTGTTAGCCAAATGTAATGCAATCACATTCCATTTATCAATAGTTTGTACATACCTCAATAAGCTCTCAAATGTAAGCTAAAAATCTCTCACAAACCTTCACTTCCAAGTTTCCCTTCAACACTAGGGTTGGGTAATTCACCTCTCTTTAATGCCTATTCAAAATGTGATCAAACACAATCATTTGATATCACATTTTAAGGCATTTCCAACATTAAACCATAATTAAATATCACTCTAATCAAAACCCTAAAATTTAGCCCTTCATTACTTAACATTGAACTTCCATTTTAATCCATTTAAATTAGTGTTTTAAGTTTATTTATATCATTAAAAATATATTATAGCATGTTTTAACCAATCACATTAATTAAATACACATTCTTATACAAAACCCTAAAATGGCATAACCTTCACCAATAAAGGTTCTTTATTCCGACATATTCCAATTATTAATCCAAGCTTATTTCTATCACTAATATCATGAAATAACATGATTTAAACATTCAAATTAAACAATTCACCATTCCTTGAAAATTCACTTTCCAAAACCCTAAATTCAACACTACTTCATCCAACCTCTATCCATACTTAACCAAATCCACGATTTGAATTTAAAATCCTTGTTTATGCATCAAAACAACACATTTGGAACAAAATTGCACAATTAAAACTCATGATTTCAAAAGTCCATATGTTCCATAACCCTAATTTCTCTCTCTTCAACCAACTCATCCCAAACTTAACCATTTTTTCAATTCAACTTAAAAATTATTAATAACTACCCAAAATAACTTCATACATACCCAATTAAATAATTAAATCATGCTAATAGAAAATTTCAAAATCCACATAATCACAATTTCATGAAATCCAAAGAAATAAATTAGAGAACTTACTAATTCAAGAGGAAATTACCAAAACTTCACTTGAAACCTTGAATTCCTTTCAATTATGGAAGCTTGGAAGATGAAGAAATCTCTCTCTTAGTGGCTATGGAAATCCGGCCAAACATGAAGACAAAGAAGGAAATTTTAAAATTTTCTCTTTCTTTCCACTTTAAAAATATAACTATATATATTATTATATTTTTAATAATTAATTATTTATTTATTTATTAAAAAATTATATTTTACCTCTTCCATTCAAAAATAATTTATTTTTAATTTATTTAAATAATTTTAATTTTACAAAGTATAATTACTATTTTGCCATTTGAATTTTGACTTTTCTATTTAAGAGTTGACTTTTGTATATGTTATATATGTTTAATGTATATTTCACATATACTCTTTACTTTTTCACTTAAAATCCTTCAATTTTCTATTTAAATCATTTATTTACTTTAATTTTATTTTATTTTATTTAATTTCAAAATTTAGGGATGTTACACAACGAATCAATTAGTGTCTTGTTGAAATCAGTCTGTTGGATAACCAACATGCTCCTAAAACTTTCCTCTTACTTTTTGAGGATGGCTTCGAAAAAAGTTTGCATTTCATGGGATTCAGTGGTTTGATCCTATGAGCGGGGATTTTCGCCCCCACTCCCAATGGAATGGTTCTTGAGACTTTGGCACTTTTTAGGCTCGGAGCCTTAGAAAACACGAGCCTAAGCCCGGAGAAAATGGAGTCACCACCCAGACGGGCCGAGAAAAAGAAAGGGGTGGATGACTCGATTTCTAAGGAATCCCTAACCCCTTCATGGGTTCAGAAAGTTGGGTACGTGTGGGGAAGATGAGAAACGGCCTAGCACCCCCACAATGCCCGGTTCATTGGAACCGACCTCCTTTGCAGGTCTTAATATTATAAAATTCTTAAGTATAAGAATATTATCCATATTACATGCAACAATTAAAATAAAGCATCATTATATTAAAATCAAAGCAATATCCAAACAAAACAAATAAATGGTCACCCATCTGAGGATGGAAACATGTCCTTACATCGCCCATGTCTAAAACTAAATGGGATACCCACCGAAAGGTGGAAACATGTTCTTTACATTGGTCCAAAAACTTTTAAATAATTTAAATTACATAATATTTAACTAATGAGGTGCCTACAAAGTGGAAACATACCTCTTACAATTTTAGAACTAAGGCAAATAAAAGAATATTCTATTATCTAATTATAAATAAAAGCAAACCATTAATAAAATAAAATAAACCATTCATCATTAGCATATAACAAATCACATAATCAAATAAATAAATAAAATTAGAATTCAATCCATTAAATAAACAAAGTTAAGGTTTAAGATTTAGGATTTATGAAATTAGGGTTTTGGGATTTAAAGTTTTTAGAGTTTTTAGTTTTATTTATGGCTTTAGACTACTGGAGGTACTAGATGTTATTTTTATAATTTCTAAATTTTAGTTTTGATGAATTAAAGTTTTGGCATTTAGATTTAGTGTTTTAAAGAATTAGGGTTCGGGAAAAAGGATTTAGGATTTTTGTCAAAACATGATTATTATAAAACTCTAAGACTATTTTAACATTGATTTTTGATAAATAATTATATGTAATATAACTACTAGACGTTTAAAACATTATTTGAATAATCTAATACTATAGTGATTTAATGGAATAGGCTACTGTAATGATAATAATTAATAATTAATTAAGGTTTTAACTAAATAAGTTAGGGTTTAATTTAAATTAGAATTAGGGTTTCTAAGAAAACTATCACTATCATATTCAATTTTGAAAGAGGAGGCTAATGTGAAGATTTTGGAAAATTGATTTGATTAGGGTTTTAAGAAAACATATCATTATAGTTTTTGGAAAAGAGTAATTAGGGTTTGTGATTCCAAAAATATGTGTTACGAGCATTAGGCATTAGGGTTTTGGAAAAAACTCTTGCTAGGATTTTTAAATAAAGTTTGGATAATAAGCATAACCATTGATCAAGTAACAAAAATACGCATGCTTGAACAATTTATCAAATTGTATAATGAAGTTACTGTGAATATAAGCAAAGAAATAAAGATTCAAACATCCATTGTTGGTTCCACCACAATCATTGAATTCTGGTTGAACAACAATAAAGACAGTGTAGGCTGCCTTTGATGGATTGGTGTTGCTTCCTCACTACCTCTTGCTTCTTCAAGGTTTTCTTTTTGGCTAAAAGAATTCAAGAGTCCCAAGTCCGGTTAAAAATTTCAATTCAAGAATTTCCTCCCCCTTTTCTGTGTTTAAATGTGGTATTTATAGGAAAAATAAAAAACCTACTTCTAATTATCTAAGGAAATAAAAACCATTTAGGAAAAGAAATAAAAACCAAATAGAATTGGATTTCAAAAAAAAACTGCGCTGGCAAAAATTGCTGCAGGCTACGGGCGGGCCAGCTACTAGAATCTGCGAGAATTGCTTGTGAGTTGCAGGCCAGTCAATTCGCCGTAGGAATTTCTTACGGTGAATTGGCTTGTGACCAATTCACCACAGGTTTTTCCTGCAGTGAATTGGCCCAAGCCAATTCATCTTCGGCGATGAAAATTTTTCATCGCCGATTCTTCCGTCTTTAATTTTTATTTATTTAATTTTTATCTTTTTTACTATTAACTTTTTTATTTTTATTAAAAATAAATATTGTCAGTAATGAATTTTAAAATAAATATTATTTAATTAAAATAACACAAAATTTTATTTTGGACTGTTTTAAAAAAAATATTGGATTGGACTGGGTCAAAAATTATTTTGGTACCCATATTCATCATCATTTTTTCTTTTCTCTTTCTCTTTCTTTTTCTTAATCTTCCCTTTCTTTGAGTATTTTGTTCTTTTTTCCCTTTAGGACTATCAAGTACAACATTTTTAAAAACTAGATGGTCTTTCTCCTTTTTCTCTGATTTTGATGGGTTGGACCAATTCAAGTCAAACTATCCTTATAAACTAAATGGAAGCCTTTTGCTGCCTTAGGTAAAAGAGAACTCTATTGGCTTTCTGAACTGCCTTTTTAGGTTTTTTTTTTCTTTTTTCTTTTTTCCTTTTGTCTCTTTTTTTTTATTTTTGTCTCTCTTTTTCTTTTCTTCTGCTTTTCTTTTTTTTTTTCTTTTTTTTGGTTCAAGCTCTAAAAGAGTTGTCTTATTTGTACCAACTTGTATTTCTAATAATGGATAAGTGGAGTTGTATTATTTTGCTTCAGTTTTAACTTTGTCTGTGATATTTGGTTTAATTCAGGTAAACTTTAACTACCCTTATGGTCTTGAGAACTTCAACTATTCTCATGGTCTTGACTATGCATTCCATTCTTTGATCTTCTTGCCTCTTCATTTTAGTGGTCATAAGACTTGTCAAAAGTATCACAACCGCTCAGGGTAAGTTGTTGGGGTTTGTAAGCCAATGAAAAGAAAGCTAAAATTTTATGAAGGCTCAAAGGGACAACTAGGGATTGATATTTAATTGGGTGGATACTAGTTGTTGGCTTATCAAACAATGCCTAGATCATTTCTCTCTTAAAATAAGCAGAATTCAATTTCGCCTCGAAAGTTTGTCAAAGCATGTTCTAAGACTGATTAGGACCTAGGCAAAGGTAATTATGCAGGACCCCTCTCTAAGTAAGCATACACAACTCAATGCTATAAAGCAATTCCCTCACCTAATAAAGTCATTCAAATCATGATGCATAATACACCAATTTATAAATATCAAGTTACATTTGTCATCGGTTAAGCACCAAAATGAGCAAAGACCAATAAAAATTTAACGAAAATAATTTATTCAAGCAACTTTAAATTTAAAAAATACGATTGTTCTAATTAAATATTAAAGAAAGCAAAGTAAATAGAGCAACATTCTAAGCTAAGGGAAGTTTGTTGAATTAAGCTTCTTCTCCTTTCACATCTTCAATATTCCCATCTTGAAAAGAGGATAAGACAAAATCTTCCTCCAATACTCTTCCCACCATGAAGGTTGTCGGTGGAGGTACTCTTCCAAATTTAGACAGAGGATTGTTCTTGGTATTGGGCTTGTCTAGCTCAGATAGCTTACCACTGTCGATTAGATCTTGGATCTCATGCTTTAATCGGGTACATCTATCAGTCTCGTGTCCTTGAGTCTGATGAAATTGACAAAAAGCCTTAGTATCAAATTTTTGGGGTAAAGGATTAGGCATAGGACGAGGAGTCAATGGTTGTAATAGTCCCTCCTTTTGTAGCTTGTTGAAAACCTAAGACAAAGGCTTCCCCATTTCTGAAAACTGCCTTCTATTTGCTTAACCAGTTGTATTGACATCAGCTTCCTTTTGTGTGCTTTGATTGTTAGGCTGATAATTTTATTTTGCAGAAAAAAGGTTCTTCTCCCTTTCCCACTCTTCAATTTGTAGACCAGCTTGGAAAAGATCTTTGAAATTTTGGATGAGTGTATGAGACATCCTTTCACGAAGGCTAGGTAACACCCCTCTCACAATCATCCTTATTTGATCAGATTCATCTTCTTGAGCAAAGCAGCCTTATTCCTCTACCTTTTCACATAGTCCACAAAATTCTCATTTGGCCTTTGTCTAATGGACTTAACTTCCATTAAGGTAACTTCCAACTCAACATTATACCCATAATGCTGAATGAAAGCCTTGTACAACATGTTCCAATCTTTTTGAGTACTTTCCTCTAAGGTGTTGAACCAATTTTGGACAATATGGTCCAATAAGAGCATGAAATATCTTAGAGTTTAAGCCTTAATGGCTCAGGTAGACTACATAGCAGTGATGTACTGCTTCACATGGAGATGAGGGTTTCCAGTACCATTGTACCTAGCGAAGAGAGGCATCTTGAACTTGTAAGGAACTTCCTCATCTTGTTCAAATAGTTTGTCGATCTCGGACATCTCTTTAGTTTTCAACTTCTTCTCAAACTTCTTTTCTAAATCAGCAATCATCTTCTCAACATCAGACGTCTCGGTCTTTTCAATAGTTGTCTTCTCAATAACCTTAGGCTCCTTTTTATCTTAAGGATCTTGGAAGTATTGAGCCCAGTCGTCATCATCATCAATGACTACCTTGTCATCATCAAAAGCTACATCACCAACCTTAGCCTTCCCTTTATCCTTTGGCTTCTTGGTGCTAGCAGATGCTTCAGCATTATTCTCTAAAATTGCAGCCAATTGGTTCTTCATGGTCTTGATCATGGCCTCTTTTATTTCTTCCATCTTGGCATTGAGGGCGTAATCTACCATTCTTTAAATTTGTTCGGGCTCCATTGCTTTTGGTGAAAAAGAGATTGAGTCATTGCTAGATTCTTCATCTCCGGCATAGGTCGGATTGTCGTAAGCTTTTGAACTGTCATAATCCAGGGCTGTGAGCTAGAGAGGATTAATGATATGAGATGCAAATGTATGTATGCATGTATACACAAACAATAGACAAAGAAAGATAATTAGGACGTTCCTTTCAACCTTATAACTTCCATATATGAATGGCGAGTCTCTTTTCCTAGGTATAAGGTTAACAAAATACCAACATGGGGTATCTTATTTTTGAATAATTTCCTCGGACATTTCAACCAATATTTATATTTTAAAAATAGAAATCAGTTCATGATAATTCCCATTAATTAGGTTTTAATCCATTCAACAACTATAGTAGCTTTTATGCTATATTGGATTAAAACTAAATTAAGAGGTTTATTATAAATATATTTCTCACTTGAAAAAGTAACTAGTGATTCATGCAAAAAACAAGCCCATGATTAATAACTCTTAGTATAAACTAGGCTCACAATTGATTTTTTGTATTTCGTAATTGACCTAAATATTAGTAAGATCTTTTAAAGGTTGGAAGAAAATAATTTTGTTTCTAATCCCATTGTAAAAATGATTTTAGAAAAAATGGATTTTGGGCTTAGTATTTGGGTCATGAGCAAAAGAATTTTTGATTTGTTTTTAGAAAAGTGTTATGTCCAAAGAACATCTTGAAAAGTTTTGAAAATAGCTTTGGTCTTTTGGACTTTAAAGAAAAATTTATTTGAGCTCACAATGTAATTAGGTCATATTAGAAAAAGAACAAACCAAATAAGCCATAATTTAAGCCAAGACAAATTAACCATAGTCAAACAACAAGCATTTGAGATAAAACCTAAGGAAACTAACTAGGCTAATTACATAAGCTTTAGTCTTTGGGTTAAAAGGATTAGGTTCCCATAGCAAGTATATACCAAAAGGTACAAGGCTATGAGTAGTTATGCCATGCTCGATCTCCATACCTTGAGTAAAAGTATGGTATCCCTTACATAACACAACACGGGCATCCTAACTCACGCACACGATGCAATCTAAATGATACAATGGATAATATCATTATGAGAAAGAATAGAATAATATAAAGAACAATAAAATCAACTTCTCTTATCCCCAGTGGAGTCGCCACTGTGAGCGGGGATTTTCACCCCCCCTCCCGGTGGAATGGTTCTTGCGACTTCGGCACTGTTTAGGCTCAGGGCCTTAGAGAACACGAGCCTAAGCCCAAAGAAATTGGAGTTACCGCCTGGACGGGCCAGGAAAATGAAAGGGGTGGATGACTCTATTCCTAAGGAATCCCCAACCCCTTAATGGGTTCGGAAAGTTGGGTACGTGTAGGAAAAGTGAGAAACTGCCCAATGCCCAGTTCATTGGAACCAGCCTCCTTTGTAGGTCTTAATATTATAAAATTCTTAAGTATAACAATATTATCCATATTACATGCAACAATTAAAATAAAGCATCATTATATTAAAATTAAAGCAATGTCCAAACAAAATAAATAAATGGACACTCATCTGAGGATGGAAATATGTCCTTACATCGCCCATGTATAAAACAAAATGGGACACCTACCGAAAGGTGGAAACGTGTCCTTTACATTGGTCCAAAAACTTTTAAATAATTTAAATTACATAATATTTAACTAATGAGGTACCCACAAAGTGGAAACATACCTCTTAAAATTTTAGAACTAAGGCAAATAAAAGAATATTCGATTATCTAATTATAAATAAAAGCAAATCATTCACAAAATAAAATAAATCATTCATCATTAATATATAACAAATCATATAATCAAATAAATAAATAAAATTAGAATTCAATCCATTAAATAAACAAAGTGGTTTAAGATTTAGGATTTAAGAAATTAGGGTTCTGGGATTTAAAGTTTTTAGAGTTTTTGGTTTTATTTATGGCTTTAGGCTACTAGGGGTACTAGATGTTGTTTTTATGATTTCTAAATTTTATTTTTGAAGAATTAAGGTTTTGGCATTTAGAATTAGTGTTTTAAAGAATTAGGATTCGGAAAAAAGGATTTAGGGTTTTTGTCAAAACATGATTATTATAAAAACTCTAAGACTATTTTAACATGGATTTTTGATAAATACTTATATGTAATATAACTACTGGACAATTAAAACATTATTTGAATAATCTAATACTATAGTGATTTAATGGAATAGGCTATTGTAATGATAATAAATAATAATTTATTAAGGTTTTAACTAAATAAGTTAGGGTTTAATTTAAATTAGAATTAGGGTTTCTAAGAAAACTATCACTATCATATTCAATTTTGAAAGAGGAGGCTACTGTGAAGATTTTGGAAAATTAATTTGATTAGGGTTTTTAAGAAAACATATTATTATAGTTTTTAGAAAAGTGTAATTAGGGTTTGTAATTCCAAAAATATATGTTACGGGCGTTAATGCATTAAGGTTTTGGAAAAACTCTTTCTAGGGTTTTTAAAATAAAGTTTGGATAATCAGCATAATCATTGATCAAGTAATAAAAATATGCATGCTTGAACAATTTATCAAATTGTATAATGAAGTTACTGTGAATATAAGCAAAGAAATAAAGATTCAAACCTCCATTGTTGGTTCTACCATAATCTTTGAATTATGGTTGAACAATAATAAAGACAGTGTAGGTTGCCTTTAATGGATTGGTGTTGCTTCCTCACTACCTCTTGCTTCTTCAAGGTTTTCTTTTTGGCCGAAAGAATTCAAGAGTTCCAAGTCCAGTTAAAAATTTTAGTTCAAGAATTTCCTCCCCCTTTTCTGAGTTTTAATGTGGTATTTATAGGAAAAATAAAAAACCTACTTCTAATTGTCTAAGGAAATAAAAACCATTTAGGAAAAGAAATAAAAGCCAAATAGAATTGGGTTTCGAAAAAAACTGAGCTGGCAAAAATTACTGTGGGCTACGGGCGGGCCAATTACTAGAATCTGCGAGAATTGCGTGCGAGCTACGGGCACGGGCCAACCAATTCGACGTAGGAAGGAAATTCCTTAAAATAAATATTATTTAATTAAAACACCAAAAAAAATTATTTTGGACTGTTTTAAAAAAATATTGGACTAGACCCTTAAAAAATTAAGGGTCTACAGATCCATGGATACCCTGGGTGAATGAAAGAAAGGGAGGTTATTGTTTTGAACAAGATTATGCATCTTATGATGCTAGGACTTTGAAAAATATCTTTGTCATGTTTTGGAGATATGGCCAACGTGTGCACTTTTATGAGAACTTTCAAATAAGGCCAGAAGAACC
Source organism: Garcia nutans (assembly GCA_947685225.1). Classification (NCBI taxonomy): domain Eukaryota; kingdom Viridiplantae; phylum Streptophyta; class Magnoliopsida; order Malpighiales; family Euphorbiaceae; genus Garcia; species Garcia nutans. The sequence continues at coordinate 45,064,230 of CANTUV010000008.1, forward strand.
AGGGATTATGGGTGGCCCATAGCATGACCGGAGATTTTTGCCCCCACTCCTATGTGGAATGGTTCTTGCGACTTTGACACTGTTAGGCTCAGGGCCTTTGAGGACACGAACCTAAACCTGAATAAAATGGAGTATCCGCCCGGACGGGCTAGAAAAAAGAAAGGGGTGGATGACTCAATTCCTAAGGAATCTCCAACCCCCTATCGAAAAGTTGGGTACGCATGGGAAAGGTGAGAAATGGCCTGGCACCCCCCTACAATGCCCGGTTCATTGGAACTGACCTCCTTTTTAGGTCTTAATATTATAAAATTCTTAATTATTATGATATAATCCATACTACATGCAATCATAAGAATAAATAATTACTTTATTTAAATCACAATAAGGTCCAAACAAAACAAATAAATGAACACCCATCCGAGGATGGAAACATGTCCTTACATTGTCTAATGTCTAAAACTAAATGGAACACCCACCAAAAGGTGAAAACATGTCCTTTACATTAATCCCAAAATATGAAAATAATTTAAATTACATGGAGCTTAATTAATGAGGTACCCAATCATGGAAACATACCTCTTACAATTTCTTTAAAACAAAATAAATCAATAAAAATAACCAACCATTCAACATAAATAAATTATTCATTAAAGATATAATAAACTTGTAACACCCTGATACTTCATATAAGTACTATACATATACCTAGTATACATACAATACGTATATAAAGTATAAGAATGTTACTTTTAGTTTCAATTTAAAAACCTTTATCCAGATTCATAAAATTGAACATTAATTTAAAACACGTTTACAAAAGTCAGTATTCTTATTTATCAAAACTTCATTCATCCATATGAATATATATATTAACTCAAAAATACAATATAATTTAAAATCACACATGTATGCATCACCTTCTAGTTGGTCTCGAGACACTCATACCTTTCTCGTGGCAAAAAGCTGGACTTCCAGATCAACCGCAACCACCTGCGCGATTACACAACCGCGCTAAGCCCGAAAGCTTAGTAATATAAATAATAATAAAATATACCTTACTAAAGAATCATACCTCATATTTTTAGCATCATTTTTTTTTATTTTCTTTCTCTTACCCCGTTTTCCTTTCTCAATGCATTCTTCACATATTCCTACTAATCTCATAAATTATACACATATTTACACAGAACATTCACCAAGCAATACTTACCATTTCTATCTCATATACATATCCATATACGTTATTTCAACAAGTCACCATTCAATGATTTATCCAAACCTTCATGAAAACAATTCTTACAAGTTCCACATTCATATACATTTACACATCATATTATATATCATACCAATCATGAATCACATTTGCAATAAAGGCAACCATAGATCTCATTTCTCATTTATTTCAACATTTAAATATCACACTGACAACAAAGACAGACTCGGGCCCAACAGACACTAATATGTTATTCAAAGTTCAGAGTTTCTGCATTGGTCCATAATCACAATGATCAAGCCCGTAGGCAATATATCTCTTATCTCTATCCATGGATAGCGTAACAGACCCAGTCTCTTGGATCATCAACTCGGCTAAACTCGAGGAGATCCTCAACCCGGCTAGACTGTTACTACAATTCACATTTCACATTTTATCAAGTAACAGACCCAGTCTCTTGGATCTCAATTCATCTCAATGCAAAGAGATCCTCAACCCGGCAAGACTGTTACCTTTCATGTATTTCGTATCAATAATTCACATAGTGTAACAGACCCAGTCTCTTGGACCTCAATTCACTCAAATTGAAGAGATCCTCAACCCGGCAAGACTGTTACATTTTCACATTTTCTAGGCATGCCGCCAAATCCAGAACTCTGAAAATTGAATCAACATATTAGACACAAAATCTTTTCATTTTCATTTCATTCTCAATTGAATTATCATAGCCAATAACAATGGCTTGACATCTCATTTGAATCACTATAGCCAATCACAATGGCTTCATATCTCATTTGAATCATCATAGTCAATCACATTGGCTTCACATCACAATTGAATTATCATAGCCAATAACAATGGCTTCACATCATATCATGTCTCAAATCATACTATAATATTTCATTATTCAATTATACATAATCAATTATCTCATCATATCCTTTACATTATAAAGTACATCATTCATATAACACATTACAATTCACTAGATTCACAATGCATATAACATAACATTGTTTATATAATATCATATGCATCTTCATTACCATCAAAAGTATGATCAATCATTGATATACACATATATAATTTACCTTATTCATAGATTTGGAATCCTCAATATACATTAGTTTAGGTCATCTTTGTTCAAGTATATTTAAAGTGTAGATACAAAAAGACCTTTGGAGGATTCAACAATGTAAGAATAATCAAGAATAAATTTCCTTAGCCAACACACTCAAGGGACACGGCCAAGCTTGTGGCCGTGTCTCACAACACCAATTCAAACAGTAGCAAACACGGGCAATGGACACGGCCAAGCCAGTGGCCGTGTCTCTCAACACCAAAAATCCAGTAGCAGACACGGGCAAGGGACACGGCCGTGTCTCTCAACATAAAATAGGCAGTGGCAAACACAGTCAAGGGACACGGCCAAGCCAGTGGCCGTGTCTCTCCAAAAACCATCCAACACGGCCAAGTTTGCCCTAACTTGGCCGTGTCTCTCATATCTTGGCCGTGTCCTTCAAGTATTTAAAGACCAAGCCCTTCAAAATTCATACCACAACCCTTTTAATCATCATCTTTAATCATATTTATCAATTCCCTATCACTTTAACATTTATACATCTTCATTATATCATCTTAATAATAAATATATATATATATATATATACATCACTATAATCAATTATTCCAAATACCAATTTATTCATACTAAACCCTAACTCAACAATTCATCACCATCTTCACAATTACCCCAATATCATCACTTAACTATCAATTCAACACAATTACATACTTCAATCTTTCATTTCCATCATCTTATACACCAATCATAACCTCAATCCAAAAGAAATCCAAAACAAGAAGAGAAAGATTTATATATACATAATCAATAAAATCAACTAAAAAGATAAGTACTTACATGAATAGCTTGCCAAATCTTCAACTCCACTTGCAAATCTCTTGATATCCTCAATCTTTGGTGTAATTAGAAGCAAAATCATCTTTATCTCTCTAGCTTCTCTCTCTCTCTCTCTCTCTCTCTCGTTCACTAAGAAAAAGAAGACGAAGGAGAAGAAGTAGAAAGAAAGATCTCGTTCTTTCTTTCATTCTTATCATATATATATATAATAATAATAATAATAACAATAATAATAATAATAACAATAATAATATTAATATTAATATTAATACAATTAAATCTCCACCACACACCATTTCTTTTGACTTTCTTCTTCTTTTTCTTTTTGTCCTTATTATCATTATTATTAATCACACATATATATATATATAACTCACTTTTCCTACACCATTATATATATCATGTATATGTGATGTATATGTAAGTATATGTATATGTCATATATATTGCATTTATATTTCCCAAATCTTCTCTTCACTTCTTTTCTCTTTTCCTTCAATACACACATTGAATTCAAATACAACAATAACCCCAACACTTTTAGGGTATACTTTAGGATATTACAATTCTCTCCCCCTTAAATAATTTCGTCCTCGAAATTATCCAGCATAATAACAACTCATTTAAAACAAATCACCATCATATGAAAATAATCGTATTCTTACATTATGATTTCATCAAGTCACATAACTTCTAGTCTCCCCCTTAGAAACAACCATCTTCTCTGACTTTCATAATTCATCATTGTATAGATATATATATATATATATATCTTTATATCTTAGTACTTTCTCAACAAAGCAATCAAGATAACTTATTACATTTCCAATGAATTTTATCTTTGTATATGAGTCAGATTATCACATTATCTAGTTATAGATATTCTCTTAACTTTAACCTCAAAAATCATTAATTAATATCTTAGCATTGATGATTCCGTTCTTACAATCACTTTCAAAATAAATATTTACCAAACTTCAATGAATAACAATATCCTTACTTTCTTTAGCTTGCTTCTCATTTAATATACATATTAATACAATACTTTTAAACTTACCTAACAGGTAAACAACATTTCCCTTTTTCTCACCAAGTACAATTGATATAATTCAATTTATTTATGTTCATTCATAAACCAGAATATTACATCATACACATTACCATTTCAATTTTACACTCCCAATACAACAGTACATATTAAATCTCAATATTGACTCGCAACTTAAGCGAAATCTAGATCAATCGATCTACCTATCACAACATACTAACATTTCAACCTTATTTAATCCAAACCAACAATTACCTTATCGAAATTTATCATTGGATTTCACAATACATATATATATACAACCTAATTCCATTAGGTCAAACTTATTTTCAAATTCTAATCTTTTCAGATTCATATATTCAATCAATAAGAATCATGCTTATAAATATACATTTCATTATTATTATAATTATATCATCATCTCTCATACTCATTCAAAGTTTATCAATATAGCCAACAACTATGGCTTCAAATACGAACTTTTCCCCAACCAGGTCGGTAGTCCAAGTTCGGTTGCCCAACACAATGGGTCCGCATGGTTCCGCAGGAGGCAGATAAGTCCGCTCAATTGTCTTTTCACAATTCATTTTTCATAATCATTTAGGCATTATACCTCAATTATAATTTATTTCTAACATCATTGTCAACAATCATGGTTTCTCATTACATCGAAATAGTATACACATATATCATCAACTATATTGAATATCTCATTATTCAATCGTATCATCTAGACATGTTTCAATTATATCATCAACCATGATGATATCACATTTCATCATTTCTCAAAACACATTAACATCATTTATTATTAAAACATTTATCATAACAAATTACATTACACGTACCTTTTGAATGATCCTCGCCTCTTTCACACTATATAAGTCATAACATTAGTCACATTATATTAACAATATAATCAATTGCAAAACATTGTTATATTTAGTTTGATTACCTTTTTGTCATATTATCCATATCTCAACACATTTCCATAATTTTCCTTTTTCTCTCTTTACCTTCATAATTTATAACCAAATTCTTAACATAAAATGTTAAGGTACAACTTTATCTACCATAACTTTTAACTATACTTTTCAAACAAAATTTCAGTTTCACCAAATCGGTATTACAATCATATCATCTCAGTTCTAACTCTGAAGATAATAAAACTAACCACTAATCACACTAACCAAGTCATATGAGCATAATATATTAACAATCACACTTAGGGATTGTAATTCAATATTGTTCTTCTATTATTCGAGTTTTAGCCTTTATGATTATAAGGCTAGATTGTACCAAAAAAATTATATATTTATTCTCCAAACTTGTATTACACCAAGAATTAACACATTTTAATTCCATTTCAAAACAGTTTGCTTTTGATTATTTAATCATCATTAACCCAACTCATGTTCAATAATATTATCTTTAACATTTTCTACGCCTATCCTTTAATCAGATACAAATCTTACACAAGTTTCATTCATTACTCCATTTCCAAACCATCTCTTCTAAAAATTTTCAAATACAATATTCTTTCCTTACAATTTCTTATTATACGCTTATACATAAAACATTTTCACACACAAATACTTTGAATTCCAAAACATCTTATGATAGCCTCATTTAGTTATTGACATAACAATTTCACTGTTCAATATTACCCAAGTCCATTCTCATTTCTAATACCATTTAACATGTATTGGTATAAAATAATAAACATATTCTATACACATTCATAGGTCACGTTCATAATGTGATTCACTTCCCACCTTTCTTACATATAACCATTACATTCATATCAAAAAGTTCATTTCACAAATCCTCTTTATATAAACACATAATTATGCAATTTATTAAATTTCCCTTTTGCATATAGTTTATACAAATTTAATAGTTATCACTTTCCTTTGACTATTATCATTCTCATTTGTTTATCATAACTTAAGTTATTCATTAACTTCAATAAATATATACACTCTACTTATAATATTATTTCACAAGGAGCTTAATCACATTTCCAATGTGATATCTCTCTCACATTTGTTTATAAATATCTTTAACATATCTTTCATAGTCCTTTTCATCCTTTCCAATCAAATTACTTAAAGTAACTCACTTTCTTTTGCTCAATTCCTTTTCTTTACTTTCAAACCAAATTTTCCCACTAACAATCACATCTCCCAATTCCTAATACTTTCATGTGCACTAATATTCATTTCATATATCTCATGTATTAAATACATTAAACTATCAATATATCAATGGTCTTTATCCACATTCCATTAAAACTATAAATCTCAACTTACTAATTTACTTAAACTTCAATTTATTCATCTCATTCTCTCAATATCAACTTTAAAAACATCTTATATGTATATGCCACAAAGCAACATCAATACATATAAGTTTCACAATTATTAAGCTCATTCCAAAAATCTAAATGTTACATATTACCACCATTAATATGAGCTTTCACTATATTCAAACCTATCGCATCTCTAACATTGAAATCACCATGTTTGCATTGAAATAACAATACAAACAACACCAATATGTCTTCATACTTGACCAACGTCATCTCTTTCTCCTTTAAACAAAACCTTAACTTTACATATCCACACTTTAAATTATCACACTTAATCTATACCAATCAACTCATTCAATATTTCACTGTACTCTTTGCATTTAAATAATGTATCATTCCATATTACCCATCCAACAATATTTCCTCTTTCTAGAAATCCAAACATAAAGTTTATTAGAAAGAGATTCAAATAATAAAGGAAAGATTACATACTTTAATCTTAATTTTATTTCTAACTTATTTCCAACTTTATTCTTCTAACCATTTCTTTAAATGTCATACACATATTAATAATCAAACTTTTTACTTATACCTTCCATATCAATTCTTTATATCACAATCACCTCTCAATTATCAACATTTCAAAATTTACTTTCATATGAAACCTCATTTACACACTATCATCCATCTCCTATTGTTCAGAAACATCACAAATCACATAATGCCACATTCGAGACCAACCTAGATGTGAATGCATATGCATGTATTACAAACTTCAATTCAAAACTTTTCTTTTTACTTCTCTTTAAGCTTTTCTAAACTTTCTCTTTTTAATTTCACTTAGGCCGAGAATCTCGAACCTAAGCTCTGATACCAAAATAATTGTAACACCCTGATACTCCATATAAGTACTATACATATACCTAGTATACATACAATACGTATATAAAGTATAAGAATGTTACTTTTAGTTTCAATTTAAAAACCTTTATCCAGATTCATAAAATTGAACATTAATTTAAAACACATTTACAAAAGTCAGTATTCTTATTTATCAAAACTTCATTCATCCATATGAATATATATATTAACTCAAAAATACAATATAATTTAAAATCACACATGTATGCATCACCTTCTAGTTGGTCTCGAGACACTCATACCTTTCTCGTGGCAAAAAGCTGGACTTCCAGATCAACCGCAACCACCTGCGCGATTACACAACCGCGCTAAGCCCGAAAGCTTAGTAATATAAATAATAATAAAATATACCTTACTAAAGAATCATACCTCATATTTTTAGCATCATTTTTTTTTATTTTCTTTCTCTTACCCCGTTTTCCTTTCTCAATGCATTCTTCACATATTCCTACTAATCTCATAAATTATACACATATTTACACAGAACATTCACCAAGCAATACTTACCATTTCTATCTCATATACATATCCATATACGTTATTTCAACAAGTCACCATTCAATGATTTATCCAAACCTTCATGAAAACAATTCTTACAAGTTCCACATTCATATACATTTACACATCATATTATATATCATACCAATCATGAATCACATTTGCAATAAAGGCAACCATAGATCTCATTTCTCATTTATTTCAACATTTAAATATCACACTGACAACAAAGACAGACTCGGGCCCAACAGACACTAATATGTTATTCAAAGTTCAGAGTTTCTGCATTGGTCCATAATCACAATGATCAAGCCCGTAGGCAATATATCTCTTATCTCTATCCATGGATAGCGTAACAGACCCAGTCTCTTGGATCATCAACTCGGCTAAACTCGAGGAGATCCTCAACCCGGCTAGACTGTTACTACAATTCACATTTCACATTTTATCAAGTAACAGACCCAGTCTCTTGGATCTCAATTCATCTCAATGCAAAGAGATCCTCAACCCGGCAAGACTGTTACCTTTCATGTATTTCGTATCAATAATTCACATAGTGTAACAGACCCAGTCTCTTGGACCTCAATTCACTCAAATTGAAGAGATCCTCAACCCGGCAAGACTGTTACATTTTCACATTTTCTAGGCATGCCGCCAAATCCAGAACTCTGAAAATTGAATCAACATATTAGACACAAAATCTTTTCATTTTCATTTCATTCTCAATTGAATTATCATAGCCAATAACAATGGCTTGACATCTCATTTGAATCACTATAGCCAATCACAATGGCTTCATATCTCATTTGAATCATCATAGTCAATCACATTGGCTTCACATCACAATTGAATTATCATAGCCAATAACAATGGCTTCACATCATATCATGTCTCAAATCATACTATAATATTTCATTATTCAATTATACATAATCAATTATCTCATCATATCCTTTACATTATAAAGTACATCATTCATATAACACATTACAATTCACTAGATTCACAATGCATATAACATAACATTGTTTATATAATATCATATGCATCTTCATTACCATCAAAAGTATGATCAATCATTGATATACACATATATAATTTACCTTATTCATAGATTTGGAATCCTCAATATACATTAGTTTAGGTCATCTTTGTTCAAGTATATTTAAAGTGTAGATACAAAAAGACCTTTGGAGGATTCAACAATGTAAGAATAATCAAGAATAAATTTCCTTAGCCAACACACTCAAGGGACACGGCCAAGCTTGTGGCCGTGTCTCACAACACCAATTCAAACAGTAGCAAACACGGGCAATGGACACGGCCAAGCCAGTGGCCGTGTCTCTCAACACCAAAAATCCAGTAGCAGACACGGGCAAGGGACACGGCCGTGTCTCTCAACATAAAATAGGCAGTGGCAAACACAGTCAAGGGACACGGCCAAGCCAGTGGCCGTGTCTCTCCAAAAACCATCCAACACGGCCAAGTTTGCCCTAACTTGGCCGTGTCTCTCATATCTTGGCCGTGTCCTTCAAGTATTTAAAGACCAAGCCCTTCAAAATTCATACCACAACCCTTTTAATCATCATCTTTAATCATATTTATCAATTCCCTATCACTTTAACATTTATACATCTTCATTATATCATCTTAATAATAAATATATATATATATATACATCACTATAATCAATTATTCCAAATACCAATTTATTCATACTAAACCCTAACTCAACAATTCATCACCATCTTCACAATTACCCCAATATCATCACTTAACTATCAATTCAACACAATTACATACTTCAATCTTTCATTTCCATCATCTTATACACCAATCATAACCTCAATCCAAAAGAAATCCAAAACAAGAAGAGAAAGATTTATATATACATAATCAATAAAATCAACTAAAAAGATAAGTACTTACATGAATAGCTTGCCAAATCTTCAACTCCACTTGCAAATCTCTTGATATCCTTAATCTTTGGTGTAATTAGAAGCAAAATCATCTTTCTCTCTCTAGCTTCTCTCTCTCTCTCTCTCTCTCTCTCTCTCTCTCTCTCTCTCTCTCGTTCACTAAGAAAAAGAAGACGAAGGAGAAGAAGTAGAAAGAAAGATCTCGTTCTTTCTTTCATTCTTATCATATATATATATATATAATAATAATAATAATAACAATAATAATAATAATAACAATAATAATAATAATATTAATATTAATACAATTAAATCTCCACCACACACCATTTCTTTTGACTTTCTTCTTCTTTTTCTTTTTGTCCTTATTATCATTATTATTAATCACATATATATATATAACTCACTTTTCCTACACCATTATATATATCATGTATATGTGATGTATATGTAAGTATATGTATATGTCATATATATTGCATTTATATTTCCCAAATCTTCTCTTCACTTCTTTTCTCTTTCCCTTCAATACACACATTGAATTCAAATACAACAATAATCCCAACACTTTTAGGGTATACTTTAGGATATTACAAAACTATTAATCAAAATATATAATAAACATGCATCTTAAATAAAGCAATAAATATATAAATTTAGGTTTACATCTTGAATTAGGATTTCTTGAATAAAATTAGGGTTTAGAGAGTTTAGGCCTAAAAATCAGGATTTTAGGGTTTTATATTTAGAAAATAAGGTTTGATTCATAGAGCTAACATTATCATTATTATTTAAAGATATTTAAGCTACTGTGTAATTTGAGAAAAAGGTTAATTAGGGTTTAGTTTTAGAAACAAGGGTTTAAGGTTTATTGAATTGATTAAGATTTGAGAAAATGAATTAATGTTTAATGATTATGTTATTGATTTAAAAAACTTATGCTTACTGTATGAAATAAATCAAAAGAAAATTAAATAGTTATGATGTCATGGTGATAAATCAGAGAATGAAGATTAATTTGATTTATTAAACTAAATTAAGATAACTTACCTACGTTTGAAGGCTCCACCAAAAATTGTAGAATGAAATTTTGGATGAGCTTAAAACCAAGACAGAAGACCTAGCTTGCTACCTTGATCATGGATTTTCTCTCATCTCTTTTGCTTTTTCCAACTTCAAAACAAAGTCCAAAAGTCCTCCTTCTCTAAAAATTCCAAAATTTTGAATATTTGCTAAATGTTCAGAAAATCAAAAGTCCTCCAATTTTTTGTCCCCTGTTTCTGTGTTTCACACTTTTATTTATAGGCAATTCAAAAAATAAAACCTACTTGATTAAGGAAATAAAATCTAATTAGGAAATAAACTGAATCAACCGAGTAAAATAAGGTTTTTGGCAAAATCAGCCAATGCCCTGGTACGCTGGGGCCTGTGCACTGGGGCACTGTGAGGATTGCTGAAGATTGCGAGGAATGGGCTACGAGGTGTTGGGCTGAGCTGCGAGGAATGGGCTGCGAGGTGTTAGGGTGAGCTATGAGGAACGGGCTGTGAGCGAGAGCTGGGCCTGGGCTAGCGTTGAAGTTGAGGCCTACTGGCAATTGCGGGCAAATTAGCGATGCGTCTGAGGGAGATTGCGGGCGAGTGGCGAGATTCGCCACAAGCCAAGCCTGCGGCAAATTGGCTTGCCACGCAGGCAGCCTCTGCCACTTCCGCGCGTCGTTCGCAGATTTGTAGATTTTTATTTATTTTTTTATTTTTTATTATTAAAAATAATAAATATTTATAATTTTCTCTTTTTTTCTTTATTAAATAATAAATATCATATTATTAAAATATGTAATAAATATTAAAATAAATAATATAAAAAATTATTTCGTATAAGGGAATGGACTTGGTCAAAAAATAAGGATATACAGTTTACCCCCCGCTTGAACGATCTGAGACTTCAGTATAAGAGAGTGAAAAGCAATATGATTTTGAGCAGATTTTGGATGAGGACAGGTTCTCGACCCGAGATTAGAAATAGTTTGGGTTTTGGGCTCAAAATGAGCTTTGAACTTAAAAATGATTTGGGTTCTGGACCCGGATATGTTTGATTGGGTTCTCGACCTGAGACTAGATTTGGGTTCTCAACCCGAGACTAATTTTTGGGTTCACGGCCCTAAATTGAATTTGGATTCTCGACCCGAAACTTAATTTGGATTCTCAACCCGAAACTGAATTTGGGTTCTCGACCCGAAACTGGATTTGGATTATTGATTCAAGATTAGATTGTGGGTTTTTGATCCAAGATTGGATTTTGAGTTATCGACCTGAAATTAGATTTTGGGTGTTTGACCCGAAACTGGATTTTTGGGCGCTTGACCCGAAACTAGATTTTTGAGTTATCAACCCGAAACTGGATTTGGATTCCTAACCTGAAACTCGATTTTGGATTCTCAACCCGAGACTGAATTTGGGGTTCTCGACCCAAAACTGGATTTGGGTGCTCGACCTGAGACTGGATTAATTTTAGGTACTTGGACCCGAGACTAAATTTGGATTCTCGATCCAAGATTAAATTGTGGGTACTCGACTTAAGACTGAATTTGGGCTCTCGACCCGAAACTAATTTGGGTGCTCAACCAAAAGCTGGATTTTGGGTGTTCGACTCAAAACTGGATTTAGATTCTTGATCCAAGATTGGATTGTGAGTACTCAATCCAATACTGGATTTGGATTTTTGACCCAAAACTAATTTGGGTGCTTGACCCGAAACTAGATTTGGGTGCTCGACCTGAGACTAGATTTTGGGTGCTTGGCCCGAAACTAAATTTTGGATTCTCGACCCAAGACTAGATTTGACTAACCTTTTATCAATGAGAATTCTGGCTAAACCGACTGTTCCATTCTTTTTGTTCTTACTTTTGCAAAAAAATTCAGTTATTTTTTAGCTAGCCCTTATATCTTCTCCTTGCCCCTTGCATGGTAAAATATTTGAAGTGAGTCTAAAAATATTTTGTACACGCATAAACTCAAAAATTGAAAAAGAAAAACTTTGCCCCCTGTGTAGGCTCAAACCAATAATTTTTCTCATGCAGGCTCTGATTGATGTTTGTATATTGTCTAGTTCTTTGGACAAACATGCATTTCTTATTTTGCAAAATGACTGGAGCATCCTTAAGCAATGAGCCTTCCATGCCCTTCTAATTCCATATCCACTTCATGTTTGCTTCATAGAGTATTGTTGTTTACTTTTAACAAAGAAAAATGCAATGAGATATGCTCATGTATGCATGAGTAATACTTATAGTGGTTCCATCGACTCACATACCGAGGTGATCAGCTAAAGTGTTCTTATTGGTTCCTTCCAGATGCTCATTCAGGTCTTTGTATTGGAATGTCAGAAAAATTTTACCTTTATGGCTTCTATCTTCAAGATGTTGAAAACATGAGTGGTGGAGGCTCATGCAGTATAGTTAGAGATACATCCATTTCAAACTATGATTCAGCATGTCAACTGGTAGCTTCTTTATAACCTTGCCAATAATCATTTATTTTTCCTAATGTGTCCTTTGAGATTCGACGGTTCAACATACTTCCCTTAACTTGAAGGCTTTGTATGACAAAAATACATTTTTTTTTAAATCTTAAAATCATATTTTGGCTTTGTCAAGTAAGTGTCATTATACCTCAGGACTCGATTTTTGGAATTAACATATCTATAACATAACAACCCTAGTTACCATACTAAACTCGGAAATCATTTCCATTTAAGCAAGAATTGTTGCACTTCAGATAGGCACATACACATTACTTGGCCAAAGGTATCATTGATTTCAAATATTGTCTATCTCATATGCATGCTTATCCGAACTATCTCTACTAATAGACTCTACCTACCAAGAGAGATTAACAGGTCTTTGATAGGCTTCAAATGGGGTCTATAAGGGACATGGTTTAAATGAATGTCATTTTGAGATTGGAGCTGATGTGACACAATGGGCAAACCCTCACACTATAAACTTCTTGTTAGAATTTTAGGCAGTTGAGAGCATGAAAAGATAAAGCTTTGAATGTTCTCCCATTTTCTTGGCATTAATCTGGATCTTGATTGGGACAGTCTTTTCCCGTACAAAAAGGTTGATACCCACATTCCTTTCTTTTTTTCTCTCTTTTTTGGCATTTCATCATTTCTTCCTTTTCTAATGTAGGATTGTCAAGTATAGGACTTTCAAAAACTAGATGGTCTTTCTCCTTTTTCTCTGATTTTGATTTAATCTTTGGTTGGGTTGGACTAATTCAAGTCAAACTATCCTTGTAAACCAAATGGAAGTCTTTTGCTGCTTCAGGTAAGAAGAACTCTGTTGACTTTCTAAATGGGCCTTTTGGGTTAACTGCCTCCTTTTCCTTTTTTTTCTTTTTTTTCTTTTCTTCTTTTTTTCTCTTCTTTTTTTTGGGTCCAACTCTAAAAAGATTGTTATGTCTACACCATTCTATGCTTCTGACTATGGATGAGTGGAGTAGAGTGAGTTTACTTCAACAAGGATAAATCATTTGTTGTCATGATGTCATCTTAATAAATCTATGATATTTAGGTCTAGTATTAGGTGAACTTTCAACTACCCTTATGGTCTTGAGAACTTCAACTATCCTTATGGTCTTGACTATGCATTCCTTTCTTTGATCTTCTTGCCTCTTTACCTTAGTGATCCTTAGATTTGTCATAAGAGTTACAATAGCTCAGGGTAGGTCATTGGAGTTTATAAGCCAAAGAAAAGCAAGCTAAAATTTATGAAGGCTCAAAGGGACAACTAGGGATTGATATTTAATTGGGTGGATACTAGTTGTTGGCTAGCCAAACAATGCCTAGATCATCTCTCCCTTAAATAAGCAGAGTTCAATTTTGCCTTGAAAGTCTGTCAAAGCATGTTCTAAGACTAACTAGGACCTAGACACTCATAATTATACAGGAGCCCTCTCTAAGTAAGCATACACAGCTCAATGCTATAGACCAATCCCCTCACCTAGTAAAGTCATTTAAATCATGATGCATAGATACACTAATTTATGAACATCAAGCTAGATTCATCATCGGTTAATAACCAAAGTGAACAAAGACCATAAAAATTTAATGAAAATAATTTATTCAAGCAAAGTTAATTTTAAAAACATAATTGTTCCAATTAAATATTAAAGAAAGCAAAATAAAACAGCAACACTTCAAGCTAAGAGAGGTTTGTTGAATAAAATCTCTCCTTATTCTACATCTTCAATACTCCCATCTTGAAAGGAGGATAAGACAAAATCTTCCTCCAATCCTTTTCCTACCATGAAGGTTACTGGTGGTGGCACTCTATTGAACCTAGGCAGAGGATTTTTTGGTATTGGGCTTATCCGGTTTGGGTAGCCTACCACTGTCAATAAGATCTTGAATCATGTGCCTTAGACGAGCACATTTATCCATCTCATGCCCTTGCATTTGATAAAATTGACAGAAGGCCTCGACATTGAAGTTTGGTGGTAAAGGATTATGTAGCAGTCGAGGAGCCAACGGTTGTAACAATCCTTTATTTTGTAGCTTGTTGAAAACCCAAGATAGAAGTTTCCCCAACTCTGAGAACTATCTTCTATTTTCTTGAAAAGCCACATTAACATCAACTTCCTTTTGCATGCTTTGATTACCCGACTGATAGTTCCCTTTCTCATTCCTTCTTGCCGCAAAATGGTTCTTCTCCCTTTCCCACTCTTCAATTTGCAAGCTATCTTGTAAAAGGTCTTTGAAGTCCCTTATAAGGGTGTGAGATAGCCTTTCATGGAGATTGGGCAGGACACTTCTGATTATTATTCTGATTTGGTCCGACTCATTAGGCCTCCTTTTAAGTAATGCATCCTTATTCCTTCACCTCTTCACATAGTTCACAAAGTTCTCATTTGGTCTTTGCCTAATGGTTTCCACCTCCATCAAGGTAACTTCCAGCTTGACATTATACCCATACTATTGAATGAAGGCTTTGTACAATATGTCCTAATCTTTTTGGGTACTTTCTTCTAAGGTATTGAACCAATTTTGCACAACAGGATCCAATGAGAGCATGAAATACCTCAAAGTTTGAGCAGACTGCATGGCAATGATGTACTACTTAACATGCAAGTGAGGATTTCCTGTACCGTTGTACCTAGCGAAGGAAAGCATCTTGAACTTATAAGGGACCTCCTCATCTTGTTCGAAAAACTTGCCGACCTCCAACATTTCTTCAATTTTTAGCTTCTTCTCGAATTTCTTCTCCAAATCAGCAATCAGTTTCTCAACATCTAAAATTTTAGTCTTTTCTACTACTGATCTTTCCAAACTTGTCGACCTCCTTCAGTTCTTCCATCTTGGCATTGAGGGAGTTGTCCACCATTCTTTGAATTTGTTTAGGATCCTTTATTCTTAGTGAGAAGCTAATTGAGTTGCTACTGGATTCTATGTCACTGGCGTAGGTTGTGTTGTCGTACACTTTTGAACTGTTGTAATCCAGGGCTGTGAGCCAAAGAGGATCAATGATATGTTATGCAATGTATGTATGCATGTATACTCAAACAACAAACAAACAAAGATAATTAGGACGTTCATTCCAACCTTATAACTTTCACACATGAATGGTGAGTCTCTTTTCCTAGGTATATGGTCAACAAAATACCAACATGAGATATTTTGTTCTCAAAAAATTTTCTCGAATGATTTAACCAATAGTTACATTTTTTAACTTAGAAATCGATCCATGATAATTCCCATTAATTAGGTTTTAATCCATTGAATCTCAATTAAAATAGCTTTTATGCTATATTGGATTAAAATTAAATTAAGAGGTTTATCATGAATAGATTTCTTATTTGAAAAAGTAACTAGTGATTCATGCCAAAAATAAGCCCATGATTAATGATTCTTGGTATAAGCTAGGATCACAATTAATTTTTGGTATTTCATAATTGACCCAAATATTTGTAAGCTCTTTGTAATCTTTAGAAGAAGTGTAAGATAACTTTGTTTCAAAGCCTTTGGGCCTTTTAAGTTTGAACCATAAGGTGAAAAAAGATTTTTGACCCATCTTAAAAGGTTTTCATGTCCAAAGACCTTCTTGAAAATTTCAAAAATAGTTTTGGTCTTTTTGGATCTTAAAGGAAAAATTATTTTGAGCTTACAATATAGGTAGGTCATATTAGAAAAAGAATAAACCAAATAAGTCGTGGTTTAAACCAAGATAAATTAATCATAGTCAAACAACAAGCATTTGGGGTAAAAACCTAAGGAAAATAACTAGGTCAATTACATGAGCTTAAGTCTTTGGGTTGAAAGGTTTTAGGCTCCCACAACAAGTATATACCAAAAGGTACAAGGCTATGAGTGGTTATGCCATTCTCGATCTCCATACCTTGAGTGAAAGTATGGTATCCCTTACATGACACAACACGAGTAACACGGGCGTTCTAACTTACGCACACAATGCAATCTAAATGATGCAATGGATAATATCATAATAAGAAAGAATAGAATAATATAAAGACCAATAGAATCAACTTCTCTTATCCCCAGTGGAGTCGCCACTGTGAACGAGAATTTTCACCCCCTACTCCCATGTGGAATGGTTCTTGCGACTTCAGCACTGTTAGGCTCAATGCCTTAGAGAACACGGGCCTAAACCTAGAGAAAATTGAGTCACCACCCGGACAGGCCAGAAGAAAGAAAGGGGTGGATGACTCGATTCCTAAGGAATTCCCAACCCCCTCTTAGGTTCGAAAAGTTGTGTACTCATGGGGAAGGTGAGAAATGGCCTAGCACCCCCACATCGCCCGCTTCATTGGAACCGGCCTCCTTTTTAGATCTTAATATTATAAAATTCTTAATTATTATTATATAATTCATACTACATGCAATCATAAGAATAAATAATTACTTTATTAAAATCACAACAAGGTCCAAACAAAAGAAATAAATAGACACCCATCCGAGGATGAAAATATGTCCTTACATTGTCCAATGTCTAAAACTAAATAGAATACCCACCAAAAGGTGAAAATGTGTCATTTACATTAATCCCAAAATATGAAAATAATTTCAATTACAAGGAGCTTAATTAATGAGGTACCCAATCATGGAAACATACCTCTTATAATTTCTTGAAACCAAAATAAATTAATAAAAATAACCAACCATTCATCATAAATAAATTATTCATCAAAGATATAATAAACCATTAATCAAAATATATAATAAACATGCATCTTAAATAAAGCAATAAATATATAAATTTAGGTTTACATCTTAAATTAGGATTTCTTGAATAAAAATAGGGTTTAGAGAATTTAGGTCTAAAAATTAGGATTTTAGGGTTTTATATTTAGAAAATAAGGTTTGATTCATAGAACTAACACTATCATTATTATTTAAAGATATTTAAGCTACTGCGTAATTTGAGAAAAAGGTTAATTAGGGTTTAATTTTAGAAACTAGGTTTAAGGCTTACTGAAGTGATTAAGATTTGAGAAAATGAATTAATGTTTAATGATTATGTTATTGATTTGAAGAACTTATGCTTACTGTATGAAATAAATCAAAAGGAAATTAAATAGTTATGATGTTGTGGTGATAACTCAGAGAATGAAGATTAATTTGATTTAATTAACTAAATTAAGATAACTTACCTACTTTTGAAGGCTCGACCAAATATTGTAGAATTAAATTTTGGATGATCTTGAAACCAAGACAGAAGACCTAGCTTGCTGCCTTGATCATGGATTGTCTCTTGTCTTTGTTGCTTTTTCCAACTTTAAAAGAAAGTCCAAAAGTCCTCCAAAAATTTCAAAAGTCCGAATATTTGCTAAAGGTTCAAAATATCAAAAGTCTAAAAGTCCTCCAATTTTTCATCCCCTGTTTTTGTGTTTCACACTGTTATTTATAGGCAATTCAAAAAATAAAACCTACTTGATTAAGGAAATAAAATCTAATTAGGAAATAAATTGAATCATCCAAGTAAAATAAGATTTTTGGCAAAATCGACCAATGTGTTGGAACGCTTGGGCTTGCGCACTAGGGCACTACGAGGATTGTAAAAGATTGTGAGGAATGGGATACAAGGTGCTAGGCCGAGCTGCAAGGAACTACTTGCGAGGTGCTGGGGTGAGCTGCGAGGAATGGGTTGCTAGCGAGCGTTAGGCCTGGGCAAGCATTGACGTTGAGGCCTGTTGGTAATTGGGGGGGAATGAGCGATGCATCTGTGAGTGATTGCGGGAGAGTGGCGAGATTCTCCACAAGCTTGGCCTACGCGAATTGGCTTGCCACGCAGGCATTCGCTGCCGGGCGTTGTCTGCAGATTCATCCGATTTTTATTTTTTATTTTATTTTTTATTATTAAAAATAATATATATTTATAATTTTCTCTTTTTTTCTTTTTCTATATTAAATAATAAATATCATATTATTAAAATAAGTAATAATATTAAAATAAATAATAAATAATATAAAAAATTATTTTAGATCTTTTTAAAATTTTGGATTGGACTTGGTAAAAAAATAAGGGTCTGCACATAGATTTGCTTTTAGAAAAATTATAATGGGAGTCTTGTTTATATTTTACTAAAAGAAAATTTTGACCATTAATTGTAGAGGGTCCTAAAACTATGGCTCATGTTTTTATTAGTAAGATTGATTTCCCTTTTGAGGAAGCGGTTAGGCTGGCGAGACCTCCTCGGTTATTGGGTAACTGGGCTATTGTAGCTTCTTTGATTTCTTTAGGATGAGCACAACCAGTGTGACTAAGACTCATGCTAGGCTAAATTTATCATTTTTGGATAAAAGTGATTGTAGGTTTTAATAGTAGGCTATTGCTTATGATATGTATTATATGATGCATGGGTGCATGAATGAAAGCTATTTTATGAAGGTATTATGGTGCATACCACTTATGGGCAAGGTCTATGTTATGATCAATTGTATCTATATTTTTTAGAGTAATTTTATTGGCCATTTAGTTATTTTTTCCTAAATATTTGTTTAAATATTCGGTTAAGTGTGGATGGAGTTGTGTGTTTTAGGTTGAAGTGTGTTTTAGGTTGAAGTATGAAGAATTACAAAATGAAGCTAAGTGATAGAAAGGATATTGGAAGCTAAATTGGAAGAAAGGATATTGAACACGGCCAAAATAACACCAAGCTTGGTTGTGTCCCTTGTAAAGGAATTGAAGGTTTTGGGTAGAACTCAACACACTCAGCATCTTTGGTCGTGTTACTAACCTTGTCACATGACATGGCTAGGACAACTTCCATCTTGGCCGTGTTCCTCATTAAGAAGTTGGAAATTTAGGATAAAATGTGACACACTCAATGACCTGACCATGTCTCTTGGTCATGTTCCATCCCAGAAGAATAAAAGCAATTATGATTTCAGGCAATGTTGGACATGGTCTGGAGTCCTAGCCATGTCCAAAGAGAAGTTGGGTGACACGGCCAAGACATGTCCATCTTGGTCGTGTCCCACCCCAAAGAAATAAGAGCATATAAGATAGAAGCAAACAAGGCCAGAAGACACAGTCATGTCATAGGAACTGTCACACCACACGGCCACTAACTTGGCCGTGTTCCACCAGAAGAAAAGAAGAAAGAATAACAATTAGTGTTGGACACATGCAGACTCCTTGGTCGTGCCCAAAGAAATATTGAACAGACACGGCCAAGACCAGACTAACTTTGCTATGTCTATGAGAGATTCCTTTTTATTTTAAGACATTTTGAGGGACAGAGACACAAGGAATGTCTTGTGAAGTTAAAAATATGAGTTGTTTTGTGAAAAGGAAGTTTTAAAAATTTAAAAGGAGAAAACAAATGAAATTGGAACATGCTGGAGTCAAGCTGGATAACATGTTTTAATTCAAAACAAAATTTAATGGGGACTCTTAGGTATGACAGAGGTGATTATTGGAGGAGCCATAAGAGATATATATGCATGATTTCTTAATGAGTTGGGGGAGTTTTTTTTAGAGATTCATTCTTCCATTTCTAGAGCAAAGAATTAATTGGCAAAGTTTAAAAGAGGCTTAGAGGTTCTTCATCAAATCCAAGTGAAGGTGGAGGAAGAACAAGAAGTTCCAACTATAGTCATCTTCATAAGGGGTTTTTTCTATTCTCTCAATTAATTCATTTTCTAGATTTTGTTGTTTGTGTACATTAACATTTCAATGAAGTTTTGTAATTTGAATTCTATTGAAGTGATTTTCTATATTGTTATGATGAGGAACTAAATTGTTTATGCCTAGGATTTGCAATAGATTTAATTGGATGTTTTAATTCAATATTTTCCATTGATATGCCTTGTTGTGAGTTTCTTGTAATGAAATGAATGATAGTTTAGTAGATTGGCCACCTATTAATCTTTAGAAATTAAGTGAAGAATCGAGAGGTGAAACTTGGTGTCGAATCCTTGCATCCAACTACCCTAAGTATGAATTAGAAATATAAGTTATAGGGATCACTTTATTTGCAAGAAGTTAAATAATTGGTTTTTTTTAATTCATGAATGTGAGAACTAATGAATTGATAATTGCTAATTAATCTTAAGAAACAAATTAAGTTACAAGGCTATGTCAATGGATATTTGAGAATTAAAGTTCAATTAGATCAATTTGTAAATCCTAGGTATTTTCTTGAAATCTTAATATTAATTCTTGCACATCCCATTATTTTAACTTGTTTATCATTTTAAATTTCTTCAACAACCTTCAATATTACCAATTCATTCTTTAATTCCTTTTTCTTTCATTGTAATCAAATTATTACAAATAAACAACTTCCTTGTGAGACAACCTTAGGGAAATAATCGTTACTACAATAACTTTGTATATTTGCGAGAGTCGCTTTGTAGTTGTGTTAAGTAGAGCACAACGGTTCCAAAAGTCTATGGCTTCTATATCCAAAAGAGTGGTTTAGTCCAAAGGTCCCATCACACTAGGACAACAATATTCCATAATGAATTCGGCGTGGGTCCAACAGTATGTGCATGTCCATTACATCTCAAAAGGATTAAGGATTCATCATGGGTTGGATGATTTCGTTATCCCCCAACATACCTAATGAAGGTTGTCAGGTTGATGCTACTTGCTATCTAGGGCTTCCTAAAACTAAAGGGTAAAGAACCCTTATGCATGATGAAGGAGAAAACCAATCAAAGAGAAAACGTTTTTGAAAAGATTCCTTTAAATTTTTGTTTTGAAAATCTTAAAAAGTCCCTAGTGGAGTTGTGATCTGTGAGGCCTCACCTGAGCACCAAATTTTGGTCCACAATGAAAGATCCAAGAATGGTTTTTTAGACTTAGTCTTACATGATATCACCGCATACGGTCTTCAGTCGATTCGGTTTAAAAGATATCTTTCATTTTGAATAGATTTATTTCTTTTATTTTTAGAAAAAGAAACTCTCCTCTTATTTTGAAAATAGATGGTGACTTTTACTTTGAAAAGAAAATATTAGAGAGTCGCCACCTTAGTTTATTTCATTTGGGAAAAATTAAGGAAAAACCCATTCATTTGACTCCATTAAATTATTTCTTACCCAAAAAGACACTAATCCGAAGCTAATCACGATGGGTGTCGGGCTTAGTTTTCTAAACCAATTTTGATAAAATGAAAGGAATTTTCCCTTTGATTGATTTTAGGAAAAAAAATGCAATTTTATGGGTTATGCCATAATAATGTTGGATGATAATATATTTGCAATGCATGAACATTTAATAATCATGATATCCATAATTACAGTGCCTAGTAGTAAAATATTACAACATTCTCAAAATGATGATTCTAGGGGAGCTTCAACTCTAGCCCTTATGGTTCCTAGATTGAGCACATATCCCCAGCTAAAATAATAAACTCAAACGAAATAAAAGGAGAAGAAGAATTGCAACCATATGGCATTCATTTGCAGAAACTTACAAAACTCGTTGGAGCCTCAAAATAAAGACAATAATAATAGCATTGGAAAATGATAACAAAAGAATAATATAAATGAAAATTAAAATAAAAAGAGAGGTGGGTTGTTTAAGGTGTGGGCTTGCCACTCGAAGTGATTTCCAAGTGTGCCTATTTATCCCATTTGAATGGGAATCAAAGCCGTAAGTAGTTCGTACCATTGAATAAAAAGAGTTTTTTTTAATTAACCTATTTTATTGTTAATTAATTACCGAATTGAAAAGAAGAAATTGTAAAGTACACGTTACCTTGGGTAAGCACCTTTTCTTGATAAGAGGTTGAAGAGCTTTGCCACTTTGGAGCCCCAATTGCATGGAAAATGAACAAAATTGATTAATGATAGTCCAGAAAGTCCAAAATAATTGAGGGTGTAATATCCCAATGTATGCCCTAGAAGTTTTAATACAATTGTTGTTTGATTTCAATTTAATGTACATATGTTTTTGCAAAGGATATGATTGTGTTAATGGAATGTATATGTTGTATATATGTTAATATATATAACATATATGTTGGTCAAATGGAGAGTCAAGGGAAGAAGATATTTTAATTTGGGATTTGTGAAATTACTAAAGAGGGCAAGAGTTTTAAAGGATATGTGAACAAATAGAAAAGGGCATTTAAGTAATTTTCCTTTTTGGAATGCATGGTGGAGATTTAAAGAGATGATAATTTGATTTTTCTTCATTTCTTCTTTTTTTTTATGTTGGCCGGCCATTTCAAAGGAAGGGAGCAAGAGTGAGATTTGTTTAATTCAAATTCAATTTGAAGGAAGAATCAAAGGATTAAGTTGGGGATTTGTGAAATATCTTCAATTTAGGTAAGTACTCTCTTGTTTTCCTTTGTTATTTCGAAGTGGTGTTTGAGGTGATTTATAAATTGTTGATTTTATGAATAAGTGTGTTTAAGATGTGTTTATAAGTGTTAAATTGATTGTAAGTTAAAAGGTTGAATTAGTGTTGGTTTTGGTTTGAAGATGGTAAGTTAAGGGTGATGTTTGGTTTTAGGGTTTTGAAGTGGTAAGTGATCAAATGTATTGTTGATGTATTGTTAGTGTGTATAGTGTGATGAATATGTAAATTAAGTGTTAATGACATTGATTATATTCATTTAAATGAGGTCATGTTGTGTATAAGGTGTTCTTCATTCAATCAAAGGAGTTTTGGTTATGTTTAGGGTTTTATTCATGAGAGACACGGCCAAACCAAGGAAGAGACACGGCCAAACTAAGGATTTTTGAAAGACACGGCCAAGTCTTAGGAAATTTGGCCGTGTTGGATAAATTTTGGAGAAGACACGGCCGTGTCCCTTACCCATGTTTGCTTCTGTTGCTTTTGGTTGAGAGACACGGCCACAAGCTTGGCCGTGTCCCTTGAGTGTGTTAGCTACTGTGATTATTCCTTGCTCTTCTTACATGATTGAGATTGAACCTACATTTGATAATGCATATGATACTATATGAACAAGGTTATGTATTATGCATTGTGAGTCTTGTGAATGGTAATGTGTTATATAAATAATGTACTTTGAAATGTTATACCAATGATGCTATATGTATAATATGAATTGAGATATGAAATGATATGAAGCCATTGTGATTGGCTATGATGATTCCATTGGAAAAACATAAGGCATGTTTGCCTAATTGATGATGAGACTTGAGAATGAAATAATAAATGAATTGCGTGTCTAATGTGTTATTCATTTTCAGAGTTTTGTTATTGGTGGCATGCCTATTGGTAACATTCTCTTGAAGTTAGGTTGGATTTGATCCTTGAAGCCTAATTGAGATGTTACAACCCTTGAAGCTAGGTTGGGTTGGTTCTTGAAGCCAAGTTGGGTTGATACTTAGCATGCTTTGTTCCCCTTGAAGCTTGGTTGAACCTAATCCTTGAAGCCTAGTTGGGTATATGATAATGATAAATGTGATAATAAAACCAAAGCATTAACTCTAAAAATTGAATGGCATATTAGAGTGTTTTGGGCCCATGCTTGTCTTGGTATATAATGTGATTCTTGAATGGTAAAATCAATGGAACTATGAAGATGTAATATGAATATTGTTATGACATTGAATGTAGTATGATGTGGTAATGTGATGTGCTTCTATGTGTATGGTTTATGAAATATAAAGGTGTGATGTTAGCTTTTCACTTATGATGTTAACTTTATGATTTAGTTGTGTAACATTACATTGCCTTAAAGTATAATGCTGGTATATTTTGTACTACTAAGCCGATGGCTTAGCGCGATAGTGTTTGATCGCGCAGGTGACAGAGTGGAACCTGAGAGCTCCTCGAGACCAAGTGAGACTAGACATTGAGGAATTTCTTTTGGGACTTAAAGATCAGAGAAGAGCTGCCAATCATGTATATATATTCTATGTTTTGTAAACTTTGATTTATAACATATTTGTAATAACTTCCGCTGTGAATTGATAAACATTTTTATATATGGTGTCTTTTGGATTTCTTTTAAATGTTGAGTTCGGTTTCATTTATTTACAAAGATATTTGTTGTGTTTTCTTTTTAAACTGTGGCATTTACTATATTCAGTATACGTATATTATGATCGTTTAAGCATGCTTGGTACGTATACGGGATATAGAGGTGTTACAATTGTTTTGGTATCAGAGCCTAGGTTTGAGATTCTCAACCTAGGTTAAGTGTAAGAAAAAGAGTGTTTTGATTTTAAAAAGTGGATTTTTGAATAACATACATGTTTGGCATTGGCAGTCTCTGATCTTTAATGAGAGGTATTCTACTGTGTTTGCAGATATAGGTTGTGATGGATTCTCACTCACGTCAGTCAGTCGAGGGTAGTGTTGAGAGTGTAGCTCCGGATGAGATTAGAGAGAGAGCTAGAGTGAATAGTGCTGGAGAGGTACCTGCTTCTGTGTCGGGGAGACCAGCTGGTGAGGATGTTCCGCCAGTTTGGGTTAGGCATGTGGTAGAGGCTTTGAGGCAAGCACCAGTGCAACCACCGCCACCACCCCCACAGCCTTTGGTATCAGTGAGACAGTATGATAAGCTAAGGAAGTATGGATCAGAAGATTTTCTAGGTACCATTGATCCAGCTGTAGCAGAGCAGTGGCTAGACAAAGTACAGAGAATATTTGTTCAGTTGCAAGCCACTCCAGAAGAAAAGTTTGATTATGCAAGATCATTGTTGCAAAAGGACGCATATGACTGGTGGAAGACAGTGCCTCATGTTATGGATGATCCACCAACATTGTCCTATGTTGATTTTCTAAGAGAGTTTGAATTGAAGTATACTCCTAGGGAGTACAAAGATGTGAAGAAAATGGAGTTTCTAAGCTTGAAACAAGACAACCAGTCAGTAACGGAATATGAGGTTGAGTTTATCCAGTTGAGCCATTATGCTGGGGGTATTATATCCGATGAGATAGATAGATGCAGGAGATTTGAGGAGGGATTGAGGCCCTCGATCATGTGTCTTGTGGCTGGATCTAGATATCATGATTTTTCCCAGCTTGTGGCAGCAACTAGGAGTGTGGAGAGAGCCCAGAATATTGCAGCTGCTTCAGAGGAAGAGATCAGGGTTAGAAGGCCCCAGTTTGAGGCAGGGTCTTCGTCTGTGAAAAGAGGTAAAGGAAGTTTTGTTCCTCAGGTTAGTAGGAGTCAGAGGCCAGCTGGTAGGTCAGTACAGTTTCAGAGGCAGAGATGTAAACCTACAGTTTCAGTGGCGAGTGCTCCGACCCCAATGATGCAGAGATCCACCTTACCCATATGCATTCATTGTGGTAGGCCACATGGTGGTACTTGTTGGAAGACTGGTGTAGCAGGGGTATGTTTCAGATGTGGATCTCCCGATCATTTTGTGAGAGATTGTCCTGAGAGACAGGAGCAGATGTCGGTGGATACTGTAGCTTCTCGACCTAGTGTGAGGGGAGGTCGAGGAGGCAGAGGTTTCAGCAGAGGAGGCAGATCTAGGTTCAGTTCTAGAGGAGGTTCTACATCCAGGGAGAGTAGACCAGAGGAGGTTGGATCTTCTCAGAGGATTTATGTGATGCAGAGGCAACCAGATGCTTCGGCAGTCATAGCTGGTACTTTTTCTTTATTTGGTATTTCAGTACTTGCTTTGATTGATCCCGGATCCACACATTCATATATTAGTGCATCTGTTTTGCCTGTGTCTGATGTGCATGCTGAATCCCTAGGATTTGATGTATTGGTGACAAATCCGTTAGGGCATAGTGTGATTGTTAGCAAAGTGCACCGAGATAGTGCAGTGATGGTGCAAGGTGAGGAGTTCCTTGGAGATTTAATTGAGATGCCTTTTAAGGAATATGATGTGATCCTAGGCATGGATTGGTTATCTAGACATGGAGCTGTGGTTGACTGCCAAAAGAAAGTTGTTACCTTGAAAACCAGTGATGGTAGAGAGGTGTTAGTATCTAGTGAGCAGGGATAGCTAGCATCCTTGTTTGTTTCAGCTGTTGCAGCTAGAAGATTGATTAGAAAAGGGTGTGATGCTTACCTTGCTTATGTTGTAGATACGAGAGTAAAGGGTTTTCAACTTGATAGTATACCCACAGTTGCAGAGTTTCCAGACGTGTTTCCAGAGGAGTTGCCAGGGTTGCCTCCTGAGAGAGAGGTGGAGTTTGGTATTGAATTATTGCCTGGTACCACTCCTATCTCTATTACTCCTTATAGAATGGCACCTGCTGAACTGATAGAACTGAAGGTGCAGTTGCAGGAGTTGCTGGATAAAGGGTTTGTTCGCCCTAGTGTTTCACCGTGGGGAGCTCCTGTCTTATTTGTGAAGAAGAAGGATGGTACTATGAGATTGTGTATCGATTATAGGCATTTGAACAAGGTGACTATTAAAAATAAATATCCTTTGCCTAGAATTGATGATCTCTTTGATCAATTGAAAGGTGCAGCAGTGTTTTCCAAAATTGATTTGAGATCAGGGTACCATCAGTTGAGAGTCAGAGCTGAAGATGTTCCTAAGACCGCCTTTCGGACCAGGTATGGGCATTATGAGTTTCTAGTTATGCCTTTTGGTTTGACGAATGCACCTGTAGTTTTTATGGACTTGATGAATAGGGTGTTTAGGCCCTATTTGGATCAGTTTGTAGTGGTCTTTATTGATGACATTCTGGTGTATTCGCATAATAAGGAGGAGCATGATAAGCATTTGCGGATTGTGCTGCAGATTTTGAGAGAGAAGCAATTGTTTGCTAAACTGTCGAAGTGTGAGTTTTGGCTTGACCAAGTTACTTTTCTCGGTCATATAGTTTCAGCAAAGGGTATTAGAGTTGATCCGAGTAAAGTTGAAGCTATTCTGAATTGGAGTCCACCAAAATCTGTGACTGAAGTTAGAAGTTTTCTGGGTTTGGCAGGCTATTACCGACGGTTTGTGAAAGGATTTTCTTTGATATCTACTCCACTTACCAGATTGCTTCGAAAGGGAGTTAGATTTGTGTGGACAGATCAGTGTCAGGCTAGTTTCAATCAGTTGAGAGAAATGTTAACTCAAGCGCCTGTTCTTACTTTACCTGTGGAAGATAAACCATATGTGATTTACAGTGATGCTTCACATAATGGTTTGGGTTGTGTTCTGATGCAAGAAGGTAAAGTTATAGCTTATGCTTCTCGACAGTTGAAACCGCATGAACTCAATTATCAGACCCATGATTTAGAGTTGGCAGCCATTGTGTTTGCATTGAAGATTTGGCGACATTATCTATATGGGGAGAAGTGTTTTATCTATACTGATCATAAAAGTTTAAAATATTTGGGTGTCCAAAGAGAGCTCAATCTTCGACAGAGGAGATGGTTGGAGTTGATTAAAGACTATGACTGTTTGATTGATTATCATCCTGGTAAGGCAAATGTTGTTGCAGATGCCTTGAGTCAAAAGTCTTTAACAGGTTTGATTATTTATTCGCTTTCATTGCTTGTTGAGTTGAGAGTGTTGCATGCTAGTTTTGTATCTTGTGATGATGGTGCATTGTTGGCACAATTGCAATTGAAACCAGTATTGTTGGATCAAATTAAAGAGGCTCAATTGGCTGATGATAAGATTCAGAAGATTGTTTCAGATTGTCAGAATGGAAAGAGTCGAGATTTCATTGTGAGAAGTGATGGAAGTCTTTGGTTTAAGAACAGATTGTGTGTACCTGATGATACTAATTTGAGAAGGATCATTTTAGAAGAAGCACATTAGTCAGTATTTGTTATGCATCCGGGCAGTACAAAGATGTATCATGATTTGAAGCAGCTTTACTGGTGGTTTGGTCTGAAGAGAGATATTGCAGATTTTGTGTCTAAATGTCTCACATGTCAGAGGGTAAAAGCTGAGCATCAAGTTCCAACAGGGTTACTTCAACCGTTATCAGTACCTGAATGGAAATGGGATAGAGTAACCATGGATTTTGTATTTGGTCTACCATTGACATAAAGAAAGCATGATGCCATTTGGGTTATTGTTGATAGATTAACTAAGACAGCTCATTTTCTTCCGGTTCGGATGGATTATTCTTTGGAGAGGTTAGCTGAGCTGTATATTCATGAGATTGTGAAGTTGCATGGTGTCCCAACTTCTATAGTTTCTGATCGAGATCCCCGGTTTACTTCCAGGTTTTGGAAGAGTTTACATGGTGCTTTGGGTTCTCGACTACACTTCAGTACTGCTTTTCATCCACAGACAGATGGGCAGTCAGAGAGAGTGATACAAATTATTGAGGACATGTTGAGAAGCTGTGTCATTGATTTCTCTGGAAGTTGGGATGGATTCTTACCACTTGTGGAATTTGCTTACAATAACAGTCACCAATCTAGCATTGGTATGGCACCATTCGAAGCATTGTATGGTAGACGGTGCAAGACACCTCTATGTTGGAATGAACTTGGTGAAAGTAAGTTAATTGGTCCTGATTTGGTTAAAGAAACTGAAGAGAAAGTGAAAATGATTCGAGATAGGTTGAAAACAGCTTCAGACCGACAGAAGTCTTATTCAGATTTGAAGAGGAGAGACATAGAATTTGATGTTGAAGATAAGGTATTTCTGAAGGTGTCTCCTTGGAAAAAAATCTTGAGGTTTGGTCGGAAAGGGAAATTGAGTCCTCGTTTCGTTGGACCGTATGAAGTTTTAGAAAGAATTGGACCAGTTGCTTATCGGTTGCTTTGCCACCTGAGTTGGATAGGATCCATAATGTATTCCCTGTTTCTATGTTAAGGCGGTACAGGTCGGATCCATCTAATATTTTGCCAATTGAATCTATCGAAGTGAGTCCAGATTTGACATTTGAAGAGGAACCAGTTGCTATCTTGGCACGTGATGTAAAAGAGTTGAGAAATAAGAAAGTGCCTTTGGTGAAGGTTCTGTGGAAGAATCATGGAAGAGAAAATGCAACTTGGGAGAGTGAGCAATCAATGCAAGATCAGTATCCTCAACTATTTCAGACTTGATATTAGGTAATTTCGAGGGCGAAATTTCTTTTTAGAGGGGGAGAATTGTAATATCCCAATATATGCCCTAGAAGTTTTAATACAATTGTTGTTTGATTTGAATTTAATGTACATATGTTTTTGCAAAGGAAATGATTGTGTTAATAGAATGTATATGTTGTATATATGTTAATATATATAACATATATGTTGGTCAAATGGAGAGTCAAGGGAAGAAGATATTTTAATTTGGGATGTGTGAAATTACTAAAGAGGGCAAGAGTTTTAAAGGATATGTGAACAAATAGAAAAGGGCATTTAAGTAATTTTCCTTTTTGGAATGCATGGTGGAGATTTAAAGAGATGATAATTTGATTTTTCTTCATTTCTTCTTCTCTTTCCCATATGTTGGCCGGCCATTTCAAAGGAAGGGAGCAAGAATGAGATTTGTTTAATTCAAATTCAATTTGAAGGAAGAATCAAAGGATTAAGTTGGGGATATGTGGAATATCTTCAATTTAGGTAAGTACTCTCTTGTTTTCCTTTGTTATTTCGAAGTGGTGTTTGAGGTGATTTATAAATTGTTGATTTTATGAATAAGTGTGTTTAAGATGTGTTTATAAGTGTTAAATTGATAGTAAGTTAAAAGGTTGAATTGGTGTTGGTTTTGGTTTGAAGATGGTAAGTTAAGGGTGATGTTTGGTTTTAGGGTTTTGAAGTGGTACGTGATCAAATGTATTGTTGATGTATTGTTAGTGTGTATATTGTGATGAATATGTAAATTAAGTGTTAATGACATTGATTATATTCATTTAAATGAGGTCATGTTGTGTATAAGGTGTTCTTAATTCAATCAAAGGAGTTTTGGTTATGTTTAGGGTTTTATTCATGAGAGACACGGCCAAACCAAGGAAGAGACACGGCCAAACTAAGGATTTTTGAAAGACACGGCCAAGTCTTAGGAAATTTGGCCGTGTTGGATAAATTTTGGAGAAGACACGGCCGTGTCCCTTGCCCATGTTTGCTTCTGTTGCTTTTGGTTGAGAGACACGGCCACAAGCTTGGCCGTGTCCCTTGAGTGTGTTGGCTACTGTGATTATTCCTCGCTCTTCTTACATGATTGAGATTGAACCTACATTTGATAATGCATATGATACTATATGAACAAGGTTATGTATTATGCATTGTGAGTCTTGTGAATGGTAATGTGTTATATAAATAATGTACTTTGAAATGTTATACCAATGATGCTATATGTATAATATGAATTGAGATATGAAATGATATGAAGCCATTGTGATTGGCTATGATGATTCCATTGGAAAAACATAAGGCATGTTTGCCTAATTGATGATGAGACTTGAGAATGAAATAATAAATGAATTGCGTGTCTAATGTGTTATTCATTTTCAGAGTTTTGTTATTGGTGGCATGCCTATTGGTAACATTCTCTTGAAGTTAGGTTGGATTTGATCCTTGAAGCCTAATTGAGATGTTACAACCCTTGAAGCTAGGTTGGGTTGGTTCTTGAAGCCAAGTTGGGTTGATACTTAGCATGCTTTGTTCCCCTTGAAGCTTGGTTGAACCTAATTCTTGAAGCCTAGTTGGTATATGATAATGATAAATGTGATAATAAAACCAAAGCATTAACTCTGAAAATTGAATGGCATATTAGAGTGTTTTGGGCCCATGCTTGTCTTGGTATATAATGTGATTCTTGAATGGTAAAATCAATGGAACTATGAAGATGTAATATGAATATTGTTATGACATTGAATGTAGTATGATGTGGTAATGTGATGTGCTTCTATGTGTATGGTTTATGAAATATAAAGGTGTGATGTTAGCTTTTCACTTATGATGTTAACTTTATGATTTAGTTGTGTAACATTACATTGCCTTAAAGTATAATGCTGGTATATTTTGTACTACTAAGCCGATGGCTTAGCGCAATAGTGTTTGATCGCGCAGGTGACAGAGTGGAACCTGAGAGCTCCTCGAGACCAAGTGAGACTAGACATTGAGGAATTTCTTTTGGGACTTAAAGATCAGAGAAGAGCTGCCAATCATGTATATATATTCTATGTTTTGTAAACTTTGATTTATAACATATTTGTAATAACTTCCGCTGTGAATTGATAAACATTTTTATATATGGTGTCTTTTGGATTTCTTTTAAATGTTGAGTTCGGTTTCATTTATTTACAAAGATATTTGTTGTGTTTTCTTTTTAAACTGTGGCATTTACTATATTCAGTATACGTATATTACGATCGTTTAAGCATGCTTGGTACGTATACGGGATATAGGGGTGTTACAGAGGGAAATTTACTATTTAATTAATTTGGGTGACAAGTATATTTTGACAAAGTTTCGGGATCAGAAAATCCAATCTCTAGACAGGAGGGGCGGACTCCTATTTATAGGAGTCCAAAATCAGGTTTGAGCCGCACTAGTTATGGGCTGCGCAGCCTGATCACATATCACAGCCTAGCTGCTCTACACGTGGCTTGCCACATCTCGTGACTGGCCATGCATGGCACAGCCCAGCAGCGTATCTCTCGGCCTTGCCAAGCTGCTCAATAAGCCATGAATGACATAGCTTGGCCGTGAGTCCAATAGCCCAGCCATATGTCTTGCGATCTGGCCAGCCGCACGGACCAACCGCGTCACATGGCTGCAAATTATTATTATGATTTTTGTTTATTAATAGTAATAAAATTATATATTTTTCTTAATTTTCCCTTTTCCTAATTTTATAGGCCAAGTGCAAAATTATGGGTTCACGGATATATAACTTTACTAACCTGTCAAGGGAATAATCTGTCCTAACTGGAAGAAAATGTACTGAATTTGTCATCCTATCCACTATCACCCAAATTGCATCATATTTTCTCTAGGTAAGAGGAAGTCCATACATAAAGTCCATTGTCACTTGCTCCCACTTCCACTCAGGAATTGATAAAGGTTGCGACAAACTTAAAGGAACTTGGTTGTTATATCCTGTTTCCAGAAATGTGACTATCCTAAGGTCCAGAAGGCTACCAGGCATCGCATAGAACCATAACTAAACTAATATATTCACACATATTGATTATTTATCCCATAATATTATAATATATTTTTTTACATTTATTTTGATGTCATTTATTACACATACACACACACATATATATATAGTATTACTTGCATTATAATTTTCACCACATCCTATTAAACCATTCATAAGAGTACTACGAAGCATCTATAGTACATCTAACTTAACATATTTAATACATTTAATAATTATTAGCTAATTATATTGTTCAATAATTCTTGCTAGATGGAAGAAATCAAGAAACTGATATACTTGGATAACCTCTACCTGAAACCACACAGATGATTAGGCGAGTCATCAACTCAGTGAGATTATAGTGCCACAAGGATAGGATATGCAATAAGAATATCTTAAGATTTAATGAAATAATAACACAAGGTGGCTACACAAGAAAAGAATATCAATAAAATTTAATCGACAAGAAGGATCAATAATAATTAGACCAATATCATAAAAGAAAATAAAATAATATGACAAATAACACATAACAATAGCATTGAAGGAAATAAATCATTGTGTACATTCCAATACTATCACACATCACACTCACATAAGGGCAGTAACTTTTACCATTTTAATCACAAGTCTTTATGTGCACATAGCCTGATGGTATAGCCCCCATCAAGTTAGAATTCTGTCATATTGGCTAAACAAATGGCTTGGTAGGATCACATAGGCTTAGAGGCACATCAGATTTCACAATTCACAAATATAAGAACACAATCAACAGTGGGATCAAATGGCTTAAGTATTAACAATGGTTCAAATTTCATCAAAAATTCCAAAGTAACAAAGATAGGGATGGACACTATAACTCACCTTAAACTTGCAAATTTGATTCCTCTAAGTCACTAATAATTACTAATCGGTTATGTAATAATCCTTTACCTATATTAACATCTGTATATTAATTGCATACTTAGGTTTATATTTAATTTATTATTTGTCATTTAATGTTATTTATTTCTCTAGGTCCTAATTTAGTTTAATTTAGGTTATGTATTAATATACTATTTTACATTTTCATATATCTATAAACATGTTATATTTTAACTTATTGTTGTCACTTATGGTTCACTATCTTTGTCTTTCTTGCTATAATTATTCATTAGGTACCTATGCATTGTTTTAACACTTTAATATGTTCCAAAATTTATTTTTTCATTATGGATTTAATTATCACAAAATCATATTACATTAGGGATATTCAATTAAGTAAATTCCAATTACTCACAATGTCAATTTAACCATATTAGCTTTCTATGGTGGATTGATTTACTTATTAATTAAATTAATATTTGATCTTTTTAATACATTAAATAAACAGGTTAAGAATTATATTCACATATAATATGATCATTTTTATGGTATGATTAAATACATTTTGGTGTACTTAACTCAACACAAGTTAACAACACACATAATTTCCAGCATTTGAGAAGTTTGCCTTCATTTAATTAGATATTAATTTTTTCAAATTCATTTATCTTGAAATTTCTCCAGGGTGTTTCTAACATCCTAAGTGACTTATCTATAAAATTTCATTAATTTTTACATTTATTTACATAGGTAAATAATTCAAACACAATAGCAAATTTTTCAGTGATCTTCATTCATGTTGTTAAAATGAGTAGCTTGTATTTACTTAGTTACTCACTCATTTTTCCTCATAGTTTTGACCTTCAATTTTACAAAAGCCTTCCTAACATCCATATACACCTTTTTGCAAAATTTTTATGAATTTAAAATCTTATTTTCATATTGAAATAAATAAAACACAGTAGTTAATTTATTGAGAATTCAAGAAGTTAAATTTGGATAGATTTGGGTTTCTAGCTTTATCCTTTTCAATTTCTTTTAATAAAAACTAATTTACAACTGTAACACCCCCACATCCAATACATACACACTACATACACCACAATGTAGTATACATGCATCGAATATAGGAATGCTACGAATTTTCTTAACATTCAAAACATTTCCAATGATACTATAATCTTTCTCATTACACATTATAGAAAAATAAGTGATTAATCTGTAATATAAAATAAAATAGATATATATATATATACTTATTACGCAGCGGAATTTAACAACTATTTACATATAGGAAAATCATTTAAATATTTATATTTACAAATGTACATATATTCACATTATAAACAATACTTTACAAAATATAAAGAAGTTATACATGATTGGCAAATCTTCTCTGATCTTTAAGTCCCAAAATCAATTCTTCAATGTCTACTCTCACTCGGCCTTGATGAGCTCTCGGGTTCAACTCTATCAACTCTATCACCTGCGCGATCAACACTATCGCGCTAAGCCAAGGGCTTAGTAGTACAAAACATGCTAACATTATGCTTGTATGCTATACAATGTCACACATTCCATTAATATCAACATCATAAGTGAAGAGCTAACATCAAACCTTTGCCTTTCACAAATCATAATCATATAAGCATATCACATCTCAAAGTCCTTTCATGAATTTCATTATTCAATTATTTTACCATCAATGAATCACATATAAACAAAGACAAGCATGGGCCCAAAACACACTAATATGCCATTCAATTTTCAGAGTTAATGCTTTGGTTTTATCACATTTATCATTATCACATATACCCAACTAGGCTTCAAGGATTTGGTTCAACCAAGCTTCAAGGGGAACAAAGCATGCTAAGTCTCAACCCAACTTGGCTTCAAGAACCAAACCCAACCTAGCTTCAAGGGTTGTAACATCTCAATTAGGCTTCAAGGACTAGACCCAACCAAGCTTCAAGGGGAGTAAAACATGTTAAACTTCAACCCAACTTGGCTTCAAGGATCAAGCCCAACCTAACTTCAAGAGATTGTTACTATCATTAGGCATGCCACCAACAACAAACTCTGAAAATAGAATAACACATTAGCCACACAACTCATTCATTAATTTGTTATCAATTTCATTCTCAAATGAATTAACATAGCCAATCACAATGGCTTTATATTCCATTTCATCTCAATTCACATCATAACATTTCAATCTTTCATATACACAATCATTTGCATCATCATGTCATTCACATTATTCATATATATATATCATCATTGATATAAACATAACAACACACATTGCTCATATAAATTAACAATGTAATAATGCCACATTTGTACTTACATACAATCATATAGGTTTTGTACTTACCTCAAAAGCAAATCACACCACTCTTAACACTTCCTTGTTCAAGATCCTTCTACCTCTTAAATCAATGATCAATCACTATCTTCAAGACCTAAATCAAAAGTAATAGCATATACTTGCTTAGGGATACACAAGAGATAATCCAATTAGGAATTAATTAGGGCAAACCCTAACCCTGACACGCTCACCCACACGGGCGTGTCCATGACCGTGCCCTAACTCCACAACACAGAAGCATTTACACTCTCAACAACATGGGCGTGTTCCTGGGCGTGTAAATTCTCCAAACTCACAGTAGCTATGACACGCTCAATAACACGGGCGTGTTACTGGTCGTGTCAAACCTACTGCCTCCAACACAATTGACACGCCTAAAAACCCTGAACGTGCTC
This sequence comes from Garcia nutans, assembly GCA_947685225.1. Classification (NCBI taxonomy): domain Eukaryota; kingdom Viridiplantae; phylum Streptophyta; class Magnoliopsida; order Malpighiales; family Euphorbiaceae; genus Garcia; species Garcia nutans. Next base: position 45,101,137 of record CANTUV010000008.1, read on the forward strand.
ATGGGCGTGTCCGGCCACAAATCAAGACTCCGATCAAAACAACCAAACACTCAACAACACATTTCTATTCACTAACATTCACTTCAACCAATCTTCACAAAACATACCCAAAAACCTATCTCAAACTTGCAATAACACCAAAACAAACCAAAACACATATCAAACACAAAACACAAAATCATCTCAAAACCCTCACCACATATACAACATCATCTCTTCCAACCACTTACTCTTTTCTTCAATCCATACTCAAAATCCATCATCAAATCGCTCAAACACTTCTCACATCTCAAAATCAACCAACACACTCTTAAAAATCTATCAAACTCAAATATCATTTCAAATAAGCACAAAGATCACAAGAGAACTTACCAAAGTTATAAGACTTCTTGTATCATCCACTAGATCACTTCAATCTTCCTTCAATTTGAGCTTAACACATCAAGATCTTCACTTTGTCTCTTGCTTTCCTTTATCTATGGAGAAGCCGGCCACACAAAGAAGAAAGAAGAAAATGAACCACAAGAAACAAAGTCAACTCTTCTTTTAATCTCCACCAAGTGTTTCAATTCAAGCAATTACCAAAACACCCTTCTACAAATTGTTTTGTTTCTTTTTAAAACACTTGCCCTTTTTAGACATTTCACCAATCTCAACTAAAAATATCTTCTTCCCTTGACCACATATTTGACCAACTTATATGTTATATATATATAATCATATAAACATCATATACATTTCTCTCTACACAATACTTCCCATTCAAACAACACATATACATTATCTTTCAATTTCTTTTCTTATCAACATAACATATATACTTAATTCAAACAAACAACAATTATATCCAAACTTCTAGGGCATACATTGGGATATTACAACAACATCCTAAGTAGTTAATTAATATGTATAAATGATAATTTTTAGCTCATTTTCAATAAATAATAAATTTAAAGTTAGGCAAACAAAATTGAAAGATTAAGATTCAAAATTTTCAGATTTCTTATCTTTAGGAGTTCATTTTGCCTTCTATGCTTCTATATCACTTTGTTGATTTAATTCTTCACTTTGGATCACTTTTAGACATAAGAAACTAGCTTAAGAATGAGCTATGGCTAATGAAAAATGAGAGAAAATCGTGATAGAAATGGGAGATATTTTGGTAGTTGGAAGAAGAAGAAGATAAGTATTAATTTTCTTTTCTTTTCTTTTGTTTTTAGCATGCGCTGTCCAAACTCACATCTTTTTCAAAGGAAATGAGTCTCCTACTTGATTTGGAAGCAAAGTAGCTAATAATTAAGTGGGTCAAAATTCAATTTTACCCCTCAAGTCTTACATGCTTCCTTTGTTAACTTGAATGTCCTTTTTGGCCATTTCATACCCTAACTTGCTACATACACTTGTAATTAATTTCTTTAAAATTCTTCTCACTTCTAATTTTCAATTTTAATTTATCTCATATGGTTCTAATGTATGTTATTATTTTAATATATTATTAATTAATTCATGGTGCATTTCAAGTAAAATGCGTAAAACATACAAGTTACCATAGCTAAGATATTTTAAATTTTCCATCTCCATTACTTTAGTGACTTGTAAATTTCATCTCATTGTATTTCTATGGTTTCTTCATCATTCTAGTAGTTCACTTTTTTTTTCTAATACTTTTTATACAAATTTAATTAATTATTTTACAACTTATAGTAGGTTGATTTGATTTATAGTCATTATGAATTATACAGTTTTTAATTCAAGCACTTCAAAGTTTTTATTTATATTTCTTTGGCACATTTAAATTTTATTTGAATCAAGATTTTCCCTCACTTTTTCTTTTAATTTGCACAATATTTAGGCTACTAGACTTGCATTTTATCTAGGGTATTACATCGGTGTTCAGCCTTAACCTGCTGGCAAGTGAGGCATTTAGATACAAACTTTGCTATGTCTTTTTTCATTCCTAACCACCAATAATATCTTTTCAAATCTTGATACATTTTGGTACTCCCAGGATGCATAGCATAAAGAGATTGATGTGCTTCCTCCATAATCATTCTTTTCAAATCTGCATTATTAGGAACACACAATCAGCTTTGATGCCACAACTACCATCATCTTAAACTAGAAAATCTCTACCCCCCCCCCCTTATGAAACTCCTTAATCATCCTTTGCAATTTTAGATCTCTCTTTTGTGCTTGTGAGAGGGGATTTTTGCCCCCACTCCCGGTGGAATGGTTCTTGGGACTTCGGCACTGTTTAGGCTTGGGGCCTTAGAGAACATAGACTTAAGTCCGGAGAAAATGGAGTCGTCACCCAGACAGGCCGGGAAAAAGAAAGGGGTGGATGACTCAATTCTTAAGGAATCCCCAACCCTCTAATGGGTTTGGAAAGTTGGTTACATGTGGGGAATGTGAGAAATGGCCCAGCACCCCCACAACGCCCAGTTAATTGGAACCGACCTCCTTTACAGGTCTTAATATTATAAAATTCTTAAATATAACAACATTATCCATATTACACACAATAAAAATAAAGTATCAATATATTGAAAATTTAAACAATGTCCAAACAAAATAATTAAATGGACACCCATCCAAGGATGAAAACATGTCCTTACATCCCATGCTTAAATAGGACACCCACCGAAAGGTAGAAATATGTCCTTTACATTGGTTCTAAAATAGAAAAGCGATTTAAATTACATGATATTTAACTAATGAGGTACCCACCAAGTGAAAACATACCTCTTATAACATTTGGAAATCTAAATAAATCGATAAAAGTAAATAACCATTCATCATAAATAAATCATTCATCAAAGGTACCAAATATCAATAGAAATTAAACATCCATCCATGATAAATTAGATAAACCAAACATTGAACTTAAATAAATTAAAGCATATAAAATAAATCAAAGTATAATCAAATAAAAAATTGAATAAGGAAAATAAAGATTCAAATTAGGGCTATTGTTTCTATTCAAGATTCTTTATTTCGTGTGTTTAGGGTTTTGGAATTTATGGGTTCAAGCTACTGTAAATTTTAAAAGAATTGAAATGGAGCAAAAGTTTTATAATTTAAAAAGTTGGTAAAGTTCTTTGATTCACCAAATTAGGGTTTGAGATGTATAATCCTGAAATTAGGGTTTGAACACTTTAAAACACTTAGATTTATGATTTATGGTTGCTGAATTATTATTTTGAGCTTACTGTGTTTGAAGATGTTTATAGGGTTTTAAGGTTTTAAAAATTAAGATTTTGAAAAATTAGGGTTTAGGTTAGTTAGGGAGTTAGGGTTTACTGTTTTGGATTTTGGAGTTGAATTAGGGTTTAGTGTTTTTTGAATTAGGGTTTCGGAGAATGAATTAGTTTTTAGAATTTGGAGAAACAATTGATAATTTTATGAAGATAAATAAAATGATTTAAAGTTTATAGAAGCATAAAAGATGTTTTTAGGGCTTTTGGAAAGAAACAGAACTCAACTTAGGGTTTTGAAAATTTGGAAAACAAATTAGGGTTTTGAGATTTTGAAGAAACAAAAATAATAATTTTAAGCTTTTTGGAAAACAAAGCAACGAATTAAGGTTTTTAAACTTTAGAAAAGGTGAATTAGGGTTCTTAGGTTTTTGAATTAAAAGAAACAATTAGATGATTAAGCTACTGTGAAAAAACAAAAAGAAATTAAGAACTCAAACCTTCGTTCGTAGGTTACACCAAAAATTGCTTCTTAGATGAACAAAAACAAAGGCAAGCTTTGCTGCCTTTGATGGAATGAATTTTTGTTTGCTCCCTCCAGAAAATCAGATTGATTCAAAGCCTTTCCTACTCAGTTTCGGTCTTAACTTTTCTCCCAATTTCTGTCCAATTTCTCGATCAAATTTCTCCTCCCTTTCTGTGTTGTAATTGTACTTATTTATAGAAGAATTCTTGATTAATTCTAGTTACTCATGGCATATAACATTCATTAAGAAAAGGAAACCGAAACCTAATTGTATTAGGTTTCGAAAAATTTGTGTCGGAAAAATTTCGCTGGCAAAAAAAAACTGCTGCTGAAAAATTTATGACTCACAGATTGAGGTGTTCAGTGGAAGTGTTCTCATCGGTTCCTTTCATATACTCGTTCAAGTCTTGCATTGGAATAAAAGAATGCTTCCCATTTATGACTTTTATCTTTGAGATATTGAAAACATGAATAATGGAGGCCCCAAGCAGCAGAGTCAGGGATTCATCAATTTCGAACTATGTATCAGCATATCAGTTGATAGCTTCTTCATGACCTTGCCAATAATCATTTCCTTTGCCCAATGTGTCCTTTGGAGGTTCAACATACTTCCCTTAATTTAAAGGCTTTGTATGACAAAACATTTTTTTTAATCAAATGTTGGCTTTGCCAAATCAATGTCAATGTACCTCAGGACTTGATTTTTCCAAATTAACATATCTATAACATGACAACCCTAGTTACCGTACTAAACTCGGGAATCATTTCTATTTAAGCAAGAATTGTTGCACTTCAGATAGGCACATACACATTACTTGGCCAAAGGTCTCATTTGAGTTTAAATATTGTCTATCTCATATGCAAGCTTATCCAAACTATCTCCACTAATAGACTCCACCTACCAAGAGTGATCAACAAGTCTTTAATAGGCTTGAAATGGGGTCTATAAGGGACACAGGTTTAAATGAAGGCCATTTTGATATTGGAGCTGGTGTGACAAAAAGGACAAACCTTCACACTACAAATTTCTTATTGGAACTTTAGACAATTGGGAGCAATCTTGCTAGACTCTAAATTCCTTCTATCTTCTTGGCATTAATCTGGATCTTAATCAGGACAATCTTTGTTTCTTTGCATAAAGTTTGGTACCCAAATTCGTTTCTTTTCTTCTTCTCCTTTTTCTTTCTTTTCCTTTTGCTTACTCTTCCCTTTCTTTGAGCATTTTATCATTTTGTCCTTCTTCCTTGTCGGATTGTTAAGTACAAAACTTTCAAGAACTAGATGGTCTTTCTCTTTTTTTTCCTGATTTTGATTGAATCTTTGGTTTAGTTGGACCAATTCAAGTCAAAATGTCCTTATAAACCAAATGGAAGCCTTTTGTTGTCTTAGGTAAAAGAGAACTCAGTTGGCTTTTTGAACCACCTTTTTATCTTTTTATCTTTTCTTTCCTTTTTTCCTTTTGTCCTTTTTCTTTTGTCCTTTTGTCCTTTTTCTTTTTTCTTTTGTCCATTTTCTTTTCTTTTTCTTTTTTTTTTCTTTCTCTTCTCTTCTCCCTTATTTTTTTTTTGTTTGGTTCTAGCTCTAAGAGAGTTGTCATGTTTTTACTGACTTGGGCTTCCAATAATGGATGAGTGGAGTAACATAAATCTTCTTTAACAGAGATAAATCATTTGTTACTCTGATGTTGTCTTGATATATTGGAGATACTAGGTGAACTCCAACTACCCTTATGGTTTTGAGAACATCAACTATCCTTATGATCTTGAGAACTTCAACTATCCTCATGATCTTGACTAATCATTGCTTTCTTTGATCTACTTGCCTCTTCATCTTAGTGATCATAAGACTTGTCAAAAGTATCACAACAGCTCAGGGTAGGTTATTGGGGTTTGTAAACCAATGAAAAGAAAGCTAAAATTTAATGAAGGCTCAAAGGGACAACAAGGGATTGATATTTAATAGGGTGGATACTAGTTGTTGGCTAACTAAACAATGCCCAGATCATTTCTCTCTTAAATAAGTAGAGTTCAATTTCACCTCAAAAGTTTGTCAAAGCATGTTCTAAGACTGACTAGGACCTAGACAAAGGTAATTATATAGGAGCCCTCTCTAAGTAAGCATACACAACTCAATACTATAGAGCAATTCCCTCACCTAGTAAAGTTATTCGAGTCATGATGCCTAGACACATTATTTAATAACATCAAGCTAGATTCCTCATCGGTTGAGCACTAAAATGAATAAAGACCAATAAAATTTTTGATAAAAGTAATTTATTCAAACAAATTTAAATTTGAAAAACACGATAGTTCCAATTAAATATTAAAGAAAGTAAAATTGAAAAGAAACATTCAAGCTAAGGAAAGTTTGTTGAGTTTAAGCTTCTTTTCCTTTCATATCTTCAATATCCCCATTTTGAAAGGATGATAAAACAAAATCCTCTTCTAATCCTTTTCCTACCATGAAGGTTGCTGGTGGTGGCACCCTGTTGAACCTTGGAAATGGATTATCTTTGGTGTTGGGCTTATCCGGCTCGGGCAACTTGCCATTATCAATTAAATTCTGGATTTCATGCCTCAACTTCATGCAATTGTCCGTTTCATGTCCAGGCCTTTGATGGAATTGGCAAAATGCACTAGTATCAAAGTTAGGTGGAAGAGGATTAGGCAAAGGACGAGGAGTCAAGGGTTGTAACAATCCCTTCTTTTGTAGCTTATTGAGAACCCAAGACAGTGGCTTCCCTAATTTTGAAAACTACCTCATTCCTCCTTGACTAGTGGCATTAACATCAACTTCTTTTTATGCGCTTTAATTGTCCGACTGGTAGTTCCCTTTCTCATTCCTTTTTATTGAAAAGCGATTCTTCTCCCTTTCCCACTCTTCAATTTGTAGACCAGCTTGGAGAAGATCTTTGAAGTCCCTTATAAGGGTGTGAGACATTCTTTCACGGAGATTGGGCAGGACCCCTCTCACAATCATCCTTATTTGATCGGATTCATCGGGCCTTTTCTTGAGCAAAGAGGCCTTGTTTCTCCATCTCTTCTCATAGTCCACAAAATTCTCATTTGGCCTTTGCCTAATGGACTCAACTTCCATTAAGGTAACTTCCATTTCAACATTGTATCTGTATTGTTGGATGAAGGCCTTGTATAGCAGATCCCAACTCTTTTGTGTTCCATCATCTAAGGTATTGAACCAATTTTGGACAACAGGGTCCAATGAGAGCATAAAGTACCTTAGAGTTTGAGCTTTAGTAGCTCGGGCAGACTGCATAGCAATGATATACTGCTTCACATGGAGATGAAGATTTTCGGTTCCATCAAACTTCGCAAAAGATGGCATCTTGAACTTGTACGGAACTTCTTCATCTAGCTCAAATAATTTGTCAACTTCGGACATCTCTTCGATTTTTAGTTTCTTCTCAAATTTCTTTTCTAAATCAATAATCATCTTTTCAACATCAGAAGTCTCAGTCTTTTCAATAGTTGCCTTCTCAACAACCTTTGGCTCCTTCTTGTCTTAAAGATCTTAGTAGTATTGAGTCCAATCATCATCATCAATGATCACCTTATCATTATCAAAAGCTACTTCATCAACTTTAGCCTTCCCCTTGACTTTCTTGGTGCTAGCATAAGCTTTAGCATTGTTTCCTAAAATTGCAGCTAGTTGATTCTTTATAGTCTCGGCCATGGCCTCTTTTATCTCTTCCATTTTGGCATTGAGGGCTTCATCCACCATTCTATGAATTTGTTTGGGATCCATTGCTTTTGGTGAGCAAGTGATTAATTCATTGCTAGATACTTCATCTCCGACGTAGGTCGGATTGTCGTAAGCTTTTAAACTATCGTAATCCAGGGCTGTGAGCTCAAAATTATCAATGATATGAGATGCAAAAGTATGTATGCATGTATGCACAAGCAATAAACAAACAAGGATAAATAGGACGTTCCTTCCAACCTTATAACATCCACACACGAATGGCGAGTCTCTTTTCCTAGTTATATGGTTAACAAAATACCAACATGGGGCATCTTATTTTCGAATAATTCCCTCGGACGTTTCAACCAATAGTTATATTTTCAAAAATGGAAATCAACTTATGATAATTCCCATTAATTAGGTTTTAATCTATTTAACCAACTAATGTAGCTTTTATGCTATATTGGATTAAAACTAAATTAAGAGGTTTATTATAGATAGATTTCTCACTTGAAAAATGTAACTAATGATTCATGCCAAAAACAAGCTCATGGTTAATTTATTCTTAGTATAAACTATGCCAACAATTGATTTTTGGTATTTCATAATTGACCTAAATATTTTTGCAAGCTCTTTGTAAGAAAAGGTTGGGTGAAAAAAATTTCGTTTCTAAGCCCATTGTAAAAGCATTTAAAAAAATGGATTTTGGGCTTAGTATTTGGGCCATGAGCAAAAGAATTTTTGATTTATTTTAGAAAAGTCTTATGTCCAAAGTCCATCTTGAAAAATTTTGAAAATAGCTTTGGTCTTTTGGATTTTAAAGAAAAATTTATTTTGAGCTTACAATATACTTAGGTCATATTAGAAAAAGAATGAACCAAATAAGCCATGATTTAAGCCAAGATGAATTAACCATAGTCAAACAATGCATTTGGGGTAAAACCTAAGGAAAGTAACTAGGCCAATTACATGAGCTTTAGTCTTTGGGTAAAAAGGCTTAGGTTCCCATAGCAAGTATATACCAAATGGTACGAGGCTATGAGTGGTTATGCCATGTTCGATCTCCATACCTTGAGTGAAAGTATGGTATCCCTTACATAACATAACACGGGTAACACGGGCATCCTAACTCACGCATACAATGCAATCTAATATGATGCAATGGATAATATCATTATAAGAAAGAATCGAATAATATAAAGACCAACGAAATCAACTTCTCTTATCCCCAATGGAGTCGCCACTATGAGCGGGGATTTTCGCCCCCACTCCCGGTGGAATGGTTCTTGCGACTTCGGCACTGTTTAGGCTCGGGGCCTTAGAGAATACGAACCTAAGTCCGGAGAAAATGGAGTCGCCACCTGGACTGGCTGGGAAAAAAAAGGGGTGGATGACTCAATTCCTAAGGAATCCCCAACCCCCTAATGGGTTCGGAAAGTTGGGTATGTGTGGGGAAAGTGAGAAATGGCCCAGCACCCCCACAACGCCCGGTTTATTAGAACCGACCTCCTTTACAGGTCTTAATATTATAAAATTCTTAAATATAACAACATTATCCATATTACACACAATAAAAATAAAGCATCAATATATTGAAAATCAAAATAATGTCCAAACAAAATAATTAAATGGACACCCATCCAAGGATGGAAACATGTCCTTACATCCCATGCCTAAATAGGACACCCAACGAAAGGTAGAAACATGTCCTTTACATTGATTCTAAAATAAAAAAGCGATTTAAATTACATGATATTTAACTAATAAGGTACCCACCAAGTGGAAACATACCTCTTAAAACATTTGGAAATCTAAATAAATCGATAAAAGTAAATAACCATTTATCATAAATAAATCATTCATCAAAGGTACCAAATATCAATAGAAAGTAAACATCCATCCATGATAAATTAGATAAACCAAACATTGAACTTAAATAAATTAAAGCATATAAAATAAATCAAAGCATAATCAAATATAAAATTGAATAAGGCAAATAAAGATTCAAATTAGGGCTACTGTTTCTATTTAAGATTCTTTATTTCATGTGTTTAGGGTTTTGGAATTTATGGGTTCAAGCTACTATAAATTTTAAAAGAATTGAAATGGAGCAAAAATTTTGTGATTTAAAAAGTTAGTAAAGTTCTTTGATTCACCAAATTAGGGTTTGAGATGTATAATCATGAAATTAGGGTTTGAACACTTTAAAACACTTAGATTTATGATTTACGGTTGCTGGATTATTATTTTGAGCTTACTGTGTTTGAAGATGTTTATAGGGTTTTAAGGTTTTAAACATTAAGGTTTAGAAAAATTAGGGTTTCGATTAGTTACGGAGTTAGGGTTTACTGTTTTGGATTTTAGAGTTGAATTAGGGTTTAGTGTTTTTTGAATTAGGATTTCGGAGAATGAATTAGTTTTTAGAATTTGGAGAAACAATTGATAATTTTATGAAGATAAATAAAATGATTTAAAGTTTATAGAAGCAAAAAAGATGTTTTTAGGGCTTTTGGAAAGAAACAGAACTCAACTTAGGGTTTTGAAAATTTGGAAAACAAATTAGGGTTTTGAGATTTTGAAGAAACAAAAATAATAATTTTAAGCTTTTTGGAAAACAAAGAAACGAATTAAGGTTTTTAAATTTTAGAAAAGGTGAATTAGGGTTCTTAGGTTTTTGAATTAAAAGAAACAATTAGATGATTAAGCTACTGTGAAAAAACAAAAAGAAATTAAGAACTCAAACCTTCGTTCGTAAGTTACACCGAAAATTGCTTCTTGGATGAACAAAAACAAAGGCAAGCTTTGCTGCCTTTGATGGATTGAATTATTGTTTGCTCTCTCCAGAAAATCAGATTGATTCAAAGCCTTTCCTACTCAGTTTCGGTCTCAACTTTTCTCCCAATTTCTGTCCGATTTCTTGATCAAATTTCTCCTCCCTTTCTGTGTTGTAATTGTACTTATTTATAGAAGAATTCTTGATTAATTCTAGTTACTCATGGCATATAACATTCATTAAGAAAAGGAAACCGAAACCCAATTGTATTAGGTTTCGGAAAATTTACGTCGAAAAAATTTCGCTGGCAAAAAAAAACTGCTGCGAAAAAATTATACTGGCGAAAAAAACTGCTGCAAAAAATTTGTGCTAACGAAAAAGCTACCGCAACGGAGGGCAAATTGGCCTGCGGGCAAAATGCTCACGAGTCCGTGCTGAATCATCGCCTTTTTTTTTTTGATTTTTTATTCACGTTACCATTTTTTACTAAAATAAATATTAAAATTAATCAAGATACCACAAAATTTATTTTGGACTAACTAAAATATATTGGACCAGACTAGGTCAAAAATTAAGGGTCTAAAGCGCTTCTCTAAAATGTTCAAGCAATATTAAGCTAACTTGTAGCTGAGCCATAACAGTACCATCATCACTAATCTCCAAGCAAACATACAAATCCCTGAACTCTAATGCAACAACAAAGGATAAGTAGTCAACCTTGCCATAGACTTACAACTTAGGGCATCAGTAATAACATTCGCCTTACCTGGGTGCAAGTTAGTCAACCAATAATAATCTTTGATCAACTCTAACATCATCTCTATTCTCTCCATACAATTAGTATCACCAAATTTTCAAAGCAAACACTATAGCTGCCAACTCTAAATCATACGTTGGATTATTCAACTCATGAGGTTTCAACTATCTAGAAGCATAAGCAATAATTTTGCTCTCCTACATCAAAGAACACCCTAAACTATTAATTGAAGCATCACTATAATTCACATATGGCTTACTTTCTATGGGTAAGGTAAGAACTGGAGCTTGAGTCAACATCTCTTTCAATTGATCAAAACTTGATTGACACTGATTCATCAGAAAAACTTCACACCTTTACGAAGTAACTTGGTAAGTGGCATAACTATGATAGAAAACCCTTTTCACAAATCTATGATAATAACCAGCCAAACCCAATAAACTCCTAACCTCTGTCACATTCTTTGGTGGATTCTAATTTAAAATTTCCTCTACTTTATTGCGGTCAACCCTGACACCATCTGCTGGTACCATAAGGCCAAGGAAAGCAACTTCAACAAGCCAAAACTCACACTTTGACAATTTAGCATATAACTTCTTCTCCTTCAAAGTCCAAATACAATCCATAGGTACCTATTATGATCATCCTTGTTATGTGAGAAAACTAGGCTATCATCAATAAACACCACCATAAATTGATCCAAATATGGCCAGAAGATCCAATTCATCAAATCCATGAAAGCTGCTTGGTGCATTAGTTAGCCCAAAAGGCATCACAAGGAATTCATAATGACCATACCTTGTGCAAAAAGTAGTCTTAGGCACATCCACCTCTTTCACCCTCAATTGATAGTATCATGATCATAAATCAATCTTTGAAAACACAACTGCCACCTTTAATTGATCAAAGAGATCATCAATGTGAGGCAATGAGTACTTATTCTTAATGGTAACTTTATTCAACTTTCAATAATCAATACATAACTGTAAGTTGTCATCCTTCTTCTTTACAAATAAAATATGCGCTCCCTATGATGATAAACTACGGCAAATAAATCCTTTATCAAGAAACTCCTACAGTGGTGCCTTCAACTCTTTCAATTCTGAAGGTGTCATCTGATAAGGAGTAATGGAAATAGGTGTGGTGCCTGGAACCACATCAATACTAAACTCCACTTCTCTCTCAGGAGGTAACCCTGGTAACTCATCTGAAAATATATCAGGAAATTAGAAACTGTGGGGATACTATCAAGGTAGGCTTTTCAGCCTTAGTATCAACCACATGAGCCAAATAAGCTTCACAACCCTTCCGATCATTCTCTTAACTATGATAGCTAAAACAAAATTAGATAAGAGGTGTCACTGCTCACCTAGAACCACATCATACTTACCATCTCGTGTTCTCAAAGTAACATGCTTCAGCTGATGATCTATAATAACCTGATGTCTTGATAGCCAAGCCATCCTTAAAATGAGATCATAATCTCAAAATGGCATCTCAATTAAGTCACCCAAGAACTCAACATCATGCAATGATACAAGACATTCTCGGTACACCTTACTGACAAATATACTATCCCTCAAAGGATTAGTGACTAGCATATCATACTTTTAAAGGCTCAAAATTCATATCATCAACAAGCATAACAGATGCAATAATATAAGAATGATTCGATCTAGGATCAATCAATGCATGAACATCGATGCTAAGTAAAGAATATTTACCAATAACCACATCTATTGCATTTGGCTCCCTCTGCATCACATAAACTTTATGAGAAGCTCTAGTCTCTTTTGGTATACTCACTGATATAGACTCCTCTCTCTGGCTAGGCCTTGTTCTACTACCTCTACCTCCTCTACCACTAGGACTAGACACAGTAGTTTCTATTTGTTTAGCCACTAGTTGCTCTGGGTAATCTCTCATATAGTGATCTTTGGATTCACATCTAAAGCAACCCTTATACTAGCCTTCCAACAAATACTATAAACCCTACCACACTGGGTGCATATATGAGGAGCAAATATCTAAAAAAAGGTGTTGGGACACTAGTAACTGATGATGTAGACCTCTGTCTCCGCTGAAATGACCTACTAAATTGCCCCTGACTCCTACTAAGTCTTTATGGAGGATTCTCTCGTCCTCTCTTGTGGGATGAGGATTCCACTCCAAAACGAGGTCTCCTACCCTTACTCTCATCCAAAACTACAGTAGTTGCAACTCCTGAGCCTTCTCCACACTTCTAGCAACTAATACTAGTCTGGAGAAGACTTTATAATAAATTTCTACTACTTGACATCGGATAGTAGGCTTCAACCCTTTTTCAAATCCCATGCATCTATCTCTCTCATTAGAAACAATCCCACCATAATAGTTACTCAACCGCCGAAATTCCTTCTTATATTCTGTCATAGATCTCATCCCCTGCCTGAGATTCAAAAACTCCTTCTTCTCTCCAAACTCTGCTGAGAAATCATCATAATTAGCAGTGGTGGCCTATCTAAACATTGTGGATAGTCTTCCACTAATCATAGGCACCAACCTGCAATAAAGAAACAACATAATCAAACTTTTCTTTTAGAGTAGCCTCTAACTGCATAAAGACCTACTCCATGCTATCCAACCATTGCTCTGCTTCTGCTAGATTAGTTGTACCAATAAAATTTATGGCTCCATACTTTCTAAGTTTGTCATACTTTCCACCCTGCTAAGAAGAAGGAACATGACGAAAATACTTTGCCATATGCTAAACCCAAATTGGAGGACTATGTGCCACTAGTCTAACTAACAATGAAGCCTCTCCAACTTCCTCCACACTTACTCTCAAACTAGCCACAACCCCTCCTTCATCTAGAGCATTGCTCTCTGCAATCTCTTCCTCAGATCTATATGTCTTAGAAGCCATCTCAACATATATTTGTTACAATATATATATATTGTGACATTAGAGACCAACATAGGTACTAATGCATATGCATGTGTCACATTTCAAATCATGATTTAACATTTCTTTTAAATCCACATAGAATCTCAAACTTAGATTTTGATACCAAAATAAATGTAACACCATCACACCCCACATACATCATTACACGTACATATGACACCAGGGTACTACAAGGAAAGAACAATAGAAAACATTTACTTATACACCTTAGTTTAGGAATAATATCTCATTTAAAAGACAAGCATTAGAAGTATATATATATATATAACAAATTAATAATTAATAATATTAACTGAAATATAGTTAAATCAAGTTACATAATAATTCTGAGAAAAAATTGGTAGAGTTCTGTTTATAAAATCAATAAAACCAAAACTTCAAAATAGGAAACCTTGTAAGAAAAGCACTTCTAAAATCCATACATTTTCATAGAACTCTTCAACTACATCAATTCAAAACAATTCAAGGCAACACAATCTTTTATACATTATAGTGGACCAAGTAATTTATATAAAATATTTACTTCAACTAAATAGACTATAAGTGTAATGAAAGAATTGATCTTGATTTTCAAGATTGTATGATACTCTTAATATTGAGATAAATACCTTCATTGACTCTATCCTTTTCTCCAATTATTTTTTGATGTTTGCTATTTTGGAATATTGTCAATGGTATAGATTCGACCTAATGGGATATTTCAAAAAAGCAAATTGATTTAATTATTTGAGAAAAATTATATTAGAGGAAGATTATTTTTGTAGCATCCTCTGACAATTCTTATAAAAAAACTATCAGAGAATGTTATTCGATATACTTTTCACGCTCCAATCAATTCAGAGAAAACTCTCTTCATAAATAAAATTTTTTAAATAATAAGACAATCTGCATATCACAACACTTATAGGTCCAACATTTAGACCAATTTCCAATAACTCCAATAATCCGAATAAAAATTATCAATCAGATAAACTTCATAAGTTCATCAAATCAAATAAATAAACAATACATTTCTTTCATGATAATCATTCACTAGAATCTCAAACCTCATTCTCTAAATACATGTATTTCTTTCATGTTATAAATTTATACAATCTCTCAAATAGCCAAACTGAAGTATCAATATACATTTATCACTTATGAATACAATATACATAAGATCTTCATCTGTTCTTATCTTGCTCCGATGTCCTGATACCTGCGTGTCAGAAAACAATTCTAACACGCTAAGCAAAGCTTAGTGGTGCTTGTATACACATATTTTATCACTTAATATTAAAGAAAAATACTTATGAAAATATAGTAATAACACTTAGTTTTAAGAAGTATTTCAATATATGAACTAATTTCAGTAATGCGGACTACACAAAATAATAGTTGTACCTTTATAAAAGTTCTCATGTAATATAATACTTTCGGTACTATAACTTGTCTTGTTAAGAATCATTTTATTTAAGACTTGCTTTCTCATTTGATAACATTATTCACAATACGCTTATTTTGTTTTTCAATAAGTCTTCCTTTTCAAGTTCACATATAGGATCATTTCATTCAATCTATACTTTTCAGCACTTACATCTAATACTATACTTTAGAGCACTTTGTATCTCACATCATGATATACACTTTCAATCATTTGATATACTTTGAAGCACTTTGTATCTCACCGCATTATATACACTTTCAATCATTTGATATACCTTGGAGCACTTTGTATCTCACAACATTATATACACTTTCAATCATTTGATATACCTTGGAGCACTTTGTATCTCACAACATTATATACACTTTCAATCATTTGATTAATTCCATACATTGAGCATAACATTTCCATTATGTTCATTAGAACTTTCACGTGTAAGCATTAATATATATATTAACAATCACTTTTACACTAGAACACAATACTTCAATTTCAAGTAATTGACTTATATTATTATTTTACATTTCTTTCATTAGTCACAACTATCATGTTCACATATATTTTCATTAATTATGCCCATACATACTAAACTTAGATCAGGTTTGGATAACATATTAGTGTAGCAATCTCAAGAATTTATAATGGCAATTATGCCCACTATCACTGATAACACAATGTGTCCATTAAAGGCACGAGGTGCCCACTATCACTGTGGCTATCCATCCTCTGGTTAGCCATTCAATCCAAAGCTAGATATAAATTTAATATGATTTGGGCAATTCATTAATTTTGATGAACACTACATTGTTTATTTCCTTTCATTGATACTATACTCTTATCAACATTTGGTGGGATGTATATGTGTGTCACGTATCTAAAGTTTATCACTCATTTTCATACACTTAACACATTAACACAAAAGTATGGACTATACACATATTAGTCTCATGTCATTGATTAACACTTACTTGTTTATATAAACACTCACTTGTTTATATAAACACTTGTTTATTTCATTTCACTTGTTTATATCATGTCATTGGTACATTACTCTTAGCAACATTTAGTATGATATATATATATGTCACTTATCTAAAGTTTCTCACTCTTTTTCATACATTTAACACATACACATGAATTCTCAATACAAAAGTATGAATTATTCACATATTAGTCTCATACTAGGCCCGTAGATCACAAAATACAAGGCAAAAAAACTATTTAGGTCCCCACGGTTGTGGCATCACAACCCCATGACCGTGGGATAGCAATTGAATCTGTCCAATTTTCTTTAAAACCCCCACGGTCGTGGCATTGAAAACTGCTCTGTTTTATCAAAATTTTTGAAAACACAGTCTCGCTTTCAATCCCACGGTCGTGGCCCTCCTTTGCCACGACCGTGGCACACATTTGCCACGACCGTTGCATTCATTTTGGGTCTGTTTCGGAGTAAACTCATGTATTTTGTACTTTTAACTTCATTAAACACAAACATATTGAAGATCTAAGATAATAATGTATTAAACTCAATATTTTGACATAAAAATAATTCATATCAAACACCTTCACTTAATTAAACTTTTAACCATTTCATATGGATAAAAACATGATTAATAATAATATATCATTATACATAATTCAATCAGTCAATTAAATCATTTAAACTCATAAAAAGTCATATTTTTGTAAAGTATAAATCAAAAGCACATACCTTGTTGATAATCACCACTTTTCCAACTTAATCTTAAGTTTTGATTCAAATCATGGAAAGAAGGAAGAAGGAAGAAGAAAGAAGTGAAGATGGTGATGATGGCGTGGAGAGAAGAAGGAAATCAGAAATTTCCACACACTTACACATATACACATATATATAATATTTTTAATCTAGTGAGGGAATGCTTATAATAACTATGGTGCACCCTCATTCTTAACCGTTGATTTTAAATCAAGTTTTAATCTCGTAAAATAGTAAATACTTTTGTCACTATACATTATGCATTTTTCAATATTTTTTAAAACGTTCCTGTTTAACATCTTGACCATTACAATTTTTGATGCCATATTTAATTGTATTAATTGGTTGACCAATTATGATTGCTTTGTGCTACTGTTCATAATTGTGAATATATAAAAATAATATATTTTGAGATCTGGGGATATCAAATTATGACTAAATAATTTAGGGTGCTACATACTTTAAACTACTCATACAATATGCCTAATCAATATATGCAGTTATATTTTCTCAACGAATATAAAACATATGGCTCTCAAGGTATATTGGTCGCACGACTTATTAGTTGGTATGAACATTGCATAGAAGAGTTAGATTTGTTATTGACTTGAGTCCATCATGGGAAAATGGGAGATAATGAATTCCAAATCGAGTCACCATGATGGGTCAACCTGATCCTAGAAATAATTCATCCACATCCAAATAAAAATTGTATGTGGGTTAATCCACTAAAAAAATGCCAAGTAACTGCTCTAGGCAGTTATTGAAGATAGGAGAATATATTCTCCATTTAAAAAAATGAACGTAAAGAATAAGAAAAAAAGACACAGAAAACTCTCTAAAAAATTTTCTTTGAAGAATTAACTCTCTATTTGAAATAACTCTTAGGATGTGAAAATCTAGGTGTTTCCTTCTTGTGATATACCTTTTCAGTAATACAAATATAATTAATGGGCATAATCTTTGAATTGAATTATTTGTCTAACTAGTGAAAATTCTATTCAATTTTCCTTTAGAAAGATTAGAGGAAATTTTGTTTTTTATTTTACTAGCATGGGAGAGCAAGCTAAATGCATATTTTTTAAATAATATCCATGAAGATTATTACTAGCAGGTAGAGCGAAATTGCTACTTAGTGCAACTAAAAATCATAATAGTGATTAGTGTAAGTGTTTTATGATAGAGACTAATCAAATTGGATCGGCGCAAGTGTTTTAACTTTATAACATAGACTGATTCCATATTCTGTAGATTCTTGGTCTATTGATGGAATTTACTTAAGTTATAAGTTGAGTTACTCTAAATGTGATTTTCTCACATCATCAAAAAGCCTGATGTAATTCTAATATAATGCACAGGTATATAATACACCATACAATATATAATCATATTTACATGAGTTAGAAATAAAAATCAAATAATAATTCATGAGCAAAGAAAACATTAAAACCATCATTAAAATAAATAAGTGAAAAGTAAACATAAAGGTTAATTCTTTAATATGCTTCCCTGTAGCATGGAAATAAATAGATTATGGTGAAAGAATAATGTAATGTCACTATTCTATGACATAACTATGATTAAGTTATTAAATTATAAAAGATCAAAACCACGATATATGATGACCGCTTATAAGAACTTAAATAAAATAAGAGTTTAGATTCTAATTATTATCCTCAAGACTTGCCGAACTTGCTGTATAATTAATTTGAACAAAATTTCCTCTTAAGAAAATACCAAAATTGAAGAACCTTTGATTTAAAAATGATGTGAACCCACAAGTATTAGACTTGAGACCCAACACCTTTGTGCTTGGATCAACCCTTTGGAAAGCTAAATCAAGTTCTTCCAAGTTAACCTCAACCCAATTCTAATAAAGTGGAAGAGAACCTTGGTATATGCCTCACTCAAGTTATTATCTCTTTGTGAAGGGTTTGATTCAACAAGAATCAAGTGCAAGAAGGAACCTCTCAAAATAACAACAGTTCTAAAATTTTCATTCAAAATTAACTACTTATCTTGCCTACAAAATGACAATAATTTAGTTTATATAATATTCTCAAGCTGACTGCCCTATTTAGGGTGTTTGGCAGCAAGCATAGAACGATCCTTTAACCCTATTAATCTATTCTAAATACACCTTGGGTGTTAGATATCTTATAGTTCAAATATAAAGACAAACTTAAGTCCAAATACAAAATTCCAGCATAATAATAAAGAATAGCAAATGCAAGAACAACCAAAATACAAATGGCTTAAAACAACTGATTCAAATATAGGCCACAAATGTAGCTAGCCCAAATAGTCAATCTTAGACTTGTAAAGGATTGAATTTGTTGTAGGAATCCAAGCTTGTAGTATGAGTATTCCATGCATTCTCTAATTGTAGCTAAATCGACATATAAGCTTTATATAACATACATAATTTTACTTGAATAAAACAAATCTTCAAATCTCCAAGCTTAATGTAAAGTCTTCTTCTTCAAGTAATTTGTTTTCTTATAAAGATCAGCATAGTAGCTTGTGTTCGGCCCTATATCACATCAAAAAAGTATTAAAACTTTAAAGTATAGAAGAACAACTTACATATAGAAAGAAATCACCCTCAATTTCATAGTCTTTTACTCCTCACGACTTTTCTCTCTTAAGCTCTCAATTTGGTAGGATATAAGATAGAAAATAACTTAGAAATTCATGAAAATTCTCTAATGATCATGGTTAATGGGGAATGAGAGGGGGAGGCGATATTTATAGGTGATTTTTTATTAAGGATGAGAGCTAGAAAAGATAGAATTTGATCTGGATAGATAAGAGCTATCAGTTGGACTATTTTAGATGACAATGACCAATTATGGGTAATTAAGGATTGCATATATGAGATATCTCCTATCTACTACAAATCATGTCCATGTTATATCTCCAGAGACCATCATGTGGTGGTTTGAAAGTGTCACAATGGTCTTCAAATAGTCGCATGGTTGTTTAAGAAAACTTATTCAACATTGATTTTGGATGATCCACATGGTTCTTTCAAAGATATACATAGTTGGTTTTGGTTTCAGATAAAATATTGGGTTTTAATAAAGCCCATTTGATCCAAACTTAACCCATTTATCTTAATATTTGTCCATTGGTACAAAATTCACTTTTCTAAGACTAAATAGGCCATCGACTCACTCTCTAACACCACTATGAATGTAACACCCCTATATCCTGTATATGCACACTACATACCACCATATCTGTAATATACGTATACTGAATATAGGAATGCTACGGTTTACAAAACAAACAACTCATTCCTTTATACAATAATATGAGCAAACTTAAAACATTTAAGTTATATCATAAAACACAATAAATAAAACGTTCATTCAATACGCAGCGAAAAATGTAGAGGTATTTACAAATACATAAAAATCAAAATCAAATTTTACAAAACATAAAGTTTATACATGTTTGGCAGTTAGTCTTTGATCTTTAAGCCCACTATCAACACTTCAAAATCAAGACTCGACTCGGTCTAGATGAACTCTTTGGCTCTACCCTGTCACCTGCGCGATGAACCACAATCGCGCTAAGTCAACGGCTTAGTGGTACAAACCACAATAACAATATGCTTTAATGCAATGTCAATGTCATACAATCAATCAATAGAGATCATATTCAAAAATGCTATATTTCATAACAACACATTTCATTATCTTATTTAATTATTTTACCATTTATGATTCACATAAAAACAAAGACAAGCATGGGCCCAAAAGACACTAATATGTTATTCAAAGTTCAGAGTTACTGCTTTGGTCCATAATCACAATCATCAAGCCCGTAGGTGATACATATATATCTATCCATGGATAGTTTAACAGACCTAGTCTCTTGGACCTCAACCCGGCTAGACCCAAGGGCCCCAGTATCTTGGTCCTCAACCCGGCTAGATTGTTACTGTTTTTGAGGCTTACGACCCAGTCTTTTCACCCCAAAAACATCATATTTCACATTTTTCAGCTGGACTTGGCTTACGACCCGGTCTTTTCACCTATCCAGCGATTCATAGGCATGCCGCCAAACTCAGAACTCTGAAAATTGAATAACATATTAAGCACACAATTATTTCATTTATATCTTTATCATCCTCTTTCTCAATTCATTTCTCATTTCATATTCCATAATTAAATAGGCAACCATGCCCCAATTATTTCATTTGCACTATCATAGCCAACAACAATTGCTTCACATCTCATCATATCTCAATTCACATTAAAGTAATTCATCATTAAAGTATACATAACCAAATGAATTGAACATACATTTTGAATGATCATCATATCTTCCACATTATACAATCATAACATTAATCCAATATATTAACAATGTAATAAATTACTTAACACATTTACAACCATATGTGTTAAGTCGCAAAATCATGTAAATGTATGCAATAATGTAGGTTTGTACTTACCTCAAGAACAACTCACACCAATCTATACGCTTCCTCTTCCAAGAATTCTTCACTACTAGGATTAGGGCAACTCAACCTCTTCACAACCTGATTCAAAAGGAATAACACACACTTATTTACAAATTCACAAGAATTCCAATACAATTATTCACCTATTAGTCTCATACTAGACCCATAGATCACAAATTATAAGCCAACACAACTATCTAGGACCCACGGTCGTGGCCTCACACCCCCACGGTCCCACAACCCCACGGTCGTGGCCTCACGAACCCCCACGGTCGTGGGTTAGCAAATGAATCTGTCCAATTTGCTTGACACCCCCACGGTCATGGCATCCAAGGGCCACAGGCGTGGCATCCATTTTGCTTCTGTTTCGGACCAAACTCATGTATTCTATGCTTTCAACTTCAATAAACACAAACACAATGAAAATCTAAGATAATAATTGCTCAAACTCACAACATACATCAATTACCAACTCACAACTCTAACTCTTCCAACACCAAATCTAACTCCATCTCTTCAATTCAAACCCAAAATCAAAATCAATTAAACCCAACACTCTCAAACACACCACAATCAAACATATTCATGCTCTTAATAATCCAACACCAAACTCAAACACAACTTAAAATAAAACAAGAGAATCAAGAGGAAACTTACCAAAGTTAATGAAACTTCTTAAATTTTCAACTTAATCACTTGAAATCTCCTTCAATCTTGAGCTTGGAAAACAAAAGCTCTCTTTCTCTCTATTGCCTTTGTGATACCCGGCCAACTAAAGAAAGAAGAAGAAAATGAAGAAGAAAAAGAGACAAAGTCAAACTCTTATTCTCCACTTAAACCTCCACCAAGCAAATAATATTAAAATAATTCAAAATATCCTCTTCCACTCACTTAATTCCCTTTTAAATAATTTAATTAATTATAAATAATTAATTTATCTTCTTTTGACTTTTATTACCTTGACTTGTATATGTTGTATATATTTCTATATATACAACATATACACTCTCTCTCTTTACTTCTTTTCTCCTTTCATTAAACATATACATTAAATCCACATACAACAATAATTCCAAAACTTTTAGGATATACTTTGGGATATTACAATTCTCCCCCTCTAAAAAGAAATTTGTCCTCAAAATTACCTGATCTCAAGTCTGAAACAACTGAGGATATTGTTCTCGCATCGCTTGTTCACTCTCCCAAGTTGCCTCTTCCTTTGCATGATTCTTCCAAAGAACTTTCACCAGTGGCACTTTCTTATTTCTCAGCTCTTTCACTTCATGTGCCAAAATAGCAATTGGTTCTTCTTCAAAAGTTAGATCCGGACTTACCTCAATAGATTCAACGAATAGAATATGAGATGGGTCTGATCTATACCTCCACAGCATAGAAACATGGAAAACATTATGAATTCCATCCAATTTAGGCAGCAAAGCGAGTAGATAAGCAACTGGTCCCACTCTTTCCAATACCTCATAAGGTCCAATAAAACGAGGACTTAGCTTCCCTTTTTTACCAAATCTCAAAATCTTTTTCCAAGGAGACACTTTCAAAAATACTTTATCTCCAACATCAAACTCTATGTCTCTCCTCTTCAAATCTGAATAAGATTTCTGTCGATCTAAAGCTGCTTTCAACCGATCCCGAATTATCTTCACTTTCTCTTCCGTTTCTTTAATCAAATCAGGACCAACCAATTTGCCTTCTCCAATTTCATTCCAACATAGAGGCGTTCTGCATCTTCTACCATACAAAGCCTCAAATGGTGCCATTCCAATACTAGATTGATGACTGTTATTGTAAGCAAATTCCACAAGTGGCAAAAATCTGTCCCAACTTCCAGAAAAATCAATAACACAGCTTCTAAACATATCCTCTATAATCTGTATCACTCTCTCTGACTGCCCATCTGTCTGCGGATGAAAAGCAGTGCTAAAGTGCAATCGAGAACCCAAAACACTATGTAAACTTTTCCAAAACCTTGAAGTAAACCGGGGATCTCGATCAGACACTAAAGAAATTGGAACTCCATGCAACTTCACTATCTCACTGATATACAGCTCAGCTAACTTCTCCAAAGAGTAGTCCATTCGAGCTGGAAGAAAATGAGCTGTCTTTGACAATCGATCAACAATCACCCAAATAGCATCATGCTTCTTCTGAGTCAAAGGCAAACCAGACACAAAATCTATTGTCACACGTTCCCATTTCCATTCAGGCACTGATAAAGGTTGAAGCAACCCTGTTGGAACTTGATGCTCAGCTTTTACTCTCTGACAAGTGAGACACTTGGATACAAACTCCGCTATATCCTTCTTCATACTTGACCACCAGTAATATTGCTTCAAATCCTGATACATCTTTGTACTTCCAGGGTGCATAGCAAAAACCGACTGGTGTGCTTCCTCTAAAATAATCTTTCTCAATCTTGCATCATCAGGAACACACAATCTATCCTTGAACCAAAGGTTACCATCATTTCTCATAAGAAAATCTCGGCTCTCTCCTTTTTGGCAATCTGACACAATCTTCTGAATTTTCTCATCAGCCAATTGAGCCTCTTTAATCTGATCCAACAACAACGGTCTCAAATGCAACTGAGCTAACAACGCACCATCATCACATGATTCAAAACTAACATGCAACGCTCTCAACTCAACAAGCAACGAGAGAGAATAAACAAACAAACCTGCCAAAGACTTTCAACTCAAGGCATTAGCAACAACATTCGCCTTACCAGGATGATAATCAATTAAACAGTCATAGTCTTTGATCAGCTCCAACCATCGTCTTTGTCGAAGATTCAGCTCTTTCTGAACTCCCAAATATTTCAAACTCTTATGATCCGTGCAAATGAAACACTTCTCTCCATACAAATAATGTCGCCAAATTTTAAAAGCAAAAACTATGGCTGCTAACTCCAAATCATGCGTCAGATAATTAAGCTCATGCGGCTTCAACTGCCGAGAAGCATAAGCTATAACTTTACCCTCTTGCATCAAAACACAACCTAAACCATTATGTGAAGCATTACTGTAAATCACATATGGTTTATCTTCCAAAGGCAAAGTAAGAACAGGAGCTTGAGTCAACATCTCCTTTAACTGCTCAAAACTAGCTTGACACTGATCTATCCACACAAATCTAACTCCCTTTCGAAGTAATCTGGTGAGTGGAGTAGCTATCAAAGAAAAACCTTTCACAAACCGTCGATAATAGCCTGCCAAACCCAGAAAACTTCTAACTTCAGTCACAGACTTTGGTAGACTCCCCTGCCAAACCCAGAAAACTTCTAACTTCAGTCACAGACTTTGGTGGACTCCAATTCAAAATGGCTTCAACTTCACTCGGATCAACTCTTATACCATCTGCTGAAACTATATGACCCAGAAAAGTCACTTGATCAAGCCAAAACTCACACTTTGACAGCTTAGCATACAATTGCTTCTCTCTCAAAGTCTGCAACACAATCTGCAAATGCTTGTCATGTTCCTCTTCATTACGCGAATACACCAAAATATCATCAATAGAGACCACCACAAACTGATCTAGATAGGGCCTAAACACCCTATTCATCAAATCCATAAATGCTGCAGGTGCATTCGTCAATCCAAAAGGCATTACTAAGAACTCATAATGCCCATACCTTGTGCAGAAAGCTGTCTTAGGAACATCTTTAGCTCTAACTCTCAACTGATGGTACCCTGATCTCAAATCAATCTTGGAAAACACTGCTGCTCCCTTTAACTGATCGAAGAGATCATCAATCCGAGGCAAAGGATACTTATTCTTGATAGTCACCTTATTCAATTGCCTATAATCGATACATAACCTCAAAGTACCATCCTTCTTCTTCACAAACAAAACAAGAGCTCCCCACGGAGAAACACTAGGGCGAATAAATCATTTATCCAACAATTCCTGCAACTGCACCTTCAACTCTCTCAACTCAGTAGGTGCCATTCGATAAGGAGTAATAGAGATGGGAGTGGTACCAAGCAACAAATCAATACCAAACTTCACCTCTCTCTCAGGAGGTAACCCTGGCAACTCCTCAGGAAACACATCTGGGAATTCATCAACTGTGGGTATACTATCAAGTTGAGAACCCACTACTCTGGTATCCACAACATAAGCAAAATAAGCATCACACCCTTTTCTAATCAACTTACTAGCTGCAAAAGCTGATACAAACAAGGATGCAAGTTGTCTCTGCTCACCAGATACCATCACACTTCTACCATCACCAGTTCTCAAGGTAACACATTTCTTTTGACAATCTACTACAGCTCCATGCTTAGACAACCAATCCATGCCTAATATCAAATCATATTCCTTAAAAGGCATTTCAATCAAATCACCCAAAAACTCCTCACCTTGCACCATAACTAAACTATCTCGGTGCACCTTGCTAACAACTACACTATGCCCTAAAGGATTTGTCACCAACACATCAAATCCTAAGGACTCTGAATATAATTTAGACACAGGCAAGATAGATGCACTTATGTATGAATGAGTAGATCCTGGATCAATCAAAGCAAGAACTGAAATGCCAAATAAAGAAAATGTACCCGCAATGACTGCTGAAGCATCTGGATGCCTCTGCATCACATACACTCGCTGAGAAGACCCAGCCTCGTCTGGCCTACTACCTCCGGATGTAGAGCCTCCTCTCTGATTGATCCCAGGTCGACCACCTCTACTGAAACCTCTGCCACTTCGACCTCCTCTCACACTAGGTCGAGAAACTACAGAATTTGCCTGCCTATGCTCCTGCATCTCAGGACAATCTCTAATGAAATGGTCAGGCGATCCACATCTGAAACACACAGCTAATCCACCAATCTTCCAACAAACACCCCCATGTATCCTACCACAATGAACACATGTAGGTGGAGTAGACCTCTGAACCACTGGAGTCGGAGCACTAGCTACAGAAACTGTAGGTCTCGGTCTCTGCCTCTAATACTGAACTGACCTACCCGACTATCTCTGGCTCCTACTGATCCTCGGAATAAAACTTCCTCAGCCTCTCTTCATAGACGAAGACCCTGCCTCAAACTGAGATCTCCTAACTCTGGTCTCCTCCTCAGTAACAGCTGTTGCAATACCCTGTACTCTCTCAACACTTCTAGCTACTACAACCAACTGAGAAAAATCCTGGTACCGAGAACCAGCAACAATACACATAATAGAGGGCCTCAATCCTTCCTCAAATCTCCTACACCAGTCAATCTCATCAGAAATAATCCCACCGGCATAGTGACTCAACCGGATGAACTCTACCTCATACTCTGTCACAATCTGGTTCTCCTGTCTCAGATTCAGAAATTCCATCTTCTTGACATCCTTATACTCCCTCGGAGTATATTTTTGCTCAAACTCCCTCAGAAAATCACCATAAGACAACGTAGGTGGATCATCCATGGCATGAGGAACCGTCTTCCACCAATCATAAGAATCTTTCTACAGAAGGGATCTAGCATAATCAAATTTCTCTTCAGGAGTGGCTTGCAACTGAATAAATACTCTCTGCACTCTATCCAACCACTACTCAGCTATTACAGGATCTGTAGTGCCAAAGAAATCCTCAGCCCCATACTTCCTCAATTTATCATAATGTCTCACCGGCACTTGAGGCTGTGGTGGCGGTGGCGGTGGCGGCTTCTGCACTGGAGCTTGCCTCAACAATTCTACCACATGTCTTAGCCAAACTGGGGGAACCTCATCAGTAGCTGATCTCTCTGGCACAGGAATAGGTGCCTCTCCAGCTCTATCAACCCTAGCTCCATCCCTACCCTCATCAGGAGCTACACTCTCAGCACTACCTTCTATGGACTGACGTGACTGGGACGCCATCACTACCTATATCTGCAAACACAGCAGAATATACCTCATTAAAGATCAAAGACTGCCAATACCAAAACATGTATTTTATTCAAAACCCAACTTTAAAATCAAAATGTTCTTTTTCTTACAATTTACCTAGGTTGAGAATCTCAAACCTGGCTCTGATACCAAAACAATTGTAACACCCCTATATCCCGTATACGCACACTACATACCACCATATCTGTAATATACGTATACTGAATATAGGAATGCTACGGTTTACAAAACAAACAACTCATTCCTTTATAAAATAATATGAGCAAACTTAAAACATTTAAGTTATATCATAAAACACAATAAATAAAACATTCATTCAATACGCAACGAAAAATGTAGAGGCATTTACAAATACATAAACATCAAAATCAAATTTTACAAAACATAAAGTTTATACATGTTTGGCAGTCAGTCTTTGATCTTTAAGCCCACTATCAACACTTCAAAATCTAGATTCGACTCAGTCTAGATGAACTCTCTGGCTCTACCCTATCACCTGCACGATGAACCAAAATCGCGCTAAGCCAACGGCTTAGTGGTACAAACCACAATAACAATATGCTTTAATGCAATGTCAATGTCATACATTCAATCAATAGAGATCATATTCAAAAATGCTATATTTCATAACAACACATTTCATTATCTTATTTAATTGTTTTACCATTTATGATTCACATAAAAA
This sequence comes from Garcia nutans, assembly GCA_947685225.1. Classification (NCBI taxonomy): domain Eukaryota; kingdom Viridiplantae; phylum Streptophyta; class Magnoliopsida; order Malpighiales; family Euphorbiaceae; genus Garcia; species Garcia nutans. The sequence goes on from CANTUV010000008.1 coordinate 45,129,248, forward strand.
CAAAGACAAGCATGGGCCCAAAAGACACTAATATGTTATTCAAAGTTCAGAGTTACTGCTTTGGTCCATAATCACAATCATCAAGCCCGTAGGCGATACATATATATCTATCCATGGATAGTGTAACAGACCCAGTCTCTTGGACCTCAACCCGGCTAGACCCAAGGGCCCTAGTATCTTGGTCCTCAACCCGGCTAGACTGTTACTGTTTTTGAGACTTACGACCTAGTCTTTTCACCCCAAAAACATCATATTTCACATTTTGCAGCTAGACTCGGCTTACGACCCGGTCTTTTCACCTATCCAGCGATTCATAGGCATGCCGCCAAACTCAGAACTCTGAAAATTGAATAACATATTAAGCACACAATTATTTCATTTATCTCTTTATCATCCTCTTTCTCAATTCATTTCTCATTTCATATTCCATAATTAAATAGGCAACCATGCCCCAATTATTTCATTTGCACTATCATAGCCAACAATAATGGCTTCACATCTCATCATATCTCAATTCACATTAAAGTAATTCATCATTAAAGTATACATAACCAAATGCATTGAACATACATTTTGAATGATCATCATATCTTCCACATTATACAATCATAACATTAATCCAATATATTAACAATGTAATAAATTACTTAACACATTCCAAATGTGTTAAGTCTCAAAATCATGTAAATGTATGCAATAATGTAGGTTTGTACTTACCTCAAGAACAACTCACACTAATCTATACACTTCCTCTTCCAAGAATTCTTCACTACTAGAATTAGGGCAACTCAACCTCTTCACAACCTAATTCAAAAGGAATAACACACACTTATTTACAAATTCACAAGAATTCCAATACAATTATTCACCTATTAGTCTCATACTAGACCCATAGATCACAAATTATAAGCCAACACAACTATCTAGGACCCACGGTCGTGGCCTCACACCCCTACAGTCGTGGCCCCATAACCCCACAGTCGTGGCCTCACAAACCCCCATGGTCGTGGGTTAGCAAACGAATTTGTCCAATTTGCTTGACACCCCCACGGTCGTGGCATCCAATGGCCACGGGCGTGGCATCCAATTTTCTTCTGTTTCGGACCAAACTCATGTATTCTATGCTTTCAACTTCAATAAACACAAACACAATGAAAATCTAAGATAATAATTGCTCAAACTCACAACATACATCAATTACCAACTCATAACTCTAACTCTTCCAACACCAAACCTAACTCCATCTCTTTAATTCAACCCCAAAATCAAAATCAATTAAACCCAACACTCTCAAACACACCACAATCAAACATATTCATGCTCTTAATAATCCAACACCAAACTCAAACACTACTTAAAATAAAACAAGAGAATCAAGAGGAAACTTACCAAAGTTAATGAAACTTCTTAAATTTTCAACTTAATCATTTGAAATCTCCTTCAATCTTGAACTTGGAAAACAAAAACTCTGTTTCTCTCTATTGCCTTTGTGATGCCCAGCCAACCAAAGAAAGAAGAAGAAAATGAAGAGAAAAAGAGACAAAGTCAAACTCTTATTCTCCACTTAAACCTCCACTAAGCAAATAATATTAAAATGATACAAAATATCCTCTTCCACTCACTTTTAAATATCCTCTTCCACTCAAAAGTATATAAAGTATAAGGATGTCACTTTTTGTTACCTTTTAAAAACCTGTAACAAAGTTCAAACCATAATACATTAATTTACATAATATCTACAAAATCATTGTCTTTATCAAAACTTCATTTATACATATACATATCCTCTTGTCAAAAATACATCAAAATTAAAAGTTATACATGTATGCATTACCCTCTAGTTGGTCTCGACAAACCTTTACTCTTCTCGTGGCATAACGAAACACTTGTATCTTCCACCAAGCTACCTGCGCGATTATACATCCGCGCTAAGCCCGAAAGCTTAGTAGTACAAATATAAAATATAAACATACATTATAGATATGCTAATAGATAATAATATATCAATTCAATGTACAATTAGTTCTTATCATGTTTTTCCTTCTTGATTGCACCTTTCATACATATTGACAAATTTCATATATTATATACATTTAAACAAAACATTACCACCAACCACAATCCATTACTAATACTCATATTTAATATATCAATATACATACATTATATATCATACCAATCAAGAGTCACATTTCCAAAGAAGACAATTCTTATCACCAAACACAATTCATCATTACCACTCACAATCAATACACACACCACATATCATACTTCAAAACATTAGTTTGTTCACAATTCACTAATCATAAATCATATTTCCCACAAAGGCAATTATTACCATCAACCATCATCCATCATCCATCACTAATATCCACAATTCATATATCTCATTTACAACAAATGACAGACTCGGGCCCAAAAGACACTAATATGCTATTCGACTTTCAGAGTTAATGCTTTGGTTTAATTATCACATTCATCAATATCCCAACTAGGCTTCAAGGATTAAGTTCAACCAAGCTTCAAGGGGAACAAAGCATGCTAAGTATCAACCCAACTTGGCTTCAAGAACTAATCCAACCTAGCTTCAAGGGTTGTAACATCTCAATTAGGCTTCAAGGACTAGACCCAACCAAGCTTCAAGGGGAGTAAAACATGTTAAACTTCAACCCAACTTGGCTTCAAGGATCAAGCCCAACCTAACTTCAAGAGATTGTTACCATTAGGCATGCCACCAACAACAAAACTCTGAAAATGAATAACACATTAGATACACAATTCATTGATTATTTCATCATCAATATCATTTTCAGTTCTCATCATTATTTAGGCAAACATGCCTCATTTATCACAATTGATTCATCCTCTAGGCAAACATGCCTCATTTATCACAATTGTATCATCATAGCCCATCACAATGGCTTTATATTCCATTTAAGTTATCATTGCCAATAACAATGGCTTCATATCACAATATATCTCAAATCACATTTCATGTTTCATCATTGATATATGCAACATTAATTACATTGCTAAACAAACATGTCATTAATCAACCATACCATATAGGCATACTTCAATCATGTCACTCAATCATACATAATCCATTTCATTACACATGTATCTTAAATTCATTGTCATATAATCCATGTGTCTATTTATTTCATTTTGACCATCATTATCAATCATGATAACATCACATTTCATCATTTCTCAAACACATTATCATAACAAATTGCATTGCACGTACCTTTCTTTTTGGATGATCATTATAGCTTTCACACTATACCAATGACAACATTAGTAACATTGAATTAATCAATATAATAATCTACTTAACACATTTATACTAAGGGTGTTAAGTCTCAAAATCGTATAAAAGATTACATCTATGTAAGTTTGTACTTTCCTCAAGAACTACTCCCATCACCTATATCTTTCCTTTCCCAAGAATTCTTCACATTAGGTTAATGTAACATAATTTCTTCAAAACCTAATCCAAAGATAGTTATTTCCATAAGAACATAAGAATGATAATCAATTAGAGCAACCTCAACACAAGACACGCCCACCAACACGGGCACCAACACGGCCGTGTCCATCAATTACCTTTCACACAGTAGCTAACACACTCAAGGGACACGGCCAAGCTTATGGCCGTGTCACCCAACACATGCTCCAACACGGCCAAGACTCCCTTAGCTTGGCCGTGTCTCTCAACCAAAAGAGGCAGTGACAGACACGATCAAGGGACACGGCCAAGCCAGTGGCCGTGTCTCTCAACACCAAAATTCCAGTAGCAGACACGGGCAAGTGACACGGCCGAGACAGTGGCCGTGTCTCTCCAAATCGATCCAACACGGCCGTGTCTACCCTAATCCTGGCCGTGTCTCACAAAGAATGAAGATTTCCAACGAGGCCAAAATCATATATTCCATGTATTTCAACTTCAATAAACATAAACATACATCATTCAATCAACTCTCCATCTCATATATATTAAACCTTACTAACCAATTTCAATAATCCATCATCAACCTCACAATTAACCTTATTAATATCATCTAACTATCAATTCAACATATCAATACTCTTAATCTTCCATTAACATCACCATCACACCAACCATATCAAATCCAACTCAAACAATAGAAATCAAGACAAAGAATTGAATACTTACTTGAATATCTTGTCAATTCTTCAATCTCTACCTTCAATTCTCTTAAAACCCCAAGATTTTGATGAAGATCATCACCTCTCTTTAACTCTCTCTCGTGCAAGAACCAAAAGGAGAAGAAGAAGAAGAAAGACAAATCTCTTTTCTCTTCTCACGATAGCCACACAAATATAATAATAATAATAATAATAATAATAATAATAATAATAATTTTCAAAAGAAAATTACCTCAATGCCCTTTAACCATTTATTCTAACTCTCTTATTACTCAAATGCCCATTTAAGTACTTTCACACTCAATAAGATAAATATCTTTTCCCCTTGACTCTCCATTTGACCAACTTATATGTTTTATATACTAACATATATACAATATATACATTCCAATTACACAATCATTTTCTTTGCACAACATATATATACCTTTAATTCAAATCACACAACAATTGTATTAAAACTCCTAGGCATATATTGGGATATTACAATTAGGGTTCATAAAAATTATGGATTAAGGTTTTAAAAGGATTAGGGTTCATTATTTTAGGTTTAAAAGTTGAATTTTGGATTTTAGGGTTTTGAAATTTGGGTCTCGGGTAATGAAGAATTTTTAGGGTTTTAGAAATCAATTTGATATTTTATGAAGTTTTATGAATTTAAACAAAAGGATTGGAGTTTTTATAAGTAGAAAAGATGTTTTTTAAGACTTTTTGAATGAAATAGAACCTACTTTAAAATCTTAAAAGAAACAGAATTTGATTTTGGTTTTGTTGAAAAATATGTTCAATTAGTGTTTTAAGGTCTTTAAGAAGAAAAAATAACAATTTTAAGTCTTTTTAGAAAAGAATGTCACGTTTTAGTGTTTTAACTTTGGAAAACTAAATTAAAGTTCTAAGATTTTAATTTTTGAAAAAACACAAAAAACCCTAGTTTAGCTACTGTGTAAAAATTTAGAATTTAGAATTTCATACCTTCTTTTGTAAGTTGCTCCAAAATTGCTTCTTCTTGGATGAACTAGCTCCAAAGACAAGCCTTTGTTTCCTTTGAATTCCTTTTCCCATGATGCTGCTATCCAGAAAAGATTTAAATTGAATTTCTTCTTTTCCTTCCTTGATTTGGTTTCAAACTTTCCAAACTCCCTTTGGGTTTCCTCTCTCTCGGCCACCCCCTTTTTTTCTATGCCTTTGGTCCTTATTTATAATGGTTTAAGATTATTTATTCCTAATTAATTAAGGAAAGTAATATTAGTAAAAAAAAAGAAATTAAAACCTAATTGGATTAGGTTTCAAAATTTTGCGTCGAAAAATTTTGCGCTGGCGAAAACTGTAGCAGCGGGCCCGTGGCTGGGGCCAGTAGGAGTGCCAGCCCGTAGGAGGCATGCCAGCCTGAAGAATTTCCTGCAGGAAGTTATTTCGCCCGCAGGAAGTTATTTAGCCTGCAGGAAATTCCTGCGGGTGAGCTGCTGCTGGGCCGACGGGCCCGCGCGACCACTTTTCGCCGCCCATTTTTTTTTTCGATTTCGATTTTTATTTTATTTTTATTTTTTAATTTTTATTTGTTTATTTTCATTTTTTATTAATAAAAATTAAATACTAAGGTAAAAATTATTTAATTAAAATTATTTTGGACCAATTAGACAACAAAAATCATTTTGGGCTAAATAAAACATATTAGATCGGATTGGGTCAAAAATTAAGGGTCTACAGTTTGCCTCCTACTTGAATGATATGAAACCTTAGTGAAAGAGAGTGAAAAGCAATAAGACTTAATTTTTGAGGTTTTGGGTTCTGGACCCGAGAGATTTGGACACTCAATCCTAAACTAGACTTGAATACTCGATCCTATCTGGATTTGGGTACTCGATCCTAAACTGGATTCGGATACTCGATCCTAAATTGGATTTGGATACTCGATCCTAACTGGATTTGGATACTCGACCCTAAACTGGATTTGGATACTTGATCCTAAATCGAATTTGGATACTCGATCCTAAATTAGCTTTGGATACTCGATCTAAAACTGGATTGGGATACTCGATCCTAACTGGATTTGGATACTTGATCCTAAATCGAATTTGGATACTCGATCCTAAATTGGCTTTGGATACTCGATCCTAAACTGGATTGGGATATTTGATCCTAACTGGATTTGGATACTCGATCCTAAATTGGATTGGGATACTCGATCCTAAATTGGATTTGGATACTCGATCCTAACTGGATTTGGATACTCGATCCTAAACTGGATTTGGATACTCGACCCTAAACTGGATTTGGATACTCAATCCTAAATCGAATTTGGATACTCGATCCTAAACTGGATTTGGATACTCGATCCTAAATCGAATTTGGATACTCGATCCTAAATTGGCTCTGGATACTCGATCCTAAACTGGATTGGGATACTCGATCCTAACTGGATTTGGATACTCGATCCTAAATTGGATTGGGATACTCGATCCTAACTGGATTCGGACACTCGATCCTAACTGGATTTGGATACTCGATCCTAAACTAGACTTGAATACTTGATCCTATCTGGATATGGGTACTCGATCCTAAAATGGATTCGGATACTCGATCCTAAACTGGATTTGGATACTCGATCCTAAACTGGATTTGGATACTCGACCCTAAACTGGATTTGGATACTCAATCCTAAATCAAATTTGGATACTCGATCCTAAATTGGCTTTGGATACTCGATCCTAAACTGGATTGGGATACTCGATCCTAACTGGATTTGGATACTCAATCCTAAATCGAATTTGGATACTCGATCCTAAATTGGCTTTGGATACTCGATCCTAAACTGGATTGGGATATTCGATCCTAACTGGATTTGGATACTCGATCCTAAATTGGATTGGGATACTCGATCCTAAACTTGATTGGGATACTCGATCCTAACTGGATTTGGATACTCGATCTTAAATCGGATTTGGATACTCGATCCTAAATTTAATTGGGATACTCGATCCTAAATGGATTTGGATACTCGATCCTAAATCGGATTTGGGTACTCAATCCGAAATTGGATTGGGATACTCGATCCTAACTTGATTTGGATACTCGATCATAAACTTGATTGGGATACTCGATCCTAACTTGATTTGGATACTCGATCCTAAACTTGATTGGGATACTCGATCCTAACCTGGGTACTTTGACTTGAGATTTGAATTGATTTTGATTTAATTTGGGTACTTGGACCTGAGATCAGATTTGATTTGGGTACTTGGACCCGAGAATGGGTACTTGGACCTGAAAATGAATTTGACTAACCTTTTATCAGTTGAGAAGTCTGACTGCTCCGGCTGTTCTATGCATTGTGATTCTTCACCCTTAGAATGGATCTTCATCCTTGGAGATTGGGTCTTCACCCTTGCAAATGAATCTTTATCTTTTGACATCAGGTCTTTACCCTTGAAAAATGGATCTTTATTCTTTGAGATCGGGTCTTCACCCTTGCAAATGGATCTTCATCCTTTGAGATTGGGTCTTTACCCTTGAAACATGGGTCTTTATCCATTGGAGGTCGGGTCTTTACCCTGGCTTTAGCTCTTTTAGCTGGATTGGTCATTTGTCTTTTGCACCTTCATTCTTTTGAGAGTTCTATTTGTTCCATTCTTTTGTTCTTCCTTTTTGCAAAGATTTAGCTATTTTTAATTGGACCTTATATCCTCTCCTTGCCCCCCCTGTGCGGCAAAATATTCGTAAGTGAGTTTAAAGATATTTGGTATATAAACCCAAAAAATTGAAAAGGAGAAACTTTGCCCCCTGTGTAGGCTCAAACCCATGATTTTTTCTATGTGGGCTCTGATTGATGTTTTTGCCATCTAGTTCTTCGTACAAGTACGCATTTCTTCTTTTGTAAAATGACTAAAGCTTTCTCAAGCAATGGGATTTCCATGCCTCCCTGATTTGACATCTTCTTTTGATTCTTCACTTCACAGAGTGTTTGCTGTTCATCTTGATAAAGAATAGACAATACAAGACAAGAAAATGCGATGTGACATGCTCGTGTATGCATGATATGCATGAATGATACTTACAGCGGTTTTATTGACTCACAAACTGAGGTGATTAGCAGAAGTGTTCTTTTTTTACGCTCGTTCAAGTCTCGCATTGAAATGATCAAAAGCTTTGCATTTGGCTTTTATCTTCAAGATGTTGAAAACATGAGTGGTGGAGATCCTAAGCAACAGAGACAAGGATGTATCCATTTCAAACTATATTTTAACATGTCAATTGGCAGCCAATAATCATTTCCTTTGCCCAATATGTCCTTTGGAGGTTCAACATACTTCCCTTAACTTGAAGGCTTTGTATGACAAAACAAATTTTTTTTTTTTTTGAATTTTGATTTTGAAAACAAATGTTGGCTTTGCCAAATTAATGTCAATGTACCTTAGGACTTGATAAATTAACATATCTATAACGTGACAACCCTAGTTACCGTACTAAACTCGGGAATCAATTCTATTTAAGCAAGAATTGTTGCACTTCAGATAGGCACATACACATTGCTTGGCCAAAGGTCTCATTTGAGTTTAAATATTGTCTATCTCATATGCATGCTTATCCAAACTATCTCCACTAATAGACTCTACCTACCAAGAGAGATCAACAGGTCTTTGATAGGCTTTAAACAGGGTCTATAAGGGACATGGGTTAAAGTGGAGGCCATTTTGAGATTGGAGCTGGTGTGACACAATGGACAAACCCTCACACTACAAATTTCTTATTGGAACTTTAGACAGCTTGGAGGCAACCTTGCTAGACTCCAAATTTCTTCTATCTTCTTAGCATTAATTTGGATCTTGATTAGGACAGTTTTTGCCCTTGCATAAATTTAAGACCTAAATTTGTTTCTTTTCTTCTTCTCCCTTTTCTTTCTTTTTATTTTTCTTACTCTTCCCTTTCTTTGTCTTTTTTTGTCCTTCTTTCTTGTTGGACTACAGAACTTTCAAGAACTGGGTGGTCTTCCTCCTTTTCTCCAATTTTAATTGAATATTTGGTTGGGTTAGACCAACTCAAAAAAGGTCTTTATGAACCAAATATAAGCCTTTTGCTGCTTTAGGTAAAAGAGAACTCAGTTGGCTTTTTGAACCATTTTGGGTTTTTTTTTTCTTTCTTCTTCTTTTTTTCTTTTTTTATTCTTTTTCTATTCTTCTTCTTCTTTTTTTCTTTCTTTTATTTTTCTATTCTCTTTTTTCCCTTTTTTTTAGTTCCACTACAAAAAAAACGATATCTGCAACGGACAGAATCCATCGCAGATCCGTCGCAAATCAAGATTTGGGACCGATCTGCGACGGATACGATCCGTTAATAAAAAAGGCGTCGCAACTTTCAATTTTGCGACAGGCCGTCGCAGATTGCGACGGATTTGCAACCACTCGGCGGTTGCAAATCTCTCGCTTAAATTTTAGCGGGTAAAGGGCAGCCGTCGCAGATTCCATCGCAGATTTCCGTTTTAGATTGTCGTCACAGATTCCGTCGCAGATTCCGTAGCATATTGTCGTCGCAGATTGTCGTCGCAGTATCTGTCGCAGATTCCGTCATAGATTTCAAATATCCGTCTTAGATTCGTAGCAAATCCGTAGTAATTTAATATTGATTTTTATTGAAACTATTTGTATTATCAATTAATTTTATGAGAACTTTATAAATACATTTGAAACATTTAAACACAATCTAAAAAAACACTAATTACATTGATAAAAATAATTCTTTTATTAATCTTCAATAGAATAAAATATTTTACAATTTAACTATACAAGTGTTAAGAACACTACTATAAATAATCTATCTTGAAAATAACAATATAAATCTTCAATATTAAATTATAGTGCTGGGGCGTTCTCTCTTTATCACGTCTTTCAGATCCTGAACAACTTCAGACATTGGAGGCCTGAATTCTGGTTGAGTCTGCAAGACATACTTTAGGTTAAAAATGCGATTCTAAATAGATATGTAATGGAGTTCCTATCCTACATGAAATTTCTCGTTTTCAATACTCTACCAATAAATAGCAAATAAAAATGGCATGAAATACAGACTGTACCTAGCAACCACTTGCATTATAATGAATTGCATTTCAATGTCATGGGATTTTCGGCCTGTTAAGAGTTCTAACATGACAACTCCAAAGCTGTAAACATCACTGTGGACAGTATAAATTCCAGACTCAAATTCTGGGGCACCATAACCGTAAGCCGTTAGCAGATGCCCTGACAACTGAAAAAAATTCAGAATTATGTATGAAATTAGAAGCTTATACATAATATTAATGACCCGCCGAAGCGCGTTGGCCATGGAATCAGAAGCTCAAAGTTAGAAAAAACTTACATATTTGCTGCTTAGCAAAGTGACATTACTTTACATTAGATCAAGATAATTGAGATACCTGAGGTTATCAAGCTTATTGTTTCCTCTAATTTCTTGGATATGTCCATTGAAACTGTTATTCTGAAGATTTAAATATTCGAGTCCTGTGTTGTTCTCAAGTAACCAATTGGGAAACCTTCCTTTTATTTTGTTGTGAGACAAGTCGACGATTTTCAATGTGGACTGATGAAAGAGAAAATCAAGACTGTATAGTTTGCAGTTACCATGCAGTTTTTCCATTTAATAAATATTATATACCAAAACTATTATTTATAGCTAAAACGATAGCTACGTCCCACAGAATACAGATAATAGAAAACCTAGAATTCCCACTAGAAGATTACAGCCAACCTTGAAAATCCTCATTATATGACAAAATTCTACTTAAACCTAAAGAAGCCAAGATTCACAGTTAATTAAATTAACTACTCAGTATAATTATGCAATTAAATATTAGTTGGATAGCTTAAATCGTTTGCAATCTAAATATTACTGTAGCACATTATATAATGAGTTTATTAGGTTGATGGTTGTGTTTTTAATAGATATTTTAAATTTTAATAATCAACTAATTAAAATTATAATAATTTATCGTAAAATAGTTTAAATAAACTTTTAAATCCAATATATTTACAATAATGGTGATAACTTTAAACAAATTTTCCGACTTCAATAAAACAAGATATATATAACATAATCTAAATACAAATTTAAAAAAATATATATTATATTTAGGTTTATTTAAATAAAAACATGTAAATGCAAATTCAAAAATTAAAATGAAAATGGAGAAAACGAAACAAATTTCAATGAAAATAAATGTAAAGCGGAAATGAAATAGATAAAATAGGAGTGGCAACAAACAGAAAGAGACATTAAATTTGTCCCTTCCACAAGCAGGAGAGGATCAGTACTCTTCCAAGTCCCATCATCCTCACACTATTACTTTAGTTTTTTCTTTTTTAAAAAATAATTAATGAAATAAAATATTGATTTTTTCCCAATATTCACCCACTTTTCAGCAACATATTAAATGTCCCCTTTTTAATTTTTTTTTCTCTTCTTTTCATTGCTAGAAAATATATCATTGTTGCTGTTTTAGTCATTTTATGATGCATTCTGAATTCAATAATGTATACTACATTTACTCACAACAATTCTTCTGAGCTTTAATTTGGTCTCATTGATGTACTATTACAATTTGAATGCATGTTAATTTCTAAAATCCTTTAAAAAAATCTCTAATTGGATCCTAAATTAACGAATTAGTATAACTCAAATATTTAATTTCTAAAAAATTCTTATTATATTCGAGAATTTTCCATTCCTAGAAGATTGAGTAAAAAGATTAATTAAAGTTTTTTTACTAATTAATTAAGAATATTTTTAGATTAATTTATGTATCAATAGATTCTTTTTACAAATGTGTTTAAAGAAATGTTCCACACTCAACTTATAAATTTACAAATTACCTTTTAAGTGTTTTTATCAAAACATTAACCAAGATTTATAATAACTTAATTTTATGTTGTATATTTATTATTTTCTATTAAATGCATGCAACAGAGATTAAATAAAGAAATTAAATCTTCTAGATGTATTATAGATTTATAGTGCAAAATGTACATGCATATATAGTAAAAGAATAACATGCAAAAATAAATTACTGAAATACATGAAGTTTTATCATTTTTAATACTTTGTAGGTCCGAGATTCACAGTTCTCAAGAAATTGTTTCCTAAACAATTAAAAAAAAAGTGCCAGAGACACCCAATTCTTGAGATTACAAATTTGCTGGAGCAGGAAAGGTCAATATGACTCATTCAAGGACACTTCTTTGACAATAAAAGAAACGAGTATCCATCACAGAAATGATCTCAGTTAAAAATGTATAGCATCGTTAGGCACAGAATGTGATGCAGAACCTAGATGGTAATCATACAAGCCAGGAGCCAAACAGGGATATAGGAGTAAAATGCAGTCCATAAAATTAACGAACACGTAAATTCATTTGTTAGCATGCATCATTTAAAGAGAAAGTAAATTTACCTAGGCACCGCACATTGACAATGATACCCTGGCTCTCCAATATGGAATCGACATATAAACCTGAACCAGAACATGTGGTGCAAAGCACAGCTCCTTTGGCCTGCAATTAGTGCATCGAAGATTATCTCCAATTAATTTTTCAGCTAAAGATATACCGATTGGCTTCTCAATTCTCTCTTCTGGTATAGGCTTGTCATAACAGAAAAGAGATTCCAGGCTGCTTCTTCGTCTGTGTGCATCCGCGCTACCCTTGAATCCTTGATTCTGCCTGAAACGTTGAAATAATTCCTTATTTAAAGGATTATCACCCATGAACATAATATACCTCCATACCAAAAAAGAAGAAACCTACTATCAATTATCAAAAGCCCATTCGAATTTGTAGTATTCTCTTATTATTTGATTTAATATCACTTCTTTGATTTCTATACTCACATAGGCTCACATATTGGTCAGACTCCTCCTTTTAGATTGACTAATAAGCAACGATCATTACCCAAATAATAGAAACATATACTTGAGATAAAACATAAGAAACCAGAAGGTGAAAGCACCTTTTACCAATTCAGAAGAATTTAGAATCTGCCAAATGTCATTTACCTGTAATATGCAAATATTGAGAAAAGAGTTGAAGAAAGATCACTTACAGCATTTGATGGAGATGGCCAACAATGTAAGGCTGCCCCAGCATGAACAGCATCAACTGAACCAGATGGGAAGGGAAGTCTAGAAATGTCAGCTCGAACAAGAGCAAGATTCCTGAATAATTTTGAAAAATAATGAATTAGTTACTGGGGTGAAAGAATTACATACATTGGAAAAATGAAAGAACCTTACGCATTTGAGATAGTTTTATCTTGCTTAATGAAATCATAACATTGAAGAAGCATGTTTTCAGAAAAATCTAGTGCAATAACTTTAGAATAGCTCCCAGATTTGGCAAATTTCCGGGAAAACAATCCACTGCCACAACTAACATCCACTATAAGACCACCTTTTGCTGGTTTAAAGTACTCCTGAGCCATTTTGAACTGCATTAACCATGAAACCTTACCAAGTTAGCACATAGTTATGAAGAAAGAAGGAAGGGCAGGAAAGACTTGATATTACTTCAATTTTTTCAGATGCAAATGCCATTCTATATAAATAACACAAAAGATTATCTTCTTATCATCTAAGTTAGCCACAATTTTACAAATCATACATGATATAATAATTTTTTAGCAAACATCTCAGTTTTAACTAGCTTAATGCAATTCCTCCTCCCCTACTGAAATTTGAATTATAAAACAAGCTAAGGAAGGCTTACCTCTTCATCAGGACCAGGAAATCCACTTTGATTAAAATTCTGACGCCATCCTCGTTCATACAAGAATGAAACAAGTGGACTCCTAGCAAGGTCAGCAATGAAATGAGAGTATTTCCTCAAACAATTTCCTATTCATCATTACGAAAACAAAGATTGTAGAATAAAATAGACAACTACTCCCCTAACTAACAGAAACTAAAATTGGAAAACCAAGGCATGACATGACTGTTTATCCAGATAAAATGGCATGCAAGCACTTCAAATTCATCCAAACAGTGCCAAGTGTGACGACACCAATCAAAGCATACTTGAATAGCTCAGTGCTAGATGGTTTGACTTCCGTGTATTCCTTCATTGCAGCAGTAATTGTAAGATCCAGATAATTGTCTTTACTAGTGTATGTTTTGTTGCATTTCTTGAACTTGAAACCAGACCGGTAGATTGCTGACCTGCAGAGATTGTATCTATAATGTAAGACCCTAAATCAGAAAAATAGAAAAAAGTTTACTATACCATTAAGAATCATAACTTACAAATTAAAACCTGGAGGGCCTTTTCTTATCAGAGGTTCATAACAGATTGGACACGCAAATGGGTCAGCCTCCACAGCTTGGCTCTGCTGTGTGCTTAAATCCTGAAAACAAAAAATTCTCACCAAATCTAACATAGAACTAAAATCCAATTAACCAACCAATGAGCATTTGATTCATTAATACTGCATTCATCGCCAAAAATCTAAATGCATTTAGCTCAATATATCAAAGAAGTAGCTACTAAAAATAAATTCATGCCCAATTAAATCTATTGACTCAAAAGAGAAAATGTTTAACAACTTGAGCCCCAAACAATGAGAATATTGAGATTCAAAATTCAAGATTTTTCAGCAACCAAACAGTATATTACTTCTCTACCAAAGATTAGAAAAATGAAAAAAAAATAATTCAGTTGAAATATTTCAGAAGAGTTCTCAATAATGGCACAAAGAAAATGAAGGTCATACAAGCCCAATAAGTCCCGCAGGCCAAGCTTTTACAGCATTACCAATTTCTCCATTTTGCAATGTCAAGCCTGAAAAGTGAGACAAAATTAAAATAGAATAATAATATATGGTTCAATTACACTACAAATCAATGCATCAACACAAGAAAGAAATAAATGACTTGGATTTTCTTACCTGAAATGAAAAATATCCCAACAGTACTGATTTTTGATAGATACCATTTATCAGCAAGACAACCGAGACTAGGATTTGCAAGTCCTAATAGTACTCCACCAATAAGAGCTGCAAATAAAATCATATTAACAAACCAAACCCAAATTCCATATACACAAATCTTCAAATGAAAAAATAATTACCCAGAGGAAGAAAATTCTTGTCCACAAAATTCGATAATGGCTTGGCCAAAGCCAACCCTTTTGGCGAACTTGAAAATTTAGCAGCTCCACTTCCACTGCCATCAGAGCGATGGCAAGCTCTGATTCTGGTAGGAACTGAAATCGAACGGCTGAAATTGAAAGAGATAGAAGAACGAGTATAGAATTGGTTACAAATTGGCCAGCGATTTGGGTACCGGTGTTGGTGAAACGACAGCGTGTTAGATGATTAAGCAGAGAGAATTAGCGTTTGAATAAGTCCCGCCATTGTTAAGATCTAAAGCCTAAAGGTTTAGCAAACTGGAAAAGAAGCGACGAGAGATGATCTGGTATATATGAATTAAGAGTAATCGCAATCACAGGGAGAGAAGATTAATAATTAGCTGGGACCAAACTTGTTATTACGTCGCAAATGCATTGCAGATCCGTCGCAAATTTGCGACGGAAATTATCCGTTACAGATTTTCATCGCAAATGCCGAATATTTTTGTAGTGAAATTTGCGACGGCAATAGACGGTAGCAGATTTCCGTTGCAAATTGATTTTTTATTGTTTTCTACAACCAATCTGCGACGGAAAAAATTTTTGCGAAAAAATATACGCGGGTCTCTCTCCCGCCAAGTATCCGCGCCAACTTTTGCGACGGAATGATTTTCGTCGCAGATTTACTACGGATTTGCAACCAATTTGCGACCAATTTCTCAAAATTCCTCTAACTTGTCCTTCCATCGCAGATCCGTCGCAGATCCGTAGCAAATTTGCGACGAAAACAAGTCCGTCGCAGATATCCGTCGCAAATGCCGAATATTTTTGTAGTGTTCTAGCTCAAACATAGTTGTCTTGTTTGTACCAACTTGGTGTTTTATTAGTTTTTGTTATAGATTTGTGTCTTGTTTATTATGATAATTATTGTTTTATTTAGGTATTTTGTTAGTTTTTATCGGTTTGTTTAGTGTTTTCATTAATTTTGGTAGTTTTAGTTTATTTCAGTGTTTATGTTGTTTTTGATCTAGTTTTTAGTATGGTGTTTATGTTTTGTTGGTTATTGTTTATTTACTTTTTGTTTAAAGTTTGTTTGAAGTTTTGTTTTAGGTTAAAAAGGCAAGGAACCAAGACTGAAGGAAAAATGGATAGTAGCTGACACATATAGAGGACACGGCCAAGTCACTGGCCGTGTTCCATATCAAACTAAGGAGAAGACTAAGACACCGTAGCTGACACAGGCAGAGGACACGGCCAAGTCACTTGCCGTGTACCAAGTTAAAGAAGAAGAGCAAGTCACAGAGAAGGACACAAGCAAGGGACACGGCCAAGCTTGTGGTCGTGTCCCTCCAAAAAGGCTCCAACACGGCCAAGTCACTCCAACTTGGCCGTGTCTCACTTAGTTCCAAAGGAAAAGAAGATTAAAATTAAACAGAAGCAAACACAGGCAAGGGACACGGCCAAGTCACTGGCCGTGTCCCTCCAAAGACCACCAACACGGCCAAGTCTCATCCAACTTGGCCGTGTCTCTCATGAACCAAAGATGTAGCGGATTTTTAAAGCGGAGAATTCATATAAAAGAGAAAAGAAGCTAGGGTTTAGGGTGTTGAGATTTTGAGAGCAGATTGAGCCGTCAAAGAGATTTAGGTTTTGATAACTTTGTTTTCTTTGATTTTTAATTACACTTTGGATTAAACTAGTTAGATTAGATTGTTCATGCCATTGATACATCCTTCTTGCAAGATTTGAACAAGAGATTCTTCAGAAGCTTCAAGGAGTTTGTAATTTGGTTTTGTTCTTGAACTTATTCTCTTTATTTTCATTGGAATTGTATTTATGGATATTATCATGTCTAAATTGATTTCTTTGAATATTAATAAGATGAGTATGTTTGATAGCAATATGAACTAATTTGATCTAGTCTAGGGTTTGTATGGATTTGCTATGATTGTATGAATTGGTTATTACTCTTAACTCAATTATTTTTTTAAGCCTTTATTGAATGAAATATTGTTAATATATAATTGATTAGCCACCAATTATGTGTTTTAGGTATTAGATGATGGATTGAGAGATGAAGTCTAATGCTGGAACAATTCAATTAAGGACTTAGGTGAATTAGAGATATAACCTAGGAAAATATTATTTCAATTTGAACAAGATTATTTGAGAGAGGTTTGAATGCGAGAGCTTATTTCCTTTATTCAATTAATTACATTTCATGAGATATAATCTTTGAAATTAAATTGGTTAAGAGGAATAACCATTCATACATATAAGTAGCAGAGAAGTGCAAACCCTAGACCATTCTATTAAGTGAATCAAAACATCAGCTCAATTTACTTTTATTTGCTGTAAACTTCAATCAGTTTTTTTCATTAGTTAGCAATTTAAATTTATTCATTACTTGTTATTTATAATCTGATAATCAATTAGCTACTTTAGCTTCCTTGTGAGACGACCTTGGGGCGATCACCTTTGCTACAGCTACCTCGTATACTTGCGAGTGACGCTTTGTGGTAGAGTTAATTTGAGCGCAACAAGTTTTTGGCGCCGTTGCCGGGGAAGCTAATTGGTGTAATTGTTTATTAGTTTTAGAAATTTTAGATTATTTTCATTGTTTACTTTTGATTTTATTTTTCTTTTGATTATAATAATTTCTTTTTCTAGAAAATTCCATTTATGCAAGGCAGGAGATCACTCGAAGGAGAGCTACATCCATTTATTCCAGAAATTTAGAGAGTGAAAAGGAGCAGAGAAGAGTTTGAGCTCTACACCGGATTAGATACAGAGGAGGACACTTCTGAATTTGAGTCAGATACTGCACAATCAGTTAACATGGGAGAAGAAAGACAAAGAACCATGAGAGATTTTGCTAGACCTGTCATTGGGACTTCCACATCTTGTATAAGGTTGACAGATGCAGCAAGAAATTATGAGTTGAAGAACATTCACTACAACATGCTGCCATCATTCTATGGAGTTCCAAATGAAGATCCTCTGAACTTTATTCGGGATTTCTACTCCACCCTCAACACTTTTCCATTGGGAGGATTAACAGAGGATCAGTTAAGGATGAGGTGTTTTTCATATACTTTGAAGGATAGGGCAAAGAGCTGGCTTATGATGTTGCCCGAAAACTCTTTGACAACTTGGGAGCAAGTTTATAACAAGTTCATGGGCAAGTTTTACTCTCATCAAAAGACAGCTGAATTGAGAGAGAAGATTGCTACATTCTTTCAATTTGAAGGAGAACCATTTCACGAGGCTTGGGACAGATTCAAGATGTTATTGATCCAGTGTCCACATCATCACTACCCACTTCAACTTCTTAATCAGTTTTTCTACGATGGTCTAACCCAGCAATTTCAGAACACTGTTGATAATGCAGTTGGGGGAGCTATGGGAGAAAAGACAGCTAATGAAACTTATGAGATCTTTGAGATGTTGGGAGCTAATTCTCAACAGAAAAGTGTAAGGGGAAGAAGTAAAGGGGTGAATCAACTGGAAGCCAATAGTGAGATGGTAAATCAGATAGCTGAGTTGACAAGGTAAGTGTAGATGCTGAACATGAAGAACAATATTTCTTCATCTACTCAAGAAGCATGTGGAATCTGTGGAACTTTCGGGCATGGAGCAAACATTTGCCCCTCTGCATATGAATCATATGGGAATGAAGCTGAGCAAGTCAATGCCATTGGGGGATTCCAACCAAGGGCCCGAAATGATCCTTACTCCAACACTTACAATCCTGGTTGGCGGAATCACCCAAATTTCTCCTGGGCAACAAATAATTCTCAGCAGCCTTTCCATTTGCTCCAGAGACAGAACCAACAACAGGGCCAATCCTCAAATCAAGGGCAATCTAAGATAGAGAGTTTGGAGGAAAGTTTACAAGCTTTTATCCAAGTCAGTGCTAAAAATCAAGAGACGACCAACAAGAGGCTGGACTCATTAGAAGCATCTTTTAAGAAAGTGGAGACTCAAGTATGGCAACTTGCACAACAGATGCAGATTCAACAAAAGGGAAAATTCTTAAGTCAACCTGAGCAGGCACAATCAGTGACTGTTCTTAGAAGTGGTAAGTTAATTAACAAGAATGTTGAAAATGATTCTGTGAATGCAGGTGACCAAGAGAACAAGAAGGAAGGAGAACTAGAGAACAAAGGTGCTGGAAAAAGTTCAATGGAGAAGTCCACTTCAGCAGATTTACACAAAGCAAGCAATCCATACCGGCCACCTATACCATTCCCCAGCAGGTTGAAGGATGATAAACCAAATAAGCAATTTTCTAACATCTTCAACATGCTGTCTAAGGTAAGTATTAACTTACCCTTACTGGAAGCAATAAAGAACATACCGGCTTATGCCAAGTTCTTCAAAGACTTGATCACCAAGAAAAGAGGTATGAGCCAAATGAAAAGGTGATAGTTTCAGAGGTAGCTAGTGCTGTTCTGCAGCATAAACTACCTCCCAAGCTAAAGGATCCTGGTAGCTTTATAATTCAGCTTACTATGGGGAATGGAAAGGGGACTGATGGCATGTGTGATCTAGGAGCTAGTGTGAATTTGATGCCTTATTTTGTTTATAAAGAATTAGAACTAGGGGAACTGAAACCGACCAAAATGGTGTTGCAATTAGCTGATAAATCTTTTAGATTCCCGAAAGGGGTTGTAGAAGATGTGTTAGTTAAGGTTGGAGGGTTAATAGTACCTGTGGATTTCATAGTTCTTGACATGGAAGGGAGTAACCCTGCACCATCAACACACACTATTTTGCTGGGTAGGCCTTTCATGGCTACTATCAACACCTTAATAGATGTTAAAAATGGTAAGTTGTCAATGACTGTCTTAGGAC
This sequence comes from Garcia nutans, assembly GCA_947685225.1. Lineage (NCBI taxonomy): Eukaryota > Viridiplantae > Streptophyta > Magnoliopsida > Malpighiales > Euphorbiaceae > Garcia > Garcia nutans. Next base: position 45,149,383 of record CANTUV010000008.1, read on the forward strand.
AAATTGTTGAATTTTCTATTTTTAACACTTCTCCTATTCCTACAACTGCTTTATATGAGGAATGTTCTTTAATTAATTGTGTTGAAGCAGTTGTTTCAAATGATTTCTTGCATGCAGATTCCTCAGATAAATTGAGGCTGACACTGACTTTAGAAGAGGGGGCTAAACTAGTGGGGGAGACCTGAAGATGCCTTAACCCAAAGGCATATGAGAGCTCGAGGAATTATAAGGATCACACTAAAGCACTTCATGACAGATTTATTGGGCAACAGACATTGAGTCCAGGTATGAAAGTTTTACTTTTTAATTCTCGACTCCATCTATTTTCAGGTAAACTCAAATTTCGATGGAGTGGTCCTTTCGAGATAACTAAGGTATGTCCTTCTGGTGCCATTGAATTGCTTAACTCTCGAATAAATAATACTTTTAAAGTAAATGGACAGAGAGTTAAACCATATAAAGAAGGATTTCAAGAAGTGAGAATCATTGATAGCACTTTGATCCACGATCCCTAGTCTTGCAGTGATGTCCAGCTTTATGACATTAAAGAAGCGCTAAATGGGAGGCAACCCATCGGTTTGCATTTCTTTTTCATAGTTATAATTTTATATTTAGCAATTTTGATTTTATGTTTAGTTTAAATAAATGGAAACCCTAAAGCTCTCTTGTATCTTGTCTTTGAACATTTGTGTTTGTGATGAAAAGTTAGGGTTTTGCCTCACCAGGTACGATGGAAGACAGGTTGTCCTTTAACTCTTTTTCTTTATTATTCTTGTTTTTCATTGAGGACAATGTAAATTCTAAAGTGTGGGGTAATCTTTAATCTTTTCTTTAATTCTTGTTTTGTTTGTCTTAGTGTGTTTTATTGTGTGTTGTGCATGGCATAATTGTTGAAAATTTATTGATCTTTTCTGTGATTCTAGCATTATAGTTGAGACTTTAATATCAGCATAGAGATTAGCATTTGAATTTATTCATGATTAATTTTTGCATTCTGCAATTCATGGCATATATATCTTTGAGAACCCACCTGTGTGAGTTTTGAGCCTCATAATTTGATATTATTATCAGTTGATTTTCTTTTCTTAAGTGTGCACCTTCATGATTTTGCATCTCTAGAGTTTGCTTTTGCATACTAATTGAACTCACATTATGATTTAATCTCAAGTTTTAAAATGATGAAGGCAAATTAGGTTAGCCCTTTAGCTTAAAAAGACCTCCCTTAATATTAAAGTCCTTAGTGAGCCAAGTTGAGCCTTTGACCTTTTCTTGTTTGATCAACACAATTCTTAACTTAGCATTCTATTATTATCATCATACCTGCATTAAGGAATGAAGTTTTATGATATGACAATAGGGTGGTTTATTTCAAAGTGTGGGGTAAGCAAGTAAAATTTTTTTTTTGCTATTTGGGGTTGAAATGCATACTTTGCACATTGTATTTGACTAAGAGTTGATTATTCTTTTCCTCTTCATTTTAAGCTAGATGTTTCATGCAAGTTTATATTTTGTATATATATATATATATATTAAAAAAATGAATGAAAAAATGAAAAAAATGATGATAAAAATAAAAGAAAAAGAGAAAATAAAAAAAGATATATATTTATATATTTATATACAAGATTCATATATTTTCTAGCATTAGAGGAATGTTGACTCATGTATTTTTCTTTAAGTATGCAAGTATGTGAAAGTATCAAGGTTGGTGAGTATGCCATTTGAGGGAGTTATGAGTTTCTTAGCAAGAGTATTGTCTAATATAGATACTCCATTTCTTGATGCTCCAGCTTAAATGTCTTTTCTCACACCTTTACCTTAGCCCCATTACATCCAAATGGAAGACCTTCGGATGATTTCTTGAGAAAATCAGTGAGGGAGATTGGATAATTAAGTAAGTTTATGGTAGTATGCAGTCATGAGTGGTTTGAGTGAATTAACCTTTGAAATCGAGTGAAACACTTAGAAGAGAGATAAGATTTGTATGTCCGGATTAATGAATGAGTTAAGAAAATCTTGATTGAAGGAAATTGCAATTATTTATGTCTGATGTCTTAAAGGATTTCATCTCTTATACTGGAATTATAGTTAAGGTTGTTTGAGTTTTTTAATTTATGCCATGTGAATTTGCTTGAGGACAAGCAAAGTTTTAAGTGTGGGGTAGTTGTTTTATTAGTTTTTGTTATAGATTTGTGTCTTGTTTATTATGATAATTATTGTTTTATTTAGGTATTTTGTTAGTTTTTATCGGTTTGTTTAGTGTTTTCATTAATTTTGGTAGTTTTAGTTTATTTCAGTGTTTATGTTGTTTTTGATCTAGTTTTTAGTATGGTGTTTATGTTTTGTTGGTTATTGTTTATTTACTTTTTGTTTAAAGTTTGTTTGAAGTTTTGTTTTAGGTTAAAAAGGCAAGGAACCAAGACTGAAGGAAAAATGGATAGTAGCTGACACATGTAGAGGACACGGCCAAGTCACTGGCCGTGTTCCATATCAAACTAAGGAGAAGACTAAGACACAGTAGCTGATACAGGCAGAGGACACGGCCAAGTCACTTGCCGTGTCCCATACCAAGTTAAAGAAGAAGAGCAAGTCACAGAGAAGGACACAAGCAAGGGACACAGCCAAGCTTGTGGCCGTGTCCCTCCAAAAAGGCTCCAACACGGCTAAGTCACTCCAACTTGGCCGTGTCTCACTTAGTTCCAAAGGAAAAGAAGATTAAAATTAAATAGAAGCAAACACAGGCAAGGGACACAGCCAAGTCACTGGCCGTGTCCCTCCAAAGACCACCAACATGGCCAAGTCTCATCCAACTTGGCCGTGTCTCTCATGAACCAAAGATGTAGCGGATTTTTAAAGCGGAGAATTCATATAAAAGAGAAAAAGAAGCTAGGGTTTAGGGTGTTGAGATTTTGAGAGCAGATTGAGCCGTCAAAGAGATTTAGGTTTTGATAACTTTGTTTTCTTTGATTTTTAATTACACTTTGGATTAAACTAGTTAGATTAGATTGTTCATGCCATTGATACATCCTTCTTGCAAGATTTGAATAAGAGATTCTTCAGAAGCTTCAAGGAGTTTGTAATTTGATTTTGTTCTTGAACGTATTCTCTTTATTTTCATTGGAATTGTATTTATGGATATTATCATGTCTAAATTGATTTCTTTGAATATTAATAAGATGAGTATGTTTGATAGCAATATGAACTAATTTGATCTAGTCTAGGGTTTGTATGGATTTGCTATGATTGTATGAATTGGTTATTACTCTTAACTCAATTATTTCTTTAAGCCTTTATTGAATGAAATATTGTTAATATATAATTGATTGGCCACCAATTATGTGTTTTAGGTATTAGATGATGGATTGAGAGATGAAGTCTAATGCTGGAACAATTCAATTAAGGACTTAGGTGAATTAGAGATATAACCTAGGAAAATATTATTTCAATTTGAACAAGATTATTTGAGAGAGATTTGAATGTGAGAGCTTATTTCCTTTATTCAATTAATTATGTTTCGTGAGATTTAATCTTTGAAATTAAATTGGTTAAGAGGAATAACCGTTCATACATATAAGTAGCAGAGAAGTGCAAACCCTAGACCATTCTATTAAGTGAATCAAAAAATCAGCTCAATTTACTTTTATTTGCTGTAAACTTCAATCAGTCTTTTTCATTAGTTAGCAATTTAAATTTATTCATTACTTGTTATTTATAATATGATAATCAATTAGCTACTTTAGCTTCCTTGTGAGACGACCTTGGGGCGATCACCTTTGCTACAGCTACCTCGTATACTTGCGAGTGACGCTTTGTGGTAGAGTTAATTTGAGCACAACACTTGGGCTTCCAATAATGGATGAGTGGAGTAATATAAATCTTCTTTAATAGGGATAAATCATTTATTACTCCAATGTTGATGTTGTCTTGGAGATATCAAGGGAACTTCAACTACCCTTAGGGTCTTGAAAACATCAACTATCCTTATGGTCTTGAGAACTTCAACTATCTTTATAGTCTTGACTATTCATTTCTTTCTTTGATCTTCTTGCCTTTTCACCTTTGTGATCATAAGACTTGTCAAAAGTATCACAATAGCTCAGGGTAGGTTATTGAGGTTTGTATGCCAATGAAAAGAAAGCTAAAATTTTATAAAGGCTCAAAGGGACAACTAGGGATTGATATTTAATAGGGTGGATACTAGTTGTTGACTTATCAAACAATGCCTAGATCATTTCTCCCTTAAATAAGAAGAGTTCAATTTTGCCTCAAAAGTTTGTCAAAGCATGTTCTAAGACTGACTAAGACCTAGACAAAGATAATTATGCAGGAGCCCTCTCTAAGTAAGCATACACAACTCAATGCTATAGAGTAATTCCCTCATCTAGTAAAGTCATTTGAGTCATGATGCCTAGACACATTAATTTATAAACATCAAGCTAAATTCCTCATTGGTTGAGCACCAAAATGAACAAAGACCAATTTATGATTTATTTAAACAAATTTAAATTTGAAAAACACAATAGTTCCAAATATTAAAGAAAGTAAGATTGAAAAGCAACATTCAAGCTAAGGAAAGTTCATTGAGTTAGGCTTCTTTTCCTTTCACATCTTTAATATCCCCATCTTGAAAGGATGATAAAACAAAATCTTCTTCCAATCCTTTTCCCACCATGAAGGTTGCCGGTGGAGGTACTCTATTGAACCTTGGTAATGGATTGTCTTTGGTGTTGGGCTTATCGGGCTCGGGTAGTTTGCCACTATCGATTAGGTCTTGAATCTCATGCCTTAGACGAGCACATTTATCTGTTTTATGCCCTCGCATTTGATGAAATTGACAGAAGGCCTCGGCATTGAAGTTTGGTGCCAGTGGATTATGTAGAGGTCGAGGAGCTAACGGTTGTAACAACCCTTTCTTTTGCAGCTTGCTAAAAACCCAAGATAGAGATTTCCCCAATTCTGAGAATTGTCTTTTATTCCCTTGACCGGCTACATTAAAATCAATTTCTTTTTGTGTGCTTTGATTGTTAGGCTGGTTGTTCCCTTTCTCATTCCTTCTTATTGAAAAGCAATTCTTCTCTCTTTCCCATTCTTCAATTTGTAGACCAGCTTGGAGAAGATCTTTGAAGTCCCTTATAAGGGTGTGAGATATCCTTTCACAGAGATTGGGCAGGACACCTCTCACGATCATCCTTATTTGATCAAATTCATCGGGCCTTTTCTTGAGCAAAGCAGCCTTGTTTCTCCATCTCTTGACATAATCTACAAAATTCTCATTCGGTCTTTGCCTAATGGACTCCACTTCCATCAAGGTAACTTCCAATTCAACATTATATCCATATTGTTGGATAAAGGCTTTGTAAAGTAGATCCCAGCTCTTTTGTGTTCCATCATCTAAGGTATTGAATCAATTTTGGACAACAGGGTCCAATGAGAGCATAAAGTACCTTAGGGTTTGAGCCTTAGTAGCTCGGGCAGATTGTATGGCAGTGATATATTGCTTCACATGGAGATGAGGATTTCCAGTGCCATTGTACTTAGCAAATGATGGCAGTGATATATTGCTTCACATGGAGATGAGGATTTCCAGTGCCATTGTACTTACCTCATCATCTTGTTCAAATAGTTTGTCTATCTCGGACACCTCTTCGGTTTTCAATTTCTTCTCAAATTTCTTTTCTAAATCAACAATCATCTTTTCAATATCAGATGTCTTGGTCTTTTCAATAGTTGCCTTCTCAACAACCTTCGACTCCTTTTTGTCTTGAGGATCTTGGTAGTATTGGGCCCAATCATCATCATCAATGATCACCTTTTCATCATCAAAAACCACTTCATTAACTTTCGTTTTCCCTTTGTCCTTTGGCTTCTTAGTGCTAGCAGAAGCCTCGGCATGATTCTCTAAGATTTCAATCAATTGGTTCCTCATGGTCTCAGCTAGGGCCTCTTTTATTTCTTCCATCTTGGCATTGAGGGCTTCATCCACCATTCTTTGAATTTGTTCGGGCTCCATTGTTCTTGGTGAGCAAGTGATTGAGTCATTGTTAGATACCTCGTCTCCAGCGTAAGTCGGATTGGTGTAAGCTTTTGAACTTTCGTAATCCAGGGCTGTGAGCTAGAGAGGACCAATGATATGAGATGCAAATGTATGCATGTATGCACAAACAATTAACAAACAAGGACAAATTAGGACATTCCTTCCAACCTTATAACATCCACACACGAATGGCGAGTCTCTTTTCCTAGGTATATGGTTAACCAAAATACCAATGTGGGGTACCTTGCTTTCGAATAATTCCCTCGGACGTTTCAACCAATAGTTATATCCATGATAATTCCTATTAATTAGGTTTTAATCCATTCAACCAACCAAAGTAGCTTTTATGCTATATTGGATTAAAACAAAATTTAGAGGTTTATCATAGATAGATTTCTCACTTGAAAAAGGTAACTAATGGTTCATGCCAAGAACAAGCCCATGGTTAATTTATTCTTAGTGTAAACTGGGCTCACAATTGATTTTTGGTATTTCATAATTGACCTAAATATTTTTGCAAGCTCTTTATAAGGAAAGGTTGGGTGAAAATAGTTTGTTTCTAAGCCCATTGTAAAAGATTTTTAGAAAAATGGATTTTGGGCTTAGCATTTGGGCCATGGGCCAAAGAATTTTTGATTTGTTTTTAGAAGAGTTTTATGTCCAATGACCATCTTGAAAAATTTTGAAAATAGCTTTGGTCTTTTGAGCTTTAAAGAAAAGTTTATTTTGAGCTTACAATATACTTAGGTCATATTAGAAAAAGAACAAACCAAATAAGCCATGATTTAGACTAAGATAAACTGACCATAGTCAAACAACATGCATTTTTTGGGGTAAAACCTAAGGAAAGTAACTAGGCCAATTACATGAGCTTTAGTCTTTGGGTTAAAAGGCTTAGGTTCCCATAGCAAGTATATACCAAATGGTACAAGGCTATGAGTGGTTATGCCATGCTCGATCTCCATACCTTGAGTGAAAGTATGGTATCCCTTACATAACACAACACGGGTAACACGGGCGTCCTAACTCACGCACACAATGCAATCTAATATGATGCAATGGATAATATCATTAGAAGAAAGAAATAGAATAATATAAAGACCAACGGAATCAACTTCTCTTATCCCCAGTGGAGTCGCCACTGTGAGCGGGGATTTTCGCCCCCACTCCCGATGGAATGGTTCTTGCGACTTCGGCACTGTTTAGGCTCAGGGCCTTAGAGAACACGGACCTAAGTCTGGAGAAAATGGAGTCGCCACCCGGACGGGCCGGAAAAAAAGAAAGGGGTGGATGACTTAATTCCTAAGGAATCCCCAACCCCTTAATGGGTTCGGAAAGTTGGGTACGTGTGGGGAAGGTGAGAAATGGTCCAGCACCCCCACAACGCCCGGTTCATTGGAACCGGCCTCCTTTACAGGTCTTAATATTATAAAATTCTTAAATATAACAATATTATCCATACTAAACACAATAATTAAAAGAAAGCATCAATATATTAAAATCAAAACAATGTCCAAACAAAACAAAACAAATAAATGGACACCCATCCAAGGATGGAAACATGTCCTTACATCACATGCCTAGATAGGACACCCACCAAAAGGTAGAAACATGCCCTTTACATAAGTTCTAAAATAGAAAAGCAAATTAAATTACATGATGTTTAAATAATGAGGTACCCACCAAGTGGAAACATACCTCTTACAACTTTTGGAAATCTAAATTGATTGATAAAAGTAAATAATCATTCATCATAAATAAATCATTCATCAAAAGTATTTAAATATCAATAAAATAAACATCCATCCATGATAAATTAAATAAATCAAGAATTGAAATTAAATAGATTAAAGCATAAGAGATAAATCAAGGTATAAGTAAATATGAAATTGAATAAAGCAAATAAAAGTTCAATTATAGCTACTGTGACTTTTTATGGAATTAAAATAGATTAGAGTTTTATGTTTTAAAAGGTTGGTAAGACTCTTTGATTAAACAAATTAAGGTTTGAATGATGAAATCATGAAACTAGGGTTTTAAATACCTTAAAATACTTTAATTTGTGATTTTTGATTATTGAATTTTAAGCTACTGTGTAATTTTTGAGTTTTATGTTTTTATGTTTTTTAATGTTTTAAAAGGATTAGAGTTCATAAAAATTATGGATTTAGGTTTTAAAAGGATTAGGGTTCATTATTTTAGTTTTAAAAGTTGAATTTTGGATTTTAGGGTTTTGAAATTTGGGTCTCGGGTAATGAAGAATTTTTAGGGTTTTAGAAATCAATTTGATATTTTATGAAGTTTTATGAATTTAAACAGAAGGATTGGAGTTTTTATAAGTAAAAAAAGATGTTTTTTAAGACTTTTTGAATGAAATAGAACCTACTTTAAAATCTTAAAAGAAACAGAATTTGATTTTGGTTTTGTTGAAAAATATGTTCAATTAGTGTTTTAAGGTCTTTAAGAAGAAAAAATAACAATTTTAAGTCTTTTTAGAAAAGAATGTCACGTTTTAGTGTTTTAACTTTAGAAAACTAAATTAAAGTTCTAAGATTTTAATTTTTAAAAAAACACAAAAAACCCTAGTTTAGCTACTGTGTAAAAATTTAGAATTTAGAATTTCATACCTTCTTTTGTAAGTTGCTCCAAAATTGCTTCTTCTTGGATGAATTAGCTCCAAAGACAAGCCTTTGTTGCCTTTGAATTCCTTTTCCCATGATGCTGCTGTCCAGAAAAGATTTAAATTGAATTTCTTCTTTTCATTCCTTGATTTGGTTTCAAACTTTCCAAACTCCCTTTGGATTTCCTCTCTCTCGGCCACCCCCTTTTTTACTATGCCTTTAGTCCTTATTTATAATGGTTTAAGGTTATTTATTCCTAATTAATTAAGGTAAGTAATATTAGTAAAAAAAGAAATTAAAACCTAATTGGATTAGGTTTCAAAAATTTGCGTTGAAAAATTTTGCGCTGGCGAAAACTGTGGCAGTGGGCCCGTGGCTAGGGCCAGTAGGCGTGCCGGCCCGTAGGAATTTCCTGCGGGAAGTTATTTCGCCCGCAAGAATTTCCTGCAGGCAAAATAACTCGCCCCACAGGAAATTACTTCGCCCGCAGGCCTGCGGGTGAGCTGCTGTTGGGCCGACGGGCCCGCGCGACCATTTTTCGTTGCCAATTTTTTTTTCCAATTTTGATTTTGATTTTGATTTTGATTTTGATTTTGATTTTGATTTTGATTTTTTAATTTTTAATTGTTTATTTTCATTTTTTATCAATAAAAATTAAATACTAAGGTAAAAATTATTTAATTAAAATTATTTTGGACCAATTAAACAACAAAAATTATTTTGGGCTAAATAAAATATATTAAATCTAATTGGGTAAAAAATTAATGGTCTACAACAATGCTAACAACTATATGTGACATCAAGATAAAAAAAAATTAAGAGAAGCCAAATCATTCTCTGAAAGTATATGTTGAGATAATGTTGCAACTATAAAATGATAAATGTATCACCACTAGTGATAATCCTATCCCCATATAAAAGCAGTAAGTGAACAATAACATAGTTGATACAACAGATAAATAAGGTAGAAATGCTTAGTTCTGGCATTCAAATAATGCCTAACAACATTGAGAAAGAATTGGAGAGAGGAAGATCAACTAAGTCCCAAGAATCAAATTTCTCAAAATATTAGAGTTCTTCACTTACCGCCAAAAAAAGGCGAGGACTAGCGTCTTGATGAGAATAAGACTTATACAAAGAGACAATAGCAGGAAAACAATTATATTCACAAAATAAGAAAGTGGTGTCTTTGCTCAATAATGAGGCAAAAGGAAAGAAATCAAAAGGTGGTACAAATTCTATAAAGATAAGTGTAGGAGCAAGAGTAAAACTATTAAGTTCACTTAATCGCATTAGGAGAATTCATTTGAGAGATAATAAAAAAATCAATAAAGAACAAATAAGGAGTAGAGAGAAATGTATTAAATTTTGATAAAGAGAAAAACAATGAATATTTCCAAAAGTTAACATATCGAGAGATATGTAATTGATTAGAGATGGGATCCTAATATTGATGTCATTTATATTCTACCACCTACAAAAGAACAATAAAAAAGAGTCCTAGATTATAATTTTGTATACTTATGAGGTTGTAAAAGAATAAAATTGCCATAACCAAAGACTTCAAGCGAGGAATAATCATGAGGCTTACCATACAAAGTCTCTCAAAATGAGAGATTATTTAAAACAGTTGTAGAAACACTATTTATGGTAAAAAAGATATTTCGCCCCAAATTTCAGGACAAGTAGAAAAAAAGTTAAATATGAACTAAGTCTAAGATACATTATATTTATACTCAGTTCGACCATTTTGGCTAAGATGTACAAAGGCAATAACATTGGATGAAAGTACCTTGCAGAAAGAAATTAAAACAAGATTGAGTATTTGTATTTCATAATATTATCAATATCAACAATTTTAATGGTATTAGAAAATAGAATTTTGTTTCTCTTTAATACTTACAACTTTCTTTTTATGACATATTTTTATCAGTCCCCTCCTATATTCTTAATGACTTTATAAGATTGTGAATGATATATGAAAAGATCTTTTAGTTATTAACTTTCTACAGTTTATTATTTAGGTATTTTGGTTGTTTCATTCATGGTATTAGCTTTAAAACATTACTATTTATTGTATATATTCTATTATATTTACTACAAAAATCCTCAATAAGTTGTTGTATTCTTTTTATTCTATATTTTGTCAAAGTATATTAATGTGAGATGTTAATTACTTTATCAATTTAATTATTTGTAATATATTAAGTACTAAATTAAGTTGATTTTTGTGGAATTCTTTTCCATTTTTCATTGCCCTTTATATGTATATATTCATTCTTCACTATTTAATATTTTCCAAAGTATATTTTACTATTTGTCTGTCTTAGTAATTTATTTATTTATTCTATTTTTCAATTGAATATGATACAAAACACAAGATTATTCATAAGATAAAATGATATTAAGAGACTGTGTAGTTGTGAAAAATAAGACCCATTTTCCTGAATATTTTATAAAGAAAAATGAAAAATAAAGTTTATTTAGTTAAAAGTATTTTTCATGTGAAAAATTAGAAAATAGCTTTCTATATTTATTAACTAATAGTTGAGTTTTAAAAAATTACTTTTAATTATTTTCTAAATGGAAAATAAAGAGTCTTAAAAAATCAATATTTAATTCTCAATTCAATTGAAACTACTTTTTATTTTTATTTTTTAATATTTTGATTCTTTCCACTTTGAGATATATATATATATTTTTTAAATTTAGATTCATCTATTTTATTTGTTTATATTATACTTTGAAATTTAATAATATTTTTAGTTTCACTTTATAATAAATTAATTTTTATTTTTTATAAAAATACCATTTAATTATGATTTTATTTTTAAATTAAAAAATATATAAATATTTAGATTATAAAATTATTTGTGTAATTATATTTTTGTTTAGAAGTATTTAAAAAAGAAAGTTATTTAGATATTATATAAAAATAGAAAATAGAAATTGAAAAATAAGATTAAATAAACTATTTTTTTTAGTTTTTCAATTTTTTTATTTGAAAAATAATTAAAAAATAAAAATTAAGAAAATTTTAAAAACATAAAAAAGCAAAAAATAAAAATGAAAAACATTTTTTTACAAATAAACAGTCTTTAACACTCTAAATAATTTAAAATATTTCTTTATTAAGTTAATAATCAAATGCTTCTTTGCCACAACAATTTGTTTGTTGCTCGATTGAATTATATTCATTGCATGAGATCACAAATAAAATTCATTATTGTAATGATAACTGTCGAAAATTTACCATTATTGACCTGACTGAACAAGAATGAGGTACATTGATACAATTTTTGAGGGATGTTTTCTTTTTAATTAATTTTTAAAAGGATGAAGTTTTTAGAAAAGACAAAAGGGTGCCAAACTTCATATTATATATTTAGATGTTGTTTGACATAACTTATAAAACTTATAAAAATGGCTTATAAGCACTAAGTACTTATAGGTTAATATGAATTTATAAGTATTTAAAATTTTAAATAGTTACGTGTTATTTATTTTAAGTGTTTACCTGTAATTGATAAACAATTAATATGTTTAATAAAAATAATTTATAAACATATTTATTGTTAAAATGACTAAAAAGAATATAAAATTATATTATTAAGAGTATTTATTAAAATAAATATAGATAATATATTAAATTATTTGATCAAATTAATTTATAAGTCAAGTGCTTATAAGTATCAAAATAATAAGTTAGTTTCCAGTTTATTTTTTTAGTTTATAATTTTAACTTATAAGCTTATAAAATTATCTAACCAAATGTGTTGTTTGAATTTAGAGTTTATAATAAATACATAAGATAAAATAATTTATTTATATTATAATTTAAAAATAAAGTCATAAATTTAAAAATGATGATAATGACATAATAAAAAAAAATCTGATCTAAAAATAAGCACATATATGCAATTAGTGATAGATTCAAATTGGATTAATTCCCTGATATTAAAGTAAAAAAAAAAGACTAATTTTGTGAAATAAAGAATTGAAAAAAACACTTAACACAATCTTAATTTTTTGCATCTCATAATATCAGTTTTCTTTTTTTGACATCTCATGATATCATTACCCTTTAACAAAATATAATTGTAATTTATATTTTGAAACTATAAAAATGGGAGAAAAAAATAACAAGGAAAAATCTAAAATATTCCATTTTACCAATGTTTGAGAGAATGGAGAAAATGACTTGAAAAAAAAAAAGAAAGAAAATAAAATAAATATATAAGTAAAAAATGCATTTGGAACCCTAAAAAATTTATCAACAAATTTAAATAAGTGAATGGAAATTTAAAATGTAAGAAACACCTAATGTACCCTATCATTGTTTTTCTCTTACAAAAATATACTTTGCTTTTTAATGCGTACAAAACTATAACTTAATATACCATTTTACTCCAAAGTTTGAGTTAGTTTACCATTGTACTATATTTTTAAAAATTAAATTATCATACAAGTCAAATAATAATAATAATAATAATAATAATAATAATAATAATAATAATAATAATAATAATAATAATTTTACTAACTTAAATAAAAATATTTCTTTTTTTTTTTTCCTCATATGTGTATGTAATTTTTTTTTCTTTCTTTAGTCTTCCATCCATCAGTCACTATTTTTTCAACTTAAATTTATAAGAAAAAGAGAGACTGGAGACAAAGAGACTGTGAAGGCCTAAAGAAGGGAGAAAGAAAAAGATATAAACAAAATTTTAAATTAAGATTAAATATTATAAATTTTAAATTTTCAAATTGAAATTAAATATCATAATTTTTAAAAATTATAATTATAAAATGACTAAAATTCAGGACAAAAAGCACATTAGACCAAAATATAAAAGGTTAAAAAAATATAATTTTACCTTTTATAAAACATATTTCTCACCTTATGTATGTTTAAAAAAAGGAACAATTTTCTCATCCCTAAAAGAAAAAAGGAAACAAATAAATTTCTGGTCATATTTTTAATTTTCTTTTTTCTTCCTCTAATATTTTCCCTTCTTTTTCTTTTGCAGACACGGCTGAACTTCTCAAATCTCAATCAAAGGAAGGATTTTATAGTAATTTGCAAACTCGCCATTTTTTTTATCCAAAAACCAATCAGATCGCGCCACGTCAACTGGTCATCGTACCGTAGCCAAAAAAATAAGAAAAAGCAAATAATTAAGAAATAAAAACAGGACTTGCCTCCAATAATAATAATAATAATAATAATAATAATAAAAAATAAAATATCCCTAAAATAAAAAAATAATAAATTAATATAAACAGAGCTATTTGGTCTTCTTTTGTAGTTGGTCTTCGGTCTTCTTCCTCCAGACACAATTTTCTGTCGATTTTGCTCTTTTGAAGACTCGATCTTTGTTCTTCGCCATCTTCAACTTGTGTTTGTGTGCACAGGAGCTTAGATTCTTCTTCTTTCAGAGCTTTCTTGAACTCTTTCTTCTTTCTCTCACATACTCTGTAGAGAAAAAGAGGAGAAGAAATGAGGTCAGATAGAGGGTTTGGTGAAGATTTTTAGGAGTTTTTGCTTTTGATTCTTTTTCTATAGCTTATATTGAGAAAAGGGTAACTAGCCATCTGCTTATTCTCAGTCTTGAATTCATAGACAAGCTTTCGATCTCTCTCTCTGTAGCATTTTCTTTGTTAATTTGTTTCTTGAGACCCCAGAACCGTAGTAATAGTTAAATCAATCTTCATATAATAAGGTAAACTACTAATCCTCTCTATTTCATTCTATTTATTGTAAAATCATTCTTTTGGAAACTGTTTTGGCTTATAGTTGGAATATGTGGTGTGTTTTGTGTTGCTTTGATTGTATTGGTCAGAAATGGAATTTTGGGTCTCGGTTCCTATGGAGTGATTTGAGTTGATTTGATTCATATTATATAGTCTTTCAATTTTCTTTATGCGATTCCTGTTATCGTTACTGAAAAAATTTATTTAGTTTTTTGAGCAAGATGGTGGATTTGACCGGAAACCTTGTCTCTGTTTGATGAAAGTTCTGAATGAAATTTAGCTTGTAGACTTGTGGATGCTTTAGAGCTATATTCGATTTCAATTCTGTGATCGACTTATAGTTTCTAGGGGCCCTTCTTGTCTGCTAGATATTATGCTCTTGCAGTCTTTTGAAGATTGAACAATTAACTTCTTATTGTTGACCTAAACATGGTAAGGCTGTTTACGATGCTTAAATGTAAGTTATGCCTCTTGAATAGTTGGTGCGTATTGATCAAAGTGACAAAGTTAGTTATTGTAAATGAAGGGCTATCATAACCTTTTATTCTAAAGAAAAAAGGTTTTCCCTTCCATTAGTAATATGATACGATATTTAGCCTACCAATACGATATTTTAGTCTACCTATACAATTTTTAGCCTTTTGATAAAATCTTTTCCTTTATAAAATTGGTGATTGAAAATCATATATTTTTTAAGCAAGTTTAATAATGGATGATTTTTTATGATATATTTGTCTATCTAAATTATTAGACACACAACATTATAATGATATTTGATTGAAATATTTACTTGATAATTATTTGAGTCATTTTTTGCAAAATTTGGAAAATTATACACCATTAATGTAACCGATTAAGTCCAATTCGATTCCATCACACAATTTCTGATTCCAAGACTGTTCCGAACTAGTCTGTGGAACTGTTATTTAAAACCCTGGTTCTATAGCAATCTGGTACAGTCATTTTCAGTGAACGGATTTGTCAAGCTGTAAAACCCTTCTAATTTTATTTTCTTGATTTGTTTAAGTTCCAGCACTTTCAACCACAAGTGTTGTAAAAACCAGTTCCAACTTAAAAGCAATATATTTATATCCTCATTATTTTTAGGGTTAATTATTAATCTCCGAAGCTTTGTGTATGAATGTTTGATTGGCTTTTGTTGCTTCAAGTTTTGTGAGAATTTGGTTTTATTTTTCTGGTTGTATTTTGATGGACTATCACCATTATCATCACCTGAAACTGAATTGTTTTATTCTTTGTTAATTTGGATAATATCAGTTGTTTCTTTTAGCTTGTCTTCTGAATTTGGATATCATTATTTTAGGCTTTTGACCCTCATTTTTGATACAAAGGGATTCTTTAAGAGTTTCTTCAGAATGATGGGTTCTCAGGGTTCATTTCTCTTTTTGAAGCTTAATTTGTTTTTTTTTTTTTTTGCCTTTTTCTTCTTTTAGGCATATTTACATGTGAATTTAATAATATTTTTGGGTTATCTCAGTGCTATCTTTCTTAATATGTGGCATACATGGCTTATGAAGAACTATTGTTTGTTGTTTTCTACGTTGGACATATGCAAGAAAGCAATGATTTTGTATAGTGCAATTCATTACTGCGTTATTTTTGGAATTGAAAGAAATGTGATTTCTGTGCAATAATTATAAATGCTGTCTTAAGTGGCTTAGTCTGGTGAACGCACAAATGGATAATGATATTAACATTTGAGTTTGTATTATTACTCACTCTCACATATCATTTTCTTATGATACTTGGCTCGTGAAGATCTCTTGTTTGTTATTTTCTCATATTGGGTTTGTGCAACATGAGATTATATTGTATATTGCAATCATTATTGCAAAGTGCTCTCGGAATTCAATTAAATGGGGTTGCTATGAAATATTTATAAGTCTGCCTTAGGTAGCTAGTTGAAATCCTTTTGACAGCAGAAATGCAGGAGGCAAGATAAATTCACTATGAAGTTTGAGATTATATCAATTTACTGGCTAAATGACGAACAACTCGACTTGATTGAATTGCCTGGATATTGTTGAGACGTTATTTTGTTCTACTCAAGCAAGGACTTGGGCTTGGGCTTGGGCTTGTACATGTTTATTAAGAAAGTTAGATAATACTTCAAAAACTATTCCAAAATCATGTGGTGAAGGCAGTACTTAAAAGAGTTTGAATTGTTTCGGTTTCAGGTTTTCTGAAGAGAGTGATTAGTTGTTGGTTTTTGATGCTAAAGGAATAAGTGAATTGGAGGTTTATTTTTGCAAAGACAAAGATGTTGGAAGGTGGTCCAAAGTTTCCTGGAATGATTGACCTCAATCGTGATGTCAATTATCCTGATTTATCACAAGGATTTTATCATAAGCTTGGAGATGGTTCAAATATGTCAGTTGACAGTTATGATAGCCTGCAAACAAGCAATGGTGGAGGCTCTGTTGCAATGTCAATAGAAAGTGTTGGGTCCAATGACTCTCACACTCGCATTTTGAATCACCAAGGACTTCGGCGACGGGCTTCTGACAACTACTCAGTTCAACAGAGTGTTAACCGTAGAGGAAGAGTCACTCATGCTTTGAATGATGATGCACTGGCACATGCACTAATGGATAGTAACTCACCTACAGAGGGGCTTGAGAATTTTAATGAGTGGACCATTGATTTAAGGAGGCTGAATATGGGGGCTGCATTTGCGCAAGGTGCTTTTGGGAAACTCTACAGAGGAATTTACAATGGTGAGGATGTTGCCATCAAAATTTTGGAGAGGCCAGAAAATGATCCTGAAAGGGCAAAGTTAATGGAGCAACAATTTCAGCAGGAAGTAATGATGTTGGCAACATTAACACATCCCAACATAGTTCGCTTTATTGGTGCTTGTAGGAAACCAGTGGTGTGGTGCATAGTTACAGAATATGCAAAAGGAGGTTCAGTGCGTCAGTTTTTAATGAAGCGGCACAACAGGGCAGTGCCACTGAAATTGGCAGTCAAGCAGGCCTTGGATGTTGCAAGAGGAATGGCATATGTTCATGGGCTTGGTCTGATTCATAGAGATTTAAAATCTGACAATCTTTTGATTTTTGGTGACAAATCTATAAAGATTGCAGATTTTGGAGTTGCTCGCATTGAGGTGCAGACTGAAGGAATGACACCAGAGACGGGGACATACCGATGGATGGCACCGTAAGAATTTTAACCTTTTTTTTTGTTTGTTTAAGATTTAATTTTTTCCCATTTTTTCTACCTTTTTTTATGTGTATATTCCATTTTTCATTTTTTATGTGTACAAATTTTTTCCTTTTTGATCTTTTGTTTGTTTAAGATTCCATTTTTTTTCTACTTTTTTCCCTTCTATTAAAACAAGGATGCATAACTGGGGAAAATTTGTCAACCATATAAAGAGATTCATACAAGTATCTCATATGATGTGCTGTCATGCCCATCTGAATATTTATGGTTGCATAAGAATTTGGTTCTGAGGACCGATTCATTTTATAGTTTAGATGTGCTCATGCTCGTGCCTATTGATAGATATAAACATGGTCAGAGCCTCAGACTCGATTGCACTATATTGGTGTAGTGTATATAGGTGATTCAACCCAAAATTTTCATTTTGTCTAGCCTAAGAACAGAACAGAAAAGAAAATTTTATTTGCTGCACTTGCTGGCACAAAACTCCTTATAATTATGCTAATGAACTCTTGTCTCATGCATTTTGCCTGAGATAATTATCCAGTTCCTTCTTTTTCTTCTTCTTATTTTGTTTTAAAAAAAAAAAAAATCAGGCTGTAGCCTTTTTAAGTTCATGTGGGTTATAATAAATTGTGGTTCAGTTAAAAATTTCTCTTACATGGTTTTGACTTTTGATATTACTCTATAAAGCATGTGTGCTCGTGTGTGTATTTATTGAAATAGATTAAATCTAGAGATTAGGTTATGCTTTATTTAGTTATGAATTTCTGGGAAGTTAATCGTGTTTGCTAGGAGATTGGAAACCCTTGTAAAAAATTTGAAACATCAGTTAATCTTGAGATTAAGGCTAAGTTGAGTTGAGTTTTATTATTATTTGTATTCTTATTGTCATTCAGTTGTGTAATTATATTCTTGTGCCCCTTGAAATCTTCTCTTGTTAACTATCCAATATTCTTATTATAATTTTGAAGTTGTACAGTTTTTATCACTTTAGTTTTGCTTATTGGAGGTCTGTGGTTCTGGGTTTCTATATTCCTTTTTTAGTTAAGAACTAATAGTCTGTGATTATAAACTTAAATGTCACATTAGATTCTGAAGTAAAATTATTTTTTGAAACACAAAATATATGCAATATCAGCATTTTGGGAGTTTTTGCACATTTTCTTCCAAATCCGCCAGGATTAAAATTTTCGTACATAAATAATAAGGTTTAGTTCATTGACAAGATATGAAAGTTGAACCAGAAGTATTGACTTTTCAGTAATTAACCCCTGATAAAGTTGTCTTGGTCTTTCAGTTATTAACCCTTTATAAGCTGTTTTTTTGTATCTTTGTCGTATTAATTTATGTTCCCATTTCTTATTTCTTTAAGTAGCAATGCCCAACATGGACTTAAAATCCATGTAAAGTTAGGTTGACTAACTACTAACAAAACTAAAATGGTTTATGATATCAACATCATTGGTACTTTCTTTGTCATGGTCTAGATATTATTAACGACCTTGGTACTGTTGTCTCCTTTCATATTTTATGCTCTAAAGTTCCTGATATCCTATTGTGTTACACATGCTGATATCCTAGTTAACAGATTGGTTATTTACAGTGACCATGTTTGTTATTCATGTATGGAAGCAACTCCATTGCCTGGCAAGAATATGTGTTGATGGATTAATACATAAGAGTTGTTTACAAGGGTACTAAGTGTAGATGCTTTCTTTTTGAGTTTAGATGGTTTAAGCTGTTACAGGTGGTTATGCTGTGGAACTGCCACTGATGAGGGATATGCAAGAATGGCACTGGTGTTTTAACAAGTATTGATGGTTTTTTCCTTCTAAATTTATATTATATTATATATATAAACCCTTTTTCTATTTTAAGGCTTGATAATCATGATTCGAAGACCTGTACTATTGTTGTATGTTGAAGGGCAGTTTGGCATTTGACATCACTGATGCAAAATCTAATTATCCTAATGACTTATTGTCCTTTTTGTTTTTCTGGCTCTTTAGGGAGATGATCCAACACAGGCCTTACACACAAAAAGTGGATGTCTATAGCTTCGGGATTGTTTTATGGGAACTCATCACAGGAATGCTTCCTTTCCATAATATGACAGCAGTGCAGGCTGCATTTGCAGTTGTTAACAAGGGTGCTCGCCCTATCATTCCCAGTGATTGCTTACCTGCTCTTAGCGAGATTATGACACGTTGCTGGGACCCCAACCCTGATGTTCGACCACCCTTCACTGAAGTTGTCAAAATGCTCGAGAATGCTGAGACAGAGGTCATGACCAATGTCCGCAAGGCTCGTTTCAGATGTTGCATGACCTTACCAATGACAGTGGATTAATTTCCTGAAGGGAAAAACAAATATAATAATAGGAAGACATAAGAATAGAGAGAAAAGAAGAAAATGGAAACGAAGAAAAGAGAGAAGGCAAGTGAAGAAGATGTCTTTTAGCTTTGTGTATTTATCAGGTTTAATTTCGTTCGTAAGATAGAGAAGAAGGAAGACGATATTATAAATAACAATTATTTTAGTGTTTAGCTGCTTCACCCTTTTCCTCATCTTCTTTGTGTTTCTGCTGATATCTCTCTGTTAATTTTCTTGTTTTTTCTTTCGCAAGTATTATGCATGTTTTTGTGTACTTGATTCTGGGTTGCTTAATCATGACCATTGATTGAACAGTAAATTAGTATAACTGATCTACCTAATGTGTATACATTTGTCTCTCTGTTCTGAAATCAGGTATTTTGGTTCTTGTTCTTGAGAATTTTTTTATCAGCTGTATTTAATGAGATGTGCCTTGAAAATATCACTATTTTTCAGTTCTTGTCTCTAGTTTTTACTAGACATTTTTTTTAAAATATTAATCTCTGTTTTCACTTTAATCCTTGGATGGTAGTGTTATTATTAGATACTAAATCACTTAAATTTGAAATTATACTTTTAGGATATGATTTTGACTAATATTAATTCTCTTTCATGTTAAAAAAATGTTAAATAAGAAGAATAGAGAGAGAGAGAGAGAGAGAGAGAGAGAGAGAGAGAGAGAGGGAGGGAGGGAGGTTAAATATGATAAAATTTTCAAAATAAGAGTTTTTAAAATCAACATGGTGTGTACGGCTTGGGTTTGAGTAATATTGCTAATTGATCGAACCTGATGAATGAAGAGAAATTTAAAATTGAGCTTGACCGGTTAACAATAGAGGAAATTACATGGTATACTATCTTTTAAGTTTAATTTTTATTTTTATTGCTCTTATTTTTCTTTTACTTTTAATTTTTAGTTTTTCACTTCTAATGTTTTTTATTTTTACAAAAATACTAAATTTTATTTTTTCCTTAACCGCTTTTTCTCTCTCAATTTTCTCTTTTTAGCCGTCGTTTTTGCCATCCATTTTAGTGCACCATTCTTTCTTTGTTGCATTTTCTTTGTTTTGTTCTGTTTGTGGTTTTGTAGGGTTTATTGATTTATTGTTTCTTTTTATTCAACTATTCTATTCATGTTTAGATTTTTTTTTTCATTTTCTTAGTTTTTTACTTTTGCCCTTTTTTTTTCCTCCCCATTTTCCCATTTTCCGTTATTTTTGCCGTTCTTTTCACTGCCTGATTTCATTTTTCTAATGTATTTTCTTTTGTTTTGCTTGTGATTTTTGTAGGTTATTTATAAATAATTTTATCGGGTTGTTTTTCTGTTTTAAATGTTTAAGTCTTCCTTTTCTGTTTATATTCGTAGAATTTATTATCAAATTATTAGGTTTATGAAAAAAATTTTCTATGGGTAAGAAAACAATGAAGAAGTTTGATAGCGGTATGGGTAAGAAAACAATGAAGAAGTCTGATAGTGATGGCAAATCTTCTACTAAAAAGGTATCTTTTTGTTTTTTTTTTTTAATCATTTTTGTATTGTAGTTTTCAATATATATATATATATATTTTAGTTTTATATATAAATGTTTGTTGTGTTTTTTTATCTTTCTCTTTTGTAATGTATGTATTTGTAGAATAAGTATACATGTATATTTTTGGAATCTATATATAACATTAATAGATATATAACTGATTTTTTTTATGTATAATATATTGTAAAGTATATAGAATATATACAGAGATTTGAGTTTATTTTTTTTATTATAGTTAGATTTTTTTTGCAGGTATTACATGATCAGGATGTTGATGTTGTTCATTCTATTAAAATTAGTTTTGAGATGAAGTATAAATTATTAGTAATTTGAAATCTGTTTTTATCTTCGAGTCAATTGGAGTTATTTCGTGAGACACCCTTTGATTTTTTGTTGGATATGCTTCATTTTAGGATTCAGGCTCAACTTATTTATTCTTTGGTGTTGAGGGAGATGAAGCACATTAATCCTAAGGAGATGTTTAATTTTGATAGTGTTGATTTAATATTTAGTGCTTGTGAGTTTAGTTTAATTACCGCGGTGAAATGTGTTGATGATAAGAATAAATTTTTATTTTCTAAAGATGATAATGAGTTGGTATCTCATTATTTTGGTGATAAGGTTAGGATTTCTAAATTTGATATTGAGAATTGCTTTCCTAAAAATATTGGAGATGTGTTGAGGATGCTGTAAAAGTTGTTGTTTTATATGTTTTACATCTTTTTCTTTAATCATCTACTAAGGATAAGTTGATTATTAGGGAGAATTTTGATATTATTGATAGTGGTTATTATTTTGAATATTCTTTTGGATTGGATATTTTTTTTTATGTTACTATCAATAGTCTAAAATAGAAATTTAGTGAGATTGTTAAGAAGGGTTGTGAGCGGAGATTTTTTTACCCTCACTCCTGGTGAAATAGTTCTTGCAACTTCGGCACTATTACGATCTGGGCCTTAGAGAACACAGGCCTAAGCCCAAAGAATAAGAGTCGCCACCCAAACAGGCTGAAAAGAAATAGAAGGGGTGGAAGACTCGATTCCTAAGGAATTTCTAACCTCTACTAGGTTCAGAAAGTTGGGTATGCATGGGGAATGTGAGAAGTGGCCCAGTATTTCCATAACGTCCAGTTCATCAGAGTCAACCTCTTTTTAAAGTCTAAATATTATTAAAATTTTTACATTATTACAATATGATTCATATTACAAATAATTTAAAATAAAATAAAATAAAGAATAATCATATTATAAATTCAAACAAACCAATATAATGAGTACCCATACGACGATGGAAACATACCTTTACAATGTCCAGATATTCATAATAAAAATAAAGCAAGATGGGACATCTACAAAAGAGTGGAAACGTGTCTCTTACATTAATCTCCAAATATAAATTAAATAAAAGAAGCAAATTAAATAAAAAAGATACCCACGAAGTGGAAACATGCCTTTTATAACCTCATATCCATAAACAATCAATCAAAGATTCAACATTCATAACAAAACAAGAAATCCAAACAAATAACTAATCATCACACAATCAATTGTAAATTAGAGTTAAATTAAAAGGAAATTAAGATTAATCATAAGAATTACAATCCAATCCATAAATAAATCTTAATATTAACCCATTAATGAAATATAGTATACGACATACGTGGCGATCTCACAAGCCGATTACCATACTCGTTCAATGAGTTGCCACATTCATAATATAAATTAGGGTTTTTATCCTAAAACTAGGATTTAAACTTTAAAACTAGGATTAAACATGCAAAATTAGGGTTTTATCATCAATTTAGGGGTTTTAAATCTAAGATTAGGGTTTAGTATGCTATTAGAGTTTTGGAATGCTATATTAGTATTTCAGATTGCAATAATAAATTTATAAAGCTAATCGGTGAGGATGACAAATTGAATTAAATGAATTGCATTTTAACATAAATTAAAATAATAAAACAGAAGATAATAAAGTTAAACAATGAGGATGGTCAATTGATTTAAATGAATGAAAACTATACCTACTTTGTTGGCTCCACTAAGCAATTGCATTGATCCAAGCTTAAACACAACCTCCTAGATTCTGCCTTGCTTGCTGTGCAATTTGATTGAGTAAAACCAGTCTCAATGATGTGTCTCAACTTTTCTATTTCTTTGGGTTTTTGCTAATTGCTTTTGCTATTTTGCTTATGTGTTTTTTTGCTAATTCTGGCCTCTTTTTCGTAGCTCATTGCTTTGTATTTATAAGCCAAATTAGGGCTTCCAAAACCGTACCAATCATTCCTAATCCTATTAGAAAAGCTTATTGTTTATCCGAGTGTGTTTGAATTCTAACACAATTAGGACATTTAAAACTGAATTAAGATTGAATCAAGCCGAAATTAAGGCCTCATGGCGAATTAGGCTAGACCAATTTGCCATGAGCAATGGTTCATGGCGATTTGGTCTTGGCCCTAACCAATTTGTCACCATTTCAATGATTCAACTTCTTTTGAATTGGACCAGATTTGGTTTAGGGTTTTAATTGGGCTTTTAATTAGTACCAGTCCGATTTGAGCTTTTAAAATTGGATTGGATTTGATTTATGCCTTTTAATTGGGATTAAACTCATTTAGGACCAAAATTAAGGGTCTACAAGGGTCATACTAAGTTTTATAGATTGGTTGGTTTTCCATTTTCCCTTTAAAGTTGGTTTTATGAGTGTTGTTCATTGCTTAGTGGCATATTTGGTGTAAAAACTCATAATTATTTTTCTCATCTTGTTTGTTGGTCTTATGATTCTTCTCCACATTTGAAGGATTTTGAAGATATTCTTTCACATCCTAGTTTAGAGATATGTGTTTCTTTTTTTCATTTTGTTTTTTATATGCTTTTTTTATATATTATTTATTTTATTTTTTTACATGCTTTTTTTTTTGTAATTGAAATTATGAAATGTTTATCCAAGTGAAGTTGAAATGGAGAAGTTAAAGTTGGGTATGTCTTATAATCTTTTAGAGTATAAAAAGGGTGATGAAGGTGGTGGTAATGTGAATAGGTGGTTGATGATTGATCTGAGCTCGTAGACCGAGCTCTAAGTATAGCCAAGGCTAAGATCAAACCACTTGGTGATCAAGAAAACTCGGTATTGAGCCTAGGATAACTCTACCGAGCTCTCAGAGATTGGGAGATAATTTTCTGACACTGTTGATGTATGACATTGACACTCCTTGAAGATCTACTGACACATCCAGACCTTATCCATTGCTCCTCAACTATAAATAGGAATAAATCCCTATAGGTAAAGGATTTTTTCCTAATTTCATTAGCTCGCTTATTTGCAAACAATTTGAACATTGAATTTGGCATCGGAGTTTTTCCACTGGAGCCTAATCCCTTCTTTTGTCTTGCAGCTAGAAGAGCTAGTAGTTGAACCCGAGCCAAGTGTCCTTAGGAGTCTGCCGCTTTATCAGTGGTACAGTGAGTGTGGACTAGCTAATCCCTGGACAATGGATAATAGGACTCAATACATGACCCATGAGACAAAGAATAATGCCCACACCTCAAACAATAAATTACCCCCACCACCATATACACCTAAGTACCACATAGCCCAAAACACATCCATTAACCCAAACACTTACCATCCAATTGGACCCTCAACGATGGGACACCCACCTTTGGATCTTTAAAAGCTATTCCATTCGTAGTCCAATCAACTCCCACTAGACCCTCAAACCTATTTGCTCCACTGGCTCAGATGGACTTGGCAGTATTGCAGTCCCCAGGCGTAACAAAGCAAATAGCTCGAGAGCTTATAGCTACCCACAAAGACTTTATCACATTCTTCAGGCAACAGACTAGTGGAACACCACTAGAGCCACAGCCATATCCTACATACCCACTAGGCCAGCAAATACCCCTACCCTTACACTACCAAACACCTTCGCCCCCACCAGCCCATACCCTCACACTACCAAACACCTTCGCCCCCACCAACTTATTACCAACCACCCCCTTCACCTGAATTTGACCCCCACTACCTAGCAGAAGATGCCTCCCTTGAGGCAGAGACAGGGACAAGAAAGAGGCTCTGTGCCACTGAGCACTCATAGTCCCATTAATGAACCCCATCAACTCCAACTCCCTATTGCTCGAAGGAGAAGAATATAATGATCTCTCCTAAAAATCTCAATGCTCTTGTTGATGAGTGGATTAAACGAATATGTAGTGGGATAACATTGCAATATGATACAGCCCATCGCTTCCCTTTGTCTGAGGAAATTCTTAATGATGTATACCTAAGTTTCCATATACCAAAGTTGAAGGAGTACAATGGAAGTTCAGACCCTTTAGCACATGTTGATAGCTTTTATAACACAACTATAGTATACTCAACCTTAGACTCTGACCTATGCAATCTTTTTCCTAAGACTTTGGTGGGTAATGACCAAATTTGGTACAAAAACCTGTAACCCAACTAATCCACAACTTCAAGTAGTTCACTGAGCTTTTTATTAATGAATTTGTAGCCTCTATTAACCCTAGCCATACCACTGCGGACTTGCTCAAGATTGTCTAGAAATTGAAGGAGACCATAAGACAATAAATTGATTGGTTCACCAACATTGCTAATGATATTCCAAAGATGAACTTTGAGTTGGCTCTAGAAGCCATAATTAGGAACATCACCTGTGAAAAATTCTCGGACTCATTGAGTAAGAAAGCACCTGAAGACTTTATCGAGCTCATGGTCCTAGCTCACAAATATATCTATAGAGATGAAAACACTTAAGTCATGGCAAAACTTTAGACTCTCAAGCAGAGTGAGGTTGTAGATGAAAACATCTTTATGGACCCCAATGCCACCCCTGTTGAGCAAAAGAAAAGGAACCTTGGGCCAGAGAGGCAATTAGCCATCGATCAAGAAGTAGAGAAACTCTTGAAGGCCGATTTCATCAAAGAAGTCCTATTCCCAGACTGGTTAGCCAATGTGGTCCTGGTAAAAAAGCCTAATGGGAAGTGGAGGATGTGTGTGGACTTTACTGATTGTAATAAAGCATGCCCCAAAGACTCCTACCCACACTTGAACATTAACTACCTTGTCGACTCTATGGCAGGGGTATGAAGAGTATAACTTTATCGAGATACCAACAAATGCCCTTGAAGCCTGAGGATCAGAGCAAAACTTCTTCATCACAGGGAAGGGTACATATTGCTCATGTCATTCTGCCTCAAAAATGCAGAAGCCACCTACCAGAGGCTCATCAATAAGCTCTTTCAAGAGTAAATATGTTAGAATGTAGAAGACTATGTGGATGACATGATCATCAAATCCAAGACCTTGGTCAAATAAAAGACCTTTGCAAAAGTCTTTGAGATCCTTTGGCGGCTGGGCATGAAGCTTAATCCAGAGAAATGTCCCTTCGGAGTTCAGTCTGGGAAGTTCTTGGGGCTTATGATATAGAAGAGAGGAATAGAAGCCAACCTTGAGAAAATCTCAACTATCATGAAGATAGAACCCCCCAAGAAAATTAAAGAGGTATAAAAGCTAAAAGGGCGAATTACTGCTCTTGAAAGATTCATCTCATGCTTAATTAGGAGGTGCTTGCCTTTCTACAAGCTCCTGAAGAACCTAAACCAATTCTAATGGATAGAAGAGTGCCAACAATCACTCACCAAGCTAAAGTAGCTCTTAAGTTCCCTGCCCATCCTAAGCTAACCTGTAAAGGGTGAAACATTGTACTTGTACCTCTTAGCCTCACCAACAGTAGTAGGCTCAGTATTGGTCAGAGAAAAAGATGGCTAGCAATACCCAGTTTATTACACTAGCCATTCTTTGAAGGTTCTTGAGTTCAGGTACTCACCCTCAGAAACGTTGGAGTTGGCCCTTTGAACTACCTCAGAAAAGCTCTTGCCATACTTTGATGTGCGTATTATCATAGTGCGTACCAACTCATTCTTGAAAAAGATCTTGCAAAGGACAGAGACATTGGGTCATCTCATTGAATAGGCCACTAGGTTGGGGAAGTTTGATGTTCTATACAAGCCTAGGTGAGCCATGAAGGCTTAAATTTTGGCAGAATTTATCACAGAATTGTACAAGCAACCCTTTGAGTCTGCCCCAAAGGAAGTCTAGTTCCTTAATGTAGATGGAGAATCTTGTAGTGAAGGAGCTGATGTTGGAGTGGTTCTCAAAGGCCCAGGGAAGATACTTATGAGGTACTCGCCCAAAATTAACTTTTTTGCCTTCAACAATGTTGCTGAGTACAAAGCTATATGCCCGGGACTTAGATAAGCCATGGAAGTCAAACCCAAGCTGTAATGTTTAAAATTTTAAATACTAAACTCTTAATTTAATACTGATAATTGATAGTGAATTGTGATATAAGTGACATGGATAAATGATGTAAATAGTAAATTATAAAAATTTACTGAAGAAATTATTTATTTCTATGGTTTTACGAGACTAAAAATTGAATTAGAATCAAAGGTTAAGAGTGAGGGTGCACCATAGCTATGATGAAAGTGGCCACCCTAGATTAAACCATATATATATATATGTGACAGGTGTGTGTATGTGTGGAAACTTCTCTTTCTTTCTTCTTCTTTCTTCTTCATCCACGAATATCACCACCTTCTCCACCAAAACTCCTTCTTTCTTCTTTCTTTCCAAGACTTTAATCAAAACTTAAGAGAAGATCACATCTAGATATAAGTTTTTAGAAGATTAAGTTGGAAAAGTTGAGATTATCAATAAGTGATTAGATAAAAAGAAGATTTTGAAGAGGTATGTGCTTATGTATTTTTTATTTGCAACTACTTGAATTTCTATGAATTTTATTGTTTAAAATGATTAATTAAGTTATCTTTGATGAGTTTTTACTTAAAATTATTTGATATAAACTCTTTCTATGACAAAGAAACTAGTTTTTGATTCATTCTTATCACATCTTTGAATATATTGTGTTTAAGTTGATGAGTGTGCAAAATATAGGATTTTACATGACACCATGTAACACCCCTTCCCGACCTACGTGTGTAAGCTGAGTAGAGGCGCCACACTTGTTAGTGTATGTGCCCTAGGCCATTTGTTTGGATCTTTATGTTATACATTCATTATTAATAAATGAGGTTTTATTATCATTATTGTTTGTTTGCATGTTACACAATTTTGATATTTGTCCCTGGTTTATTATTGTTATAGAGATAAAAAAAAATAATTCTTAACCAGTATGAACATTGATTTGATAATCATTAGATGGTTATGTGTATAGTGATACAAATCAATTTCATAGATACTTGTTAGAGAACAATGTATTGGATAGACCCATCATGAGATTACTACATGGGTTAGTGTCATAAGTAAATCTCATGATAGTTATGTATTAATTCTTTGACTTGAGATTGTCATAGTTTCCAATATAAGGACTATTATATTTTGACATGATCAAACATTATCCGTAACTGGATAGTAATAAAGGTTATGTTCATATATGATAGAATTTATGTAGAGGATAATGAACAATCAAGATAGAATTTGTCCCTCTCTTTGAGAGAGATATCTTTTGGGCCCCTCAATAAGTGAGACTGTGAAATGCATGGCCGTGCTCAAATGAATTGATAGTGTGATCAATTTCATTTGTTTTTATCAGTCTACTTGGAGATCGAGTAATCATAAGTTTGGACAATATAAGTATGACGTTGACCATGACTTATGTTCAAGCTAGATATCGTGTGACAAAGGGATTAATGCATATACTATTATTAGGCAAATTGGACATTCCTTATATTAATTGGGTAGTTGTAACGCCTTGCTAGAGGCCAATTATGACTTGTTGATTTAATAGAGATTAAATTGACTGCCAATTAATATGGGCCTATCGGGTCACACACAAGAATAAGTTTTGGGCTGGATATAATATTAATAATATTATTATTAGATATTAATATTTATTATTATTATTATTATCGTTTATATATATATATTATTAGATAATATATTCAGAATCCTAATTAGATTTGGATTCTGAATTTGACTTACCTTATCCAATTATATATATTATTAGATAATGTATTCAGAATCCTAATTAGACTTGGATTCTGAATTTGACTTTCCGTATCCAATTTTGAATTGGATTCTGGAGTGATTATATTCACTCCAGACGTTAAGTCTTCTCAGAGGTAACAATAAAAACAAAGAGGAACGAAAAAGGTAACCCTAATATGTTTTAGAGAAAATGTTTTTCCAGCCTTCGCCGTTGTAGAGAGCTAGCACTCCAAACGGTAGCATTCGTGTGGATACGCGATAGAGGGTGTTTCGCGATCGAGGCATCTCTTACAAACTGTGATTTTGAATCATCAACAGGTTAGTTCTTTGAACACTTTTGTCGAATTAAACGAACAGCATGGATCCTGGTGGGAAATCAGAGATCAAATATTTTTCCGCTGCGTGTTTTTGTTTGCAGTGATCTCTATGATTTCCTAACAGTGGTATCAGAGCCACTTGTTGTTTTCGTTTAAGTCGAAAATGCCATGTTGATATGATTACATGAGATATATTGATTTCGTATGGCATGTTTCTGTAAAACCTTAATTCGTTTTTTATATGATGAGAAAGGATTGGTTTTTGGTTTCGTTTCTGTAAAACCTTAATTCGTTTTTCATATGATGAGAAAGGATTGGTTTTTGGTTTCATTTCTGTAAAACCTTAATTCGTTTTTCATATGATGAGAAAGGATTGGTTTTTGGTTTCGTTTCTGTAAAACCCTAATTCGTTTTTCATATGATGAGAAAGGATTGGTTTTTGGTTTCGTTTCTGTAAAACCCTAATTCGTTTTTCATATGATGAGAAAGGATTGGTGTTTTTAATTTCGTTTTCATGAGATGATCACGTATATATGATTGGTTGATTAAAATGATTTTCATATGATGAAAACGATTAAGTTTATATGTGATATAAACATTTGGTAATGATTCTGTAATGGGTTGTACTAAAATATTTCTTTAGAGGGTTATATTTTTTAGTAGGAGTTTAAATAATTTTAACCTCATTATTAATTAAAATTTGACTTTGCATATTTATCAACAGATGGCTGCTAATAACAATTCCACCTTATCACTGCGATCTATCCTTGAGAAGGAAAAACTGAAAGAATGTGGGACTAATTTTGTTGACTGGTTTAGGAACCTGAGAATTGTTCTCAAACAAGAGAAAAAGTCCTACGTGCTTGATGAAGCTATCCCTGACCCACCTCCTGCCGATGCTTCTAATGCTGCTAAGAGTAAGCATAAGAAGCATGTGGATGATTCCAATGACATAGGATGTCTTATGTTGGCTACTATGTGTCCAGGACTTCAGAAGGATCTGGAACACTTAGAGGCTTATGAGATGAGTGTGCATCTCAAACAAGCTTTCCAACAACAGGCTAGGCAAGATAGGTTTAACACCGCTGTTGCATTATTTGACTGCAAAATGTCTGAAGGTGAATCTGTTAGTGCTCATGTTTTGAAGATGAAAGGCTATCTAGATCACCTTGCTAGACTTGGATATCCCCTGAGTTTAGAACTCTCCACGGATTTGATCCTACATTCATTGCCTAGCAGTTTCTCACAGTTTGTCATGAACTATAACATGAATGACATGGAGAAATCCATTCCTGAGCTACATGGTATGCTCAAAATTGCTGAGGGGAATATCAAAAAGCCTACCCAAATATTGAATGTCAATATTAAACAAATGAAAAAGAAAGCCAAAGATACTAAAGGCAAGGGTAAGGCAAAAGGTGCTAAAGGGTCCAAGGGACAAGCTAAACCAAAACCTGTACCTAAGGCTAAAGTTCCTAAGGAAGGGACTTGTTTCCATTGCAACAAGCCTGGGCATTGGAAGAGAAATTGTCAACTCTATTTGGATGAGTTAAAGAAGTTGAAGGGTAGTGCGACTACATCTTCAGGTATTTATGTTATAGAAATTAATTTATCTATTCCTTCTTCCTGGGTATTAGATACCGGATGTGGATCTCATATTTGTACAAATATGCAGGGACTCAAAAGGAGTAGGATGCTAAAGAAGGGCGAAGTGGACCTACGTGTTGGCAATAGAGCAAGAGTTGCTGCTATAGCTGTAGGAACTTATGAGCTTGTTATGCCCAATGGGTTTTTGTTAATTTTGAACAATTGCTTTTATGTTCCTACTATGAGTAGGAATCTTATTTCAGTATCTGTTTTGGATGATGAAGGTTATGATTAAGAATAAGAAATGTTCTATTTTTGATAAAAATGATCTGCTTTATGGTATTGCAAATTCTTATAATGGCCTTTATATCCTTAATCTTGATGATTCTAATGGTAATTATATCTATAACATAACTTCTAAGAGAACTAAGCCAAATGAGTTAAACCCTACTTATTTATGGCATTGTCGCCTTAGCCATATAAATGAGAAACGCATTTCTAAGCTCCATCAAGATGGATTATTAGATTCATTTGATTTTGAATCATTTGAAACATGTGAGTCTTGTTTGCTTGGTAAGATGACAAAGGATCCTTTTACTGGTCATAGTGAAAGGGCTAATGATTTATTGGGCTTGATACATACAGATGTATGTGGTCCTTTTAGCATTAGTGCCAGAGGAGGATTTCGATACTTCATTACTTTTACTGATGATTTCAGTAGGTATGGCTATGTCTACCTAATGAAACATAAGCATGAGTCTTTTGAAATGTTTAGAACTTTTCAAAATGAAGTACAAAATCAACTTGGTAAAACAATTAAACTACTTCGATCAGATCGAGGTGGTGAATATTTGAGCCAAGAGTTTGATGATCATCTAAGGGATTGTGGAATTGTTTCACAACTGACTCCTCCAGGAACTCCACAGTGGAATGGAGTTTCTGAAAGGAGAAATCGAACTCTATTAGATATGGTTCGATCAATGATGAGTCAAGCGGATCTTCCTTTATCTTTTTGGGGTTATGCCTTAGAGACAGCTGCATTCATTCTGAACCGTGTACCATCTAAGGCGGTTGAAAAGACACCATATGAGATATGGACAGGTAAGACACCTAGTTTGTCTTTTCTTAAGATTTGGGGTTGTGAAGCTTATGTGAAAAGACCAGTTTCAGATAAGTTAGCTCCAAAGTCTATCAAATGTAATTTTGTGGGGTATCCTAAGGAAACTAAAGGATACTATTTCTATACTCCTTCAGAGAACAAAGTGTTTGTTGCTCGAAATGGGATCTTTTTGGAAAGGGAATTTCTTTCTAAGAGAACTAGTGGGAGTATAGTAGAACTTGAGGAAACTCAAGTACCACAAGAAATCATTGAGCCGTCTATAGAGCCTATTTCAGAACCACAAATAGTTGTGGAGTCTGAAGATGTAACACAAATCCCTCGCAGGTCTGATAGGACACGTCGTCATCCAGAGAGATATGGATTTCTTGTGACTGATGATAGTGAAGTAATGCTCATAGATCAAGATGAGCCTACTACCTATCAAGAAGCTGTGTCAGGTCCAGATTCAGACAAATGGCTTGGAGCCATGAAATCTGAGATGCAATCTATGTTTGACAACCAGGTTTGGTCTTTAATTGATCCTCCAGAGGGTATTAAGACTATTGGTTGCAAATGGGTTTTCAAGAAGAAAACTGACATGGATGGGAATGTGCAGACCTATAAAGCAAGGCTTGTTGCAAAAGGTTTCAAGCAAACTCATGGTATAGACTATGATGAAACCTTTTCACCAGTTGCTATGCTTAAGTCTGTTAGAATTCTCATTGCCATTGCAGCATACTATGATTATGAGATATGGCAAATGGATGTCAAAACCGCTTTCCTTAATGGAAACTTGCTTGAGGATGTGTATATGACACAACCTGAGGGTTTTGTAAATCCTGAGAATTCTACAAAGGTTTGCAAGCTTCAAAAATCCATTTATGGATTGAAGCAAGCATCTCGAAGCTGGAATCTTCGTTTTGATGAAACAGTTAAGAACTTTGGTTTCATCAAGAATGAAGATGAACCTTGTGTCTACAAGATGGTTAGTGGGAGTGCAGTAGTGTTTTTAGTCTTATATGTGGATGACATATTACTCATTGGGAATGATATCCCTACCTTGCAAAAGGTTAAGACTTGGTTAGGGAATTCTTTCTCAATGAAAGACTTAGGTGAGGCTGCCTATATCCTTGGTATAAAGATCTATAGAGATAGATCTAGAAGGATAATTGGCCTGAGTCAAAGTACATACATAGATAAAGTGTTGAAGAGGTTCAACATGCAAGATTCCAAAAAGGGATTCTTGCCTATGTCTCATGGCATTCATCTCAGCAAGAGTCAATGTCCTATGACATCTGATGAGCGAGATCGAATGAATAAGATTCCTTATGCTTCTGCTATAGGATCTATTATGTATGCCATGCTATGTACTAGACCAGATGTCTCATATTCATTAAGCGCAACTAGTAGATTTCAAGCTGATCCTGGTGAAGGTCACTGGACAGCTGTCAAGAATATTCTTAAGTACCTTCGAAGGACTAAAGATGTATTCTTGGTTTATGGAGGTTTGGAAGATGAGCTAGTTGTAAATGGTTACACGGATGCTAGTTTCCAAACTGACATAGATGATTTTAGATCGCAGTCAGGTTTTACATTCACATTGAATGGTGGAGCTGTTAGTTGGAAGAGCTCAAAACAAAGCACTGTGGCTGATTCTACAACAGAGGCTGAGTATATAGCAGCATCAGATGCAGCTAAGGAAGCAGTCTGGTTGAAGAAATTCATCACTGAGCTAGGAGTGGTGCCTAGCATTGCAAATCCTGTGGACATTTATTGTGACAACAATGGTGCCATAGCACAGGCAAAAGAGCCTAGATCTCATCAAAGATCTAAGCATATACTCAGGCGTTTTCACCTCATTCGAGACATTATCGATAGAGGAGATATCAAGATATGCAAAGTTGACACAAATGATAACATAGCAGATCCATTAACAAAGCCTCTCTCACGGGTCAAGCATGATCAGCACACTAGATCTATGGGTCTTAGAAATTTGTAGGCCTAGTGCAAGTGGGAGATTGTTAGTGTATGTGCCCTAGGCCATTTGTTTGGATCTTTATGTTATACATTCATTATTAATAAATGAGGTTTTATTATCATTATTGTTTGTTTGCATGTTACACAATTTTGATATTTGTCCCTGGTTTATTATTGTTATAGAGATAAAAAAAAATAATTCTTAACCAGTATGAACATTGATTTGATAATCATTAGATGGTTATGTGTATAGTGATACAAATCAATTTCATAGATACTTGTTAGAGAACAATGTATTGGATAGACCCATCATGAGATTACTACATGGGTTAGTGTCATAAGTAAATCTCATGATAGTTATGTATTAATTCTTTGACTTGAGATTGTCATAGTTTCCAATATAAGGACTATTATATTTTGACATGATCAAACATTATCCGTAACTGGATAGTAATAAAGGTTATGTTCATATATGATAGAATTTATGTAGAGGATAATGAACAATCAAGATAGAATTTGTCCCTCTCTTTGAGAGAGATATCTTTTGGGCCCCTCAATAAGTGAGACTGTGAAATGCATGGCCGTGCTCAAATGAATTGATAGTGTGATCAATTTCATTTGTTTTTATCAGTCTACTTGGAGATCGAGTAATCATAAGTTTGGACAATATAAGTATGACGTTGACCATGACTTATGTTCAAGCTAGATATCGTGTGACAAAGGGATTAATGCATATACTATTATTAGGCAAATTGGACATTCCTTATATTAATTGGGTAGTTGTAACGCCTTGCTAGAGGCCAATTATGACTTGTTGATTTAATAGAGATTAAATTGACTGCCAATTAATATGGGCCTATCGGGTCACACACAAGAATGCGTTTTGGGCTGGATATAATATTAATAATATTATTATTAGATATTAATATTTATTATTATTATTATTATCGTTTATATATATATATATTATTAGATAATATATTCAGAATCCTAATTAGATTTGGATTCTGAATTTGACTTACCTTATCCAATTATATATATTATTAGATAATGTATTCAGAATCCTAATTAGACTTGGATTCTGAATTTGACTTTCCGTATCCAATTTTGAATTGGATTCTGGAGTGATTATATTCACTCCAGACGTTAAGTCTTCTCAGAGGTAACAATAAAAACAAAGAGGAACGAAAAAGGTAACCCTAATATGTTTTAGAGAAAATGTTTTTCCAGCCTTCGCCGTTGCAGAGAGCTAGCACTCCAAACGGTAGCATTCGTGTGGATACGCGATAGAGGGTGTTTCGCGATCGAGGCATCTCTTACAAACTGTGATTTTGAATCATCAACAGGTTAGTTCTTTGAACACTTTTGTCGAATTAAACGAACAGCATGGATCCTGGTGGGAAATCAGAGATCAAATATTTTTCCGCTGCGTGTTTTTGTTTGCAGTGATCTCTATGATTTCCTAACAACACTAACCTAATGTTGCTACTAATTTTACTTAGTCAAATTTTAGTTCCGATTTTTACAGAAAAATTTTGCCATAGTTTCGCCTAAAAATTGAGTCCCAAGTGTCGACAAAACTGGTTTTTTCCTAATTTTTGAAAACATTTTTTTTTACACAAACCAATGCAACCAAAATCATTCTTAGTACACTTCCAATAAATCCCCCTTATAACCTCAACTACAACCTGCAAAAAGGATTTACACTTCTAGTACAAAATAAAGTAAAGGTTTATTATGAAATACAGTAGATAAAATATTTGTTCACTATGCAGCAGAAAGTAACAATATTTACAAATTCATATACATCAAAACTCAAGTTTTACAACAAATAAAATTTATACATGTTTGGCAGTTAGTCTTTGATCTTTACGTCCACTATCAACACCTCAAAATCAATACTCGACTTGGCCTAGAGGAACTCTCTGGTTCTTCCCTATCACCTGCGCGATAAACCACAATCGCGCTAAGCCAACGGCTTAGTGGTACAAACAACCATAATATTATGCCTCAATGCAATGCCAATGTCACACAATCAAGTTTCATAAACAATTCAAAAGAATATTATATTTCACAATCTTACATTATTTAATAATTAATCAAAACATTCATGATTTACATTGAAAACAAAGACAAGCATAGGCCCAAAATACACTAATATGTTATTCAAAGTTCAGAGTTACTGCTTTGGTCCATAATCATAATCATCAATACATTTATCCATGGATAATTAACTAGATTTGAGTTTACGACCCAGTCATTTCACTCAATCTAGTTTCAATAATTTGTTTTTGAGGTTTACGACCCGGTCATTTCACCCCAAAAACATCACATTTCACATTTTCTAACTGGAATCGGCTTACGACCTGGTCATTTCACCTATCCAGTGATTCATAGGCATGCCACCAAATTCAGAACTCTAAAAATTGAATAACATATTAATCACACAATTATTTCACTTATCTCTTTATCAATCTCTTTCTCAATTCATTTCTTATTTCATTTCTCATTTCATTTCTCCTTTCATATTCCATAATCAAATAGGCAACCATGCCCCAATTATTTCATTTGCATTGTCATAGCCAACCACAATGGCTTCATGTTACATCATATCTCAATTCACATTAAGGCAATTCATCATTAAAGTATTCATAATCAATTGCATTGAACATACATTTCATAATTCATCATATCATCATATCTTTCACATTTTCAACATACATTCCACAAAGTTCACTTTATGCAAAACATAACATTATTAATATGTATCAACAATGCAATAGATCACTTAACACATTTACAACCAAATATGTATTAAGTATCAAAATCATGTAAGTGTATGCAACTATGTAGTTTGTACTTACCTTAAAACCAACTCACACCAATCTATACACTTACTCTTCCAAGAATCCTCAACACTTAGATTAGGGCAATTCAACCTCTTCACAACCTAATCCAAAAGGAGTATTAGCAAAATGACCATATGAATAGTAAATTCTGGTTTTGGACTCAACTTAATCCTTATTTTGAAAAATTGTATAAAATAATCTACTTGACTAAAAATTCTAAAATTTTTACAGAATTTAGTTTTACATATTAAAATCATTCATTTAAAATTTTAGATCAAACTGAACACAAAATCTTGGTCAAATAGTTCACCCAACCAGACTGCTCCAATTGCCCTGCATCTTGGCAGCAGTTCTGAACTTTGTGAATTCTGCAAATTAAATTCAATCAACATGGTTCCAAATTATTTTTCTCAAATACTAGACTACAACATATCCAAAATTCAATTGGATATGATTTTTCTACATTTTATTAAAAATCCCGAAAGATAGTTGTCTCAGTTAAGGTACCTGCTGGAACAAGTCTAATAAAAATAATCTTTCCAAAATCATAACCATTCCAAAATCAAATCAACATATTTTTCAGTCATTCTAGACTCAAAGAGGCACAACATATCAAAAATTCACTTCAAGAACATTTTTCTATATTTAATTAAAAATCATACAATTCACAGCCTTTACTAATTGTAAAACAGAAAAAATTTCACTAAACACAACTCTTACTCTTCCATCACCAACACCAACCTAACTTCTTATCTTTAATTCCATTTCAACACTTTTACACACACCATACACAAACACACTCCAACCATCAACAACACTCGATCAAACTCAAACAAAATTCCAAATAGAACAAGAGAAATCAAGAGAAAACTTACCAAAAATGATAAACTTCTTGAATTTCTAACTTGTTTTCTTGAAATCTTCCTTCAATTTGAAATTTGGAACTCAAAACAACCTCTTGCTCTCTTGTCTAGGTGATACCCGGCCACCCAAAAGAAAAGAAGAAAATGAAAGAGACAAAAGAAGCAAAGTCAAATTTCCCCTCTCTTTAAACCTCCACCAAGCAATTTAAAAAGGAAATTACCTAAATACCCTCTTCTATACAATTAAACTCCCTTTCACATACTTGCCCTTTTTAGTAATTTCATACATAACCAAAATAAATATCTTCTTCCTTTGACCATCCATTTGACTTGTGTATATGTTATATATATATCCATATATACAACATATACACTCCTTTTTAAATTATTTTCTCTTTCCAATAACATATACATTTTAATTCAAATAAAACAATAATTATACTAAAACTTCTAGGGCACATTTTGGGATATTACACACCACCAGTGACACGGCAATGTCACTAGGCGTGTCAATGATACTATGTTTCAATATTGAAGACACGACCAGTAACATGCCCGTGTCGTTGGGCGCGTCATAGCTACTGTGATAAAAGATAAATAATACGGCTAGTGACACACCCATGTCGTTGGGCGTGTCGTAGCTACTGTAATGCAAGTTAAATGACACGGTTATAAATATGCCCGTATCATTGGGCATGTCAAAGCTTCTGTAAGAAATTTCAAATAACACGGCCAATGACACGCCCATGTCATTGGGCGTGTCACTTAAAGAAATTGCCCAAAATAATTTTTTGCTTTGTAATTTTATTTGTAATTCTAACTATAACAATTATAAGTCCTCAAAGTGTGAAGGATTTCTTTTTGAAGTCAACCATAACAAGCAGTGTAACAGATTTAATTGAATGTATTATAAAATATGTGTGATACCAAGAGTTAATCAAAGAACTATTCCATTGAAGTGTTGTGCATGATTTAATGTTAATTAATAACTACTGAATTGTCTAAATTATACTGATTTTAGATTTAGTTTGGGATTGAATGGCTATTCAAAGGGAGGATATCCAAGGTGATAGTGGTGTAGACCCTTAATTTTTGACCCAATCCGGTTCAATATATTTTAATTAGTCCAAAATAATTTTTGTGTCGTCCAATATATTTTAATTAGTCCAAAATAATTTTTGTTATCTTAATTAAATAATATTTGCTTTAGTATCTAATTTTTATTAATAAAAAATAAAAAATAAAAATAAAAATAAAAAAATAAAAATAACAGCGACGAAAAAAGCAGCGGTGAAAAAAATCGTCGCCGAAGAGCTGCGGCGAAATGGCCTTTAGCCATTTGGCCCATAGATTATTCCTGCGGGCGAAATAGCCCGCAGGCCAATTTCGCCCTGTGGCAGCTTTTTCGCCAGCGCAATTTTTCCGCAGCAGTTTTTTTTCCTCGGCAAAATTTTTTCAACGCAAATTTTTCCGAAACCAAATACAATTAGGTTTCAGTTTCCTTTTCTTAATTAATGTTATGTTCCGTGAATAACTAGAATTAATAAAAAAAAATTCTTCTATAAATAAGACCAAAAACAACAGAAAAATTTGATGAGAAATTGGGGGGAAAAAAGGAAAATTGGATCGGATTTGGGAGGAGAAATTGGGACCGAAATTGAGAAGGAAAACTTTGAATCAATCTGATTTTTTGAGAGAGCAAACAAACAATTCAATCCATCAAAGGCAGCAAAGCTTGTCTTTGTTCTTGTTCATCCAAGAAGTGATTTTTGGTAGAATCAACAAACGAATGTATGAATTTCTTTATTTGTTTCTTTAATTCACAGTAGCTTCATCATTCAAAAATCTTAAAAATTGTTCCTGTTTCTTCCAAATAAAAAAAACCTAAGAACCATAATTCACCTTTTCTAAAGTTTAAAAACCTTAATTCATTGCTTTATTTTCCAAAATGCTTAAAATTGTTGTTTTTGTTTCTTCAAAATCTTAAAACCCTAATTGAACCTGTTTCTTTTCAAAATCATAAATTTGAATCTGTTTCTTTCCAAAAACCCTAAAAAACATCTTTTATGTTTTTATAAACTTTAAATCTTTTTGTTTATTTTCATAAAGTTTCATAAAATTATCAATTTTCATAAAGAAGAGGATAAGGTCCAATTAAAATAGCTGAATTTTTTGCAAAGGAAGAACAAAAAGAATGAAACATTAGAACTATCAAAAGAATGATGACGCAAATGACAAAAGATCAGTCTAGCATGAAGAGCTAAAGCCAATATAAGACCTAATCTCTAATGGATGAAGATCCAGTTAAAGGACGAAGATCCACTTTCAAGGGTGAAGACCCGATGTCCAAAGGATGAAGATCCAATTTCAAAGGGTAAAGACCCAAAGTATAAAGGATGAAGATCCACTTTCAAGGGTGAAGACCCAATCTCCAAGGATAAAGATCCATTTGCAAAGGTGAAAACCTAATCTCCAAGGATGAAGATCCATTTGCAAGGGTGAAGACCCAATCTCCAAAGATGAATATCCATTTGCAAGGGTGAAGCCTGATCTCTAAGGATGAAGATCCGTTTTCAAAGGTGAAGATTCGATGCTAATGATGAAGATCCAAGGTCCAACGACGAAGATCTATTCTGAGGGTGAAGAATCACCATGCATAGAGAACCGGAGCAGTTAGACTTCTCAACTAAAAAGTTAGTCAAACTCATTCTCGAGTCCAAGTACCCTAAAATCAAGTTCAATCTCGGATCCAAGTACCCAAATCCAATCCAATCTCTGGTCCAAGTACCCAAATCAAATCAGTCTCGGGTCCAAGTACCCAATCTCGGGTCTAAGTACCCAAATCAAATTCAATCTCGGGTCCAAGTACCCAATCTCGGGTCTAAGAATCCAATTTCGAGTTCAAGTAACCAAATCAAATCAGTCTCGGGTCTAAGTACCCAAATAAAATTCAAATCTCAAGTCAAAGTACCCAATTTAGGATCGAGTATCCAAATCTAGTTTAGGATCGAGTATCCCAATCCAAGTTAGGATCGAGTATCCAAATCCAGTTTAGGATCGAGTATCCAAGTCCAGTTAGGATCGAGTGTCCCAATCCAATTTAGGATCGAGTATCCAAATCCAATTTAGGATCGAGTATCCAAATCCAGTTAGGATCGAGTATCCAAGTCCAATTTAGGATCGAGTATCCAAATCCAGTTTAGGATCGAGTATCCAAATTCAGTTTAGGATCGATTATCCGAATCCAGTTTAGGATCGAGTATCCCAATCCAATTTAGGATCGAGTATCCCAATCCAGATAGGATTGAGTATCCAAGTCCAGTTAGGATCGAGTATCCAAATTCAATTTAGGATCGAGTATCTGAATCCAGTTAGGATCAAGTATCCAAGTCTAGTTAGGGATCGAGTATCCAAATCTCTCGAGTCTAGAACCCAAAATAAATTCAAGTAACCATCTCATCAAAAATTAGGTCTTATTACTTTTCACTCACTTTCACTAAAGTCTCAGATCATTCAAGCAGGTGGCAAACTGTAGACCTTTAATTTTTAACCCAGTCCGGTCCAATATATTTTAATTAGTCCAAAATAATTTTTGTGTTCTTAATTAAATTATATTTGCTTTAGTATCTAATTTTTATTAATAAAAAATAAACAATAATAATAATAAACAAAAAAATAAAAATCGGTGGCGAAAAAAATCGTCGCCGAAGAGCTACGGCCAAATGGGCTTGGGCCATTTCGCCAGCAGGATTTTCTTGCGGGCAAAATGGCCAAAGCCATTCCCCCCCCCCAATTTCGCCCTGCGGCAGCTTTTTCGCCAGCGCAATTTTTCCGCAGCAGTTTTTTTTCCTCGGCAAAATTTTTTCAACGCAAATTTTTCCGAAACCAAATACAATTAGGTTTCAGTTTCCTTTTCTTAATTAATGTTATGTTCCGTGAATAACTAGAATTAATAAAAAAAAATTCTTCTATAAATAAGACCAAAAACAACAGAAAAATTTGATGAGAAATTGGGGAAAAAAAGGAAAATTGGATCGGATTTGGGAGGAGAAATTGGGACCGAAATTGAGAAGGAAAACTTTGAATCAATCTGATTTTTTGAGAGGGCAAACAAACAATTCAATCCATCAAAGGCAGCAAAGCTTGTCTTTGTTCTTATTCATCAAAGAAGTGATTTTTGGTAGAATCAACAAACGAATGTATGAATTTCTTTATTTGTTTCTTTAATTCACAGTTGCTTCATCATTCAAAAATCTTAAAAATTGTTCCTGTTTCTTCAAAAAAAAAAAACCTAAGAACCCTAATTCTCCTTTTCTAAAGTTTAAAAACCTTAATTCGTTGCTTTATTTTCCAAAAAGCTTAAAATTGTTGTTTTTGTTTCTTCAAAATCTTAAAACCCTAATTGAACCTGTTTATTTTCGAAATCATAAATTTGAATCTGTTTCTATCCAAAAATCCTAAAAAACATCTTTTATGTTTCTATAAACTTTAAATCGTTTTGTTTATTTTCATAAAGTTTCATAAAATTATCAATTGTGTTTTTCAAATCCTAAAACCTAATGCATTCTCTGAAACCCTAATTATAAAATTCTAAAACCCTAATTCAACTCCAAAACCCAAAATAGTAAACCCTAAACTAGCTAACCTAAACCTTAAAGTTTTCTAAACCCTAATCCTTTAAACCTTAAAACCCTATAAACATAAATATTAAAATTCAAACACAGTAAGCTTAAAAACTATAATTCAGTAACCGTAAATCATAAATCCAATGTTTAAAAGTGTCTAAACCCTAGTTTCATGATTTCACTTCTCAAACACTAATTTGGTTAATCAAAGAACTTTATCAACCTATTAAATTCTAAAACCTGGCTCCAAATCAATTCTTTTAAAATTTACAGTTTCCACTCTGTGTCATCATACTCAGTGGGCATTCATGCCATAGTAGGCCAATGGCCAAAATTTTATATAGTGGGCATTAAATTGCCAACAATGACCCGTTATCCAAACCTAGAATCTGAGTTCAGTGTGTATGGGCATAATTAAAGAAGTTATCTACATTGAAAATAATGTGCTATATGGATATTGTTGAATTAACCAATTCTGAATTAAATTGTGTTTAGTGTTTAAAGTTTAAATGAATTTATCAATTTCTTTATTTATTATTCTAAAAGTGATATTTCCCATTGTTTCTAAATCATTTTATGTATGGTTCTCTTTTCTTTAAATTTTCTTGCATATCATGAATACATAAGTACCACTAAGCTTTGCTTAGCATGTTGAACTATTTTCTGACGCACAGATCAAACAAGAAGAGTCTATACTGCAAAGTGAGAGATATACATATTCCTGGTCAACTGCATCACAAAGGTTCAATGAACAGTATTATAAATATTATATTTTGTATAGTTCACATGGCAATTCTTTATACTTTTATATGACAGTTGTATAAGTTTGAGAGTAGTTTGCGAATTATAATAATGTAAGTTAATAATAAGAGTTCTTTATAGATTAACATATATATGTTTGTGATATAGGTTTGGTTATAGTAGTTCTTTTGGAAGCTTAGCAACTGCTTTAATACATAGAAGTATTTTGGTTAAATTTTTGTGATACATATGTGTGAACCTCGGTTTTCCACCCGAAAAGGATCCGGGTGAAAGTTCACTCGTTGTCAGGAGTCGCCACTCAGTTTATTTTGTTCGAAGGGAAAAACTAAGAAAACCCTTATTTGACTCCAATAACTTGTCCAATGTAAAGGTTTCTAGTCTGCGAACCCAAGGAGGATTCGGGGACTATGTCATGTATTCGACTAACTTTGTAATAATAATAAATAAAAAAAAAGAAATAAACACAAAAGGGATGAAGAAAAGAAAAACAAACAGATTGTTAATAAATAGCGGACTTGCTACTTGGGGTGAATCCCAAATATGCCTACATACTCCCGTTTGAATGGAAGATCAAAGCCCATGTAGTTCGGAAAAGCCTA
The DNA here is from genome assembly GCA_947685225.1 of Garcia nutans. Lineage (NCBI taxonomy): Eukaryota > Viridiplantae > Streptophyta > Magnoliopsida > Malpighiales > Euphorbiaceae > Garcia > Garcia nutans. Next base: position 45,193,598 of record CANTUV010000008.1, read on the forward strand.
TTTAAAGGCGATGAAATTTATGCTTCATGCATGTGTGTGTGTATGCTTCGTGCATTTGTCGGGCTTTTTGCCAAATTCGTGAGATTTAGCACTTAGTGCAAAAATTGTATAATTTCGGGTACTTAGTACCAAAAGAGTTCGATTTAGGCTTCATGCCAAAAGTTCATTTTAATGGTGCCGTTTAGGTACTTAGTACCAAAGAGATGCAATTTAGGCTCCGTGCCAAAAAGGTTGATTTTATTTACGGCTTAAAGCCGAAAGGGTGATTGATTAGTCCATTAGGCCCTCAGACCTAAAAAGATTAGGTCTTTGACCGAGAAGAAAATAAGAAGAAGATTAGAATGCTTATGATATGTTGGAATTGACCAAAGATGAATTATGATATTACCTTGATTAGAATTTTTCCACTTCTAAGTTCCAGATCTTGTTTCCTTGCACTTTTGAGTATGATTCTTGCTTTCTACAACACAATATTAGAAATACTTAAGCATAAAAATTTCGTCAGCATCTGGGCGTAGGAAGTCCCAAAAAGTTTTCTTTTTTTTTTTTCTGAAAATCTGAAGCCTATTTATAGGCAAAATCGGGCTGGACGGCAGCCGAGCCACGGTGAACAGCGGCCGAGCCGCCGGCACTACGGCGGCGGCAGCTGGCCGCCGGAAGCACGGCGGCCGGGCCGCCGAAAGCACAGCGGCCGGACCGCCGTGGGAGGCGGCTGGGCCGCCGTCCTGGCCCACCGCAACACGCGCTATTTCCGTTAAAACTGACTTTCTGGGAGCCACGGGCCTCCAAAAATTATTCCGGGACCATATCCGTGATCCTCACGTCGTCCCGGACATTTCAAGTACCATGAAGACATACTTTCGATGGACTTTTACCGTGGACCCCCGGTCCGGCCTGGTCTGAGAAAATTGGCTTTCCGAGCCCCAAAATTCGAGTGTTCACAATTGCCCCCCACTGGGGTCCATAAAAATTATTTATGGAACTCAGTGGTCTTCTGAAGAGCGAATTTTGAGCGAGGTGCAAAAAGACCCGCATTTTCATATTTTTCTATAAATAGGCTCATTTCATTCAATTTTCATTTGCTTTCAATCATTCTTCTTCTTTCACTTCTTTCAAATTTTCTCTCGACGATGGATTTTACCGGCTTTGAAGACCTCGAAATCCCACTCCCTCCCTGCAATCTTTTACTTGAGGAGGAGAAGCACAGTTCTCGGACCGGCTGCCATGAGGTGAGTACTTTTCGTTTGTTCATCTAGTATGCATGCTTAGGAATTTTATTCATTTCCAGTAAGGAACTTAGAAATAAATTTTAGGAATATTTCCTTTACATGTACTAGTAATGAATTAGGATCTGTACCAGGCTTCATTATGTTCTGCCATCAGTAATTATTTCTAGTAAAGAACTTAGAAATAATCCTTTAGGAATCCACACCCGGCTGGGGAAATAACTTAAATCTTTTCTGAATTTGTCCAACTTTTCTGATTGATTTTTTTTTATTTTTAGGACTCTACAATCAAGATATCTATAGCTGAGCGTCCGATGGTCACCATTCCGGCTTACATTTTTGATGCCGGGCACCCAGTGGGGGATCTTATCAGACCTGCTTTCCTCCACCATTTGAGGGCTATAGATGTGGGCAGAGATATCCACCGGGATTTGATATGTGCTTTAGCCGAGCGCTGGTGGCCTACCACTGACACTTTCCATTTTTCTTGGGGGGAGATGACAATGACGCCGACTGACTTTTCCATCATCTCTGGGATTCCCTTTGGCGTTGAGATGGTGGAGTCCTATGATGACTGGCGGCAGGACATTTCTTCAGCCGACATGATTACTTTGATCGGGGTTGACTATCCTCGATATCAGGCGCCTCGCTGCATTCAGCGGAGGTGGCTTGTGGAGCAAGCGCCAGGTATCTACACTGGTTACGAGATAGGCAACCTTACTGCTGACCAGGCGGCCAGGTTTACCTTGCTTCTCCTATTTGCTAGCTCCTTCTTATCAAACAGGAAAGATGCAGTGAGTCTCAATGTGCTGAAGAGCCTACTTGACCTGACACGGCTTCATATATATGATTGGGCTAGCATGATGCTGTGTAGGTTGTATGACGACATGTCTGACCTCTGCTATACCCATATTGCTCCCTGTGGCTTGTATTACTTCTGGGAGGTAATGTAAAGAACATTTCCCCTCTCTTTATATATGTTGACATACACCAATTCTGATATATATATATATATATATTTTTTTTTTCAGACTTGGGCTTATGAGTACTTTCCTGGCATCGCCCCTTTTCTTCGCGAGATACCTGCCCCCGCCGATCCTCTTTCCCCCATTGCTTGGAGGTGGTATAGAGAGAGGGTAGAAGTACCAAAGAGGAAACTTCCCATTAGAGGGCTGAGATCATTCTTCGACAGCTGCCCAATGGACTCAGTAAATGCTTTATCGTCATCTTTTTTATTATATTAGAGAAAATGATTCACTAATATAACAAATTTTTACAGGTTGCATCTGAAGTGATGTCTCACCGACTGGCAGAGTGGATTGCTCAAGATTACAGCTTTCGGCGATCAGAGTTTCTGACTCGCCGTCGATTCATACTTCCCCATCCAGAGTTTCGACGGTATTATCTCGCCGAGAGGGTAATTTTCCAGATTGCCGGTTTCCGTGCAGTTCCCATGGATCCTCCTGATGATATGCTATCTTCGACACTTCTGCCTGTTACTGTGTCCCAGTATGAGGGCGAACCTTTCGAGTCGGCTTATGCCCCGGATGAGGATTATGACTTCTACTGCCTTCATCGACTGATGCCATGCATTGGGACACGATTTGATTCTGTACCACCTTATCGGTCTTCCCACTCTTCGGCTCCCACTTCTGGCACTTCGAGAGACCATCCTTCTCCCGACCGGCAAACTGACAGACCCTCTTCCTCTAGGGCTGAGACTTCCGATTTCGGGGCTGGACCATCACACACTGGAGGAAGCAGCAGCTCATCTCATTTGAGGCCTCCCGCATCCGTCCTTACAGCTATCGGCCAATTTGACCCTATTTTGGCCGACTTGAGGCTGCCTTATGCTGCTCGTTATCATGCACCTGGTGGTTGGGTGACCCGACCAATTAGTGCAGAGGGTGCATTATATCGGAGCTTTGCTCATGTCACTCAGGTATATTCTCATAGAACTTTTCATGAAAAGGATTCATAAAATTCTCTTGAGATTGATTGTGATTTTGTCTCTTTTACAGGTACCAGAGGGCCTGATCACGGAAATGGCGGCACTGATTACTGCTTTCTCGGATGAACCGTCTGGTGCTTGGACTGAGGCTGCTTACGAGAGGCAGAGCAGGCCGCAAAGACGAAGAGGCCGGCGCTGATTGATTTTTTTTTTATACTTGTCTTGAACTATGCTTGCTGTATTTAAACTATTCCCCTTTTGTACTTTGTACCTTTCATGTTTTTTCTGCTGTTATCTGAACTTATCTGTAAACATGCACTTATTTGTTAGTATTAACAGCACATATGTATGCATGATGCTTTTTCTTTTTAGAAATCTATTTTAAAAATAAATCCCTGACACAATCCCAAAAAATAGCACATAACAGGGCCTAAACAGGGCCAAAACATGAGAATTTTTACAAAACATCAAAAAAAAGGCATCAGGACGGTCGGTAGCGGCGGCCGAGGCGCCGTGCACGGCGGCCGAGCCGCTGCCCGGGCCAGACCAGTATAAAAATCAAGGTTGTCTTACATCTGTGGGCCAGAAAGCAATCCTCTTACTGAAAGATCTTATATATATTTTTCAAATAACAATGAATCCCCTTTTTAATCACGTGATGCATAATTGGACCAAAAGTCTCCACAATGTTGAAAGGATCAACATGGGGAGGTACGGGTTGAAAGCTGTCGCCACACTCAGAGGTGTAGTAGTGGACTGGGATTTCTTGCATTCTTGCATCAGGTTCTGGGATCCCCAAGCCCATGTTTTCAGATTTGGGGCTCGGATGGAGGAAATGTGTCCTCTTTTTGAGGAGTTCTGCTGGATCATTGGGTGCGATCCAAATGCCCCTCTTGTGAGGCATGAGGTCCAAATCGGGTATGTGGGATCTTTTCAGAGGCTTTTTAGCTTCACAAAACCCCAAGCCCAAGCTATGATTGTAGATGGGGATAAGGCGATGCTGCTTCCCCTAATTGATGAGTTCTTGACCGCCGATTTTGAAGACGATGTTCAATTGAGGCATAGAATGCGAGCCTTCATCTTTTGTCTGCTAGCTGGGTTCCTCTTCAACCGTGACCCCGGCTTTGGAGATTTGAGACTTTGCCCAATGGTTAGGCAAATGGAAGAGCTCAACTGTATTGGGGGCATGATCCTGGCTGAGACTATTCAGAGTCTTGACAGATGTGCACTTGGATTTGAACGTTGGACCGTCACCCCGGTCATCCTTCAGGTAATTTATACCTTTTGTTTCTTTTTTTGCTTATTCCATCATCTCTCTTTTCCTTTGTAAAATAGAAAGGATCTATTTTTTCAGGTTTGGCTGAGAGATCATCTTCGAGTGGTTGCAGCCCCCCAGACTTTGACCTACAACCCTTCGCAGTACCGCACCAGGAAAATTCAGATTTCTTTTCCCTCTATGGCCGAATGGACTGTTTGGCTGTTTGAGCTTGGACCGGAAGAATTATTATGGTTCGTCCCTTGGTATAGGATTCCTCAATTCATAGAGGCAAATGACATGCACAACCATGTCTACCTGCTTGGGTTCACTCACAGTACTTGGTACAGTGCTTCCCGCGTCCTCAGGCAGATGGGTATTGATCAGAGAGTTTCCCTTCCTGTCGGGCTTACCATTGCTTCTCCTATTACCCCCGGGGTTACTCGGGCTGTTCTACAGACTTGGGTCAGAGACCATCGGATGATCAGGCCTGGTGCAGAGCCTTCCCTCGTTCAGCCCACTCCAGAGTACATGACCTGGTTTATAGCTGAGGTTTGGCCCGTTGAGAAACCGAGGAGGTGCGCATTGCTGCAGGAGTTGGAGGGAGAGGGGGTGTAGGATTTGGATCCCAGGGTGACTCCATTGTCTTTTCTGTTTTTGGGTTGTTTTTTACCTTTTTGGTTTTTTTTTGGGAGAATATGACTTGATCTTTTTGTGTTTTATAGGCTGAATGACTCTTTTTGTAACAAATGATTCTCTTTTGTAATGAATGATTCTTAATGAATGACCCTTTTGTTTGCTTTCCAAGCATCATTTACTTTATTTATTTGCTCTTATTTTTGCCTAAGCCGTCCTTTCGGATTTTCAACTTAGCGAGCTCTTACCCATTCTTGCCTAAGCCGCCCTTTGCGGGTTTTCAGCTTAGCGGGCCCCACTATTGCCTAAGCCGCCCTTTGTGGGTTTTCGGCTTAGCGGGATTTTTTTGTTTTTTGTTTTTTGTTTTTGTTTTTGTTGTTTTGTTTTTTTTTTCTTTTGGCAAAAGAAAGATGAATGAATGATTTTATTAAAATTTAGATCGTGCTCAAGGAGAGCTGCCTACATATCTCGAATTAGTTTGCGAGAATCAGGTCTAATGTAGTTCATTATTGGAATGCATGATCATGCATAATATTTCTTTAGTTGATCCAGATTGCATGGGTTTGTGAACTCCAGACCATCCAAATCAGACAAGATGACGGCTCCGCCGGAAAGTATTTTCTTCAAAATGTAGGGTCCCGCCCAATGAGGACGAAACTTCCCACGAGGATCTGTAATAGGTGTTCTGATCTCCTTCAAAACCAAACAACCTTCTTCCAACTTTCGATCTTTGACCTTTTTGTTGAAATGTCTGGCCATTCGCCTTTGATACCCTTGAATCTGATGTAGAGCTTGAAGTCTTTTTTCATCCAAACTCAACAACTGATAATGATAATTGCTGATCCATTCAGCTTCATTTATCTGACTTTCTTGAATTATCCTCGCCGATTGAACTTCCAGTTCAATGGGGAGTACTGCTTCCATTCCGTATACCAGTGAATACGGGGTTGCCCCAGTAGGAGTTCTAACTGATGTTCTGTATCCCCACAAAGCCAATGGCAACTTCTCATGCCAACGCCTATGTTCCTTGATCATTTTTTGTATGATCACCTTTATAGACTTGTTCGCTGCTTCTACAGCTCCATTTGTTTGGGGTCTATAAGGAGAGGACTTATGATGTTGGATTTTCTTATCCTGCAAGAGTTTAGCAAATTCTGCTTGGAAATGAGTTCCATTATCAGTGATAATTTCAAATGGCGTTCCGTACCGACAAAGGATGTTGGTTCGGACAAACTGTGCTGCCTTTTTGGCGTCTAATTCTGCATAGGAAGCTGCTTCAACCCACTTTGTGAAGTAATCCACTGCTACCAAGATAAACTGATGTCCATTTGATGCTTTTGGATGTATTTTGCCAATTATATCAATTCCCCAAGTAGCGAAGGGCCATGGAGAAGTGATCGGATTCAGGGCAACAGGAGGTTGCTTCTGTAGCTTAGCAAATATCTGACATTGATGACATCCTTGCACAAATGCCTCACAGTCTGCATTCATGGTGGACCAGTAATATCCTAGATTGGCAATTTTTCGAGCCAAGGCAATCCCATACATGTGTGGTCCTGATTCGCCACCATGTACCATTTCCATTATTTGCTTGGCCTCCGCTTCACTCACACACCTTAGGTGCATTCCATTCCAACTCCTCTTGTAGAGGATATCTTCATTAAGAATGTAACCTGTGGCAAGCTGCCTTATTGCCCTCTGATCAACCTTTGATGATCCCTCCGGATAATTTCCATCCTTGAGATAGGTCTTGATATCCCAAAACCATGGTTTACCATCGGCCAAGTGCATTACATGGGCGGGTTGCTTTTGAAGCTGAACTTTCAATGGACGAATGACTTTCCCCTCCTTGATATTGATCATGGAAGCTAAAGTAGCCAAGGCATCAGCAAACTGATTCTTTGCTCTTGGGAGATATTCGAAGGACAGATCATTGAACTGTTGTGCCAAATGATCAAGGCGTTGTAGGTAAGGAACCAAACGCTCTTCTTTTATCTTCCATTTCCTTAAGGCTTGTGATACTATTAAAATAGAATCACCATAGACCTTTAGGTCCTTAATCCCCAATTCCAGGGCGGCTTCAAGCCCATTAATGCAAGCTTCATACTCTGCTTCGTTGTTTGTGCAGCTAAAGTCAAGTTTAACTGCGAATGGAATGTATTCTCCACAAGGAGTTTTGAACACAATCCCAATTCCATTTCCATGATAATTGGATGCCCCATCAAAATACATCTCCCAAACACTGCTTTCCACGTTCAAGAGGTCTTCATCAGGGAAACCCATTTCTCGCATCTCGTCATTCACGGGTAATTCTGCTAATTGGTCAGCTATCGCCCCGCCTTTCACAGCTTTCCTTTGAACAAATTTCAAGTCAAAGGCTGCTAATGTTGACACCCACTTTGCCATTTTGCTGTCCAAAACAGGCCTCTCCATAAGGAATTTCAAGGGACTCTGTTCTGCCATGACATAAGTAGTGTAAGAAGACAAGTAGTGTTGCAACTTCGTGCAAGCCCAATACAAGGCTAAACACAACTTCTCAATCTTGTTATACTTTAACTCATAGTCCATCATCCTTTTGCTGAGGTAGTAAATTGCATTTTCCACCTTTGTATCTTCAGCCTCTTGAGCTAGCATTGCCCCCATGGCTTCATCTGTTACAGACAAATACAAGAGCAGAGGTTTTCCCATTCTGGGAGGTTGCAGAATTGGCGGACTTAACAAGTATTCTTTGATCTTGTCGAAGGCCTTCTGACAGTCTTCATTCCATTCTTGTGAAGCACCTTTTCTCAGTAGCTTAAAGATTGGACCACAAGTCTCAGCTAACTGCGATATGAATCGGCTGATATACTGTAATCTACCTAGCAAGCCTCGAATCTCTTTTTCTGTTCTTGGCGGAGGCATTTTCAGAATAGCCTTTGACTTTGGTGGATCAACTTCTATTCCTTTTTTGCTGACCAGATATCCCAAAAATAAGCCCGATGTCGCACCAAAGAGGCATTTTGCAGGATTAAGCTTCAAATTGTACTTGCGAAGTCTAAGGAAGAACTTCTCAAGTGCTTCAACGTGTTCTTCTGGAGATTTTGACTTGACAATCATATCATCGACATACACTTCTACTTCTTTGTGTATCATGTCATGAAAGACTGTTGTCGCCATCCTTTGGTAGGTAGCCCCTGCATTTATCAACCCAAAAGGCATAACTCTATAGCAGAAAGTGCCCCATTCTGTGATGAAAGCTGTCTTTTCTTTGTCTGGTGGGTGAACTAGGATCTGATTGTACCCAACCGCAAGATCAGTCATGGAAACCATCACATGCCCAGCCATCCTGTCTATCAGCAAATCGATGTGAGGTAGCGGGAAATCGTCCTTGGGACAAGCCTTATTCAGATCTCTGTAGTCAACACACATTCTGACCTTTCCGTCTTTCTTCGGGACCGGTACAATGTTTGCTAACCAGGAAGGCTAGGCAATTGGTTCTATGAACTTATTGTCCAGTTGCTTGGCAACCTCCTCTTTAATTTTCAAAGACCATTCTGGCTTCATTCTTCTCAGTTTCTGCTTAACCGGCTTCGCATCGGGGTATAGCGGAATCTTGTGAACTGCTATGGCTGGGTCTATTCCCGTGACATCACTTGCCTTCCACATGAAGCAGTCGACATACTTCCTGATGCAATCAACAACCTGTTCCTTATTCGCACAATCATATGCAATGTATGTATGTTCATTTTCTTTGCCAATTATTATCTTTTCATTTATTTCATTTATTTCATTTATTTCATTTTTGCTAGATAATACTTGAAAAGCAAAAGACACAGGGTAACCAAGAATCCGAACAATTTCATTGATAATGGTGGAGTCATTCTCCAAGATTACATTAGACTTGACATTAGGGCTTTCTAAATCTGAAATTACAGAAGACTCAAAATTAGACTCTGACTTGGTTTTTGACTCAGAATTAGTACAAGACTCGGTACAAGACTCAAGTTCAGGGTGTGACACAGGACTAGGTTTAACCTCAGCAGCTTGTCCCTCCTCGGCGTACCAGTTTCTCAGGGGTCCATCCGTGGTCTTGATTAGCTTTGTGAAATCCCTATTGTCTTCAAAATTGGTTATCATAGCAACCTCATCAAAGAGACAAGGCCGCATGAAATCTTCCATTTGGGGGTCAGTTTCAGGTTCTGGCTCTTCTTCTTTCATGGCCACAACATCAGCAAACATTTCAAAACCCGGTAGCTTCTTTCCGGTCATAGGAGAATAGAATGGTTCCTGAAAACCACGGTGATGAACTGCCTTTCCAGGTTTGCAAAAGTGACCATTCAGAGTTCTAAAGTAAGGGCGCATTTTGAGGCTTCTTGCCCCCCAATTTCCCTTTTTCTTCCTTCCACGTTCAAGCTCTTCTATTTCCTCGTCTGTAGGTTTGTACCCCAAGCCAAAAGTTCCCTTATTCTCAGGCTCTTCCCATGGCCGTACCACGGGTATTTTTCTCCCAGACTTTATCATTTCCATCCCGGGCAATAGACCTACCCTCAGCATCATTCCCACTAGGCAGTTGATTTGGACCTCCCCAAAGTCATATGAGACAAATGGCCCTTTGGGTTTTTCACCTTCTATGCATTGAACTGTGTCGTAATGAAACCCAGTCAAGGTCATGGCGGTTTCACCAGGAACAACCTCAAGGAGAGACTGATCCATGGTTTTCCTGTTGATTTCGCAGGTGTCCCCTTTGATAGTGATGATTTTTCCTTCAAAAGGGAATTTAAGTTTTTGGTGTAGTGAAGAAGGTACAGCATTAATCTGATGAATCCACGGCCTTCCAAGGAGGAGATTAAAGCTCGTGGGTACATCAATGACCTGGAATGGTACTCCCATTTTCACCGGCCCAATAGCAATTTCTAGAGTGGCAACACCCAAAATTTCTCTTCGAGTGTTATCATATGCTCTGACAATCTGATCAGAAGGTGTAAGATCTGTAGCCTCCAACCCCAGACAGCTTGCTACTTTCAAGGGACACACATTTAAGGCTGACCCATTATCAATGAGAACCATGGGCACAGTCTTTCCCCCAGTCTGTATGGTGATGTATAGAGCATCATTGTGTTTCTTACCGTCTTCTGGTAAATCCACATCAGAAAACCTGATACTCAATGCCTTGGTTGATTGGGTCAAAGTGGCCACCAAAGCCTCTGGGCTTGTGTCCACTGGTGTATCAAGTTGACTCAAAGCTTCGCTGAGAGCTTGGCGGTGTGGGAATGAGGAAGCAAGGAGTTCCCAAATTGACACCTTAGCTTGAGTTTGTTTAAGCTGAGTGAGGACAGGGTCTTCTTTTGGCTCTGGTGTTTTCTTATGGGGGGGATTTGAGGTTGTAGGGGTTTTTCCCAAGTCAAGTGGCTGATATTGTCTTCCACTTCTTGTTAGAGCACTGACCTCTTCAGCGAGGTCGTTCAAATCTAACACACACACTTCATTCATTTCCAAGAGAAGTTTGAAAGGATCAAACAGCTCTTCTTCCACAGTAATGGCGTGGATGGAGTGATTGGGCAAAGGATTAGTGTTAATGTTTGGTTGCCTCCTGAGAGGAATGATGTCACCACTATCCACCAGATCCTCGATGCGGTTTTTCAGTGTCCAGCAAGCATCTGTTTTATGCCCATTCCCTTGATGGTATTCACAGTATTCATTGACTTTATAACTGGAAGGTAATGGGTTTGGAGGAGGTCTTGGGTCCAAAGGCTTCAAATATTTCCCTTCCACAGCCTTCTTAAACACCAAATGAAGGGGTACCCCAAGGTCAGTATATTGCCTTCTTGGATGATTTCTCGGCCCAAGATTGCCCACACGTAAAGGATTCGCAGGGGCAATATTGGCCACTTGATTGACCTTGCTTGAGGAAGGAGTTTGGCTTTGTTTCTTATATTTCGAAGCAGCCCCCTCATCCACTATTTTACCCAACTGTATCAAATCTTCTACCTTGGTTGCAGTCGCAATGAGCGATTTGAAAGTAGGTAGATATTGGGTTTGCAGTTGAGCCTGATATGTAGGTCTTAAATTCCTGATTATGATATCAATCTGCTCTTGTTCTGAAGGGACATTAATCATCTGGGCGGCTTTTGCCCTCCACCTCGTAAGGAACGAGGAGAAGGGTTCATTGTTGTTCTGCTTGGTAGTCTCAAGTTCCCTTCTGGTGACATCCACCTCAATATTATAGTGGTATTGAGAGTTAAATGCATTGCAGATGTCTTCCCATGTCTTAATCTTGGAACGGTCTAGACTCACAAACCATTTAAGGGCAGCCCCAGTCAGGGATTGTTGGAATAATTGAGCAAAGAGCTCATCATTTAAACCCCAAGGACTCAAGGTCCCCACATACATCTTCAAATGGGTTTTAGGGCAAGTGGTCCCATCAAATCTGTCCATCCCCGGCATCTTGAATTTTGGAGGTAATCTGGCTTGGGGAAACAAGGATAAGGAATCCATGTCTACCACCTCTTTGTGAGTTTTCATGGCAGTGATTGACCTCTCAAGCAATTCAAGTTTCCTTTTCAGTTCATCTGTTTCATTCTTGGAGGGTGGATCCTCCAAATTGATGACAGGGGTATTAATCTGAGCAGTCACGGGGGTACTAGTTTGCCCCACAATGGGTTCCTTCCCCAAATTTCCAGGAATAGGGACTGTCTTTGGTGCTCCTTCTAATTCAGCCAGGATGGCTACCCTTTGGGCGGCTAAAGCTTCATCAATTTTTTCTTGCATTCTAGCTTCAATTTCCTTAACCTGACCATCCAGCAAAGCCTTAATCTGTTCAATCGTGGCCATTTCAGTAATTGGAGTAGTTGGTGAAGTTGGGGTAGTAGAACTTGTAGGGGATAGCACAGTTGGTGTTGATGTGTCTGGTGTAGGTGAAGGCACACGGACAGAGGGTACCTGAAAAGGTCAAGGGTAAAAAATCAGGGTGGTGTGTAGGGTAGGAAAACTCTTGGTCCACTTATGTACATCAAAATTTTTCCCCAAAACAATGTTGTTATGTTGCATGAGTGCACCTCATCACATCACAATTCATTTTAATGGAATGCGGCACTATCATTGGGTACATACAACCTAAGGGAAGGTTCTATTGTTATGTAAAAATAGAGAATCGGCTTATCATAGGGACCCTTGAGTCTTGAGTAAGATATACCTAACCACATGTGAAACAAGGAGTTTCGCGTGGGTCCAACAGTACGATTACTCATGGGCCACTCCAAAAGGATTGGAATGGTTTGCGACAACAGGGAGGACGCTTTGGCTGTCCGCCGGCATAATCAAGGAGACCTGCCGGTCAGCGCTACTTGCTATCCAGACTCAGAACTTTGAACAGAAAGAGAAGAAATTCATTTGAAAATAATTTTTTATGCAATGGAGGAAAAGGATTCCCCCATATATGCAAGAGAAAAAGATTCTCTGAATGACAAAACAAATGCACAATTTATCAAATAAGGGACCATTAAAGGAAAAAGATTCCTTTTGTCAATTTTCAATCCAACATCCTTAAAGAAAGGATATATAATGCTAGGGTACCCTACAAAATTAATAAAAATACCCTAAAGAAGGGCAAATCAGTTAAACGAATAATAATAACAGTCTACTATAATTCCATAAATCATTATTATTATCATTTTTTATCATTTTTTTATAATATATAGCCATTATTTTATTTATTATTATTATTTTTTTTATGGTCCCTAGGAAGATATATTTTTTTCAATTTTTAGTACCAATGTCTTTAAAGAAAAGACAACCATTGCTAAGGTACCCTGCCAAAATAAATAAAAATACCCTAAAGAAGGGCCAGTTAGCCAAATAAACAATAGTAGTCCACTAGGATCACATAAATCATTTTTATGTTCCCCAGTGGAGTCGCCAGTTTGTGAACCTCGGTTTTCCACCCGAAAAGGATCCGGGCGAAAGTTCACTCGTTGTCAGGAGTCGCCACTCAGTTTATTTTGTTCGAAGGGAAAAACTAAGAAAACCCTTGTTTGACTCCAATAACTTGTCCAATGTAAAGGTTTCTAGTCTGCGAACCCAAGGAGGATTCGGGGACTATGTCATGTATTCGACTAACTTTGTAATAATAATAAATAAAAAAAAAGAAATAAACACAAAAGGGATGAAGAAAAGAAAAACAAACAGATTGTTAATAAATAGCGGACTTGCTACTTGGGGTGAATCCCAAATATGCCTACATACTCCCGTTTGAATGGAAGATCAAAGCCCATGTAGTTCGGAAAAGCCTATTTAAAGGTGATGAAATTTATGCTTCATGCATGTGTGTGTGTATGCTTCGTGCATTTGTCGGGCTTTTTGCCAAATTCGTGAGATTTAGCACTTAGTGCAAAAATTGTATAATTTCGGGTACTTAGTACCAAAAGAGTTCGATTTAGGCTTCATGCCAAAAGTTCATTTTAATGGTGCCGTTTAGGTACTTAGTACCAAAGAGATGCAATTTAGGCTCCGTGCCAAAAAGGTTGATTTTATTTACGGCTTAAAGCCGAAAGGGTGATTGATTAGTCCATTAGGCCTTCAGACCTAAAAAGATTAGGTCTTTGACCGAGAAGAAAATAAGAAGAAGATTAGAATGCTTATGATATGCTGGAATTGACCAAAGATGAATTATGATATTACCTTGATTAGAATTTTTCCACTTCTAAGTTCCAGATCTTGTTTCCTTGCACTTTTGAGTATGATTCTTGCTTTCTACAACACAATATTAGAAATACTTAAGCATAAAAATTTCGTCAGCATCTGGGCGTAGGAAGTCCCAAAAAGTTTTTTTTTTCTGAAAATCTGAAGCCTATTTATAGGCAAAATCGGGCTGGACGGCGGCCGAGCCACGGCGAACGGCGGCCGAGCCGCAGGCACTACGGCGGCGGCAGCTGGCCGCCGTCCTGGCCCACCACGACACGCGCTATTTCCGTTAAAACTGACTTTCTGGGAGCCACGGGCCTCCAAAAATTATTCCGGGACCATATCCGTGATCCTCACGTCGTCCCGGACATTTCAAGTACCATGAAGACATACTTTCGGTGGACTTTTACCGTGGACCCCCGGTCCGGCCTGGTCTGAGGAAATTGGCTTTCCGAGCCCCAAAATTCGAGTGTTCACAATATGTAGACATATGTGAATGTTAAGGGACATCTCCTATGTAGTTAAGTGTATAGACTATATAGGGGGCGTTACATTTAGTGGTATCAGAGCCAGGTTTAGGCCGTCCTAAGTTTGTGAACTATCATTGCCATGTGAACTATATAATTGAATAAATGTTTGATGCAATTGATTTTTAATGTTTAATGGTATAAGATGGCCTCCGAATCCCATCAAGGTACCGAGGAACAAGCTACATCCTCACATAGTCAAGCTAGTGGGGGAATCAACAGCCATCGAAACCTTCTGTGGAATAAATTCCCCTAGATCCCTAGTTTGTAAGAAATATGGGGGAAGTTCTCAGGCAAATTGTAGGAGTTACTCCTCCTGCACAACCTCCACCACCAGTGTCCCAAAGATCTCCATTGGAGAGAATTAGGAAATTGGGAGAAGAAGATTTTAAAGCTCGTGATACCGATGAGTCTTCAGTAGCGGAGTATTGGATAGAGAGGATTATGAGAGTTTTTGATATTCTGCATTATACTGATGAGGAAAGATTGGAGTGTGTAGTTTTCTTATTGTAGGAACAAGCTTATGACTGGTGGGATACAAAGAAGAAAAGTGTACTCGCAGGTAGACTCACTTGGGCATTTTTCTAAGAAGAATTTATAAAGAAATATATTAGTGAGATTTATTTCGAGGAGAAGCGTTGGGAGATTTTATATCTTAAGCAAAGGCAATCATCTGTGTTTGAATAGGAGAGGCAATTTTTTCTCCTTAGCAAATATTTTCCAGAGTTAGTTTCATCTGAGGAAGAGAAGTATAAGCGACTTGAACAGGGTTTGAAAAATCAAATCCGGTTGTATTTAGTAGCGATGAGGATTAAAGAGTTTTCCACTCTTGTTAATGTTATAGTTTCTATAGAAAATGAGATTAAACAAGAGCAAGAAAGAAGATAACAAACAAAGAAGGGATTTTCTGGTGAACAACAACAAGATGGCCAGAAAAGATACAGAAATATTCAAGCCCAAACTCAGGGATCTAATAGAGGAAGTGGAGCTAGTTTTCAAAGGTCTAGAGGTGGTAGGTTTGGAGTGGCTACAGGCTCATCTTCAAGGGTTATTACTACACCTTGTCAATATTGTGGTAAGGGCCATGCAAGTAAAGATTGTTGGTATCAAAAAGGGGCTTGTTTGAAATGTGGTTCTTTGGAACATAAAATTAGAGATTGCCCAATAATAAAAGAACTAGAAATTGTTGAAGGACATAGTTCTGTATAGAGGTTCCAGTCAGGCCGTAGGACAAGTGTTAGTTAGCAGAGAGGATCTGAAACAATGGATAGACCTCAGACTCGAGGCAGTGCTTCAGTTAGGACTTATGCCATGAAAGTTGTGGAGGACTAGGATGCTCCTGATGTTGTAGTTGGTAAATTTTCTTTACTTGGCCTTGATGTGTATGCATTATTAGATCCTGGTTCTACACATTCTTATATTTGTACAACTATAGCTTCAGGGAAGAAAATATGTGTCGATAAACTTGATTATGAGATAAAAGTTACTAATCCCTTAGGCCATAGTGTGAAGGTAAGCAAAGTATATTGTGAGAGGGGATTTTTGCCCCCACTCCCGGTGGAATGGTTCTTGCGACTTCGGCACTGTTTAGGTTCGGGGCCTTAGAGAACACGGACCTAAGTCTGGAGAAAATGGAGTCACCACTCGGACGGGCCGGGAAAAAGAAAGGGGTGGATGACTCGATTCCTAAGGAATCCCCAACCCCCTGATGGGTTCGAAAAGTTGGGTACGTGTGGGGAAGGTGAGAAATGGCCCAGCACCCCCACAACGCCCTGTTCATTGGAACCGGCCTCCTTTACAGGTCTTAATATTATCAAATTCTTAAATATAACAACATTATCCATATTACACACAATAAAAATAAAGCATCGATATATTGAAAGTCAAAACAATGTCCAAACAAAATAATTAAATAGACACCCATCCAAGGATGGAAACATGTCCTTACATCCCATGCCTAAATAGGACACCTATCGAAAGGTAGAAACATGTCCTTTACATTGATTCTAAAATAGAAAAGCAACTTAAATTGCATGATATTTAACTAATGAGGTACCCACCAAGTGGAACAATACCTCTTACAACATTTGAAATCTAAATAAATCGATAAAAGTAAATAACCATTCATCATAAATAAATCATTCATCAAAGATATTAAAAATCAATAGAAAGTAAACACCCATCCATGATAAATTAAACAAACCAAGCATTGAACTTAAATAAATTAAAGCATATAAAATAAATCAAAGCATAATCAAATATAAAATTGAATAAAGCAAATAAAGATTCAAATTAGGGCTACTGTTTCTATTTAAGATTCTTTATTTCATGTGTTTAGGGTTTTGGAATTCATGGGTTCAAGCTACTGTAAGTTCTAATGGAATTAAAATGGATTAAAGTTTTATGATTTAAGAAGTTGGTAAAGTTCTTTGATTAACCAAATTAGAGTTTGAGATGTATAATCATGAAATTAGTGTTTGGACACTTTAAAACATTTAGATTTATGATTTACGGTTACTTGATTATTATTTTGTATTTACCATATTGGATTTTAAGCTTCCTGTGTTTGAATTTTAGGTTTATAAGGTTTTAGAGTTTAAAGGATTAGGGTTTAAAAAAAATTTGGGTTTAAGGTTTTAAGGGAGTTAGGATTTACTATTTTAAGTTTTGGAGTTGAATTAGGGTTTTAGAGTTTTAGAATTAGGGTTTCAAAGAATACACTAGGTTTTAAGATTTGAAAAAACAATTGATAATTTTATGAAACTTTATGTAAATAAACAAAATGATATAAGGTTTATATAAACAAAAAAGATGTTTTTAGGGTTTGTGGAAAGAAACAAACTCAAATTTAGGATTTTGAAAAGAAACAGGTTCAATTAGGGTTTTAAGATTTTGAAGAAGCAAAAATAACAATTTTAAGATTTTTAGAAAACAAATAAACGAATTAAGGTTTTTAAGCTTTAGAAACGGTAAATTAAAGTTCTTAGGGTTTTTTTATTTTGAAGAAACAGAAACAATTATTTTTTATTTATAGTGATGAAGCTACTGTGAATTCATGAAACAAATAAAGAAATTCATACATTCGTTTGTTGGTTCCAACAAAAATCACTTCTTGGATGAACTAGAACAATGACAAGCTTTGCTGCCTTTGATGGGTTGAATTGCTTGTTTGCTCTCTCAAAAAAGTCTGATTGATTCAAGGTTTTCCTCCTCAATTTTGGTCTTAATTTCTCCTCCCAATTTCTGTCAAATTTTCCTTTTTTTTCCTCCACCTCTTTTTGTGTTATTTTAGTCCTTATTTATAGAAGATTTTTTTTTATTAATCTTAGTTATTTACGGAATATAACATTCATTAAGAAAAGGAAACTGAAACCTAATTGTATTAGGTTTCGAAAAAATTTGAGTCGAAAAAATTTAGCTGGCGAAAAAAAACTACTGCGAAAAAATTGCGCTGGTGAAAAAAAATGCTGCCAAACAAATGCGCTGGAGAAAAAGCTGCCACATCGGCGAATTCGCCCGCGGGCCATTTCGCCGCAAGCCAAAATTTTTTTTATTAATAAAAATTAGATACTAAAGCAAAAATTATTTAATTAAGATAACAAAAATTGTTTTGGACTAATTAAAATATATTGGACAACACAAAAATTATTTTGGACTAATTAAAATATATTGGACCGGACTGGGTAAAAAATTAATGGTCTACATATATCAAAATTGTCCATTTAGAGTTCATGATGTAGAACTTCCTACTGATTTGATTGAACTTCCATTCCATGAATTTGATGTAATTTTGGGAATGGATTGATTGTCCCGACATCAAGCAGTTATGGACTGCTGTAGTAAAGTTGTGTCTTTTAAGATTTCAGATTATGGTGAAATTGTAGTTTGTAGAGAAAAATAATTTTACTCTTCTAGCTTAATTTCTGCAGCTAAAGCTAGAAAGTTGATTAGGAAGAAGTGTGAAGCTCACCTTGCTTATGTTAATGATACACGACATTCAAGCAAGGCTTTGGGAAACATACCTACCGTGAGTGAGTTTTTGGATGTTTTTTTAGAAGAATTACCTGTAATACCACCAGAGAGGGAGGTAGAATTTGTTATTGATGTAGTTTTGAGTACGACACCAATTTCTATTCCACCTTATAGAATGGCACCTCCGAAACTAAAAGAGTTAAATGTGTAACTTCAGGAATTACTTGATAAGGGTTTTATTAGATCTAGTGTATCACCCTGGGGTACACCGATTTTATTTGTAAAGAAGAAGGATGACACCTAAAGATTATGTATAGATTACCAACAGTTGAATAAAGTGACTATTAATAATAAGTACCCGTTACCTAGGATTGATGACTTGTTTGATTAGTTGAGGGGAGCGAGTGTTTTCTCTAAAATTGATCTTAAATCGGGTTATTATCATATGAAAGTTAAAGAAGTAGATATTTCGAATGCAACTTTTAGAACTCGATATGGACATTATGAATTTTTGGTTATGCCCTTTGATTTAACTAATGCTCCAGCAGCTTTTATGGATTTGATGAATAGAGTCTTCAAATCCTATTTAGATCAGTTTGTAGTTGTTTTCATTAATGAAATATTGGTTTATTCCAAAAATAGAGAGGAGCATGATAAGCATTTGAGAATTGTACTACAAACAATAAGGGAGAATCAATTGTATGCTAAACTATCAAAATGTGATTTTTGGTGGACAAAAGTGACATTTCTAGGTCATGTAGTGTCAGCCAATGGTATTCGTGTGGATCCAAGTAAGATTGAGACTATTTTGAATTGGCAGCCACCAAAGAATATAACAGAAGTTCGGAGTTTTCTTGGGTTAGCTAGTTACTATAGAAGATTTGTATAAGGGTTTTCAGAAATAGCACTTCCTTTAACTAAGCTCCTTAGAAAAGAAACTAAATTTGAATGGAATGTCCAGTGTCAAGCTAGTTTTGAACAACTGAAGTCTATGTTAACTGAAGTGCCTATATTGACACAACTAACCCTAGGTAAAGATTATGTTATTTATAGTGATACTTCTCATCAGGTACTCGGTTGTGTATTGATGCAAGAGGTTAAGATAATTGCTTATGCTTCTAGGCAATTAAAATCTCATGAATTAAATTACCATACACATGATTTGGAGTTGGCTGCTATTGTATTTGCTCTCAAGATCAGGCGACATTATTTGTATGGTGAAAGGTGTTATATTTTCACTGACCATAAAAGTTTGAAATACTTGCCAACACAAAAAGAACTAAACTTAAGGCACAGGAGGTGGATGGAATTGATTAAAGATTATGATTGTATCATCGACTATCATCCTGGAAAAGCTAACGTGGTAGCTAATGCTTTAAGTCGAAAGACTTTAGCAGGTATGTTGTATATAAATATTATAGTACTATATATAAATATAAGTTAAATAAACTAAATGATATAATGTGTTATGTTAGCAGAATTGAGGGTTGAACTAACCAATAAGTAAAAAGTGATAGAAGCTCATAAACAAGATCAAAAGTTGTTAGAACTTTTGAAATAAGTGCATGAAAGTGAAAAGCCAGATTATGTTCTATCAGAAGATGGTGGATTGTACTATAGAAGTCGATTGTGTGTACCAAAAGTGAAAGAACTAAAGGAGTGTATACTTAGTGAAGCTTATAATACTATGTATACTGTACATCCTGGAAGCAATAAGATGTATCAGAATTTGAAGTCTCATTATTGGTGGCCTGGTATGAAGAGAGATATAACTAAATATGTGGCTTGATGTTTAGTATGTTAATAAGTCAAAGCAGAACATCAAGTTCCATCGGGTCTTTTGCAACCTATATCAATGCCAGAATGGAAGTGGGATAGAATCACCATGGATTTTGTGATTGGCCTTCTGAACACCCAAAGGAAGTATGATACAATTTGGGTAATTGTTGATTGATTAACCAAATCAGCTCATTTCCTTCCCATTCGAATTGGTTATTCGATGGATAGACTTGCGAAATTGTATATTAATGAGATAGTCAGGCTTCATGGAGTGCCAATATCTATTATTTCAGATCGAGACCCTCACTTTATTTCAAGATTTTAGGAAATTTCTCAGAAAACATTGGATACTCGACTCCATTTTAGTATTGCATTTCATCCACAGACTGATGGTCAATCAGAAAGGGTGATACAAGTACTTGAACATATGCTTAGAAGTTGTGTAATAGTTTTTGAAGGTAGTTGGGATAGATATTTACCTTTAGTAGAATTTGCCTATAACAACAATTATCAAATGAGTATTGAAATGGCTCCATATGAAGCACTCTATGGAAGGAAGTGTAGAACTCCATTGTGTTGGGTGGAATTGATTGATAGCAAACTTGTTGGACCAGATCTCATAAGATAAACTGAAGACAAAGTGAAGCTGATAAAGGATTGATTACAAATTGTATTGGATAGAAAAAAATCTTATGCAGATTTGAAACGGCGTGATATTGAATATAGTGTGGGAGATAAAGTTTTTTTGAATGAATCACCATGGAAGAAGGTTCTTCACTTTGGAAAGAAAGGTAAACTAAGTCCTAAGTTTATTAGACCATATGAGATCCTTGAACGCATAGGTCCTATAGCTTATCGACAAGCTTTGCCTCAAAAACTGGATAGAATTCATAATATTTTTCATGTATCGATGCTTAGACAATATAGATTAGATCCTTCACATGTGATTCAAGCAGAGTCCATTGAAATTTAGCTAGATTTGAATTATGAAGAAGAACCAGTAGCTATCTTAGCTCGTGAAATAAAGGAGTTGCATAATAAGCACATTCCTTTAGTGAAAGTATTGTAGAGGAATCATTCAATAGAGGAAGCTACTTGGGAAAGTGAAGAGATAATGAGACAACAATACCCTTAATTATTTCAAGCATCTATAACAGGTAAATTTTGAGGACGAAATTTTTTTAGTGGGGGAGGATTGTAATATTTAAAATTTTAAGTACTAAACTCTTAATTTAATATTGATAATTGATAGTGAATTATGATATAAGTGACATGGATAAATGATGTAAATGGTAGAACTTAAAAATTTACTAAAGAAATTATTTATTTCTGCGGTTTTACGAGACTAAAAATTAAATTAGAATCAAAGGTTAAGAGTGAGGGTGCACCATAGCTAAGATGGAAGTGGCCACACTAGATTAAACCATATATATATATATGTGACAGGTGTGTGTATATGTGGAAACTTCTCTTTCTTTCTTCTTCTTTCTTCTTCATCCATTCATATCACCACCTTCTCCACCAAAACTCCTTCTTTCTTTCAAAGACTTTAATCAAAACTTAAGAGAAGATCACATCTAGATATAAGTTTTTAGAAGATTAAGCTGGAAAAGTTGAGATTATCAACAAGTGATTAGAGGAAAAAAAGATTTTGAAGAGGTATGTGCTTATGTATTTTTGATTCACAACTACTTGAATTTCTATGAATTTTATTGTTTAAAATGATTGATTAAGTTATCTTTGATGAGTTTTTACTGAAAAGTATTTGATATAAACTCTTTCTATGACAAAGAAACTAGTTTTGATTCATTCTTATCACATCTTTGAATATATTGTGTTTAAGTTGATGAGTGTGTGAAATACAGGATTTTGCTTGACAACACCAGTGACACAGCCATGTCACTAGGCATGTTAATGATACTGTGTTTCAATATTGAAGACACGACCAGTAACACGCCCATGTCGTTGGGCATATCATAGCTACTGTGATAAAAGATAAATGACACGGCCAATGACATGCTCGTATCATTGGGCATGTAGTAGGTACTATAATGCAAGTTAAATGACACGGCCAGAAACATATACGTGTCATTGGGCATGTCAAAGCTTCTGTAAGAAATTTCAAACAACACAACCAATGACACGCCCATGTCATTGGGTGTGTCACTTGAAGAAATTGCCCAAAATAATTTTTTGCTTTGTTTTTTATTTGTGATTCTAACTGTAACAATTATAAGTCCTCAAAGTGTAAAGATTTTCTTTTTGAAGTCAACCATAACAAGTAGTGTAACAAATATAATTAAATGTATAATAAAATATATGTGATACTAAGTGTTAATCAAAGAACTATTCCATTGAAGTGTTGTGCATGATTTAATGTTAATTAATAACTACTGAATCGCCCAAATCATACTGATTTTAGATCTAGCTTAGGATTGAATGGCTAGCTATAGGTAGGATATCCAAGGTGATAGTGGGCACTCTGTGTCATCATTGGACACTTTGTGTCATCATACTCAGTGGACATTCATGCCATAGTAGGCCAATGGCCAAAATTTTATATAGTGGGCATTAAATTGCCAACAGTGACCCATTATCCAAACCTAGAATCTGAGTTCAGTGTGTATGGGCATAATTAAAGAAGTTATCTAAATTGAAAATAATGTGCTATATGGATATTGTTGAATTAACCAATTCCGAATTAAATTGTGTTTAGTGTTTAAAGTTTAAATGAATTTATCAATTTCTTTATTTATTATTCTGAAAGTGATATTTCCCATTGTTTCTAAATCATTTTCTATATGGTTCTCTTTTCTTTAATTTCTCTTGCATATCATGAATACATAAGCACCACTTGGCTTTGTTTAGCATGATAGAACTGTTTTCTAATGCACAGATCAAACAAGAAGAGTCTGTACTGCAGAGTGAGAGATATACGTTCCTGGTCAAGTGCATCACAAAGGTTCAATGAACAATATCATAAATATTGTATTATGTATAGTTTACATGGCAATACTTTATACTTTTGTATGATAGTCGTATAAGTTTGAGAGTAGTTTGAGAATTATAATAATGTAAGTTAATAATAAGAGTTCTTTATAGATTAACATATATATGTTTGTAATATAGGATTGGTTATAGTAGTTCTTTTGGAAGCGTAACAACTGCTTTAATTCATAGAAGTATTTTGGTTAAATTTTTGTGACATGTGTGAATGTTAGTCGACATCTCCTATGTAGTTAAGTGTATAGACTATATAGAAGGTGTTACATAAGCTACTGCAGATCTTCTCAGATTCTCAGTTGGTAGTTAGCCAACTAACTGGGAAATATGAGGACAGAAAGACGAACATGTTTCTCTACAAAAGAGTATATTGCCGAGCTCCTATTAGCCCTCAAGAAGAAAAGTTTCTCTTAGGAAATCTGTAAGATAGTCTGGGCCGAGAATGAACAAGACGATAAGCTAGCTAAAGCTGCTGCAATTAGGGAAGGGGCCCTCGAGTATGGAGTTCTCGCCAAATCCATCCAAAGGCCTAGTCATGAGAGCCCGATTATTCTGGTCGCAAAGCCCATGAATGGATAGAGGTTATCAATCTATAAGTTCCTAGACTTGGGTGACCTCTCTGAAGACCCTATGGAATCTAAGAAGATTGTTACAAGGTCCAACATTTTTGCCATTCATGATAGACTCCTTTAAAGGAGATTGCTCTCTCACCCCTGCAGCAGATGTGTGTCTAAGAAGGAAGACAATTATTTGCTTAGGGAAACTCATGGAGGCATTTATGGAGCTTAGTTGCGTGGGCTTATGACCTTAGTGGGCACATAAAGGTGATGGTCCAATTAGGCCAACCCATCAAGCCACACGGAACCAACTGACACTATCTGGTTATCCTTCCACTACTTGGAATGGGAGGTAGTTGTTGCTTTGTGAAGCCAACCTTACATAGTACCCTCCACTCTAAGACTCAAGCAGCCCAAGCCTTCGCTAGAGCCGCATGAGCCCGCTCCAAGCTTGGAATGAGCAGGCCAGGAATTAGCCACGTTAGATCCAACCTTTTGAACTAAACCCATATCCCTTCACCTTTAGCTATTGCCCATGCTTCCTCATTTTTCTTTCTTATTTTTATATGTTTTTTTTATTTTTCTAGATAAGGGAAAGAAATATTGGTTAGGATATAATAAAAAATATAAAGGTGATGTTGATATAATAGAAAATGTGGATTTTGTTAAAATGTTGTTTCTAATGTTATAGTTGATGTTTTAACCATAAATCTTAGGTGTGGTGATGTTGGTTTTGGAGGTGATGTTGAGGGAGTTGGTGAAGCAAATGTTTGTGAAGGTTCTGGTGGTAAAGATAAAGATAAATCAATTAGTAGTTTTGAGTTTGATGATGTTGAATAGAAGAGTATTGTGGTTTTTGAAGGTTTTAGTGATGGTGACAAAGACAAAGATGTTACTGCTTCTGATATTGGTAATAGTGAAGGTAAAGTTCTTATTATTTGTGATGTTGCTAATGTTATTATTAATGATATATGTGCTATTGTTAGTGATGGGCCTTAAATTAGTCTTAGTAATAAGATTGCTTCAAGTTCTTTAGAGTTTGATTCTAGTTTTTTTTTACTCAAGTTGACATTGTTGCCGGTCGTGGTGCTGATATTAATGTTAGTAATAAACTTACTTTAGCTACTTTTGATTTTGACTCTACTTTTTTTGGCTAAAATTGATGAACTAAAAATTAAAATATTCCAGAAGGTATTTTTTATATTATTATTGATTTTTCTATTTTTATTTATTAGAATAAATTTGATGTTGTTAAGGAAAATGTTGAAAGTGCTGCTCAATTAGTTCTATCTTTGAAGTCTTCTGAGGTATGTTCTTTATTTGGATTTTTTTTATTAATTATTTATTTTATATATATTATATGTATGAGAATTTTTATGTTTATATTTTTTATTTTAGGGTGATTCAAATCATCCTAATTTTTCTCTTGGTCTTGATGATTCTGATGGTAATATTAAAAGAGATGTTAAACCATATGTTGTTGCTTGATCTCCTTTCACAACTAATTTTGGTTCATCTTCTTTTAAGGAAGTTTCTAAGAGTGAGATTATTATGATTTTGAATGATGATTTATGAAGTGAACCTCAATTTGATGACGAATTTCGATTTGATGAGTGGTTGGAGAGAGGATAGAATAAAAGAAAGAATATGTAATATGTTTTTATTTTTTATAAGTTTTTTTTTAATTTTTTTTCTTAATTCAAAGTTGTTTTTTCTTTGTTTTAGTAAATATAAATATTCAATAAAAGAAAGGGATATGTTTAAGACTTTTGATTTTGGTGTTGCTGATGTTACTGAGAATGAATGCTTTTTTTTCATGATCTTGCTTTTTCTAGGAAGTTTTTGGCATATTTGGTATATTTTTAGTTCTTTTTTTTTCTTTATAGCTTTTTTCTTATTTTATGTTTTTAGTTTTTATATTGTTTTTTTCTTTCTTATATTTTTTGTTCTTTTTATATTTTTTAATTTTTTTTACACATTTGGATATTTTGTTTTATTATCTACGGATGAAAGAGAAATATAGCAAGAGTATTAAACAAAATTCACTACAACTGATTTATTGTTTTTTCATAATATTCAGTGGAGATATAAAAAATTACTTGATGCAGGTTGTAATTCAAATGTTTTTTAATTAGTGATGATATCATGGTGTATTACATTTCTGGGAAGGTTTGTTAGGTGATCATCATTGGAAAGAGGTTGATGATATTTTTATTCCTATTCACTTGTCTGAAGAGAAACATTGGATTGTTGGACATTTATTAATTAAAGATAGGTATATTTATATTTACAATTCTGTGAGGAGTCCACGTAATGACATTGCTACTATTGATTATGTGAGACCTTTTTGTGTTGTTCTTCCATATTATTTTCATATACTTGATGTGGTGATTGGTAGAGAAGACTTTGATATTAATAGTGAAGCTTATGCTGGTAAATCTCCTATTGATCCTCTTGACATGGTTTTGGTGGATTCAATTCCAATACAAACTAGCAGGTTTTATATTTTTTATTGTTATTTTCATTTGTTTTTATTATTTTATTACTTTGGATTTAATTTTCTTCGTGTTCTATTTTTTTAGTGATTGTGGAGTCTTCATGTTTGATTTTACATAATTCTATGTCCATGATTATGAAGTGTTCCCGAAGGAGTTTAATGTGGATGTCTATAGCACTAGGTTAGCTTTCTCATTGTATACTTATGGAAAGGCTAAAATAGATGGTTATATTGAAACTAGTGATGAATCATCTAGAATAATTAAAAAGAATAAGGATTACAGGGGCAAAAGAAGATTCCAGGAGAAAGGTGTTCAAGTTTACAAGTTCAAGAAAAAACCAAAGGAAATTTGATTTTTTGTTCTTCTATTGCATCATATATATATAATTTTTTATTAGATTTTTTTTCTTTTCTCTTTTGTCTTTTTTGTATGGATGTAAATATTTTAAAAGTTATATATTTTTGTTTCATTTATTTACTTTAAAACAAATATTAATACATATGATAACATATAAGAGCTGCACACTAATATTGTTTCTTCAAAACAATAGGTGTATATAGGTATATTGTAATACCCTTATATTCTATATACGTACAATACATATTTTCAGTATATGTAAAATACGCATATATGGTATAAAAATATCACAGATCGATTTAATAAAAATTTTCACATTTCTGTTTTAAGATTTCAAATACTAATATATAAAATAAATAGTATATAAATATTCTTTGCTTGTTATAGGAATCCAAAATAAATATTTTATATGAAAATCTCTGGAAAAAATTCGCCGGAGTTTTTTTTTGTAATTTGAATGTTCCCAAAATTCAGCAAAACACAACCTGCATAAAGCAAATACTCCCAATAAAAATCAATTCACCATTTCACCAATACTTCTCAATTTCTCCATATTTTCTCAAAATACTTATATATAGATATATAAATTAACAACACATAAAATCTCATCTGAATAAATTATTCAAAACATTCTTTACAATTTATATTATATACTTCCAAAAACATATCATAACATATATAATATCAAAATACATTGTAATATCAAATATCTACATGTTGACAACTGGCTCTGATCTTGATGTACCCCAAAAACAACTCTTCAAGCTCAAAAAAATACAACCCTAGACCCGAACAAGTCTAGTAGAACTTTCCGGCTCTACCAAATCATCCATGACACCTGCGCGACGAAATTACAATCGCGCTAAGTCGAAGCCTGGTAGTACAAACTTTGATAATAACAATAAAACTCAATGCAATGCCAATGCACAATGCATATAGATGTCACATCATTCTACTTTCTTATATTATTCAAATGTTTCATAATCACAACTCATAGCATTATATTGCTCAATTGTATCATAATTCATAATTAACATTAAAGCAAAGACAAGCATGGGTCCAAAAAGGATATAATATGCTATTCAAATTTCAGAGTTACTGCTTTGGTCCATAATGATACCATGTGTCTAGCCTATAGGCAATATATCCATGGATAATGTAACAGCCCCAGTCTCTTGGACCTCAACCCGACTAGACCCTTAGGCCCTAGTATCTTGGTCCTCAACCCGACTAGACTGCTATAGTTTTTGAGGCTTACGACCCAATCTTTTCACCCCAAAACATCATATTTATCAGCTGGCCTAGCTTAAGACCCAGTCTTTTCACCATTCCAGCGTGTAGCTCGTAGGCAATCATAGGTATGCCGCCAAACCCAAAACTCTCAAAATTGAATAATATACTAGGCACACAATTTATTCATATTTCTCATTATCAAATTCTTTCATAATTCCTTTATCAAAACTTTTCTCATTTTTCTCATGATCAAACTAGGCACATTGCCTTATTATATCATCTTTTTCTCATTTTTTTCTCATTTATTCATTTTTCTCATTATTAATCTCTTTCTCATTGTCACATATTCAATCTAGGCACATTGCCTTATTTTCACATTTTTTTTTCTCATTTTTCACATCTTTCTCATCTTTCTCACTTTTCTCATTTTTATCAATATCAATTCATTTCATTATTCCACATATCTCATTTTTGCATTCAGAACACATTACCCAATTACTTTGGGTATTTTCACATAATATACATATTTCACATTCTACATAATTTAGCCATTATCAATGGCTTTTCACAATGCATTTAACACATATATGACATTACAAATGTCATAGCACATTATTCATTCTCAATCAATGAATCAAGTAACTTAACACATTTTTCCAACCAAAATGTGTTAAGCCCAAATGTCATGCAAATATAAACAATATATTCAAAGTTTGTACATACCTCCACTAGCAACCCAAAGCAAGCTTAACACAACCTCCAGTCCTATCCTTCCAACTTGCCCTTCACCACTTGGATGAAGCAAATCAACCTCCCTCAATGCCTATACCAAATGTGATCATACATAATTATTTAATATCACATTCTAAGGTATTCTCAATATCAAACCATAATTAAACATCACTCTAAACCAAATTCCAAAATTAAGCTTCACCTCACTTTAACTTTGAAAAACCATATCAAGCCATTTAAATTAGTGTTTTAAGTTTATTAATATTATTAGAAATATGTTTTAACATGTTTAAACCAATTACATTAATTAACCACATGCTTATGCTCAAAACCCTAAAATGGCATAACCTTCACCATTGAAGGATCTCCATTCCAATTCAATCCAATTATCTTTTCAATCTTATTTCCACCACTTATATCATTAAATAACATGATTTAAGCATTAAAATCAAACAATTAATCATTCTTTGAAAATTCACTTTTCCAAAACCCTAAATCAATACTACCCTCTTCAAACTCTAACCAAACACAACCAAATCTAATATTTGACTTTAAAATACTTGTTTATGCATCAAAACAACTCATTTGGAATCAATTTTCACAATTAAAAATCATGATTTCAAAAACCCAAATGTTCCATAACCCTAAATTCTCTCTCTTCACCAAACTCAACTTAAATTCAACCATTTCTTCAATCTAACATTAAAATTATTGTTAATCACTTAAAATAACATCATAAACATGCATTCCAATAATTATAACATGCTAAATCAAAACCCCAAACTCAACATAATCCAATTTTCTATAGAATTCAAAGAAAAGAGTTGAAAACTTACTAATTTTGGTGGAAATCACTAAAAATCCACTTTGAATACTTGAAATCCTTCAATTTTTGGACTATGGAAGAATCAAAACCTTGGCCTTAAGCTCTCATGGTGGCCGGCCTTGAAGAAGAAGAAGAAGAGATGAAGACTTTCTTTTTTTTTTCTTTTTCTTTTCATCTTTTATTTTAAACCATATATATATATACTGAGTATATAAAATTTTATATCTCCAAATACTTATTTAATTTCTCCAAAATCACGGATGTTACAATTTTCTCCCCCTTAAATAATTTCATCCTTGAAATTATCCAGTATGGTAATAAATTATCCAAATCATTATTTTACCAAATTACATAATTTCTATTCTCCCCCTTAGGTTCATTCTTAATTTCCTTTTTATCATTCCCTAACACATCATTATACTATCTATTTACTCAAACAGTCACAACAAATTTATCATATCATCAATCGAATTGTCATTAGACAAAAAAAAAATAGTTCATCTGTTTAATATATATACCCACACACCTATTGCACTTAAGATATTTGATCACTTCATTATCTTAAAAATATACTCTCATAACCTTAAATTCAAATGTTGATAACTTTTATCTTAACACAATAATTTTACACATCTTCATTTTGATCATACTCTTTATACAATTACCACAAATTAATTTGACATCACCATTATACAACAGTAAAATCTTATTTCCTTAATAAGATTCATTCCCATTATACTATAACTAACATTTTTCTCTTATAATTATTTGAAACTAATATAATTTAGCTCCTTTCATATGCATATACATATCAGAATGCTGTATTAAGCACATTATCATAAAGCTTGTATATTCTTAATACAACTACACACATTGAATTTCAATAAATACTTGTAAACTTATTACATTTCGGATCAATTAATCTAACTATCTCAATATGACCATCACAACCTTATTCTATTCTAACCAACTTTTAGTCTATTTTAAATTCATCAATTTGTTTTCAATCCATGACCTAATTCTATTAGGTCAAATTATTCTCAAATCTTAATTCTCTTCAAATTCATCATTTTCATCAACTTATTCATTTTATACCACTTTCAAACACATTCATTATAACTCTTACTCACTTTTCATAATTCCTTTCATTTACCATTTTCTCACATTTCTTATAGTTACACTATTTACACAAATTACTTTTCTTACACATCATTTAAAGCTCATCATATTTTCACAATTCTCTTCTGTTTCCACAGTTTCTATAATTATAAACAAATTTCTAGTATAAAATTATAAGATACAACTATGCAAACCATAAGTCTTGACCATGTTTCTTGAAGCATAACTATCAATCTCACCAAAACTATCCAATGGTCATGCCATAATAATGGTCACGCTTGTAGCTTATAAATAAATACTGCCCTTCTATCATTCTTCTTCAAACATTTCCAATCACAATATTAAGTTCGTATCGCAAAAATCACATATTCATTTTCTAATCTTTTGCTACACAAAAAGTTAACACGTTTCAGCTCTGTTTCAAAGAAATTTACTCTTGATCACTTGATCATCATTAGCCTAACTCATGTTTCAACAATATTATCATTAACATATCTTACATATACACATTTGTTCATATGCTAATTTTACACAATTCCATTTATTACTCCATTTCTAATCTATCTCTTATAAAAATTTTCATTAATTTTTTTTTCCACTTCCATTCTTTTTTTCATTTTACTTTCATTTTCCTTACAATCTCTCATATATACGCATATACTTTGGGCCCAAAATGCTATACAATCATCAAGTTTAGTTGTTAGAATAACAATTTCACCATCCAGCGCTGTTCGGGTCTATTCTCAATCTCAATTCATCACATGACCTAACTCTACGCAGGTTAAGACCTAATCTCTCTTAGGTCTATTAATACATGCAATATCATTCTCAATATCACCAGACAAGTAATTGTATAAGGTAACAAACACTTGATAACATTTTTTTTTATCATCCACATACACCTTTGTAAATCATATTCACAATGTGACATACTTCCCACATTCTTTTACATATAACGATTACGTTCATATTGAAAAATCTCATCACACATATCATACAATTATACTCAATTCCTCTTTTACATACAACCTATACAAAGTTAACATTTATCACCTTTCATAGAACATTATCATTTTTTATTCTTTTGACATTACTTAGGTTATTCATCAATTCAACACATCTATACACTCTGACCACAACATAATAAACATCTTCCTTATTTAATCTCCCATCTCTTAAATAAGTTTCTTATTATATATATATATATATTTAACACTTCACATAAATTTTAGTCACATTTCCAATGTGACATCTCTCTCACATTTTTTTATGAATTTATCATTCCCTTCATATCTATTCTCATCATTTCCAATTCAATTACCTAAAGTAACTCATTTTTACTTACTTAATCATTTCCCTTTTATTTCATAACAAATTTATATATTATCAACCACATTACACGTTACATGATATTATCATAAATAATATTACTCATTCAAAATTACTCCCATGCTTATTAAACATTAAACTATCAACATCTAAACAATCTTCATCAAAATTCTCTTACAACTCTAAATTTCCAACTTACTACTTTACTTAAACTTCATTACATTAATCTCATTTTCAACATCTACCTTTATAAGCATTATCTATATATTAATATAACATCAAAGTACATCACTTTCACAATTATGAAAACCCATTTCAAAAATTCAAATTCCACATAATACAACCAATAACATGAATCCCACCAAATCTCATCCATGTCACATTTCCAATCTTAAAATTATAACATTCACATTTAAACAACACTAATTCATTTTATTACACTAATTAACATCATCCATTTAGATACTTTAATTTTACACATTCAACCCTAAATTATGCATCATTGTTCTATAATAAATAATTCGCTATCATATATGATTTCGCTCTTTGATTTTAATTATGAATTCTTTGTTGTAAATTATTAAAAACTCAATATTCCTTCTATACTTATACCCATATGCATAGAAATTTTTATAATTTTCTTCATTTATTTGTCTCATAAAATTAATTTATTACTTACACAAAATTGCATGACTTCGTCAGTTTCATGTCAATCTCACTTTCAATTTTTATATTCCTTACAAATTCTTTATAAAAGCTTGTAAAATTTTATCCATGTGCACTTGACACATATATGGACTTATATTTAAATTTTTAGATTTTTCCAAGCTGATTTAATATATTTAAAAATTAAATCTTCCAAAATTAGAGAATCTGTCTCTTTAAAAATTTCTCTGGCAGCACCCAGTTATCCATTTTTTTGAGATATCAAACCTTAATAAAAATTCATGAAATTTTAACCATATGTTATAGGAATACATATGATATTGTGTGTAAATTTTCAGAGTTTTTTGGTTTGGTTTATCATAGTTTCTAAATTTATTGTTTTTCCAATTTCTACAGATTCTGAGTTGCTGGAATTACTCTAACAATCCGTGTTCTTCTATTTTTCTTAATTAGAGATCCATCTTTAAAATTTATAAAATTTTATACATTGGATTCTAACATATAGAAAAAACTTTCTATTAAATGTTTAAACTCATCCAATATTTATAGATTTGTCCAAAAATTCAGACAATATCACTTTGCACCTATAAAATTGTCTGTAACTATCATGCTCATTTCTCAAACTTTTTATTTTTATATCTTAAATCATTTCCTAGATTGTTTTTCTAATTTCACTTATTCATCAATTGAATCAGTTATGAATTTTAAATTTCAAATAAAAGTTTCAAAAATTCTTAATCCATAATCTCTAGAATGACGCTTCCACTGTGCCACTCTGATCTATGCAACCCAGACGCCATCTCAACTCATATCCATTATATCAAATGGACATTGCCATATCAGGGATCAGATAAATTGCCAGTGCCAATGCATGCATCATAATTAAAAATTATTTTTTTTTAAATTCCAAATTTTCTCTCTCTAACAACCCACCTAGGTCGAGAACCTTAAACCTAGGCTCTGATACCAAAATAAATATAATACCCTTATACTCTATATACGTACAATACATATTTTCAGCATGTGTAAAATACGCATATAATGTATAAAAATGTCACAGACCGATTTAATAAAAATTTTCACATTTCTGTTTTAAGATTTCAAATACTAATATATAAAATAAATAGTATATAAATATTCTTTGCTTGTTATAGGAATCCAAAATAAATATTTTATATGAAAATCTCTGGAAAAAATTCGCCGGAGTTATTTTTGTAATTTGAATGTTCCCAAAATTCAGCAAAACACAACTTGCATAAAGCAAATACTCCCAATAAAAACCAATTCACCATTTCACCAATACTTCTCAATTTCTCCATATTTTCTCAAAATACTTATATATAGATATATAAATTAACAACACATAAAATCCCATCTGAATAAATTATTCAAAACATTCTTTACAATTTATATTATATGCTTCCAAAAACATATCATAACATATATAATATCAAAATACATTGTAATATCAAATATCTACATGCTGGCAACTGGCTCTGATCTTGATGTACCCAAAAAACAACTCTTCAAGCTAAAAAAATACAACCCTAGACCCGACAAAGTCTAGTAGAACTTTCCGGCTCTACCAAATCGTCCATGACACCTGCGCGACAAAATTACAATCGCGCTAAGCCAAAGCCTAGTGGTACAAACTTTAATAATAACAATAAAACTCAATGCAATGCCAATGCACAATGCATATAGATGTCACATCATTCTACTTTCTTATATTATTCAAAATTTTCATAATCACAACTCATAGCATTATATTGCTCAATTGTATCACAATTCATAATTCACTTTAAAGCAAAGACAAGTATGGGCCCAAAAAGGATCTAATATGCTATTCAAATTTCAGAGTTACTGCTTTGGTCCATAATGACACCATGTGTCTAGCCCGTAGGCAATATATCCATGGATAATGTAACAGCCCCAGTCTCTTGGACCTCAACCCGGCTAGACCTTTATGCCCCAGTATCTTGGTCCTCAACCCGGCTAGACTGCTACAGTTTTTGAGGCTTACGACCTAGTCTTTTCACCATTCCAGCGTGTAGCCCGTAGGCAATCATAGGCATGCTGCCAAACCCAGAACTCTGAAAATTGAATAACATACTAGGCACACAATTTATTCATATTTCTCATTATCAAATTCTTTCATAATTCCTTTATCAAAACTTTTCTCATTTTCTCATGATCAAACTAGGCACATTGCCTTATTATATAATCTTTTTCTCATTTTTTTCATTTATTCATTTTTCTCATTATTAATCTCTTTCTCCTTCACATATTCAATCTAGGCACATTGCCTTATTTTCACATTTTTCTCATTTTTCACATCTTTCTCATTTTTCTCATTTTTATCAATATCAATTCATTTCATTGTTCCACATATCTCATTTTTGCATTCACAACACATTACCCAATTACTTTGGGTATTTTCACATAATATACATATTTCACATTCTACGCAATTTAGCCATTATCAATGGCTTTTCACAATGCATTTAACACATATATGACATTACAAATGTCATAGCACATTATTCATACTCAATCAATGAACCAAGTAACTTAACACATTTTCCAACCAAAATGTATTAAGCCCAAATGTCATGCAAATATAAACAATATATTCAAAGTTTGTACATACCTCCACTAGCAACCCAAAGCAAGCTTAACACAACCTCTAATCCTTTCCTTCCAACTTGCCCTTCACCACTTAGATGAAGCAAATCTGCCTATACCAAATGTGATCATACATAAACATTTAATATCACATTCTAAGGTATTCTCAACATCAAACCATAATTAAACATCACTCTAAACCAAATCCCAAAATTAAGCTTCACCTCACTTTAACTTTGAAAAACCATATCAAGCCATTTCAATTAGTGTTTTAAGTTTATTAATATCATTAGAAACATGTTTTAGTATGTTTAAACCAATTACATTAATTAACCACATGCTTATGCTCAAAACCCTAAAATGGCATAACCTTCACCATTGAAGGATCTCCATTCAAATTCAATCCAATTATCATTTCAATCTTATTTGCACCACTTATATCATTAAATAACATGATTTAAGCATTAAAATCAAACAATTAATCATTCTTTGAGAATTCACTTTTTCAAAACCCTAAATCAATACTACCCTCTTCAAACTCTAACCAAACACAACCAAATACAATATTTTACTTTAAAATACTTGTTTATGCATCAAAACAACTCATTTGGAATCAATTTACACAATTAAAAATCATGATTTCAAAAACCCAAATGTTCCATAACCCTAAATTCTCTCTCTTCACCAAACTCAACTTAAATTCAACCATTTCTTCAATCTAACCTTAAAATTATTGTTAATCACTTAAAATAACATCATACACACCCATTCCAATAATTATAACATGCTACATCAAAACTTCAAACTCAACATAATCCAATTTTCTATAGAATTCAATGAAAAGAGTTGAAAACTTACTAATTTTGGTGGAAATCACCAAAAATCTACTTTGAATACTTGAAATCCTTCAATTTTTAGAGTATGGAAGAATCAAAACCTTGGCCTTAAGCTCTCATGGTGGCCGGCCTTGAAGAAGAAGAAGAAGAGATGAAGACTTTCTTTTTTTTCTTTTTCTTTTCATCTTTTATTTTAAACCATATATATATATATTAAAATAATTTAATAATTATTTAATTATTTTTTAATAAATTAAAAGTCATAAATTCCCTCTTCCATTCAAAAATAATTTATTTTTAAATTATTTTATAAATTTTGAATTTCTAAGATTTAATTACCAAAATACCCTTTTACTTTGACTTTTCTTTTAAAAAGTGTTGACTTTTATATGTTTTATATATTTTACATATATATCACATATATATTCCACTTTTTCATTTAAAATTCCTTCATTTTTCATTTAAAACCATTAATTTAATTTATCCATTTAAATTATAATTTATTTTATCAAATTTCCAAAAATTATAACTTTTCAAAAATTTGGAATATTACACATATGCACAAGTAATGTGTATCTTATATACACATCAAATGTACCTTATATATGTATTAAATATTAAGTATGTAATGTATTAATCCAACATATACAATTAATATACTATATATATATATCTTATATATACTCTAGATATATATTTTGAGTATATACAATTTTATATCTCCAAATACTTATTTAATTTCTCCAAAATCATGGATGTTAAATATATAGTAAGTATACCTACATATAGTTAAATATAACAGTTGCATACTAACATTCTTTTTTGAAAGACAATAGATATATGTAGTTTTATGCAACATATACCTACAAATACTAACATATAATAGTTGCATACTAATATTCTTTCTCTAAGATAATAGGTATATGATACATATACTTACATATACTTAGATATAGCATATACATACTTACATTTTTTTTTATGAAAACAATAGATATTTATAGTTATATGCTGCATATACCTATATATACTAACATATAAGAGCTGCATACTGATATTGTTTCTCCAAGACAATAGATATATGTTGTAATATCCTCATTTATGCCCTAGAAGTTTTGTATGTTGTTGTTGTTGTTGTTGTTGTTGTTGTTGTTGTATTGTTGGTTTAAATTGAGAAAAGAAAAGTATAAGTGTTTTGGGAAAGAATTTAGGGTTTAGAGACAAGTTTATATGTTGTGTATATTGTGATATATATAACATATACATTGGTCAAAAGAGTTGGTCAAGGCAAGAGGAGATATTTTTTTTAGGGCATGTGAAATTACCAAAATGGGCAAGAGATAACAAAGAGAATTAAGATATGTATGAGGGCATTATAGTAATTTTCCTTTGGATGGGTATTTAATGAAGTTTGACTTTGTGATTCTTCATCATCTTTTCTTCTTTCTTTCAAGAGGTGGCCGGCTCTCCATTAGCAAAAGGGAAGGAGAAGTGTTTTTGATACTAAGATCAAATTGAAGAAGGAATTGAGAGCTTTGGTGAAAGAATTGTGGAATTTCTTCATCTAAGGTAAGTATTCTTTTGTTTCCTTTACTTATTTTGTAGTAGTGTTGAAGTTATGATTAGGGTGATTTGTGTTTAAGTGTAATATTAATGTGTTATGAGGTGATTCTTATGATGAATATGTGTTTAGAACATTGTTTATGTTCATTTGAAACATGTTGTATGGTGTATATTGTGATTGAGTGCAATTGAAAGAGGGTTGAAGATGGTTAGGGTTTGGTTTGGGTGACACGGCCAAAAGCAAAGGAGAGACACAGCCAAGTCATGAAAGTTTTGGGCGTGTTGAATTGGTTTTGAGAGACACGGCCGTGTCTAGTGCCTGTGTTCACTACTGTGAGTTTTGGTTTGAGTGACACGGCCACAAGCTTGGCCGTGTCCCATACCCGTGTTGCCTACTGTCCAATTGAGTTGAGAGACACGGCCACAAGCTTGGCCGTGTCCCTCATGTGTGCTGCCCGTGTCTCTCATATGGGTTAGGTAAGTTTTGTTTTCTTTGACCTAGTTGCAATGTTTTGGTTCTTCAAAGGTAGGTTGGTTCCTAAACCTAAACTTAAACACTCTAAACATACTTTAAACTATGAATGAGCTAATCAAATGCATATGAAAGATCCTAAAGCTATGAATCATATAAATTGTTCTTTGCCCTAATTGCATTGTTGAGATTTAAACAAGGTTATGTTATGCATTGTGAAAGGTAATGTGTTTTATGAGTAATGTACCTTGAAATGTTATATCAAAGATGTGATATCAATGATGCTTTATGCATAATATGAATTGAAATGTGAAATGTAATACAAAGCCATTGTTATTGGCTATGATGATAATTGGAAATGGAAATGATAATTGAATAATAAATGAATTGTGTGGCTAATGTGTTATTCTATTTTCAGAGTTTGTTGTTGGTGGCATGCCTAGTAAGTGTAACAGTCTCTTGAAGTTAGGTTGGATTGAATCCTTGAAGCCTAATTGAGATGTTACCACCCTTGAAGCTAGGTTGGGTTGGTTCTTGAAGCCAAGTTGGGTTGAAGCTTAGCATGCTTTGCTCCCCTTGAAGCTTGGTTGAACCTAATCCTTGAAGCCTAGTTGGGTATATGATATTGATAAATGTGATGATAGAACCAAAACATTAACTCTGAAAATTGAATGGCATATTAGTGTGTCTTGAGCCCATGCTTGTCTATGGTTAATGTGAGTCATGAATGATGCTTGCCTTTGCTTATTGTTGATGATGAATGATTAAATGAATATAAATGAGGTCTATGATAAGATGTGAAGTATGATATGCCTATATATATATATATGTTGAGTTATAAAATGGAAAGCTATGTTATCAACTTGGCATATATGATGTTACATGCATAATATGGATTGAGAATTGGTACTGCATTGCATTAAAGCATAACATTAGCATGATTATCTTACTAAGCCGTTGGCTTAGCGCGATAGTGTTTAATCGCGCAGGTAATAGAGTTGATAGAGTTGATCCCGAAAGCTCTTCGAAACCGACCGAGGGTAGACAGTGAAGAGTTGATTTTGGAGACTTAAAGATCAAAGAAAACTTGCCAATCATGTATAACTCTTTTATATTTTGTAAAGTATTGATTAAATGTACATATATGTATATTTGTAAATATGGAATTAAGTGTTTTCAAATATGTAAATATTTTATGACTTCCGCTGTGTAATAACTATATGTATGTATATATATATATCTAATGTGTTTTATTTTAAAAGTAAATGATCTACTTTTCTATAATATATAATGATAATAGTATTGTATCTATTTAAATGTTTTGAATGTTGAAGAAAATCGTAGCATCCCTATGTTTGGTGCACTTATGCTACATTGTTGTGGTTGTAGTGTGTGTGCATTGGATGTGGGGGTGTTACATATGTAGGTATATAGTATGTATAGCTATATGTACTTAAATATAACAGTTGCATACTAACATTCTTTTTAAAAGATAATAGATATGTGTAGTTTTATGCAGCGTATACCTACTATACTAACATATAACTTCATATTAATATTTTTTTCTCCAATATAATAAGTATATATAGGTATATGGTATACATACTTACATATACTTAGATATAATAGATTCATACTGACATTCTTTTATGAAAGACAATAGCTATATATAATTATATGTATCATATACCTATATATACTAATATATAACAGTTGCATACTAATATTCTTTCTCCAAGACAATACTTATATGTAGGTTTATGATACATATACCTATATAAAATCTATATATACTAAGATATAATAACTGCTTACTGAAATTCTTTTTTGAAATACAATATTTATATGTAGTTATATGTAGCATATACCTACATATACTAACATATAACTGTAGCATACTGATATTCTTTCTCTAAGATAATATATATGTATGTATATGGTACATATACATACATATATTAAGATGTAATAGCTGCATACTGACATTTTTTTTAAAAGACAATAATTATATGTAGGTATATGCAGCATATACCTTTATATACTAACATATAACAGTTGCATGCATACTAATATTCTTTCTCTAAGATAATAGGTATATGTAGGTATATGATATATATACTTACATATACTAAGATAAAATAGTTATATACTGACATTCTTTTTTGAAAGATAATAGTTATATGTAGTTATATGTATCATATATCTACATATACTAAAATATAACAACTGCACATTGATATTCTTTATCCAAGATAATAGGCATATTAAAATATACCTACATATAACAACATATATTAAAATAACAACATATATGGATTTTTTAATGCAATTCAATAACTAATATGTAACAATGATATAATGTTGTTAAATATGTTACATATATGAGATATACCATTTACACATATTTTGTTTTTAATTATTTTAGTTCATTTCTACAAGTTTTCTTATTATGTTCATGTTGTCCGCATTTGAAACATTTGTTTTTGTTGTTACTCTTCCATGCTCCTTTGTTTCTTCTCTTTTTAAGTCTTATAGCTTTGACTTTAAATTATGGTGGCAGTACTGCTATTTCCTTTACTTTATCTAGTACAATCTTTAGTTCATATGATACAATTCATGTATTTTCATTTGCAATTAGATAAACAGTTCCTGCATGAGTTTGAACGAACGTTTCTTTTGTATACTATTGTGCGCAATACAAATAAGGGTTTTGATTCATTTCCACCAGTATTGTAACTCCTTGTTTGCATGGTATTTCATCTATTTAGAATTTGTTGTAATTGCACATTCATTCATTCAAGTTAATAATGAATTTAACTTCATTGTCCATGACATTATACAATTCTCTTGTTGATGTTATAACCTGTTATTTTAATAATTTTTATTAGTAAGAAGTTGATTCATCTAAATATTAATATTTAAAGAAATATAACATATCATGAATATAAATATAACATAAATAAGATATAATTAAACATATTCTTTTAATGTAAAACATATATTTTAACTTACATATATTGACATATATCAAAACATAACAGTTGTTTTTACTGATATTATTTTTTCAAGTCAATAGATATATGTAGATATATATATATATAATATACCTACATATATTAACATATAATAGCTACATAATATTTTTCATTTTACAAGAATATATATATGTATCTTCTGCATATAATTATATATATACTAAGATATAACAGTTGCATACTGTCATATGTTTTTCTCAAATCAATAGATATATGTAGTTAGATGTTGGATATACCTACATATACTAAAATATAGTAACTGAATGAGTTCTAGCATACCTATAATTTTAATGATTCAAGGAGGCTTTCATTTAGTATATCTTTAACCTTTTTTTTGTCAATATTGTGAAAGTTGATAATGCTATATTTATATTTGTCCATGTACATTCTTCTAGAAGTGATTTTAAAAACTTCGATAGAGTTGTTATTCATAATTCTTTTGTAGTTTGTTTGTGGCATTCAATGATTCAATGATATTTGAAGTCATAGTCTAATGCCTATTGCCGGTTGTATGTACTCTTGCCCATCGTTGGTAGCCAACACTATCTAAGTATGGTACAATTCTTTCATCCACTTTGTTCAACTCATTCATATATTTTGTGAACTCTTCAATTGTATATGCTCTTTCTGCTCCGAAGAATAATTCTTTTATTTTCTTTTGATTCCTTCTAAAGTTTGTTTTCAAATTATTCAATAAATGGAACTTGCAAAAACCATACATAGCTTCATGGTATACATTTTTGATGTCTTTAATGATACTTTCCTATTTTTCAGGAACAATGCACATTCCATTTCTGTAACCAAATGTACTTTTTATATTTTTGAAGAATCATCCCTATGATTCATCCTGTTCAAAGTCAACAAATGAGAATGCTAGAGGGAATTTTTTACCAAAAGTATCTTGTGTTGATGCTATGAGTAATGTTCCTCCATAGGTGCCTTTGAGAAATGTTCCATCCACCACCCTCATAGGCCTGCGGTATGTCCATCCTTTTATTAATGCATCTAAAGCAATAAACACATAAAGAAATGGGCCTTTTTCTTTCTATTTTAGATATGCAATTGATTCTGGATTTATAGCAGTTAGCATGTATATTGGAATAAGTTTACAAGATTCATATAGTTTCGCTCTAACTTTTTCCATTGCTTTGTCTTTTTCTTTCCATGCCTTCATATATTTTAGGTTTATACC
Source organism: Garcia nutans (assembly GCA_947685225.1). Lineage (NCBI taxonomy): Eukaryota > Viridiplantae > Streptophyta > Magnoliopsida > Malpighiales > Euphorbiaceae > Garcia > Garcia nutans. The sequence goes on from CANTUV010000008.1 coordinate 45,235,645, forward strand.
ATATTCATCTTTCATATCTTTAACAATATCTGTTGATGTATAAAATCTTTTAATGTTTATATATTTAGTCTTAATGCAATCAACAATTATAGATGATGTTGCTTGTCTATGGTCACACATTCTAACTTCTAATGAACAAGTTGAATATTCTTGCATTTTTTAACCATGAAGAGCTTTGTTTTTCCTATTTTTGCTGCTTTCAAGAACCATTTTCACTATTCATCATAGCAAACTGCAATATATTCCTTGTTGCATACTTTCTAACTTTGTACTAAAAATATTTTTTATTGCAAATAAATTTAGTATACTTTAAAAGTCTCTCTGTCCTCATAGATATGACCTTTTTCAATATCTAAATATGTTGTGTTAGTAATTATTGATGATGCTTCACTATCGACTTATTTGCATTTTGTTGTTGTTCTTCATCAATTACATTTTTGCTGAACATATTTGCATAATGCATAAAATCAGTTGTGTCAATAATGTTATGTATTTTAGTTGAGCTTTATCCTGATTTTTGAGGTGCAATGAACTACTATACATAATGGATATTTCATTATATCTGATTCTTTCTTCTTCAAATGGATGTAAAAATCAAGCTATTATCATCTTGAATTTTTAATGCTGGATATCCAGAAGCAATCTGATACTCCACTTATATTTTTGATTCTTATGTATTTATTTTTAGTTGCAGCATAGTTTTTTGCAATATTTCTTCATATTTGCATTCTTCAGGAGTAAGGATTATATTTACTTCAAAATCTGTGTAATTCATATTGTACCATTTACAATTATGTTGAGTTAATGCTCGAATTTTGCCCATTTTTCACCCGTGTAAAAAAAAAGATTTTTAATAACATGCACTTATATATAATGTATACCTTCAAATACTAACATATTAGGGTTTCATACTGATATTCTTTTTGAATGATAATAGATATATGTAGTTATATGCTTCATATACTTATATATTATAAAACATAATAGAGGCATACTAACATTTTATTTGCAACGCAATAGATATATGTAGTTATAATTTATATATACCCGAATATACTAACGCATAACAGTTGTATACTAATTTCCTTTTTGAATTTAATAGATATAATTGGGTATATGTTACATATACCCTTATATACTAATAAATAATAACTGTGTACTAATTTTTTTTTTTCCAATTCAATGCATATATATAAGTATATGCTATATATACTCAAATATACTAACACACAATAGTTGTATATCGATATATTTTTTTTTCAAGTTAATATATATATATATATAGGTATATGCTACATAGATCCAAATATTCAAATATAAAACAACTGTATACTAATATTCTTTTTTATTTCAATAGATATATGTATGTATTTCTTACATATAGCCACATATACAAACACAAAACAACCATATATTGATATTCAATTTTAATTTAATAGATATATATATATATGTATATACTACATACACCCATATATACTAAAAGATAAAAGCTATATACTTATATATATTTTTTTCAATTCAATACATATATGTAGATGAATGCTATATATACCCACATATACTAGCACATACATTTGTAAACTAATATTCATTTTCAATTCAATACATATATGTAGGTATATGCCACATATACCCAAATATACTAACACATAATAGCTGTCTATTGATATTTTGTTTTTCAAGTCAATAGATATATGTAGGTATATGGTACATGTACCTATATATACTAATACATAAAAGCTGTATACTGATATTTTTTTTCAATTCAATACATATATGTAGGTATACTGCATATACCCACATTTACTGACACAAACATATGTAAATTGATATTGATTTTCAAACACATACACAAACACATAATGACTGTGTATTGATATTTTTTTTTTCAATTTAATAGATATATGTATGTATATGCTACATACACTACAAAAAATTTGGTGAATAGCGATAATTTTTTAGCGGCGGTTAATAAAAATCATCATTATATTTTTATTATTGCGACGGTTTGGCAACCATCATAAAATAAATTTATTTTGTGTCGGTTGATATAATATTTTGATGGTTTTAGCTGTCACAATATATAAATTTAATTTAATGACATAGATTTATTATTTGCGACTACGTCATTTTGATTTAGTACTTTTCTCTTTTTTAATAGTTCAAGTTAGCGGCTTTCACTAAATAAAATTAGTGGGATATCACAGCGCACTTTCACATTCATGTTTCTTTCTTCTTCAATTTCATATCTCTCTTCTCTTCAATTTCTTTTCCCCCTTTTAATTTCATTTTTAATTTCAATGATTTCTCTGCTACATTGCATCACTTTGCCCTCTACTTTTTGTTCATCTCTCTTGAGGAATCAATTAAGATAGGGTTTCTGCAATTCAAGTAACTACCATGTCCTTTTTATTTTTGGTGCTATTTTTAATTTAGGTTTTGGTTTTAGAACGCTATAACTTGTATTTTGTATAAATTCTTAATATGATAGTTGATAATTAGGTTTTATTAGTTAGTCTTACTCTTTGTTAGCTTGTTCATATAGATTATGGGTGGTTTCTTTATTTAATTAGCTTAGGATGATTTAGAATTAATTTTTAGATAAGTGTTGTTTGATTTATTGCTTTTGAAGTCATTGGCCAAAGTCAATTGATTTGTTGATGCCATGTGTTAGTCAATTGCTTTGTTGCTTTGGTCCTTTCACTTCATACCTGTTAGTTAATCAAAGAGTGATTACTTAATTAATTAAAATCAATGAGTGATTACTTAATTAATTAATCAATTATGTGGCTTTTCATTTCAGAACATGAAAATCCTTGATTGAGGTGTTTAATGGCTGTTGTTGGACAATTAAACTCTATTTTGATCATTGACAATCAAATTGATGTGTACTAATTATTTCAAGCAAGTTTGTTTTATAGGTACTAAACTTTCAGGTCTCGTGCCACCGCCCCACACATTGAGTGACCGTAGAAAGGCTAAGGAAAAAAAAAGCATTGAAAGCATAAAATAAATCATGATCTCTGGTGCGGCCAAAACAAATAGCAAGCATATTGTGAGACCGCTCCAGGTTCTCGAGCGACCACACAAATTAGTGGGAAAAAATTCAAAATATCTCAGAAGTGATAGCGTCTAGCGCGACTATGCTATGCCTCGTGCGACTGCACCATCAAGAACCAAAACTTTCACCAAGCCACAGTAGAGATAACGGTGATGTTGTGCGGTGAGGAAATCAATTTGTGCGACCGAACAAAACCAGCAGATTTGAATTTTAGCACCAATCATACTGGAGTAATGACAATTGGACACGTGGAAGAAGGATTTCAAATTTAACGGTAACATTAAATTGTATGATCGCACAATCTCTTTGTTTGACCACAAGACATGACATGATGGATAAATATGATCCTGTCGGGCACTCAAAACATACCATTGGAAATAGCCATTAGAGAAAAATTGAATTGTGTGACTGCACACGATGCATGGTGATCGCACAATGTGTCTGAGACACAATTTAAGAGGAAACAAGAATCAAACAAGTGGGAACCACTTCAAACAGCTAGTTAGAGTGCTAATGGCTATAAATACCTAACAAAACCTCTTATTTGAGGGTAATTGGGATTGTAATAGCCAAGCATATCAACTTTCATTTCTTTGCATCAAAATCTCTAATTGTATTGCTTTGAGTGCTGGGTATGAGCATCAAACACCATTGTATGTTTGAGTGTGAATTTAGAAACACTTAGGTTTTAGAGTGAGCCTAGAAAAACTCTTGGTTGGGTTGTGAGGAAAATTCTTAAGCCTTGTAAAAGTTTGATGTGAGCTTGTGAAAATACCAAGTTAGAGTTAAGCTTGTAAAAACTCAAGATTAGTGGAACCTTAACAAGTTGTTAAGAAAGTGGACGTAGGATTGAGGTAATTTGAACCGTTATAAACTCCTTGTGTTCATTCATCCCTACTCTACTCTTCTCTTGATCTACTTTGCATTTGATTTTTTAATTTGCCATCATTTCTTCAAACAACCAATTCACCCCCTGTAACACCCTTATACCCTATATACGTATAATACACACACCCAGCATGTGTACAATACGTGTATATGATATAAAAATGTCACAATCCGATTTAATAAAAATTTTCATATTTCCTCAATTCTCAAAACATTTATACAAATACATATTTATATATATATATATATATTAAATTATATAAAACCTCACATTTCTCAATTATTCAAAACATTCTTTATAATTTACAATATATATATTTATATTCCAAAAATATAATATAATTTACATAATGTCAAAAAGTACTATGACATAAAATATATACATGCTGGCAAAATGGCTCTGATCTTGATGTAGCAAAAATGCTTCAAGCTCAGTCAATACAAGACTAGACCCGATATGGTCTAGTAGAACTGTCTGGCTCTACCGGATCACCCTTGTCACTTTTGCGATAAATTACAATCGCGCTAAGCTAAAAGCCTAGCGGTACAAACTTCGATAATAATAACACTTTAAAAAATAATGCCAATGCAAAATGCTTATATAATGTGACATTCAAGGTCAGTTTTAAATATATTATTTCATCACTTAATAATTCACACAATCACATGCACAGGTATGGGCCCAAACAACTAATACATTATTCAAATTTCAGAGTTACTGTTTTTGTCTATAATGACACCAAGAGTCTATCCCCAAAGGCAAATCAAGTAATGCTCAAAAGCTAGCCCCGAAGGTAAATTATATCATAGTGAGGCCAAGCGTCTAGCCCCGAAGGCAAATATTGAGGATAACCTCATAGGTATGCCGCCAAACACAGAACTCTAAAAATTGAATAACATACTAGGTACACACTTAATTCAAATTTTCCTTCATCAATTTCTTTCTCATTTTTCCATTTTTTTCTCATTCATAACAATGTCATTTCATTTTGACATTTCATCACAACATAAGATATTTCATAATGAAACCACATTACCCAAACACTTTGGGTCATTTTCACATTTTGCATATAGGTCACATTTTATTCAATCTAGCCATTAACAATGGCTTTTCAGAATGCATATAATGCAAACATAACAATTTACATGTTATAGCACCGTATTCATAAATGTTCAATATATCAAATAGCTTAACACATTTTTCATCCAAAATGTGTTAAGCCCAATCATATGCCAACATATCTAATTTATCAAAAGTTTGTACTTACCTTAGAAAACACTCTAAAACAAGCTTCAAAACTTCCTCTAACCTTTTCTTTCAAGTTGGCCTTCAACAATAAGGTTGGGCAAACTACTTCCTTTCAATGCCTATACCAAATGTGATCATAAACAACCATTTAATATCACATTCTAAGACATTCTCAACAGTAAACCATTTAATTAGGAATTACAAATGAAAGAAAAATAAAAGAGTTATTTAGACAATATCCTCAAGTAACACGCTCAACAACACGGGCGTGTTAATGACCATGTCATTAACCCACTCTTACAGAAGCTTTGACACCTCCAACGACATGGGTGTGTCACTTCCTGTGTCATTAATTCTTCCTTACAGAAACTTTGACATGCCCAGCAACATGATCGTGTTAATAGCCGTGTCAATTATCTTGCCTTACAGTAGCTATGACACGCCTAATGATATGGCAGTGTCACTGGTTGTGTCATCAATATTGAAACTCAGCACCATTGATATGCCCAACGACATGACTGTGTCACTAGCCATGTCAGATAAAATTCCTGCATTTCGTACACTCAACCATTTTAATACAACCACATCCAAACTCAGCTTAAATTCAATAATTTCTTCAATCCAACCTTAAAATCATTATAAACTACTTAAAACCAAGTTCATACATACCTAAAATAAGCTATTAAAACATGCTAATACACAATCCCAATTTCCACAAATCATATTCTTCTATAGAATTTCAAAGAACTTGCAAAATTGATAAAGAACTTACCAATTGATGAAGAATCCTCAAGAACTCCACTTGAATCCTTGAAATCCTTTCAATCCTTGGTGTAAATGAGAACTCACTCTCTTTTCACCTCTCTCTCTATCTCATGGCAAAGAAGAAGAAAGAAAAGGGAAAAGAAGAGATATTTTCTTTTAATCCATCCTTATATATATATATATATTTTACTTTATATTTTAACTTTTACTCCTTTTATATGTGGTGTATATGTTAGGTATATGTATATGTCATATTTACTTCATATATATTTCAAATATACATTCTACTATATCACTTAAATTATTTATTTAATTTATCCAATTTAATTTTAAATTCTTTTTTTTTAATTTTAAAAATTAGGGATATTACAATTCTCTTCCCCTTAAGAAAATTTCGTCTGTGAAATTACCTGCTAACAACTCTAGAACAACTGGGGATACAGACCCCGCATCAATTACTCACTCTCCCAAGTTGCCTGCTCAGTGGCATGATTCCTCCAAAGGACTTTCACAAGTAGTACTTTCTTATTTCTCAACTCTTTTACCTCTCGTGCCAAAATCGCTACTGGTTCTTCTTCATAAGTCATATATGGGCTCACCTAAATGGACTCCACTGACAAAATATGAGATGGGTCTGACCTATACCTCCAAAGCATAAAGACATGGAAGACATTATGTATTCGGTCTAACTCAGGCAGCAAAGCCAACTTGTAAGCCACTGGACCAACTCTCTCCAGAATCTCATATGGTTCTATAAAACGAGGACTCAACTTCCCTTTGCGACCGAATCTCAAAATCTTTTTCCATGGAGACACTTTCAGAAACACTTTATCTCCCACACTAAACTTTATATCTTTCCTCTTTAAATATGTATAGGGTTTCTGTTGGTCTGAAGCTGCTTTTAGACTATCCCGAATCAATTTCACTTTCTCTTCTATTTCCTTAATCAAATCAGGACCAACCAATTTACCTTCTCCAACCTCATCCCAGCACAAAGGTGTCCTGTGTCTCTTGCCATACAATGCCTCATAAGGTGCCATTCCAATACTGGACTGATGATTTTTATTATATGCAAACTCAATCAATGGTAAAAACCTATCCCAGCTCCCTGTGAAATCAATGATACAACTCCTTAACATATCCTCTAGAATCTGTATCACTCTTTCTGATTGTCCATCTGTTTGAGGATGGAAAACAATACTAAAATGCAATCATGAACCTGATGCATACTGTAAACTCCTTCAAAATCTCGATATAAATCGAGGATCTCGGTCTGACATTAAAAAACTGGGACTCCGTACAACCTCACTATCTCACTGATATACAACTCAACTAACTTCTCAAGTGAGTAATCCATCCAAACCTGAAGAAAATGAGTTTTCTTCATCATTCGATCAACTATCACCCAAATTGCATCATGCTTCTTCTGGGTCAAGGCAATCCAGTCACAAAATTCATCTTCACTCGCTCCCATTTCAACTCTGGTACTGACAATGACTGAAGCAACCCTGAAGGAATTTGATGTTTAGCTTTCACTCTCTGGCAAGTGAGACATCTGGACACAAATTCTGCTATGTCCCTCTTCATACTTGATCACCAATAACACTGTTTCAAATCTTAATACATCTTGGTACTACCAGGGTGCGTAGAATAAATTGACTGATGTGCTTCCTCTAATATCATCCTCTTTAACCCTGCATCATCAGGAATGCATAACCTATCTCTATACCATAGGCTACAATCACCTCTCATATGAAAGTCTCGACTCTCCCCCTTTTGGCAATCTAACACAATCTTCTGGATTCTTTTCATCTACCAACTGGGCTTCCCTAACCTGATCCAACAACACTGGCCGCAATTGCAATTGAGCCATCAATGCACCATTATCACAAGACTCAAATATAACATGCATCGCTCTCAACTCAACAAGCAACAAGAATAAGTAGTTAAACCTGCCAAAGACTTTCGACTCAAGGCATCAATAACATGATTTGCCTTACTAGGATGATAATCAATCAAATAGTCACAGTCTTTAATCAACTCTAACCATCGTGTCTACCGAAGATTTAGCTCTCTCTGAATACCTAAATACTTTAAAATCATATGATCGGTATAAATGAAACACTTTTCCCCATACAAGTAATGCCGCCAAATCTTCAATGCAAAAACTATGGATGCTAACTGTAAATCATGATTTGGGTAATTCAGTTCATGTGACTTCAACTGTCGAGATGCATAAGCAATAACTCTACCCTCATGCATTAGTCAAACTCATCTGATATAATCCCTCTAGCATACTGTCTCAGCCTGATGAACTCAATCTCATACTCAGTCACTATCCTGGTGTCCTATCTCAAACTCAGGAACTCCATCTTCTTTTCATCCTTATACTCCCTCGGAGTATACTTCTTCTTGAATTCTCACAGGAAATCAGCATAGGTCAAAACTGGTGGATCAACTGTACCATAAGGAACCATCTTCCACCATTCATAAGCATCGCCCTACAGAAGTGATCTAGCATAATCAAACTTCTCCTCTGGACTAGCCTGCAGTTGAATGAATACTCTCTGGACTCTGTCCAACCACTACTCTGCTATAGCAGGGTCTGTAGTGCCAACAAAGTCTTTGGCTTCAAATTTCCTCAGCTTGTCATACTTTTGCATCGGTAACTGCTGCTGCAGCTGTGGCTGTGGTGCCGGCTGTGGCTACTGAACTGGAGCCTACCTTAACAGCTCTACCACATGTCGTACCCAGCCGGGCTTAATCTCCTCAGCTGTTAGTCCAATAGGTACAGAAGTAAACACCTCACCATTAGGTTCAACACCAGCTCCAATTTTACCCTCATTAGGAGCTACACTCTCTGCACTACCCTCAACAGATTGGTGCATCCGAGATGCCATAACGACCTATATCTGCAAATACCATAGAAATTTCCACATCAAAATAAAAAAATACTAGTGCTAATACGTGTATCACAATTGAAAACCATATTTAAAATCCTCATTTTCTCTTTCTACCAACCCACCTAGGTCGAGAACCTCAAACTTAGGCTCTGATACCAAAATAAATATAACACCCTTATATATTATATACGTATAATACACACATCTAGCATGTGTACAATACGGTATAAAAATATCATAATCCGATTTAATAATAATTTTCATATTTCCTCAATCCTCAAAACATTTATACAAATACACATATATATATTAAATTATATAAAACCTCACATTTCTCAATTATTCAAAACATTCTTTATAATTTACAATATATATATTTATATTGCAAAAATATAATATAATTTACATAATGCCAAAAAGTACTATGACATAAAATATATACATGCTGACAAAATGGCTCTGATCTTGATGTAGCAAAATGCTTCAAGCTCAGTCAATACAAGCCTAGACCCGATATGGTCTAGTAGAACTGTTTGGCTCTACCGGATCACCCTTGTCACTTGCGCGATGAATTACAATCGCACTAAGCTAAAAGCCTAGCGGTACAAACTTCGATAATAATAACACTTTAAAAAATAATGCCAATGCAAAATGCTTATATAATGTGACATTCAAGGTCACTTTTAAATATATTCTTTCATCACTTAATAATTCACACAATCACATACACAAGCATGGGCCCAAACAACTATAATGACACCAAGTGTCTAGCCCTGAAGGCAAATAAAGTAATTCTCAAAAGCTAGCCCTGAAGGTAAATTATATGACAGTGACGCCGAGCGTCTAGCCCCGAAGGCAATTATGGAGGATAACCACATAGGCATGCCGCCAAACACAGAACTCTGATAATTGAATAACATACTAGGCACACAATTAATTCACATTTTTCATCATCAATTTCTTTCTCATATTCCCATTTTTTCTTCTTTCATATCAATGTCATTTCATTTCAACATTTCATCACAACATAGGATATTTCATAATGAAACCACATTACCCAAACACTTTGGGTCATTTTCACATTTTGCACATAATTCACATTTTATTCAATCTAGCCATTAAAAATGGCTTTTCATAATGTATATAATGCAAACATAACAATTTACATGTCATAGCACCGTATTAAAAAATGTTCAGTGTATCAAATAGCTTAACACATTTTTCATCCAAAATGTGTTAAGCCCAATCTAATGCCAACTTATCAAAAGTTTGTACTTACCTTAGAAAGAACTCCAAAACAAGCTTCAAAACTTCCTCTAACCTTCTCTTTCAAGTTGCCCTTCAACACTAAGGTTGGGCAAACTACTTCTTTTCAATGCGTATACCAAATGTGATCATAAACAACCATTTAATATCACATTCTAAGGTATTCTCAACAACAAACCATTTAAATTAGGAATTATAAATGAAAGACAAAGAAAAGAGTTATTTAGATAATATCCTCAAGTAACACGCCCAACAACACGGGTGTGTTAATGACCGTGTCATTAACGCACTCTTACAGAAGGTTTGACACGCCAAATGACATGGGCGTGTTGTTTTATTAGTTTTTGTTATAGATTTGTGTCTTGTTTTTTATAATAATTATTGTTTTATTTAGGTATTTTGTTAGTTTAAATCGGTTTATTTAGTGTTTTTGTTAATTTTGGTAGTTTTAGTTTATTTCAGTATTTATGTCATTTTTTATCTAGTTTTTAGTATGGTGTTTATGTTTTGTTGGTTATTATTTATTTACTTTTTGTTTAAAGTTTGTTTGAAGTTTTGTTTTAGGTTAAAAAGCCATAGAACCAAGACTAAAGGAAAAATGGACAGTAGTTGACACATGGAGAGGACACGGCCAAGTCACTGGCCGTGTCCCATACCAAGTTAAAGAAGAAGAGCAAGTCACAGAGAAGGACACAAGCAAGGGACACGGCCAAATCAGTGGCCGTGTCCCTCCAAAAAGGCTCCAACACGGCCAAGTCACTCCAACTTGGCCGTGTCTCACTAAGTTCCAAAAGAAAAGAAGATTAAAATTAAACAGAAGCAAACACAGGCAAGGGACACGGCCAAGTCATTGGCCGTGTCCCTCCAAAGACCACCCACACGGCCAAGTCACCTCCAACTTGGCTGTGTCTCTCATGACCAAAGACGTAGTGGATTTTTTTAAAGCTGAGATTTCGTATAAAAGAAAAAAAGAGAAGCTAGGGTTTGGGGGGCGATTTGGAGATTGAATTGAGCCGTCAGAGAGTGAAGTTAGGGTTTTAACTTTGTTTTCTTTTATTTTGATTACACTTTGGATTAATCTAGCTTAGATTAGATTGTTCTAGCCATTGATACATCCTTCTTGAAAGATTTGAACAAGAGATTCTTCAGAAGCTTCAAGGAGTTTGTAACTTGGTTTTGTTCTCGAACTTATTCTCTTTATTTTCATTGAAATTGTATTAATGGATATTATCATGTCTAAATTGATTTCTTTGGTTATTAATGAGATGAGTATGTTTGATAGCATTATGAACTAATTTGATCTAGTCTAGGGTTTGTATGGATTTGGTATGATTGTATGAATTGGTTATTCTCTTAGCTAATAATTTCTTTAGCCTTGATTGAATGAATTATTGCTAATATATAATTGATTGGCCACCAATTATGTGTTTTAGGTATTAGATGATGGATTGAGAGATGAAGTCTAATACTGGAACAATTCAATTAAGGACTTAGGTGAATTAGAGACACTACAAGGAAAATTGAATCAGACAATACTTTCTGGCCGTTGTCTGATGAAGACAAAAACCGTTGTCTATTGAAGCGATGTTTAATAGCATTTCAGACAACGGTTTTAAAACCGTTGTCTGATGTAGGTTTGCACAACAGTTTTTAATTTTATCAAACAACGGTTTTTGGCCGTTGTCTGATGATGGTTCAGACAACGGTTTCTAATTTTTCAGACAACGGTTAAAAACCGTTGTCTGATGGTTTCCACAACGGTTTCTAAATTGTCAGACAACGGTTTCTAAATTTTTAGACAACGGTTTTTAACCATTGTCTGATGAAGGTTTAGACAACGCTTTTTGACCGTTGTCTGATGAAGACAAAAACCGTTGTCTATTGAGGCGATGTCTGATAGCATTTCAGACAATGGTTTTTAACCGTTGTCTGAAGATGGTTTCCACAACGGTTTTTAGTTTTATCAGACAACGGTTTTTAACCGTTGTCTGATGAAGGTTTAGACAACATTTTTTGACCATTGTCTGATGAAGACAAAAACCGTTATAGAAAGATGCTAAATACAACAGTTAATTAATCTAAAATCGTTGTAGAATGACGCTAAATACAACGATTAATTACTGTGGCACACTGAATATTAGACAATAGTTTCAATGTTCATTTTCATTTCACCACCATTGTCTGTTAAACTGTACATTATACATATAAGACAACACTTTACAATGAAGGATTGCAAATTTGGAAATCAAAAAACCTCCACAAATTCAACCATTCAACATATTAACAAACTAAAAAAAAAATCAACACTATACATATATCACTGAATTATACTATTAACTTCAACTTGAATGACGCTTCATGAAATATTTGGCGAAGTCAATCCTAATCTCGTTGATGTCGGCATCACTATACTCCAAGTTGCCTCTGCGTAGCCACTGAAAAATGAATCAAATTTTGGTTCCTGAAGAAAATAGGTCCCTTCTCTAGTAGAAGAATTATCTGCACTAAAAACAGGACTATGTATGCCAAACAGAAATGATGTAACATGAAAGCAGTGGCTGAAGTGAAAATGAAGATTGTGGTCATCAAAATCAAATCTTACTTTCAAGTTAACAAATAAAAAGAAAGAAATGAAGCAACACATACATGACACTTGTGCTCTTTCAGGTGCAAACTTGTCATCTTCAAAAACCTTTGATATTCTATTAACTAGACTGCTTTTTCCAGATCCCTTAGAACCAATTAGTAAGAGTGTGGTTGTTTTTGGCACATTATAGTCAGTCAACTTCATGCCACCAGCCTTCCCAATCCATTCTCCAGGTGTGTAACTTCAAAATCATCACATCAATTTACAAAAACCATTAAATGAATTTTCAGATATATACAACAAAAGCATATGATCAAAATATTTCAGTTAGACAAGTATTCAGATTCAAGGAAGCCTTTATGTAAAATGTCATCCAACTGCACTAGTACAGCCAACAAATACTTGTCATATACCACATATTTCTATAATTCCTAAGTCCAATTACTGCTGGAGTAACTGGATGTAACACAATTTGAAACATATCGATGTTTCAGTCTTAATATTTACCTTCTTCTGCATAATTAATTCTGGGTTTAAAACAAGCTTGCCTCTGAGGACCAAGACATAGAGTACAATACCTAAGTTGCAGTGCTTCATGTACATATAAATTTGTAAACCAGAACAATTTTGATTGACCTTTGTCCAACTCTAATGAAAAACGAGATTCAATAGATGCATGCTATAATCTATCTTTGTTGAGATTGGGAAACCTACTTACTCGAGAGCGAGCAACATACCTGTGAATGCGATACCAGTCTCTAACCAAAACCTTCAAATATTTAAGGCAATGGGTTTATGATTTTATATCCCTTCTTAATCTCTCCTCTTTACCATGTAACACTAGATTATGTGCAAGATAATAATTTGAGATAAAATGCAGTATATCTATCTACCATGTTCTGTTCACCCAAACAAATAAAAGTCTGCTGGAAAGAAGAGAAAACAAACATGAATACCTCAAAATTATCCTCTTGGCCTCCTCCAATCTCTCAGTTCTACCCTGCAACTGATGATAACTCTGTAACACTTCCTTGTAAGCATTGTCTCTCCTCCTCTTATTCACTTCAAATTCCAACTAACTTGAAGAAAAATTTTTAAGATCCACTAGTTAAGACTCTCCAAAAACCAATCCATACTCTTCATTTACTGTTTTATCCTCAATCTTCCTGCTTGAATCATCTCTGATAGATCTCAAAATACATACATATATATATATATACAAGCAATCAGATTCAACAAAACCCAACATTATGCAACTCCATCAATAAAATTCAGTGTCAAAAACTAAAAAAATAGAATTAAACATAGAATTTGAGTTCAAAATTTTAATTTTCTCAGGGTTAACTTAATCTATAGGCAAGCAAAATCTTAAAAAAAAAAAAAGACAAGGAATTAGAGAAAGAGCAAAAAAAAAGTATTAAATGAAGCCTGAGGATATGAGAAGAGGGGCTAACTTAATCTCGCAACTTTCAACTGTGGCTGACTACCCATTTCTTCCAAGTTCAAGTTCAAAGCCTGTACGAATCTGGCTGGTACTAGAACAGTTGAGCAAGCTATTAAGAAATTAATAAAATCTTAATTAGTATCAAGCCAAGACTAAAAAGAATACCCAGATCTGTAAAAAGCAAAAACAATTAATGTAAAAGCCAAGAGTAAAAAGAATACCCAGATCTGGTAAGAAAGTGACTGCTCCGGATAAAGACCAATATCATGATTTGAGTTTTTCAACGGAAAAGAGACTGGAGATGGATTTTGAGGTGGACCTAAGATGCCTCTGTTATGACTATTGAAGCCATAGCCTTCTTCGTTCATTCTCATTCTTACTACTTCACCTGCAGCAGCATAAAGCAAATCCCATGTGGCCGGCGGTGAGGAGACTCTGGATGATCCATTTGGGCTTCCACGGCTAGACCCTTGCCTACACCCACATCCATTTCCAACCCCACAAAGCATTGATTGCGGTGAACCAGAGACAAGCCAACCCTGCAAGTATAAACAAAAAATCCCCAAATCAGTACATAAGCAAGTTAAAACGGCCGTGTTTTTTTTGCAAAATGGGGGCAAATGAAATTTTTTTTTGGAAAAAAGGGGGGAATTTAAGTGTTAAAAATTTTTGAAGTTTTGACATCCCTCTTTTGAAACAAAATGAATTTTTCAGAATTTTGTTAAATTAACTTTATAAATTCACATATATAGATGACTTATAAATACTAATGTATATACTTGTATATATTAATGTATAAATTTATATATACTTGTATATACTAATGTATATACTTATATATACTAATATATATACTTGTATATATACTAATATATACTATTGTATATTCTTGTATAAACTAATATATACTTGTATATACTAATATATATACTTGTATATACTAAATATACTTGTATATATACTAATATATACTAATATATATACTTGTATATATATACTAATATATACTTATATATACTTATATATATACTTATATATACTTATATATATATACTAATATATACTTATATATACTTATATATTATATAAGTATATATTAGTATATATACTAATATATACTTATATAAACTTGTATAAACTTATATATACTTATATATATACTAAATATATACTTCTATATACTTGTATATACTTATATATACTTATATATATACTAAAAATATACTTATATATACTAATATATACTTGTATATATACTAATATATACTTATATATACTTGTATATACTTATATATACTTATATATATACTAAAAATATACTTATATATACTAAATATATACTTATATATACTAATATATACTTGTATATATACTAATATATACTAATATATATACTAATATATACTTGTATATACTTGTATATACTTGTATAAACTAATATATACTTGTATATACTAATATATATACTTGTATATACTAAATATACTTGTATATATACTAATATATATACTTATATATACTAATATATACTAAATATATACTTATATATACTTGTATATATACTAATATATACTAATATATATACTTATATATACTAAATATACTTGTATATATACTAAATATACTTGTATATATACTAATATATACTAATATATATACTTATATATACTAATATATACTTATATATACTAAATATATACTTATATATACTAATATATACTAATGTATATACTCTTATATACTATTATATACTAATATATACTTGTATATATACTAATATATACTAATGTATATACTTGTATATACTAATATATACTTGTATATACTAATATATATACTTGTATATACTAATATATACTTGTATATACTTGTATATACTAATATATACTTGTATATATACTAATATAAACTTGTATATACTAATATATATACTTGTATATACTAATATATACTTGTATATACTAATATATATGCTAATGTATATACTTGTATATACTAATATATACTTGTATATACTTGTATATATACTAATGTATATACTTGTATATACTAATGTATATACTTGTATATATACTAATATGTACTTGTATATATTAATATATACTTGTATATACTTATATATATACTAATGTATATACTTGTATATACTAATATATACTTGTATATATACTAATGTATATACTTGTATATACTAATATATACTTGTATATATACTAATATATACTAATGTATATACTTGTATATACTAATATATACTTGTATATATACTAATGTATATACTTGTATATATACTAATATATACTTTTATATACTAATATATATATACTTATATATACTAATATATACTTGTATATATATTAATATATACTAATATATATACTTGTATATACTAATATATACTTGTATATATACTAATATTTACTAATATCTGACAACGATTTTTTTACTAATGTCTAACAACATCTTATATATACTAATATATACTAATGTATATACTTGTATATACTAATATATACTTGTATATACTAATGTATATACTTGTATATATACTTATATATACTAATATATACTTGTATATATACTAATATATACTAATATATACTTGTATATATACTAATATATACTAATGTATATACTTGTATATACTTGTATATACTAATATATACTAATGTATATACTTGTATATACTAATATATACTTGTATATATACTAATGTATATACTTTTATATACCTTTATATACTAATATATACTAATATATATACTTATATATACTAATATATACTTGTATATATACTAATGTATATACTTGTATATACTTATATATACTAATATATATACTTGTATATACTAATATATACTTGTATATATACTAATATTTACTAATGTGTGACAACATCTTATATATACAAATATATACTAATGTATATACTTGTATATACTAATATATACTTGTATATACTTGTATATACTAATGTATATACTTGTATATATACTAATATATACTTGTATATACTAATATATACTTGTATATGCTAATATATACTTGTATATACTTGTATATATACTAATGTATATACTTGTATATACTAATATATACTTGTATATATACTTGTATATACTAATATATACTTGTATATACTAATATATACTTGTATATATACTAATATATACTAATGTATATACTTGTATATACATTAGTATATATACAAGTATATATTAGTATATACAAGTATATACATTAGTATATATTAGTATATACAAGTATATATAAGTATATATTTGTATATATTAGTATATAGTATATACTAATATATACAAATATATACTTATATATACTTGTATATACTAATATATACTAATGTATATACTTGTATATATACTAATGAATATACTTGTATATACTAATATATATACTTGTATATACTAATATATACTTGTATATATACTAATATATACTAATGTATATACTTGTATATACTAATATATACTAATATATATACTTGTATATACTAATATATACTTGTATATATACTAATATATGCTAATGTCTGACAACGATTTTTTTTACTAATGTCTGACAACATCTTATCAGACAACGATTTTTTTTTACCAAAAAAACACTTGTCTGAACATATATTACACAACGGTTCCTAAAAACCGTTGTCTGTATGCTTGATTCAGACAACGGTTTTTTTTAACCGTTGTCTAAAACGCTGAATTATACAACACTTTCTAAAAAACAGTTGTCTGAATCATCTTAGCAGACAACGGTTTTGTATGACCAGAAAAACAGTTGTCTGAACATATACTACACAACGGTCCCTAAAAAACCATTGTCTGGTGTGACCAAAATGAAACCTAATAGACAACGGTTAAAAAAAACACCAAAAACAGTTGTCTGAAAATTAATCAGACAACGCTTTTTTGGGGAAAAAATAAAACAGTTGTCTGTTTTTTTCATACAATGGTTTTTTCCTTAACCGTTGTCTGATTCAGTTTTTCTTGTAGTGAGATATAACCTATTAAAAAGATTATTTCAATTATAACAAGATTAGTTGAAAAAGGTTTGAATGCGAGAGCTTATTTCCTTGACTCGATTAATTAAGTTGTTTGAGATTTAATCTTTGAAATTAAATTAGTTAAGAGGAATAACCGTTCATACATATAAGTAGTAGAGAAGTGAAAACCCTAGACCTTTCTATCAAGTGAATCAAAACATCAGTTTAATTTACTTTTATTAGTTTTAAACTTCAATCAATCTTTTTCATTAGTTAATAATTTAAATTTCTTCATTACTTGTTAATTATAATTTGATAATCAATTAGCCACTTTAGCTTCCTTGTGAGACGACCTTGGGGCGATCACCTTTGCTACAGCTACCTCGTATACTTGCGACGCTTTGTGGTAGAGTTAATTCGAGCGCAACAAGTTTTTTGGCACCGTTGCCGGGGAAGCTAATTGGCGTAATTGTTTATTAGTCAAAAATATTCTAGATTATTTTTCACTGTTTTCATTTTATTTTATTTGTCTTTTGCTTTTAATAATTTCTTTTTCTAGAAAAATTTTGTTTATGCAAGGAAGGAGATCACTCGAAGGAGAGCTACATCCATTTATTCCAGAAATTTAGAGAGTGAAAAGGAGCAGAGAAGAGTTTGAACTGTACACAGGATTTGATACTACAGAGGAGGACACTTCTGATTTTGAGTCGGAATCTACACAATCTATTAAAATGGCTGAAGAAAGACAAAGGACGATGAGAGACTTTGCTAGACCTGTCATTGGAACTTCCACCTCTTGCATAAGACTGACAGATGCAGCAAGAAACTATGAGTTGAAGAACATTCATTACAACATGCTGCCATCATTCTATGGAGTTCCAAATGAAGATCCTCTGAACTTTATTCGGGATTTTTATTCTACCCTCAACACTTTTCCTTTGGGAGGACTAACAGAAGATCAGTTGAGGATGAGATGTTTCCCTTATTCTTTGAAGGATAGGGCAAAGAGCTGGCTTATGATGTTGCCTGAAAACTCTTTGACAACTTGGGAGCAAGTTTATAACAAATTCATGGGCAAGTTTTATTCACATCAAAAGACAACTGAATTGAGAGGGAAGATTGCTACATTCTCTCAATTTGAAGGAGAGCCATTTCATGAGGCTTGGGACAGATTTAAGATGCTATTGATCCAGTGTCCGCATCATCACTACCCACTTAAACTTCTTAATCAGTTTTTCTATTATGGTCTAACCCAGCAATTTCAGAACACTGTTGACAATGCAGCTGGGGGAGCCATGGGAGAAAAGATAGCTGATGAGACTTATGAGATCTTTGAGATGTTGGGAGCTAATTCTCAACAAAAGAGTGTATGGGGAAGAAGTAAAGGAGTGAATCAATTGGAAGCCAATAGTGAAATGGTTAGTCAAATAGCTGAATTGACAAGACAGGTGCAGATGCTGAACATGAAGAATAATATTTCTTCATCCACTCAAGAAGTGTGTGGAATCTATGGGACATTCGGGCATGGAGCAAATATATGCCCCTCTGCATATGAGTCTTTTGGTAATGAAGCTGAGCAAGTCAATGCTATGAGGGGATTTCAACCAAGGGCCCGGAATGATCCTTACTCAAATTCTTATAATCCTGGTTGGAGGAATCACCCAAATTTTTCCTAGACAACAAATAATGCTCAACAACCTTTCCATTTGCTTCAGAGATAGAACCAACAGCAGGGTCAATCCTCTAATCAAGGGCATCCTAAGAGAGAGAGTTTGGAAGAAAGTTTACAGGCTTTTATCCAAGTCAGTGCTAAAAATCAAGAGATGAACAACAAGAGGCTGGATTCACTAGAAGCATCTTTTTAGAAGGTGGAGACCCAAGAGGGGCAACTTGCTCAACAAATGCAGATTCAACAAAAGGGGAAGTTCCCAAGTCAACCTGAGTAGGCACAATCAGTGACTGTTCTTAGAAGTGGCAAGGTAATTAACAATAATGTTGAAAATAATTCTGTGAATGCAGGTGAGCAAGAGAATAAAAAGGAAGGAGAACTAGAGAACAAAGGTGCTGAAGAAAGATCAATGGAGAAGTCCCCTACAGCAGATTTGCACAAGGAAAGCAATCCATACCGGCCACCTATACCATTCCCCAGCAGGTTGAAGGATGATAAAAAAGATAAGCAATTTTTAGATATCTTCAACATGCTTTCTAATGTAAGTATCAACTTACCCTTACTTGAAGCAATTAAAAACATGCCGGCTTATGCTAAATTCTTCAAAGAACTGAATACCAAGAAAAAGAGGTATGAGCCGAATGAAAAGGTGATAGTTTCAGAGGTAGCTAGTGCTGTTTTGCAGCATAAACTACCTCCTAAGCTAAAGGATACTGGAAGTTTTATCATTCAAATTACTATGGGGAATGGAAAGGGTACTGATGGCATGTGTGACTTGGGAGCCAGTGTGAATTTAATGCCTTATTCTGTGTACCTTGATTTAGAACTAGGGGAACTTAAACCTACAAAATGGTGTTGCAATTAGCTGATAGATCTCTTAGATTCCCAAAAGGGGTTATAGAAGATGTATTAGTTAAAGTTGGTGGTTTGATTGTACCTGTGGATTTCATTGTTCTTGACATGGAAGTAAGTAACTCTTCACCATCTGCACACACCATTCTGCTGGGTAGGCCTTTTATGGCGACTACAACACTTTGATAGATGTTAAAAATGTTAAATTATCAATGACTGTTTTGGGACAAACTGTTGAATTTTCCATTTTTAACACTTCTCATATTCCTACAATTGCTTTATATGAGGATTGTTCTTTCATTGATTGTGTTGATGCAGTTGTTTCAGATGTTTTCTTGCAGACAGGTTCCTCTGATAAATTGGAGCTGGCATTGACCTTAGACAGTGATTTGGATATTTTTGATGCAGAAATAGCCAGTTGCCTTGAGACTTTAGAGGGTGCTGAAATAGAGGAGCTTAAGGAGGACCCAGTTTTTGAACTTCCCCCCATTCAAAAAGAAGAAAAGAACCCTTCACTTGAGTTAGAGCTGAAAGAGTTACCTAAGAATATGAAATATGTGTTTTTAGGAGATCACAATACCTTACCTGTGATAATATCTAGTGAACTTAGTGAAGAGGAGGAGATGAGGTTAGTGAGTGAGCTTAAAAGATTGAAAAAAGCAATAGGATGGGGATTGAGTGACATCAAGGGTATTAGCCCTTCAATGTGCATGCATAGAATCACTTTAGAAGAGGGAGCTAAACCTGTGAGGGAGACCCAAAGGCGACTTAACCCAAATATGAGTGAAGTTGTTAAGAAGGAAGTGCTCAAATTGCTGGATGAAGGAGTAATATATCCAATTGCTAATAGTGAGTGGGTGAGCCCAGTACATGTAGTTCCTAAGAAATCTGGAATCACTGTGGTGAGAAATGAGAATAATAAATTGGTTCCTACTAGGACTACTACTGGGTGGAGAATGTGCATCGATTATAGGAAGTTGAACAATGCAACATAGAAAGATCATTTCCCTCTTCCTTTTATTGATCAGATGTTAGATAAACTTTCTAGACACTCACATTATTGTTTTCTTGATGGCCTTTCAGGTTACTATCAGGTGCCAATATCTCCAGAGGATCAGTCCAAGACTACCTTTACTTGCCCTTTTGGGACTTATGCATTTTGACGTATGCCCTTTGGCTTGTGCAATGCACCTGCAACTTTTCAGAGATGCATGATGTCTGTCTTCTCAGACATGATTGATGATTTTATTGAGGTATTTATGGATGACTTTTCTGTTTTTGGTAGTTCTTTTGATAATTGCCTCAATAAACTTGTTCGTGTACTTGAGAGATGCATTGAATGTAACCTCACTTTAAGTTGGGAAAAGAGTCATTTTATGGTTACTCAGGGCATTGCCTTAGGTCATGTGGTCAAGTAAAGGGATTGAGGTGGATAAGGCTAAAGTTGAATTGATTGCTAAGTTACCCCCACCTACCTCTGTTAAGGGAATAAGAAGTTTCTTAGGGCATGCAGGTTTTTACAGGAGGTTTATTAAGGATTTTTCCAAAATAAGCCAACCATTGTGCCATTTGTTAGGGAAAGATGTTCCATTTGAATTTACAGCACAATGCATGCAAGCTTTTAATTCCCTTAAAGAAAAATTGACTAGTGCACCAGTAATAGTAGCTCTTGTTTGGTCTTTACCTTTTGAAATCATGTGCGATGCCTCTAATCATGCAGTAGGAGCTGTTCTTGGGTAAAAGGGTTGATAAATACTTGAGAGTAATATATTATGCTAGCTTGACCCTGAATAGTGCACAAATGAACTACACCACAACTGAAAAGGAAATGTTAGCTGTTGTTTTTGCTTTAGATAAGTTTAGAGCATATTTAATTGGGTCAAAAATTATTGTGCATTCTGATCATGCAGCTTTAAAATATCTTTTAACAAAACAACATGCTAAACCGCGCTTAATTAGATGGGTGTTGTTATTGCAAGAATTTGATTTCCAAATCAAGGATACTAAGGGTAGTGAGAATGTTGTTGCTGATCATTTATCCAGATTACCCTTCTTTAGTGAAAATCTTGCATCTGATAGCATTCATAAAAATTTAGAAGCATTTCCTGATGAGCAGCTGTTTGTGGTATTTGATGCACCTTGGTTTGCAGATATTGCTAACTATCTTGCTTGTGGTATATTGCGTACTAACATGTCATTTCAGGAAAAGAAAAGGTTTTTACACTTGAGTAAGTTTTATTTTTGGGATGAACCTTATCTATTCCGGATATGCAAAGATGAGATAGTTCGCAGGTGTGTATCTGAGGAAGAACAACTGAGTGTTCTTCAATTTTGTCATGACCTTCACTGTGGGGGTCATTTTGGAGGAAGAAAGACTGCAGAAAAGGTGCTTCAAAGTGGTTTTTACTGGCCTACTTTATTTAAAGATGCTCAAGAGTATTGTAAGCACTGTGATCGTTGCCAAAGAGTAGGTAACATTGGGAGGAGAAATGAAATGCCCCTTCAATCATATATTGTTGTTGAACTGTTTGATGTGTGGGGAATAGACTTCATGGGTCCTTTCCCCAAGTCCTTTGGTTATGAATATATTTTAGTTGCTGTTGATTATGTTTCCAAATGGGTGGAGGCAATCCCCACCCGTACTAATGATGCTAATGTGGTTGTTAAATTTGTGAAGGAAAACATTCTTAGCAGATTTAGCACACCAAGAGTGATAGTCAGTGATGGGGGAAGTCATTTTTGCAATAGGCTTTTTGAGAAGTTAATGCACAAATCTGGTGTGAAGCACAAGGTGGCGACCCCATATCATCCACAGACTTCTGGACAAGTGGAAACATCCAACAAGCAGATTAAAGGAATTCTGGAGAAAACAGTCAACTTATCAAGGAAAGATTGGGCAAGTAGATTGCATGATGCACTATGGGCATATCGGGCTGCTTTCAAAACTCCTCTTGGTATGAGTCCATACCGATTGGTGTTTCGAAAAGCTTGTCACTTACCAGTGGAGTTGGAGCACAGAGTGTATTGGGCAATCAAGACTCTGAATTTGGACTTGGACAAAGTGAAGAGAGAACGATTCCTGCAAATTTCAGAGTTAGATGAGATGAGAAATGAGGCGTATGAGAGCTCGAGAATTTACAAGGATCGCTCTAAAGCACTTCATGATAGAATTATAGTGCGAAAGATATTGAGTCTAGGTATGAAATTTTTACTTTTTAACTCTTGACTCCGTCTTTTTCCATGTAAACTCAAGTCTCGATGGAGTGGTCCTTTCGAGATAACTCAGATGTATCCTTCTGGTGCCATTAAATTGCTTAACTCTTGAACGAGTGAGACTTTTAAAGTGAATGGACAGAGAGTTAAACCATACAATGAAGGATTTCAAGAAGTGAGGGTCATTGACAGCACTTTGATCCATGATCCCTAGGCTTTGCATGATGTCCAGCTTTATGACATTAAAGAAGCGCTAAATGGGAGGCAACCCATCAGTTTGCATTTATTCTTTATAGTTGTAATTTTAATTTAGCATGTTTAGATTTTATGTTTAGTCTAAATAAATGGAATGGGTGCTTTGATCGGTTTTTATCTTTCTAATGTGTTTCAGGGTTGATTGGAGAAGAGGTTTGCAATTTCTTTGATAATTGGTGATATAAATAAAAAATGATAATAAAAAAATTAATTAAAAAGTGGCAGAGAGTGACACGGCCAAAGGACTTGGCTGTGTCCCTTGGCCGTGTCACTGGACACGGCCAAGTCTTCACCAAAAAAAAAATTGCTCTTTGATTTTTTTTTATTTTGCACCTCTAGTTCCAGTAGCAGACACAGGCATGGCACACGGCCAAGTCATTGGCCGTGTCCCTCAAAAAGCACATGACACGGTCGTGTTGCCCACAACTTGGCCGTGTCTCCCATCTTTTCACTTTAAAAAGCCATGATTTTTGCACAGATGTTCCATTAAATCCCTAAATTCCTGTTTCTTCATCTCTCTCGCTCTCTCACTCTCTCTCTCGCAAACTCCATTCTTTGTGCTTCCAAGCTCAAAATCCTCCATTAAACCTCAAATCTCTTCACCAAAACTAGAAATAATCCATTAAAACTTCATCTTTTCTCATAAAAGTTTAATTTAATCAAGTTTTAGTGAATTTTTCAGATTTCTCAAGATGCCAAGAACAAAGATTGTTTCACACCACAAGAAGAAGAGGCCTACAACCGAAGGAGCTTTTTCCTCATCATCAACTTTATCTTTGAAGAGAGCAAGTCTTTTGGCTCGGGGTTTTTTCCCGACAAGGTATGTTAATGATGAATCACTTGATGCTCTGCAAATTAGGACTAATTTTTATCGATATGTGCAATTTCTTGGGTTGGAGACTCTAGTTTCCTTGTGACCTTTGCAGTTTGAGGAGCTGACTTTGGAATTTCTAACATCTCTTAAGGTTGAAAGAGATGATAAGAGAATCTGCACTAGAATGAGTTTTAAATTGCTGGGTAAATCATTTGTGCTGAATATTGAACAGTTAAATGCTATATATGGTTTCCATCAGCATGGGGAAAGGTCGGTACCTAAAGAATTTAAACAACAATTTGCTTGGGGAGCTTTAGGCTTGGGTACTTATGTGGCCAAATTGGCCAAAGCATCTAAATTAAGAAATTCCGCTTTGAGGGATTTGCATCGGTTTATGTCTTGCGGATTCTTTGCTCGGAAGGAGAGCCCGGGTGTGGTTGAATTAAGTGAGCTATTTTTCCTTGATTGTGCTTGTAATTCAATGCATGTTAGTGTCGGCTATTGGTTAGCCGATATTTTTGATACTGTGGCTAATAAAAGAAAGGGGGCAATTTGTGTTGGAGGGTTGATTACCACATTAGCAGTAGCCCTTATTGAAAATTTTGACCCGAGTACCAGTCGCATGACTAGAATTTTGGGTAATGACTCATTAGATTTGGCCACATTAGAGAAAATGCATATGGTGGTGCATAGGAGAGGGGCTTATATGATGGCTTCAGCTGAGCCAGAAGCACCGGGGGACAGGCAGAAGAGAGCACGGGTCGAAGAGAAGTCCGACTCGGATTCTCTAGATCTAGATGAGGATGCTCCGGTCTCAAAAACTCAAGAGGTACTTATTAGGATTGAGGCCTTGGAAGGAAAGGTAGATCGACTGGAGGGCAAGGTGGATCATAACCATGCTGAGGTCTTGCAGCAGTTGGAACAGATTAATAGCAACCTTGCGAAGATCTTGAGTCTCCATCCCTCGACTGCATCATCTTCACGCCCGCCTTTTCCATAGATTTTGAGTTCCTTGCTTTATTTTGTTTAGTGTATTTTTGTTATTATTTTTCGTTTTTGTTTTTCATGTTAACATTTTATATTTGGATATTTTATTTTTATATATTGTACTTTTGTTTTTGAACTTTTGTGTTTGTGATGGAAAGTTAGGGTTTTGCCTCACCAGGGTACGATAGAAGAAAGGTTGTCCTTTAACTCTTTTTATTTATTATTCTTGTTTTCCATTGAGGACAATGTAAATTCTAAAGTGTGGGGTACTCTTTAAGCTTTTCTTTAATTTTTGTTTGGTTTGTCTTAGTGTGTTTTATTGTGTGTTGTGCATGGCATAATTGTTGAAATCTTATTGATCTTTTCTGTGATTTTAGCATTATAGTTGAGACTTTAGTATCAGCATAGAGATTAGCATTTGAATTCATTCAGGATCAATTTTCACATTCTGCAATTTATGACATATAAATCTTTGAGAACCCACCTGTGTGAGTTTTGAGCCTCATAATTTGATATTATTATCAGTTGATTTTCTTTTCTTAAGTGTGCACCTTCATGATTTTGCATCTCTAGAGTTTGCTTTTGCATACTAATTGAACTTACATTATGATTTCATCTCAAGTTTTAAAATGATGAAGGCAAATTAGGCTAGCCCTTTAGCTTAAAAAGACCTCCCTTAATATTGATTTCCTTAGTGAGCCAAGTTGAGCCTTTGACCTTTTCTTGTTTGATCAACACAATTCTCAACTTAACATGTTCTTATTTTCATCATACCTGCATTAAGGAATGGAGTTTTATGATATGACAATAGGGTGGTTTATTTCAAAGTGTGGGGTAAGCAAGTAAAAAAAATAGTATTGCTATTTGGGGTTGAAATGCATACTTTGCACATTGTATTTGATTAAGAGTTGATTATTCTTTTCCTCTACATTTTAAGCTAGATGTTCCATGCAAGTTTATATTTTGTATATATATATATTAAAAAAAATGAAATGATAAAAATAAAAAAAAAAAGAAAAAGTGAAAAAAAAGTTATATATATATACAAAATCCATATATGTTCTAGCATTGGTCATCAAAAGAGGAATGTCGACTCATGTATTTTTCTTTAAGTATGCAAGTATATGAAATTATTAAGGGTTGGAGAGTATGCCATTTTTGGGAGCTATGAGTTTCTTAGCAAGAGTATTGTCTAATGTAAATACTCCATTTCTTGATGCTCCAGCCTAAATGTCTTTTCTCACACCTTTACCTTAGCCCCATTACATCCAAATGAAAGACCTTCGGATTATTTCTTGAGAAAATCAGTGAGGGAGATTGGATAATTAAGCAAGTTTATGGTAGTATGCAGTCATGAGTGGTTTGAGTGAATTAACCTTTGAAATCGAGTGAAACACTTAGAAGAGAGATAAGGTTTGTATGTCTGGATTAATGAATGAGTTAAGAAAATCTTGATTGAAGGAAATTGCAAATATTTATGGCTGAGTCTTAAAGGATTTCATCTTATATGCTGGAATTATAGTTAAGATTGTTTGAGTTTTTAATTTATGCCATGTGAATTTGCTTGAGGACAAGTAAAGTTTTAAGTGTGGGGTAGTTGTTTTATTAGTTTTTGTTATAGATTTGTGTCTTGTTTATTATAATAATTATTGTTTTATTTAGGTATTTTGTTAGTTTAAATCGGTTTATTTAGTGTTTTTGTTAATTTTGGCAGTTTTAGTTTATTTCAATATTTATGTCGTTTTTGATCTTGTTTTTAGTATGGTGTTTATGTTTTGTTGGTTATTGTTTATTTACTTTTTGTTTAAAGTTTGTTTGAAGTTTTGTTTTAGGTTAAAAAGCCAAGGAACCAAGACTGAAGGGAAAATGGACAGTAGCTGACACATGGAGAGGACACGGCCAAGTCACTGGCCGTGTCCCATACCAAGTTAAAGAAGAAGAGCAAGTCACAGAGAAGGACACAAGCAAGGGACACGGCCAAGTCAGTGGCCGTGTCCCTCCAAAAAGGCTCCAACACGGCCAAGTCACTCCAACTTGGCCGTGTCTCACTAAGTTCCAAAGGAAAAGAAGATTAAAATTAAACAGAAGCAAACACAGGCAAGGGACACGGCCAAGTCACTGGCCGTGTCCCTCCAAAGACCACCCACATGGCCAAGTCACCTCCAACTTGGCCGTGTCTCTCATGACCAAAGACGTAGCAGATTTTTTTAAAGCTGAGAATTCGTATAAAAGAAAAAAAGAGAAGCTAGGGTTTGGGGGGCGATTTGGAGATTGAATTGAGCCGTCAGAGAGTGAAGTTAGGGTTTTAACTTTGTTTTCTTTGATTTTGATTACACTTTGGATTAATCTAGCTTAGATTAGATTGTTCTAGCCATTGATACATCCTTCTTGCAAGAGTTGAACAAGAGATTCTTCAGAAGCTTCAAGGAGTTTGTAACTTGGTTTTGTTCTCGAACTTATTCTCTTTATTTTCATTGAAATTGTATTAATGGATATTATAATGTCTAAATTGATTTCTTTGGTTATTAATGAGATGAGTATGTTTGATAGCAATATGAACTAATTTGATCTAGTCTAGGGTTTGTATGGATTTGCTATGATTGTATGAATTGGTTATTCTCTTAGCTAATAATTTCTTTAGCCTTGATTGAATGAATTATTGCTAATATATAATTGATTGGCCACCAATTATGTGTTTTAGGTATTAGATGATGGATTGAGAGATGAAGTCTAATACTGGAACAATTCAATTAAGGACTTAGGTGAATTAGAGATATAACCTATTAAAAAGATTATTTCAATTATAACAAGATTAGTTGAAAAAGGTTTGAATGCGAGAGCTTATTTCCTTGACTCGATTAATTAAGTTGTTTGAGATTTAATCATTGAAATTAAATTAGTTAAGAGGAATAACCATTCATACATATAAGTAGTAGAGAAGTGCAAACCCTAGACCTTTCTATCAAGTGAATCAAAACATCAGTTTAATTTACTTTTATTAGTTTTAAACTTCAATCAATCTTTTTCATTAGTTAATAATTTAAATTTCTTCATTACTTGTTAATTATAATTTGATAATCAATTAGCCACTTTAGCTTCCTTGTGAGACGACCTTGGGGCGATCACCTTTGCTACAACTACCTCGTATACTTGCGATGCTTTGTGGTAGAGTTAATTCGAGTGCAACACGTGTCACTACCCATGTCATTAATTCTGCCTTACAAAAACTTTGACATGTCCAACAATACGGGTGTGTTAATGGCCGTGTAAATTATCTTGCCTTACAGTAGCTATGACACATCTAACGACATGGCTGTATCACTAGTCGTGCCATCAACGTTGAAACTCAGCACTGTTGACGTGCCTAACGACATGGCCGTGTCAAGCAAAATTCATGCATTTCGTACACTATACCATTTCAACACAACCAGCTCCAAACTCAACTTAAATTTAACCATTTCTTCAATCCAACCTTAAAATCATCATAAACTACTTAAAACCAAGTTTATACATACCGAAAATAAGCTATTACAACATGCTAATACATAATCCCAAATTCCACAAATCATATTCTTCCATAAAATCCCAAAGAACTTGCAAAATTGATAAATAACTTACCAATTGATAAAGAATCCTCAAGAGCTCCACTTAAATCCTTAAAATCCTTTCAATCCTTGGTGTAAATAAGAAGAACTCACTCTCTTCTCACCTCTCTCTCTCTATCACAATGCAAAGAAGAAGAAAGAAAAGGGAAAAGAAAATATCTCTTCTTTTAATCCATCCTTATCTATATATATATATATATTACTTTATATTTTAACTTTTACTCCTTTTATATGTGGTGTATATACTAGGTATATGTATATGTCATATTTACTTCAAATATATTTCACATATACATTCTACTATATCACTTAAAATCCTTTCATTTTTCATTTAAATCATTTATTTAATTTATCCAATTTAATTTTAATTTTTAGTTAAATTTTTAAAAATTAGGGATATTGCACCCCCCCCTCTTGTTTCCATCTTGGGACAACAATTGTATTTTCTTTTTTGACTGAGTTTGTATATGAGAGATTGTTGTGTCTTTGTAGGTTTCATGGTTTGAACCTTTTCTTTTTAAATTTTTTGAGAATTTGAGTTGCTTGTTGAAAGATTGGTTATTATTTTGAGACATTATTGTGATTAAGTAAAACTAGCATCTGATTTTTTTCTTGAAATAAAAGGAAAAATTTTTAACATAAAAAAGATGATTAATTATTTGTTCAATAGTACTAGAGTCCTTTTTAGAACTTAGGCACAGTCAAGGTGGTACCTAGGCACTTGGTTGAATTCAATTCTATGACTCCCAATTAAGTTCTGAGACTGAAATTGGAACTTAGCAGCAGATGTATGAGATGTCATGAGAATGTTATTCCTAACAATTTTCTATTAAAAATATTAACCAATCAAGTTGAGTCATTCTTAATAATTTGCTACCAAAAAGAAATTCAAAGAATCCAGTTGACATGGTGGAGTTGAGAAATTTTTTAAACTGTTTCTCTTTTCCTTTTCCCAGTAGTTGCTTACTTTGATTTTTAGACATGAAGATGCATGGGCATTTCATTATTTTTAGATTTTTACATTTTTGCGTTAGTGACTAGTGATTTTGCCTAAGATTTCACCATATAATGTTTTTTCAACATCTAAATAGTGTCATCATTTATGATTGGAAAAATAACTTGTTTAATTGTTAGAAGACACAATTTTATAAAAAAATACAGAAAAATAAAGTTATTTATAAGATATACACAAACTTTTCCTGAGAATTATTAAGGTAAAGTTAAATTTTGTTCATGAGAATAAACTAAACAACAAAAAGAAGAGTTGCGTGATATATTCAGGAAATTTTCATTGTAAATTTTAAATTTTCTTCTTTCTATTTTAGACTAGTAACCTGTCATCTAGTTAGTTCAACTCCAAGGCTTGCTTTTATTTATCCATTTCATCTTAATTCCCTATGTATGAGTTTTGGTGCATTGCAACTCATGCAATGCATATACACACCCCAATTCCATAATTCACACATTGGCCTACTTTGGTGGAATTCCCTACAGCTGAATTCCATTGGTCGAAATTAGAATTATTCATTCATTTATATATTTTATTTTATTTTTACTAACTCCACCTCTTTATATGCCGAGATGCAGGTGATGTTTAGAGTGATTTTGAGTCTACTAAATTTGCTAGGTATCATCTTCTCAATAAAAAGTTTCATTTCATTGTTGAATTTTATTCTACAATTCAGTAAAATCTTTTGTAAATGTGACATTTGAAAGTTGTAACTTTTATTTTATAGGAGATATTATGTATATAATCATACACTTGATACCAAAGAACTTACAAGGGCAAAAATCCCTGCTCACAGCGGTGACTCCACTGGGGATAAGAGAAGTTGATTCCATTAGTCTTTATATTATTCTATTCTTTCTTACCATGGTATTATCCATTTCATCATTAGATTGCATTGTGTGCATGAGTTAGGACGCCCGTATAACCCGTGTTGTGTTATGTAAGGGATACCATGCTTTCACTCAAGGTATGGAGATCGAGCATGGCATAACCACTCATAGCCTTGTACCTTTTGGTATATACTTGATATGGGAACTTAAGCCTTTTAACCCAAAGACTAAAGCTCATGTAATTGGCCTAGTTACTTTCCATAGGTTTTTACCCCAAATGCTTATTGTTTGACTATGGTTAATTTATCTTGGTTTAAATCATGGCTTATTTGGTTTGTTCTTTTTCTAATATGACCTAATTACATTGTGAGCTCAAATAAATTATTCTTTAAAATCCAAAAGACCAATCTATTTTTTAAAACTTTTCAAGATGGTCTTTAGACATAAAACTTTTCTAAAAACAAATCAAAAATTCTTTTTTCATGACTCAAATACCAAGTTAAAAATCCATTTTTTCTTAAAATCTTTTTACAATGGGTTTTTTCAAAAAAAATTATTTTTCATTTCATCCAACATTTTCTTACAAACAGCATGCAAATTATTTAGGTCAATTATGGAAATACCAAAAATCAATTATGAGCCTAGTTTATACTAAGAGTTATTAATCATGGGCTTGTTTTTGGCATGAATCACTAGTTACTTTTTCAAGTGAGAAATCTATTTATAATAAACCTCTTAATTTAGTTTTAATCCAATATAGCTTAAAAGCTACTTTAGTTGGTTGAATGGAATAAGAACTAATTAATGGGAATTATCATAGACTGATTTCCATTTTTTTATTGAAACGTCTGAGGGAAATAATCGAAAACAAGATACCCCATGTTGGTATTTTGTTAACCATATTACCTAGGAAAAGAGACTCCATTCGTGTGTGGATGTTATAATGTTGGAAGGAACATCCTATTTATCCTTATTTGTTTATTGTTTGTGCATAAATGCATACATGCATCACATCACATATCATTAATCCTTTTTGGCCTGCAGTGCCCTGGATTACTACAGTTCAAAAGCTTACGACAATCCGACCTACGCCGGAGACGAAGAATCTAGCAGCAACTCAATTACTTTCTCACCAAAAGCAAAGGAGTCCAAACAAATTCAAAGAATGGTGGATGACACCCTCAATGCTAAAATGAAAGAACTAAAGGAGACCCTAGCTAAGATCATGAAGAATCAAATGACTACAATATTTGGGAACAATTTCGAAGCATCCGCAAGCACCAAGAAAGATAAGGGAAAGGCTAAACTTGGTGAAGTGGCTTTTGATGATGATAAGGTGATCATTGATGGTGATGACGATTGGACTCAATACTTCCAAGGTCCTCAAGACAAGAAGAAGGAACCAAAGGTCATTGAAACATCAACTGCAGAGAAAACTGAAACTTCAAATGTTGAAAAGATGATTGCTGATATGGAAAAGAAGTTTGAAAAGAAGCTGAAAACCGAAGAGACGTCCGAGATTGACAAATTTTTTGAACAAGATGAAGAGGTCCCTTATAAATTCAAGATGCCTTCCTTCGCTAGGTACAATAGTACCAAAAACCCTCATCTCCATGTGAAGTAGTACATCGCTGCCATGCAATTTGCTAGAGTTACTAAATCTCAAACTTTGAGGTATTTCATGCTCTCATTGGATCCTGTTGTGCAAAATTGGTTTAATACCTTGGAAAAAAGTACCCAAAAAGATTGGACATGTTGTACAAAGCCTTCATTCAACAGTATGGGTACAATGTTGAGCTGGAAGTTACCTTGATGGAGGTGGAGACCATTAGGCAAAAACCAAATGATAATTTTGTGGACTATGTGAAGAGATGGAGGAACAAGGCAGCTTTGCTCAAGAAGAGGCCCAATGAATCAAATCAGATCAGAATGATAGTTAGAGGCATCCTATCTAACCTTCGTGAGAGGTTGTCTCACACCCTTATAAGGGATTTCAAAGATCTTCTCCAAGATGGTCTGCAAATTAAAGAATGGGAAAGGAATAAAAATCACTTTTCAATAAGAAGGAATGAGAAAGGGAACTACCAGTCGGGCAATCAAAGTACACAAAAAGAAGTTGATGTTAATGTTACTAGTCAAGGAGGAATGAGGCAGTTTTTGGATTTAGGGAAGCCGCTGTCTTGGGTTCTCAATAAGCTATAGAAAAAGAAATTGTTACAACCCTTGACTCTTCATCCTTTGCCCAATCCTTTTCCACCTAACTTTGATACTAATGCATTTTGCCAATTCAATTAAAGGCCTAGACACAAAATGGACAACTGTATGAAGTTGAGGCATGAGATCCAAAATTTAATTGATAATGGAAAGTTGCCTAAGCCGGATAAGCCCAATACCAAAAGCAATCCTTTGCCTAAGTTCAATAGAGTGCCACCACCAACAACTTTCATGGTAGGAGGAGGATTGGAGGAAGATCTTGTCTTATCGTCCTTTCAAGATGGGAATATTGAAGATGTGAAAGGAGAAGAAGCCTAACTCAATTAACTTCCCTTGGCATGTTTGTTTTTTTTTTCTGTTTTATTTTCTTTATTTTGTGTTTTATGGAACAATTATATTTTTTAAAATTAAGATTGTTTGAATAAATTACTTTAATGAAAAATTTTGTTGGTCTTTGTTCATTTTGGTGCTCAACCGATGAGGAATCTTGCTTGATGTTCATAAATTAATGTGTCTAGGCATCATGATTTGAATGACTTTACTAGATGAGGGAATTGCTCTATAGCATCGAGTTGTGTATGCTTACTTAGAGAGGGCTCCTGCATAATTACCTTTGTCTAATTCCTAGTCAGTCTTAGAACATGCTTTGACAAACTTTCGAGGCAAAATTGAACTTTGCTTATTTAAGAGAGAAATGATCTAGGCATTGTTTGACGAGCCAACAACTAGTATCCACCTAATTAAATATCAATCCCAAGTTGTCCTTTTGAGCCTTCATAAAATTTTAGCTTTCTTTTCATTGGCTTACAAACCCCAACAACCTACCCTGAGCTATTGTGATACTTTTGACAAGTCTTATGATCACTAAGACAAAGAGGCAAGAAGATCAAAGAAAGGAATGCATAGCCAAGACTGTAAGGGTAGTTTATGTTATCAAGACCATAAGGGCAGTTGAAGTTCACCTAATATCTCCAATCTATCAAGACAACATTAGAGTAACAAATGATTTATCCCTGTTAAAGAAGATTTATGTCACTCCACTCATCCATTATTAGAAACCCTAGTTGGTACAAACAAGACAACTCCTTTAGAGCTACAACCAAAAAAAAAAAGAAAAGAAAAAAAAGAAAGAAAAGAAAAAAAAAGAAAAAGAAAATAAAACCCAAAACAGTTCAGAAAGCCAACCAATTTCTCTTTTACCTAAGGCAGCAAAAGGCTTCCATTTGGTTTATAAGGATAGTTTGACTTGAATTGGTCCAACCCAACTAAAGATTTGATCAAAATCAAAGAAAAAGGAGAAAGACCATCCAGTTCTTGAAATTTCTATACTTAACAATCCTACAGAGAAGAAGGACAAAATACTCAAAGAAAGGGAAGAGTAAGAAAAAATAAAGAGAAAGTAAAGGGAATGAATTTGGGTTCCAAAGGGCAAAGACTATCCCAATCAAGATCCAGATTAACGCCAAGAAGATAGAAGGAATTTGGAGTCTAGCAAGATTGCTTCCAACTGCCTAAAATTCAAACAAGCAGTTTGTAGTGTGAAAGTTTGGCCATAGTGTCACAATAGCTCCAACTTACAAAAGGCCTTCATTTAACCCGTGTCCCTTATAGACCCCATTTCAAGCCTATTAAAGATCTATTGATCTTTCTTGTTAGGTAGAGTCTATTAGTGGAGATAGTTTGGATAAGTATGCATATGAGATAGACAATATCCAAACTCAAATGAAACCTTTGACCAAGTAATGTGTATGCGCCTATCTGAAGTGCAATAGTTCTTGCTTAAATAGAAATGATTTCCAAGTTTAGTATGGTAACTAGGGTTGTCATGTTATAGATATGTTAATCTGAAAAATCAAGTATTGAGGTAAATTGACATTAATTTGGCAAAGCTAACATTTCAAAATCAAAATTCAAAATTCAAAATTGAAAAAAAAATTCAAGTTAAGGGGAGTATGTTGAACGGTTGAATCTTGAAAGACACATTGGGCAAAGTAAATGATTTTTTGTAATGTTGTGAAAAGATACCAATTGACATACTGAATCATAATTTGAAATGGATGTATCTCTGCTGCTTGGGGTCTCCACCACTCATGTTCTCAACATCTTGAAGATAAAAGCCATAAATGTGAAGCATCCTATCATTACAAAGCAAGACCTGAATGGGCATCTGGAAGGAGTCAATGAGAACATTCCCGATGATAACCTCAGTCTGTGAGTCAATGGAACCACTATAAGTATTATCCATGCATATCATGCATACATGAGCATATCACACTCCATTTTCTTATCAAAAGTAAACAATAATATTCTATGAAGCAACCATAAAGCTGATATGGAATCAGGGGGCATGGAAAGCCCATTGCGTGAGGAAGCTCCAGTCAATTAGCAAAAGAAGAAATACATGCTTGTGTGAAGAGCTAGACAAGAAAAACATCAATCAGAGCCTGCATGAGAAAAATCATTGGCAGCAAGGAGAAGATATAAGGTGCCAGCTAAAACTAGCTGAATTTTTTTGAAAAAGTGCAAAAGAATGGAACATTAAAAACTATCAAAAGAATGAAGACGTAAAAGACAAAAGATCAGTCTAGCTAGAAGAGTTGAAGCCAATATAGGACAAAAGTTCAAATTGATGAAGATCCAGCTTAAAGGATGAAGATCCAATTTTAAGGGCGAAGACCCAATTTCCAAGGATGAAGATCCATTTTTAAAGGTGAAGACCTGATTCCAACGATGAAGATCCAATTTCAAAGGGTAAAGACCTAAAGTCCAAAGGATAAAGATCCACTTTTAATGGTGAAGACCCGATGCCAAGGATGAAGATCCAGCTTAAAGGATAAAGATCCAATTTCAAGGGTGAAGACCCGACGTCTAAAGGATGAAGATCCTTTTTCAAGGGTGAAGACTGATCTCCAATGATGAAGATCCATTTACAAGGGTAAAGACCCGATCTCCAAGGATGAATATCCATTTTCAAAGGTGAAGATTCGATACCAAGGATGAAGATCCAAGCTCCAACGATGAAGATCCATTTTGAGGGTGAAGACCCATAATCTATTAAAGATTAGAACAACCAGAGCAGCTCGAATTCTCAACTGATAAAAGGTCAGTCAAATTCAATTCAATCTGGGGTTCAAGTACCCAAATCAAATTTAGGCTCTGGTCCAAGTAACCAAATTCAATTCAATCTCGGGTCCAAGTACCCAATCTATGGTCCAAGTACCCAAATCAAATTCAGTCTTAGGTCTAACTACCCAGTCTCGAGTCCAAGTACCCAAATCAAATTTAGTCTCGGGTCAAAGTACCTAGTCTCAGGTCTAAGTACCCAATCACGGGTCCAAGTACCCAATTTAGTCATGGGTCCAAGTACCGAATTAAATCTTGGGTCCAAGTACCCAATCAAGGGTCCAAATACCCAATCCAGTCTCGGGTCCAAGTACCCAATCTTGAGTCTAAGTACCCAGTCTTGGGTCCAAGTACCCAAATTCAATTCAGTCTCAGCTCCAAGTGCCTAAATCAAATTCAATCTCGGGTCCAAGTACCCAAATTCAATTCATTCTCGGGTTCAAGTGCTCAAATCAAATTCAATCTCGGGTCCAAGTACCCAGTATCGAGTCTAAGTACCCAATCTCGGGTCCAAGTATCCAAACTCAATTCAGTCTAGGGTCCAAGTACCCAGTCTTGGGTCAAAGTACCCAAATAAAATTCAGTCTCAGGTCCAAGTACCTAGTTTCGGGTCCAAGTACCCAAACTCAACCCAATCTCGGGTCTAAGTACCCAAATTCAATTCAGTCTCAGGTCCAAGTTCCTAAATCAAATTCAATCCCAGGTACAAGTATCCAAATTCAATTCAATCTCGGGTCCAAGTGCCCAAATCAAATTCAATCTGGGTCCAAGTACCCAGTCTTGGGTCTAAGTACCAAATCTCGAATCCAAGTATCCAAACTCAATTCAGTCTAGGGTCCAAGTACTCAGTCTTGGGTCCAAGTACCCAAATAAAATTTAGTCTTGGGTGCAAGTACCTAGTTTCTAGTCCAAGTACCCAAACTCAACCCAATCTCGGGTCCAAGTACCTAAACTCAATTTTGTCTAGGGTCCAAGTACCCAGTCTCGGGTCCATGTACCCAAATCAAATTCAGTATCTGGTTCAAGTACCCAATCTAGGGTCCAAGTGCCCAAATCCAATTCAATCTCGGGTTTAAGTAACCAATCTTGGGTCCAAGTACCCAAAATAGATTCAATCACAGGTCCAAGTACCCAATCTGGGGTCTAAGTACCCAATCTCGGGTCCAAGTATCCAAATCCAACTCAATCACCGGTCCAAGTACCCGAATTAAATTCAATCTTGGGTCCAAGTATCCAAATCGAATCCAAGTACCTATCCTCATCCAAAATCTATTCAAAGTCATGTTGCTTTTCACTCTCTTCTACTGAAAGTCTCAGATCATTCAACTAGGGGGCAAACTGTAGACTCTTAATTTTTGACCCAATCCAATCCGATAGTCCAAAATAAATTTTGTGGTATTTTAATTACTTATAATATTTAGTAGTTATTTTTAATAAAAATAAAAAATAAAAATAAAAAACCCAGTTATTTCAACAAGGCAATTTCATCGCAGAATGTTTCTACGGCGAATTGGGCACTACCCAATTTGCCGCACATTGTCAATTGGGCACCCAGTTCGCAGCAGGCACTGCCAGCATTAAACTGGCTTGCCCAGTTCGCAGCGAGCAGGCCCAGCAGCCCGCACGCTACCAATTTTTTGACCAAACCTTGTTTTACCTGGTTTTGTAATTTTTTCTAAGCAGTGGTATTTTCTTATTAAAATAGGATTAGGACTTTTAGTTTTCCTATAAATGCTAGCATTAAACACACGGATTGGGGAGGCAATTTTTAAAAAAAAACTAGGGACTTTGAGAAAAGCGATACAGAGAGACAGAAGCAAGAATAAATCAACATCCAACAATTGCGCAGACAATTGTTCCACCCCACCAACACCTTAATTGATCTAAGCAAACTCAAAGTTTGGTTCAAAGATTAAGCTTTGGTTGAGCCTTCAAATGCAAGTTTAGCTTTTCAATCTAAATTATTTATTCAATATTTGCAAGTCATCTTTTAGAATACGATCATAGTAGTTTATTTATCAAAATATTATTTCATGTAATAGCTTAATTATCAAAACCTCAATCACATTTTTTTAAATACCTCAAAACAATAGTCTATTTTCTTAAACCCTAATCAATATAGTAAAGCTTAATGGTTGTAAGCCATATTTCATATTTAAAACACTAGAAACCCTATTTCATGATATTAGCCCTAAACCCTAATTTGATTAACCAAAAACCCTATCATTTTCTTAAAATTATTAAACCCTAATTAAATCAATTTTCCAAAATCTTCACAATAGCCTCTCCTTTCAAAAATAAATATGATAGTGTTAGTTTTCATAGAAATCCAAGCCCTAATTGAAATTAAACCCTAACTTATTTTGCTAAAACCTTAATCAAATTTGTTTATTTTATTATCACAATAGCTATTTCTTTTTAATATATTTATGTTTTAATCTTATTTTCATAAGCTTGTACCTTATTCACTTAAATCCCAAATTATAATCTTAATCACACAGTAGCATAATCTTTTTAAAATAATAAACCTAACAATAATACTAGTTCTTTAAGATTCCAAAACCCTAGCTTTTAGATATAAATTCCAAAACCCTAAATATTATCTAAGAAACTCTAAGTTGATACACTTAAATTTGCATCTATATTTGTTTCATTATTAAATGAGTATTTATTTTAAAGTTTGATTAATGATTTATTTATATATTCAATTTATGTCTTCAATGAATGATTTATTTATGATGAATGGTTGGTTGGTTGTTTTTATTAATTTGCTTTGGTTTCAAAACATTGTAAGAGGTATGTTTCCATATTTTGGGTGCCTCATGTATTAAGCATCATGTAATTTAAATTTCTTTTATATTTTGGACCAATGTAAAGGATACGTTTCTACCTTTTGGTGGGTGTCCTATTCAGTTTTAGACTTTGATCGATGTAAGGACATGTTTCCATTCTTGGATGGGTATCCATTTATTTATTTTGTTTGGGCATTGCTTTGATTTTAATATAATGATGCTTT
Organism: Garcia nutans; assembly: GCA_947685225.1. NCBI lineage: Eukaryota > Viridiplantae > Streptophyta > Magnoliopsida > Malpighiales > Euphorbiaceae > Garcia > Garcia nutans. The sequence continues at coordinate 45,275,398 of CANTUV010000008.1, forward strand.
ATTTTAATTATTGAATGTAGTATGGATAATATTGTTATATTTAAAAATTTTATAATATTAAGACCTACAAAGGAGGCCGGTTCTAATGAATCAGGCATCGTGGGGGTGTTGGACCATTTCTAACATTCCCGACACGTACCTAACTTTCTGAACCCATTAGGGGGTTAGGGATTTCTTAGGAATTGAGTCATCCACCCCTTTCTTTTTCCCGACCCATCCGGGTGGCGACTCCATTTTCTCCGAGCTTAGGCCTGTGTTCTCTAAGGCCCCGAGCCTAAACAGTGCCGAAGTCGCAAGAACCATTCCACCGAAAGTGGGGGCAAAAATCCTCACTCACACCCAGAAAAAGGTAATGATGCAAGAGCCCTCTCTAAGTGAGCAAACACAGCTCAATGCTATAGAGCAATTTCCTCACCTAGTAAAGTCATTCGAATCATGATGCATAGATACGCTAATTTATAAATATCAAGTTAAAATTTTCATCGGTTGAGCACCAAAATGAACAAAGACCAATAAAATTTTTGACAAAAATAATTTATTTCAAGCAACTTTAAATTTGAAAAACATGATTGTTCCATAAAACACCAAATAAAGAAAAAAAAAACAAGCCAAGGGATGTTTGTTGAGTTAAGCTTCTTCTCCCTTCACATCTTCGATACTCTCATCTTGAAAGGAGGATAAGACAAAATCTTCCTCCAATCCTCTTCATACCATGAAAGTTGCCGATGGAGGCACTCTTCCAAATTTAGGCAAAGGGTTACATTTGGTATTAGGCTTATCTGGCTCGGGTAGCTTACTATTGCCAATCAAATCTTGGATATCGTACCATAGACGAGCATATTTATCTGTTTCATGCCCTTGCATTTGATGAAATTGACAAAAGTCCTTGGTATCAAAGTTTGGTAGCAAAGGATTATGTAGTGGTGGAGGAGCTAATGGTTATAACATACCTTTCTTTTGTAGCTTGTTGAAAACCCAAGATAGAGGTTTCCCTAACTCTGAGAACTGTCTTTTATTTTCTTGAACAGTCACATTAACATTAACTTCCTTTTGCATGCTTTGATTACCCGAATGGTAGTTCCCTTTCTCATTCCTTCTTATTGAAAAACAGTTCTTCTCCCTTTCCCATTCTTCAATTTGCAGAATAGCTTGGAGAAGATCTTTGAAATCCTGGATGAGTGTATGAGACATCTTTTCATGAAGACTAGGCAACACCCCTCTCACAATCATCCTTATTTGAATTAGATTCATTGGGCCTCTTCCTCAGCAATGCAGCCTTATTCCTCCACCTTTTCACATAGTCAACAAAATTCTCATTTGGCCTTTGTCTAATGGACTTAACTTCCATTAAGGTAACTTCCAGCTCCAAATTGTACCCATACTGTTGAATGAAAGCCTTGTATAGCAAATCCCAGCTCTTTTGAGTGTCATCCTCCAAGGTGTTGAACCAGTTTTGGACAACAGGGTCCAATGAGAGCATAAAGTAACTTAAAGTTTGGGCCTTAGTAGTTCTAGCAAACTGCATGGCAGTGATATACTACTTAACATGCAAGTGAGGATTTCTTGTACCGTTGTACCTAACAAAGGAAGGCATCTTGAACTTATGAGGGACCTCTTCATCTATCTCAAACAACTTGTCAACCTCAGACATTTCTTCGGTTTTCAGCTTATTTTCAAGCTTCTTTTACTGGTCAGCGATCAACTTCTCAACATTTGAAGTTTTAGTCTTTTCTACGGCTGATCTTTCAACAACCTTCGGCTCCTTCTTCCTATCTTGAGGATATTGAAAGTATTGAGCCCATTCAATTATTATAAACGTGCAATTTATGATGAATGGTTGGTTGGTTGTTTTTATTAATTTGTTTTGGTTTCAAAACATTGTAAGAGGCATGTTTTCATATTTTGGGTACTTTATGTATTAAGCATCATGTAATTTAAATTTCTTTTTATATTTTGGACCAATGTAAAGGACACGTTTCTACCTTTTGGTGGGTGTCCTATTCAGTTTTTGTCTTCGAACGATGTAAGGACATGTTTCCATATGGGTGTCCATTTATTTATTTTGTTTAGACATTGCTTTGATTTTAATATAATGATGCTTTATTTTAATTATTGCATGTAGTATGGATAATATTGTTATATTTAACAATTTTATAATATTAAGACCTGCAAAGGAGGCCGGTTCCAATGAACCAGGCATTGTGAGGGTGTTGGGCCATTTCTCACCTTCCCCACATGTATCCAACTTTTCGAACCCATTAGGGGGTTAGGGATTCCTTAGGAATCGAGTCATCCACCTCTTTCTTTTTCCCAGCCCATCCGAGTGGCGACTCCATTTTCTCCAGGATTAGGCCTGTGTTCTTGAAGGCCCCGAGCCTAAACAGTGCTGAAGTCGCAAGAACCATTCCACCGAAAGTGGGGGCAAAAATCCTCGCTCACACCTAGACAAAGGTAATGATGCAGGAGCCCTCTCTAAGTAAGCATACACAGCTCAATGCTATAGAGCAATTTCCTCACCTAGTAAAGTCATTCGAATCATGATGCATAGATACGCTAATTTATAAATATCAAGTTAAATTTGTTATCGGTTGAGCACCAAAATGAACAAATACCAACAAATTTTTTGACAAAAATAATTTATTTCAAGCAACTTTAAATTTGAAAAACACAATTGTTCCATAAAAAACCAAATAATAAAATAATAAAAAAAAAAGCCAAGGGATGTTTGTTGAGTTAAGCTTCTTCTCCCTTCACATCTTCGATACTCTCATCTTGAAAGGAGGATAAGACAAAATCTTCCTCCAATCCTCTTCCTACCATGAAAGTTGCCGATGGAGGCACTCTTCCAAATTTAGGCAAAGGGTTGCTTTTGGTATTAGGCTTATCTGGCTCGGGTAGCTTACTACCGCCAATCAAATCTTGGATATCTTACCTTAGACGAGCACATTTATCTATTTCATGCCCTTGCATTTGATGAAATTGACAAAAGGCCTCGATATCGAAGTTTGGTGGCAAAGGATTATGTAGTGGTGGAGGAGCCAATGGTTATAACAAACATTTCTTTTGTAGCTTGTTGAAAACCCAAGATAGAGGTTTCCCCAACTCTGAGAACTGTCTTTTATTTTCTTGACCAGTCACATTAACATCAACTTCCTTTTGAGTGCTTTGATTGCCCGAATGGTAGTTCCCTTTCTCATTCCTTCTTACTGAAAAACAGTTCTTCTCCCTTTCCCATTCTTCAATTTGCAGACCAGCTTGGAGAAGATCTTTTAAATCCTGGATGAGTGTATGAGACATCCTTTCACGAAGACTAGGCAACACCCCTCTCACAATCATCCTTTTTTGAATTAGATTCATCAGGCCTCTTTCTGAGTAATGCAGCCTTATTCCTCCACCTTTTCACATAGTCAACAAAATTCCCATTTGGCCTTTGTCTAATGGACTCAACTTCCATTAAGGTAACTTCCAGCTCCAAATTGTACCCATACTATTGAATGAAAGCCTTGTATTTCAAATCCCAGCTCTTTTGAGTGTCATCCTCCAAGGTGTTGAACCAGTTTTGGACAACAAGGTCCAATGAGAGCATAAAGTACCTTAAAGTTTGGGCCTTAGTAGCTCTAGCAAACTGCATGGCAGTGATATACTACTTAACATGCAAGTGAGGATTTTCTATACCGTTGTACCTAACAAAGGAAGGCATCTTGAACTTATAAGGGACCTCTTCATCTATCTTAAACAATTTGTCAACCTCGGACATTTCTTCGGTTTTTAGCATATTTTCAAGCATCTTTTGCAGGTGAGCCATCAACTTCTCAACATCTGAAGTTTCAGTCTTTTCTACGGCTGATCTTTCAACAACCTTCGGCTCCTTCTTCCTATCATGAGGATCTTGAAAGTATTGAGCCCAGTCGTCATTATCATCAATGACTACCTTGTCGTCATCAAAAGCTACTTCATTAGCTTTAGCCTTTCCCTTGTCTTTCTTGGTGCTTGCAGATGCTTCAATACTGTTCCCAAACATTGTAGCCATTTGACTCTTCATGATCTAAGCTAGGGCCCCCTTTAGTTCTTCCATCTTGACTTCAAGGGCATTGACCAACATCTTTTGAATCTATTCAGGTTCCATTGCTTTTGGTGAGAAACTAATTGAATTGCTGCTAGATTCTTCGTCAACAGTGTAGGTTGGATTATCATAGGCTTTTGAACTGTTTTAATCCAAGGTTGTGAGCCAGAAAGGATCAATGAGATGCAAACGTGTGTATGCATGTATGCATGTGTGCACAAACAACAAACAAAGATAAGTAGAACATCCCTTCCAACCTTATAACTTACACACATGGATGGCAAGTCTCTTTTCCTAGGTATATGGTCAACAAAATACCAACATGGGGTATCTTGTTTTTGAATAATTCTCTCGGACATTGATAAGTGTATAATTGATGATATTTTTGTCCCTATTTCTTAATATATTTATTGTCAAATTGAGTTTAATTTGTTTGTTCAAGTGATTATTAGGGTTGATTCCAGGAACTTTTGACACGTTGGGACCTTAAGGCTATTTAGGCCGGAATCATGGATGAAAGATAAGGGAAGAAGCTATTTTAGGCAAATTCTTCAAGTGACATGCCCAATGACATGGGCGTGTCAGTGGCCGTGTCATTCAAATACTTTACAGAAGCTTCGACATGCCTAGAGACATGGGCGTGCCACTGAATGTTCCATTACTCCTGACATACAGAAGCTGAGACACACCCAATGACACGGGCGTGTCCCTGACTGTGTCCCTAACTCAACATTGCAGTAGCAACAACATGCCCAAGGACATGGCGTGTCACTGCCCATGTCATTAAAGTTTGAAACAACACCATTGACACGCCCATAGACACGGGCGTGTCCATAGGCGTGTCTGGCAAAAATCTTTGGGCTATAAAATCTGAGCTAAAGAGTGAATTAGGGATCTAATTTTTTTTTTCAGAGCCAACTTCTTGAGAAAAAAGAGAGTCAAGAGTGAAGGTGAAGATCCAATTCATGCGAGATTTAATCCAAGATTCGAGGATTGAAGTGAAGAAACACAAATCATTCATTATGGGTTGTTTGAATTCTTTTTCTTATTTCCTCTGTTTTGGTTTCCTAGCTATGAACATGAGCTAAACATTTTATCTATCTAGATATTGATGAACCCTAGCTTTATTGTATGGATTGAATAATTCTTATTAAATTAAATCATTTGATTGAGTTATTTTATCCTTTTGATTCTTAATTTCTTATTTGCAATTCATAATAGCATGCTTATTGATTGGTTGCAATTTTCATATTATTGACTTAAGAAAGCTTGATTTGAACAGAATGCTCATTAGGATTGAGGGTTGATTGGAGTGCTAGAGATAGACTTACAAGACCCTTTGGTTTAAAGTTCCTTGTTCTTATTGCAAGATCTATTTAATTATGCTTGAGAAGAGATTCCTAGCATTCTACTTAGTGATTAAGGATTAATTCACTTGAGAGAGATTATAATCTAATTTAGGGGAATGCCAATTTAGCTCTATTATTTGATTTAATTTAATTGATATTCATAAATGCTTTTTATGGCTAGGGGGATTCAATATCTGGATAGTATTTTCATCATCAACTTTTATTGCACAATATACAATTTTTCTTCACTTTAGTTTATTAAGTAATTCATCTTTTATTTTAATCATCACAAAAACTATTGATTCACTAAACAACTGTGAGCAGGGATTTTTACCCCCACTCCCGGTGGAACGGTTCTTGCTACTTCGGCACTGTTTAGGCTTGGGGACTTAGAGAACACGGGCCTAAGCCCGGAGAAAATGGAGTCGCCACCCGGACGGGCCAAAAAAAAGAAAGGGGTGGATTACTCTATTCCTAAGGAATCCCCAACCCCCTAATGGGTTCGGAAAGTTGGGTACGTGTGGGGAAGGTGAGAAATGGCACAGCACCCCCACAATGCCCGGTTCATTGGAACCGACCTCCTTTACAGGTCTTAATATTATAAAATTCTTAAATATAACAATATTATCCATATTACATGCAACAATTAAAATAAAGCATCATTATATTAAAATCAAAGCAATGTCCAAACAAAGCAAATAAATGGACACCCACCCAAAGATGGAAACATGTCCTTACATCAACCATGCCTAAACTAAATAGGACACCCACCGAAAGGTGGAAACATGTCCTTTACATTTGTCCAAAATATAAAAGCAATTTAAATTACATAGAATTTAACTAATGAGGCACCCAATAATGGAAACATACCTCTTACAATTTTAATACCAAAATAAACAAATAATAATCATAATAATAAAGAAAATATCCATCCATGATAAATAAAATAAATCAAGCATTGAAATTAGATAAATCAACCATCAATCATATAATAAACTACATAATCAAATATAAAATTAAATAAAGCAATAAATATATATGTTTAGGGTTTTAAAGAATTTAGGGTTTTTTGGAACTTAAGGTTTTAAAATTAGGTTTTTGAAACTAGGGTTTTGGAATTCAAAATTTGGAATTAGGGTTTCTGGGTTTAACTTACTGCCTTAAAAACATAATTTTGGGTTTGGAAAGATAAATTATGGTTTTGGAAAAATTATCAATATTTTGGAGTTTAATAATAAAACAGTTTAAGCTTTTGGATAAAAATAGTTTAAGGTTTTGAGTTTCAATAAAATAATTTACAGTTCTTGATGTAAAGTAAACAAAATATATTCTAACAATTAATTTAAATCCTCGATGGATACTGGATAGTTTTATGTTTTTTATGAAACGTGCATGTGGGGTTATGAATACCAACTGATCAATATGTTAAATAAATTAAACGATTAAAGTTATTGAAACAAAGATAAATTTATTTCATGTTCAAATATCGAGTTATTCAACGTTCAAGGATCATGTTACTGCAAGCATGCTCTTATTAATCGAAGAAACGAAGCTACTATGAGCATGAATAATTTATGGTTAAAGATCAAACCTTCGTCATTGGTTCCACCAAAAAAAATTTATTTCTGGATGAACAAAGTGAAGATAGTATGGATTCTGCCTTCTTCTTTGGTTGTTTTAATTTTTCTGTTTGTGGTTGCCTTCGCTCTCCAAAAAGTTGCTGCTGTTCTTCTCTCTTTCTTGCCGTCTCTTCTGTTTTGTGGTTTTAATCTCACTTAATATTCATTACCGACCCTCTTTAATGTTCCCTTCTCCTCTTTGAATTCTGAAACATTAATATTTATAGCCGAACCTCGCTCAGAATCCTTAACCTAATATAAATCAGTCCCTAAAATGAATTCTAGTTGAATTAGGAAACTTATCCAACCTCATGTCAACCTAGTTGCCCTAGGTCGACATAAGACCAACCTCATGCCGACCTTGGGCTGCCCAGGTCGACATGAGGCATGCTCATGTCGACCTTGGGCTACCAAGGTAAACATAAAGCATGCTCATGTCGACCTAGCTTGCCCAGGTCGACATGAGTCCAACCTCATATCGATCTGGGCTGCCTCATGTCTCCCCAGCCGGCCTCACTCAAATTATTCTGGCCTTTTTTAACTTATGGACCGAAAATTTTTAATTTGGGCCAATTCCACTTGATTTTAGGGTTTTACAATTGAATTTATGGCTCTTTAATCCAAACCAACTTCTTTAAAAATTATAAACTAGGATTAAATATTTAAAATCATTTCAAATTTATTTTGGCATCCTTTAATTAGGACCGTATGAAATTGAAGTCAAAAATTAAGGGTCTACAGTTTGCCCCTTGCTTGAATGATCTGAGACTATGGCAAAAGAGAGTTAAAAGCAATATGATTTTTGAATGATTTTGGATGAGGATCGGTACTTGGATTTAATTTGGGTACTTTATCCTGAGACTGAACTTGATTTGGGTACTTGGACCCGAGATTGGATTAAATTTGGATACTTGGACCCGAGATTAAATTTGGGTACATGGACTTGAGATTAAATTTGATTTGGGTACTTGGACCTGAGATTGGATACTTGGACCGGAGATTAAATTTGATTTGGGTACTTGGACCCGAGATTGAATTTGATTTGGGTACTTAGACCCGAGATTGGGCACTTGAACTCGAGATTGAATTTGATTTGGGTACTTGGAGTCGAGATTGGGTACTTGGACCCAAGATTGAATTTGATTTGGGTACTTAGACCCGAGATTGGGTACTTGGATCCGAGATTGAATTTGATTTGGGTACTTGGACTCGAAATTGGGTACTTGGACCCGAGATTGAATTTGATTTGGGTACTTGGACCCGAGATTGGGCACTTAGACCCATGATTGAATTTGATATGGGTGCTTGGACCTGAGATTGGGTACTGGGACCCGAGATTGAATTTGATTTGGGTACTTAGACCCGAGATTGAATTTGATTTGACTAACCTCTTATCAGTTGAGGATTCTAGCTTAACTGGTTGTTCCATTCTTTTGTTCTTTCTTTTGAAAAAAATTTAGCTATTTTTAGTTGGCCCTCATGTATTCTTCTTGCCCCCTGCATGGAAAAATATTTGCAAGTAAGTTTGAAAAAGTTTAGTATATAAACTAAAAAAATTGAAAAGGAGAAACCTTGCCCCTTGTGTAGGCTCAAACCAAAGATTTTTTCCATGCAAGCTTTGATTGATGTTTATATTTTGTCTTATTCCTTTCATAAACATGTATTTTCTCTTTTGCAAAATGACTGGAGCTTCCTCAAGCAATAGGCTTTCCATGCTTCCTTGATTCAATATCTTCTTTTGATTCTTTACTTCACAGGGTGTTTGCTGTTCACTTTGACAAAGAATAGACAATATAAGACAAGAAAGTGCGATGTGATATGCTCATGTATGCAAGATATGCATGAATAATACTTACAATGGTTCCATTGACTCATAGACTGAGGTGATAAGCTAAAGTGTTCTCATTGACTCCTTCTAGATGCTTGTTCAGTTCTTGCTTCGGAATGACAAGATGCTTCACATTTATGGCTTTTATCTTTGGGATATTGAAAATATGAGTGGTGGAGACCCCAAGCTTGTAGAGTCAGGGATACATCCATTTCAAACTATGTTTCAGCATGTCAGTTGGTAGCTTCTTCATGACCTTGCCAATAATCATTTACTTTGCCCAGTGTGTTCTTCGAGGTTAAATGATTCGACATACTTCCCTTAACTTGAAGTCTTTTTAATTTTTTTCTTTTTAATTTTGAATTTTTTGAATTTTGATTTTGAAATCAGATGTTGGCTTTGCCAAATCAATGTCAATGTACCTCAGGACTTGATTTTCCAAATTAACATATCTATAACATGACAACCCTAGTTACCATACTAAGCTGGGGAATCATTTCTATTTAAGCAAGAATTGTTGCACTTCAGATAGGCACATACACATTATTTGGCCAAATGTCTCATTTTTAAATATTGTCTATCTCATATGCATGCTTATCTAAACCATCTCCACTAATAGACTCTACCTACCAAGAGAGATCAACAGGTCTTTGATAGGCTTGAAATGGAGTCTATAAGGGACATGGGTTAAAGTGAAGGCCATTTTGAGATAGGAGCTGATGTGACACAATGGACAAACCCTCACACTATAAACTTCTTATTTGAACTTTAGGTAGCTTGGAGGCAATCTTGCTAGACTCTAAATTCCTTCTATCTTCTTGGCATTAATCTGGATCTCAATTGGAATAGTCTTTGCCCTTGCATAAAGTTTGGTACCCAAATTCATTTCTTTTCTTCTTCTCCCTTTTCTTTCTTTTTATTTTTCTTTCTCTTCCCTTTCTTTGAGCATTTTATCATTTTGTCCTTCTTCCTTGTAGGACTGTCAAGTATAGGACTTTCAAAAAGTGGGTGACCTTTCTCCTTTTTCTCCAATTTTGATTGAATCTTTGGTTAGGTTGGACTAATTTAAGTCAAACTGTCCTTATTAACTAAATGGAAGCCTTTTACTGTCTTAAGTAAAAGAGAACTCAGTTGGATTTTTGAACCATTTTGGGTTTTCTTTTCTTTTTTTCTTTTGTTTTGTTTTTTTTCTTTTCTCTTTTTTTCTTTCTTTTCTTCTTCTTTTCTTCTTCTTTTTTCTCTCTCTGTTTTTTTAGTTCTAGCTCTAAAAGAGTTGTCTTGTTTGTACCAACTTGTATTTTTAATAATGGATGAGTGGAGTGACATAAATCTCCTTTAACATGGATAAATCATTTGTTACTCTGATGTTATCTTGATAGATTGGAGATATTAGTTGAACTTCAACTACCCTTATGGTCTTGAGAACATCAACTATCCTTATGATCTTGACTATTCATTCCTTTCTTTGATCTTCTTGCCTCTTCATCTTAGTGGTCATAAGACTTGTCAAAAGTATCACAACAACTCAAGGTAGGTTGTTGGGATTATATGCCAATGAAATGAAAGCTAAAATTTTATGAAGGCTCAAAGGGACAACTAGGCATTGATATTTAATAGGGTGGATACTAGTTGTTGGCTAACCAAACAATGCCTAGATCATCTCTCCCTTAAATAAGCAGAGTTCAATTTCACCTCAAAAATTTGTCAAAGCATGTTCTAAGACTGACTAGGACCTAGACAAAGGTCATTATGCAGGAGCCCTCTCTAAGTAAGCATACACAACTCAATACTATAGAGCAATTCCCTCATCTAGTAAAGTCATTCAAATCATGATGCCTAGATATATTAATTCATGAACATCAAGCTAGAGTCCTCATTGGTTGAGCACCAAAATAAACAAAGACCAACAGAAATTTTGATGAAAGTAATTTATTCAAACAAATTTAAATTTGAAAAACACGATAGTTCCAATTAAATATTAAAGAAAGTAAAATTGAAACGCAACATTCAAGCTAAGGAAAGTTTGTTGAGTTTAAGCTTCTTTTCCTTTCACATCTTCAATTTTCCATCTTGAAAGGATGATAAAACAAAATCTTCTTCCAATCCTTTTCCTACCATGAAGGTTGCTAGTGGTGGCACTCTTCCAAATTTAGGAAAAGGATTATTCTTGGTATTGGGCTTGTCTGGCTCAGGTAGCTTTCCACTGTTGATTAGATTCTGGATCTCATGCCTCAACTTCATACAATTGTCCGTTTCATGTCCAAGCCTTTGATGGAATTGGAAAAATGCATTAGTATCAAAGTTAGGTGGAAGAGGATTAGGCAAAGGATGAGGAGTCAAGGGTTGTAACAATCCCTTCTTTTGTAGCTTATTGAGAACCCAAGACAGTAGCTTCCCTAATTCTGAAAATTGTCTTTTATTTTCTTGACCAGTCGCATTAACATCAACTTCTTTTTGCATGCTTTGATTGTTAGGCTGATAATTCCCTTTCTCATTCCTTCTTATTGAAAAGTGATTCTTCTCCCTTTCCCATTCTTCAATTTGCAGACCAGCTTGGAGAAGATCTTTGAAATCACAGATGAGTGTATGAGACATCCTTTCACGAAGACTAGGCAACACCCCTCTCACAATCATCCTTATTTGATCAGATTAATCAGGCTTCTTCTTGAGCAAAGCAGCCTTATTTCTCCACCTTTTCACATAGTCCACAAAATTCTCATTTGGCCTTTGTCTAATGGACTCAACTTCCATTAAGGTAACTTTCAGCTCGACATTTTACCTATATTGCTGAATGAAAGCCTTGTATAACATGTCCCAATCTTTTTGAGAACTTTCCTCTAAGGTGTTAAACCAATTTTGGACAACAGGGACCAATGAGAGCATGAAGTACATTAGAGTTTGAGCCTTAGTAGCTCAGGCAGATTGCATAGCAGTGATATACTGCTTTACATAGAGGTGAGGATTTCTGGTTCCATCAAACTTTGCAAAGGATGGCATCTTGAACTTGTACGAAACTTCTTCGTCTAGCTCAAATAATTTGTCAACTTCGGACATTTCTTCAATTTTCAGCTTCTTTTCAAATTTCTTTTCCAGATCCGCAATCATCTTTTCAACATCAAAAGTTTCAATTTTCTCAACAGTTGTCTTCTCGACAACCTTTGGCCCCTTTTTGTCTTGAGGATCTTGGAAGTATTGAGCCCAATCGTCATCATCATCAATGATCACCTTATCATCATCAAAAGCCACTTCACCAACTTTAGCCTTCCCTTTGTCCTTTGGCTTCTTGGTGCTAGCAGATACTTTGGCATTGTTCCCTAAAATTGCAGCTAATTGATTCTTCACGGTGTCAGTCATGGCCTCTTTTATTTCTTCCATTTTGGCATTGAGGACATCGTCCACCATTCTTTGAATTTGTTCGAGCTCCATTGCTTTTGGTAAGTAAGTGATTGAGTTGTTGCTAGATTCTTTGTCTCCGACATAGGCCGGATTGTCGTAAGCTTTTGAACTATCATAATCTAGGGCTATGAGCTAGAGAGGGTCAATGATATGATATGCAAATGTATGTATGCATGTATGCACAATCAATAAATAAACAAGGATAATTAGGACGTTCCTTCAAACCTTATAACATCCACACACAAATGGCGAGTCTCTTTTCCTAGGTAATATGGTTAACAAAATACCGAAATGGGGTATATTGTTTTTCAAATAATTCCCTCGGACGTTTCAACCAATAATTATATTTTCAAAAATGAAAATCAGTTCATGGTAATTCCCATTAATTAGGTTTTAATCCATTCAACCAACTAAAGTAGCATTTTATGCTATATTGGATTAAAACTAAATTAAGAGGTTTATTATAAATAGATTTCTCACTTGAATAAAGTAACTAATGATTCATGACAAAAAAACAAGCCCATGATTAATTATTCTTAGTATAAACTAGGATCACAATTGATTCTTGATATTTCATAATTGGCCTAAATAATTTGCAAGTTCTTTGTAAAAAAAGGTTGGATAACTTTGTTTCTAAGTCCATTGTAAAAAGATTTTAGAAAAAATGGGCTTAGTATTTAGGTCATGAGCAAAAGAATTTTTGATTTGTTTTTAGAAACGTTTTATGTCCAAAGACCATTTTTAAAAGTTTTGAAAATAGCTTTGGTCTTTTGGACTTTAAAGAAAAATTTATTTTGAGCTCACAATGTATTTAGGTCATATTAGAAAAAGAACAAACCAAATAAGCCATGATTTAAGCCAAGATAAATTAACCATAGTCAAACAACATGCATTTGGGGTAAAACCTAAGGAAAGTAACTAGGCCAATTACATGAGCTTTAGTCTTTGGGTTAAAAGGCTTAGGTTCCCATAGCAAGTATATACCAAATGGTACGAGGCTATGAGTGGTTATGCCATGCTCGATCTCCATACCTTGAGTGAAAGTATGGTATCCCTTACATAACATAACACGGGTAACATGAGCGTCCTAACTAACTCACACGATGCAATCTAAATTATGCAATGGATAATATCATGATAAGAAAGAATAGAATAATAAAGACCAATGGAATCAACTTCTTTTATCCCTAGTGGAGTCACCACTGTGAGCGGGGATTTTCGCCCCCACTCCTGGTGGAATGGTTCTTGCGACTTCAGCAATGTTTAGGCTCGGGGCCTTAGAGAACACGAGCCTAGGCTAAGAGAAAATGGAGTCGCCACCCAGACTGGCTAGGAAAAAAAAGGGGTGGATGACTCGAATCCTAAGGAATCCCCAACCCCATAATGAGTTTGAAAAGTTGGGTACATGTGGGGAAGGTGAGAAATGGCCTAGCACCCCCACAATGCCTGGTTTATTGGAACTGGCCTCCTTTACAGGTCTTAATATTATAAAATTCTTAAATATAACAATATTATCCATATTACATGCAACAATTAAAATAAAACGTCATTATATTAAAATCAAAGCAATGTCCAAACAAAGCAAATAAATGGACATCCACCTGAAGATGGAAACATGTTCTTACATCATCCATGTCTAAACTAAATAGGACACCCACCGAAAGGTGGAAACATGTCCTTTACATTGGTCTAAAATATAAAAGCGATTTAAATTACATAGAATTTAACTAATGAGATACCCAATAATGGAAACATACCTCTTACAATTTTAATACCAAAATAAACAAATAATAATCATAATAATAAAGAAAATATCCATCCATGATAAATAAAATAAATCAAGCATTGAAATTAAATAAATCAACCATCAAAGCATATAATAAATTACATAATCAAATCTAAAATTAAATAAAGCAATAAATATATAAGTTTAGGTTTTTAAAGAATTTAGTGTTTTTTGGAACTTAGGGTTTTGGAACTTAGGGTTTTAAAATTAGGTTTTTGTAATTAGGGTTTTGAATTAGGGTTTTGAGGGTTTTTGAAACTAGGGTTATGGAATTCAGAGTTTGGAATTAGGGTTTTAAAATTAGGTTTTAGAAACTAGGGTTTTGGAATTCAGAATTTGGAATTAGGGTTCCTGGGTTTAACTTACTGCCTTAAAAACATAATTTTGGGTTTGGAAAGATAAATTATGGTTTTGGAAAAATTATCAATATTTTGGAGTTTAATAATGAAATGGTTTAAGCTTTTGGATAAAAATAGTTTAAGGTTTTGAGTTTCAATAAAATAATTTACGGTTCTTGATGTAAAGTAAACAAAATAGATTCTAACAATTAATTTAAATCCTAAATGGATACTGGGTAGTTTTATGTTTTTTATGAAACGTGCATGTGGGGGTTATGAATACCAACTGATCAATGTGTTAAATAAAGCAAACAATTAAAGTTATTGAAACAAAGAGAAATTTATTGCATGTTCAAAGATCGAGTTATTGCACGTTCAAAGATCATGCCTTCTTCTTCTGGATGAACAATTTGAAGACAGTATGGATTCTGCCTTCTTTTTTGGTTGTTTTGATTTTTCTGTTTGTGGTTTCCTTCGCTCTCCAAAAAGCTGCTGCTGTTCTTCTCTCTTTCTTGCCGTCTCTTCTGTTTTGTGGTTTTAATCTCTCTTAATATTCATTGCCGACCCTCTTTAATGTTCCCTCCTCCTCTTTGAATTCTGAAATGTTAATATTTATAGCCGAACCTCACTCAGAATCCTTAACCTAATATAAATCAGTCCCTAAAATGAATTCTAGTTGAATTAGGAAACTTATCCAACCTCATGTCAACCTGGTTACCCTAAGTCGACATGAGGCATGCTCATGTTGACCTTGGGTTGCTGAGGTCGACACGAGGCATGCTCATGTCGACCTAGCTTGCCCAGGTCAACATGAGTCCAACCTCATGTCGATCTGGCTGCCTCATGTCTCCCCGGCCGACCTCACTCAAATTATTCTGGCCTTTTTTAACTTGTAGACCGAAAAGTTTTAATTTGGGCCAATTCCACTTGATTTTAGGGTTTTACAATTGAATTTATGCCTCTTTAATCTGAACTAACTCCTTTAAAAATTATAAACTAGGTTTAAATATTTAAAGTTGGATCAAATTTATTTTGGCATCCTTTAATTAGGACCATATCAAATTGGGGTTAAAAATTAAGGGTCTACAACAGCAGTTGAAATTTGCACTAATATTTGACCTTTTCCCAGTGGAATGATAACTTACTTACTATTTTATTACTTGAGCGACCCATGCACTTGTGGTATCACTGCGATAGCATAAATTTGCCATTAAGTTTTTGGCACCATTGCCAGGGAACACAATTTTCAATATTAGCAATATAATCAAGACTTGTAATTTAGTTTTTATTTTATTCATTTTAACATTAGTTCTTGCTTGTTGATTGTCATTCTAGGTACTTCTTCCCATTTATGACCCAAGCTAGCTCTTCCCAATTACTTGAATTAGATCAAAAGCTAGAGAGAATGCTGAGGAGAAAGCGAAAGGAAAAAGGGGAAGCAGTTCTAGCAGAAACAAAATGAAACTTTGAAGATCTCAACTCAGAAGAAGATCTGGAAGTGATGGCAGGAAATGAGCCAAGGATAATGTAGGAATTCTCTAGGCCCACTCTTAATAGGGCCGATTCGAGCATACAGAGACCGGTAGTTGCTGCAAACAAATTCGAGATAAAAACAAATGTAATTCAAATGGTGCAGCAAACTTGTCAGTTTGATGGGTTCCTAGATGAAGATCATAATGCACATATTGAGACTTTTTTGAAAATATGTGACACATTCAAGATACAGAATGTCTCCAAAGATGCAATTAGGCTGAGGTTGTTCCCATTCACACTTATAAATCAACAGAGGAAATGGCTAAAATCTTTCCCCCCAAACACTTTCACCACATGGGGTCAATTGGCAGAAAAATTCTTAGAGAAATATTTTCCACCGTCCAAGACTGCCAAGTTGAGGAATGATATTTCTTCTTTTCTCCAGCTATATGGTGAAACTCTTTGTGATGCTTGGGAAAGGGTCAAAGATTTATTTAGAAGGTGTCCTCATCATGGGCTTCCGTTGTGGCTACATATTCAAACTTTCTACAGTGGATTGAATTATGCAAGTAAGCAGTCATCAATGCAATCAGCAGAGGTGTCATAAATAATAAGACACCTGAACAAGTAAGGGATTTGATTGAAGATATGGCCCTTACCAATTATCAGTGGAAAACTCTAAGGGAACAAGGAAACTTAAGGGTCACTGGTTCACATCAATTGTATCTCGTGGTTGCTTTGACAGCATAGTTGGAAGGAATGAATAAAAAGATTGATTCATTAGCATCATCTTTGGGGAAATAAATGCAAGTGATCTTGTGAATGGTGTGATGGTAGACATCAAAGTCAAGATTGCCAAAGTGGAAATATGATTGCTAGACAAGAGCAGGTGGATTATGTTAGAAACATGCCTAGGCAATAGCAGAACAACCCCTACAGCAACACATATAATCCAGGGTGGAGAAATCATCCTAATTTCTTATGGAATAATTAGAATAATCCAAGGCCTCCCCCTGGATTTTAGGAGCCTCAACATCAACAAGCTGCCCCTCTAAGAAAGAGTAATTTGAAGGAAATGATGGAGAAGTTTATAGCATCTTCAGAAACCAGATTTCAATCAACATAAACTACCCTTAGAAATTAGCAAGCCTCCATTCACAATTTGGAAAATTAGGTGGGGCAAATTGCCAAGTTACTCAGTGAACAACCACAAGGGAGTTTACCTAGCAATACTAAGGCAAACCCAAAGGAGTAGCTGAAGGCAATTACTCTAAGGAGTGGAAAGGAAATTAAGGGTGGTGTGGTTGAAAAAGAAGCTGAGTCACAAGTAAAATAGATTGAGACATAGAAAGAAGAAGAAGATAACTCTGTTGTCGCTTCGGGGAAAAGATTGCAGTGGGAAATGAGAAAGGAAATCAACCTCAAGAACCCAGTCCAGTAGTGAAGGAATACCAACCTCGAGTGCCATATTTAGCAAGGTTGAATAAGGATACGGTGGATGCTCAGTTTGGTAAGTTCATTGAACTCTTTAAATAACTGCATATTAATATTCCATTTGCTGAAGCTTTATCGCATATGCCCAAATATGCTAAATTTTTGAAAGATATCCTTTCTAACAAAAGAAAACTTGAGGAAGTATCTTTTTGTGCAATTGTCAAAAAAGAGTTCAGTGATTTTGCAGAAGAGATTGCCTAAGAAATTAAAAGATCCTGGTAGTTTTACTATTCTTTTTTGATAGGTAATCTTGAAGTTCAAAGTGAATTGGCTGACTTGGGGCCTAGCATAAGTGTTATGCCCTATAAGATGTTTAAAGAGTTAGGTGTCGGAGAACCTAAACCAATACTCATGACCATTCAACTTGCTGATAAGTCAGTAATTCACCCTCGTGGCATTATAGAGGATGTATTGGTAAAAATTGGGGATTTCATTTTCCCCAATGATTTTGTTGTCATTGATTTAGATGAGGATGCAAATATTTTGCTTATCCTTGGTAGGCCATTTTTTAATATAGCCCGTGCCTTTATTGATGTCCATGATGGCACATTGACCTTAAGAGTGGGAAACAAGAAAGTTATTTTTAATATACATTATGCTATGAAGCACCTACTTACACTCAATGAGGGGGATTCATGCAATGATATCATTGAGCAAGAAATATTAAATTGTGTTACTAATGTTGTTTCCAAGGATCCCCTTGAGTTGTGTTTATTGCAGGATAATGTTGAGAATCAAGAAGCACTTTGCTTATCTTGAAGCAAGTAAATCATTTAAGAGTCGGGCATATGAAACCATTAAAAGAACAAAGGTCGCGACCATCTATGATTGATCCACCCAACTTTGAACTCAAGACCCTTTCGTATCACCTTGAGTATGGATGATTGTACTTTTTACCAGTTCGTACTTTTGTTTTTGTTTTATTTTTCTTTTCTTCTTTTTCCTTTCCTTTTCTTTTCTTTTTATTTTATTTTTGTTTTTATTTTATATATATAAATGAATTGATAAGAGTGTTTTTATACTTGTTTTTAGTATGATTTCTATGTGTTTTTAGTTAATGTTTCATTTGATTTTGGTTTAAAGTTTGTTTTAAGTGTTTATTTTAGGTCAAAGTGCAAAAACTCCCTTGGATGATCAAAACAATGAAGAAAAAGCATGAAGCAAGCAAGACATGGCCAAGCCAAAGCAAGCTTGGCCGTGTCCCTTAAATGAAATCCAAGACAGTAGCTGACACACCCAGAGACACGGCCAAGCCTCCGGCTTTGTCTTACCCAAAGAGCAAAAAAAATCAAAGAGACCAAGAAAGGAAAGAAAAGAGAAGCAGTAGAAGACACTGGCAAGTGAGACGGCCAAGCCAGTGGCCATGTCACCTAACACGGCCATAAGCTTGGCCGTGTCCCATCCAAGCCAAAGAACCAAGAAAGGAAAGAAATGAACTAGAAGCCAACACACTCAGGTGACACGCCCAAGCCAGTGACATGGCCACAAGCTTGGCCGTGTCACCCTTGGAAGCAAAGAAAGCATGATGACGAAGCTAGATGCATAAAGTGACACACTCACATGACACGGCCAAGCCACTGGCCGTGTCACCTAGAAGAAAACAAGGAAAGAAAGGGCAAAAGGTGACACGGCCAGCAAGCTTGCCGTGTCACCTAGGACAACTTTGAAATGTTCAAATTTTTCTGCAGACAACTGGGGAACAAAGACTAGTTTTAGTCAAAAGTAATATTAGACAAAAGAAAAGCTTGCCTAATTTGAGGAAAAGAAATATTGAACAAAGGGAATATGGGAGACAAAGTGAGTTGGAAGCGAGTTGGAAGCATGACTTGAGCTTTGGAAGGAAATAAAAAGAGAAGAAGAGGGAGTTTTTAGGGGGATTCTAGAGCTTGAAAATTGAGAGCTGGAACAAGGGAGAAGGAGCCAACAACTGAAGCAAAGAGGAGGGTTTCGAGCTGAGTTTGAAGAAGGAGACACATCTTGTACAAGCCCTAAACCAAGAATCAAGGATTGAAGTGAAGAAATACAAATTATTCGCCATGGATTGTTCGTTTCTTTTACTCATTTATCTTGCTCCATTTTTCTAGTTTTGAACATGAACTAATTCCTTCTCTATCTAGATATTGATGAACCCTAGCTTATTTGTATGAATTGAATAATTATATTTAGTTGAATCATTTGATTAAGTTGTTTTATTCTTATGATGCTTGATGTTATTTCCAATTGATAATAGCATGCTTATTGATTGGTTGCCATTTTTATATTATTGACTTGAGAAAGCGTGATATGAATTGAATACTCATAAGGGTTAAGGAATTATTGGGGTGCTAGAGATAGATCTACAAGATCCTTTGGTGTATAGTTCCTTGTTCTTAATGGATGACCTACTTAATTGTGTTTGAGAAGAGATTCCGGCACTCTACTTAGTAATTAGGGATTAATTCGCTCGAGAGAGGTTTTAGTTTAAGTTAGAGGAATGCCAACTCAATTCTATTGAATGATTTAACTGAATTGATTGTTCATAAATATCATTGAGGCTAGGGGGATTCAATATCTGGATAGTATTATTATCATCAATCCTATTTGCATAACATTTAATTTCCCCTTACTTCCAGTTATTAAATTAGTTATTTTTAATTACAAAGAATCACACAACTATTAATTTGCTAAACAACGGTTAAGGTTTGCACTAGTGCTTGGCCTTGTCCCTAGTGAAACGATAACTCACTCACTACTTTATTACTTGGGCGACCCGTGCACTTGCGGTATAGCATTAGACTCGATGCACCAAGTTTTTGGCGCCGTTGTCAGGGACAACGGTTCAATATTAGTAATATAATTAAAACTATTGATTTAGTTTTATTTTCATTTGGTTTTAACATTGGTTCTTGCTTATTTATTAACATTTTAGGTGTTTCTTACCGTTTATGACCAGAGCTAGCTCATCCCAACTGCTTGAGTTAGACCCAGAGCTAGAGAGAACGTTGAGGAGAAAGCGAAAGGAAGAAGGGGAGGCAGTTCTGGAAGACGCAGAAATAGAGTAAGAAGAAGTATTTGAAGTGATGGAAGGAGCTGGACCAAGAACAATGCAGGAGTTTGCTAAGCCCAATCTCAATGAAACTAAATCTAGTATCCGGAGGCCGATAGTTGCTGCAAACAACTTTGAAATAAAAGCAAATGTAATTCAAATGGTACAGCAGACTTGTCAATTCGATGGGTTTCCAGATGAAGATCCTAATGCACATATTGAGAATTTTCTGGAAATATGTGACACATTTAAGATAAATAATGTCTCAGATGATGCAATTAGGCTGAGGTTGTTCCCATTTTCCCTTAGAGATAGACCAAAGAAGTGGCTGAAATCTTTTCCCATAGGGGCAGAGAAATTCCTAGAGAAATACTTCCCACCATCCAAAACTGCTAAGTTGAGGAATGATATCTCATCCTTTCTGCAGCAAGATGGTGAGACCCTTTATGATGCTTGGGAAAGATTTAAAGATTTGCTGAGAAGGTGTCCTCATCATGGACTTCCACTATGGCTTCAAATTCAAACATTTTACAATGGGTTGAATTATGTAAGTAAGCAATCCATTAATGCAGCAGCTAGTGGTACCATAAATGACAAGACACCTGAACAAGCAAGGGATTTAATTGAAGACATGGCTATCACCAATTATCAGTGGCAAGCCCCAAGGGAGCAAGGAAAGCTGAAGGTTATGGGTTCACACCAATTAGATCTTGTGGTGGCTTTGACAGCACAATTGGAAGCATTGAATAAAAAATTTGATTCCTTGGCCTCTTCTTCTGGGAAAGTAATGCAAGTGATGTCTTGTGAATGTTGTGGGGGTGGACATCAAAGTCAAGATTGCTAAAGTGGCAACATGTTTGCTAGGCAAGAGCAAGTAGATTATGTTAGAAATATGCCAAGGCAACAACAGAATAACCCCTACAGCAACAAATACAATCCGGGGTGGAGAAATCATCCAAATTTCTCATGGAATAATCAAAATAATCCAAGACCTCCCTCTGGATTCCAGCAGCCCCAACATCAAGAAGCAGCCCCTCCAAGAAAGAGTAGTTTGGAGGACATGATGGAGAAATTTATAGCAGCTTCTGAAGCTAGGCTCCAATCAACTGAAACCACCCTAAGAAATCAGCAAGCCTCTATTCATAATTTGGAGAATCAGGTGGGACAAATTGCCAAGATGCTCAGTGAGAGACCACAAGGGAGTTTACCTAGCAACACTGAGTCAAATCCTAAAGAGCAACTTAAGGCAATTACACTAAGGAGTGGAAAAGAGATCAAGGGTAATGTGGAAGAGAAAAGGGCTGAAGTACAAGAAAAAGAAAAAGATGATGATCCTCCTGTCACTTCGGGAGAGAAAGCTACACTTGAAAGTGAGAGAGAGAAGTAGCCACAAGAAAGCAGCCCCATATTGAAGGAATACCGACCTAGAGTACCCTATCCGGCAAGGTTGAACAAAGACAAATTGAACTTTTTAAACAATTGCACATTAATATTCCATTTGCTAAAGCCTTGTCACAAATGCCTAAGTATGCTAAATTTTTGAAAGATATCCTTTCTAACAAAAGGAAACTTGAGGAAGTGTCTTTAGTGCATTTATCTGAAAAGAGTTCGGCAATTTTGCAAAGAAGGTTACCTAAGAAGTTAAAGATCCAGGTAGTTTTACCATTCCATGTTTGATAGGTAATCTTGAGGTTAAAAGTGCATTAGCTGATTTGGGGGCTAGCATAAGTGTCATGCCCTATAAAATGTTTAAAGAGTTAGGCATTGTTAAACCTAAACCAACACTCATGACCATCCAACTTGCTGATAAATCAGTAGTCCACCCTCATGGCATTATAGAGGATGTGTTGGTAAAAGTCGGGGATTTCATTTTCCCCAATGATTTTGTTGTCATTGATATTGATGAGGATGCAGATGTTTCACTTATTCTTGGTAGGCCATTTTTAAATACAACCCATACCCTTATCGATGTTCATGATGGCACTTTAACTTTGAGAGTAGGTGATGAGAAAGTTATTTTTAGGATACATGATGCCATGAAACATTCACTTTCATTTGATAAGGCGGAATCATGCAATGATGTTATTTAGCACGAGACCGTAAATTGTGTTACTAACATTGTTTCCAAGGATCCCCTTGAGTTGTGTTTATTGCAGGAAAATGTTGAGGATCGAGAAGCAATGGAGCAGCTTGCTTTTCTTGAAGCACGCAAATTGTTCAAATGCAGGACATATGAGACCATTGAGATGCCAAAGGAAGAAAAGCCAAAACCATCGGTGATTGATCCACCCAACTTGGAACTGAAGCCTCTTCCAGATCACCTTGAGTATGGATTTCTGGCGGAGAAAAAGAAACTGCCAATAATTATGAGTTCCCACCTATATTTTGAGCAAAAGGAGAAGCTTATTCAGTTGTTGCAGAAACATAAGCAAGTGATAGCTTGGAAAATAGCAGACATAAAGGGTATCAGTCCATCCTATTGCACTCACAAGATACTGATGGAATATGAATTCAAACCAGTAGTACAACCACAATGGAGACTAAACCCAAAGATGAAAGATGTAGAGAAGACTGAAGTGATAAAACTACTTGATGCAGGGATTATCTATCCGATCTCGGATAGCTCTTGGGTGAGCCCAGTTCAGGTAGTACCAAAAAAAGGAGGGATGACAGTGGTCCCTAATGAAAATGATGAGCTGATTCCAACAAGAACAGTTACCGGTTGGAGGGTTTGCATTGACTACAGAAAATTGAATGATGCAACTAGAAAGGATCACTTTCCTTTACCCTTCATTGATCAGATGTTGGAGAGGTTATCCGGCCATGAGTACTACTACTTTTTGGATGGCCTTTCAGGCTATTTCCAAATTCCTATTGCACCGAAAGACCAAGAGAAAACTACATTCACTTATCCATATGGGACATTCACATATCGAAGAATGCCATTCGGGTTGTGCAATGCACCTGCAACTTTCCAAAGGTGCATGGTAGCAATCTTTGATGAGCTTATAGAGGTGTTTATGGATGATTTCTCGGTCTATGGTAGCTCATTTGAAAGATGTTTGAAAAACCTTGAAAGAGTCTTGATGAGATGTGAGGAAACCAATTTAGTGCTTAATTGGGAAAAGTGTCATTTCATGGTTCAAGAGGGAATCGTGTTGGGACACAAAATTTCAAGCAATGGCATTGAGGTCGATCGGGCAAAGGTAGACATAATTGAGAAGTTACCACCACCCACATCTGTGAAGGCCATAAGAAGTTTTCTAGGACATGCGGGTTTTTATCGGAGGTTCATTAGAGGTTTTTCTAAGATAGCCCGTCCATTGACAAGACTCCTTGAGAAAGATGTGAACTTTGTTTTTGATGAGGAATGTTTGAGAGCATTCACAACTCTTAAGGAGAAGTTGACCCATGCTCCAATCATGGTAGCTCCCAATTGAAGTCTACCGTTTGAACTAATGTGCGATGCAAGTGACTTTGCAGTGGGAGTAGTCTTGGGTCAACGCAAGGAGAAATACTTCCAGCCTATCTACTATGCAAGCAAGACCTTGAACACAGCTCAAGCTAATTACACTACTACAGAGAAAGAGCTGCTGGCTGTGGTTTTTGCTTTTGACAAGTTTAGATCATATCTAATCTTGTCAAAAGTGATTGTTTATACAGATCATTCAGCTTTGAGGTATTTATTTGCGAAAATTGATGCAAAGCCTAGGCTAATTCGTTGGGTCTTATTATTGCAGGAATTTGACTTGACAATTCAAGATAAGAAGGGAGCTGAAAGTCTTGCAGCAGATCATCTTTCTCGCTTGGAGAATCCAATCTTGGAGAGGTTTGAAGAAGGGGACATTGATGATCACTTCCCCGATGAGCAGCTGTACACCATGGTAAGTAAGGTAAGTAACTTAAATTTTGAAACACCTTGGTTTGCAAATTTTGCTAACTATTTGGCTGTTAGGGAACTTCCTAAGGACTCAACTTATCAAGCAAAGAAGAAATTCTTTTCTGATTTAAAATATTACTTTTGGGAGGATCCCTTTTCGTTTAGATTATGTAAGGATCACATGATCCGACGATGTGTGGCATTGCCCGAAACAATGAACATTCTTAGTCAATGCCATGCTGGACCAGCTGGCGGTCATATGGGAGCCAATAGAACTGCTTAAAAGGTACTAGAATCAGGATTTTATTGGCCCACTTTGTTTAGGGATAGCTACGAATTTGTAAACTGCTGTGATCAATGCCAAAGGACTGGAAACATTTCATCTCGTGATGAGATGCCCCAAAATGGGATTTTAGTTTGTGAAATCTTTGATGTATGGGGGATCGACTTTATGGGACCCTTTCCCAATTCCTTTGGTAACAAATACATTCTTGTAGCTATAGACTATGTATCTAAATGGCCTGAAGCCCAAGCCTTGGCAACCAATGATGCTAGGGTTGTGGTGAAATTTTTGAAGAAATTGTTTTCTCGATTTGGTACACCAAAAGCAATTATAAGTGATAGGGGTACTCACTTTTGTAGCTTTCAGCTTGTGAAAGTTTTCAAAAGATTAGGAGTTACACATATGTTTGCTACTCCCTATCATCCCCAAACTAGTGGCCAAGTTGAGAACATGAATAGGGAGATTAAAAGAATTTTGGAAAAAACTGTAGAGCGATCCCGAAAGGATTGGTCCGAGAAATTAGACAATGCTCTATGGGCTTTTAGGACTGCATTCAAAAATCCCTTGGGCACTACACCATTTAGGTTGGTATATAGAAAAGCTTGCCATTTACCTGTTGAAATAGAGCATAATGCATATTGGGCCATAAAACAGATTAACCTTAATCTAGCTTGTGCAAGTGAAAGACGAAAATTACAGGTAAACGAGTTAGACAAATGGAAATTGCAAGCTTATGACAATGCAAAAATGTATAAGGAACGTACCAAGAGATGGCATGATGCTTGAATTAAGGAACGGAAAGAGTTTCAAGCGAGAGATCAGGTATTACTGTACAATTTAAGGCTTCGACTCTTTCCAGGTAAGTTGAAATCTCGATGGTCTGGTCCTTTTACTGTCAAGAAAGTTTTCCCCTACGGAGTGGTTGAAATAACTCACCCGGTAAAAGGAGATTTTAAAGTCAATGGGCACAGGCTCAAACTTTATTTTGGAGGGGAAATACAAGACTTAAAGGAGGTTTTACACCTCCAAGACTAGGAATAATTGCCCTGAACGTCCAACGAATACGACATTAAAGAAGTGTTGGGTGGGAGGCAACCCATCATTTTATTCGTTCTTTAATTATTATGTCTTTAATTTCTGCATTTTTTGTTAATAATAAAAATAATAATAATAAATTCTCTTTTAGTGTATGCATGCTCACATTGAGGACAATGTGAATTTTTTAGTGTGGGGTGTATTTTGTGTTTTAAGTTATCCTTGTTTAGTTAATGTTTTCTTTAAATAACTCAATTTTGGAAAGTTCAATTGTTATAAACATTGTTGGTAGATGACCTTTGAATTTTAGAAGCATGAATTTGAGAATTGAGTAGAATTGATACTTTTTGTCAATTTTGTTGGTTTTTCCTTGCATCACCATCAACCTAGTGAGAAATTGAGCCATCAACTTATTATTCTTTTTGTGGGAAAACATCTTTGATTGATGACTTGCTAGAACTTGCTTTGATATACATTTTAAGGCTACATAAAAAATTTCAATTTGGCATCAAGATGATTAAGGCAATAAGGTGAACCCACTTTGGCTTAAAAAGACCAACCCTAATTTTAACCTTAGTTAGCCAATTTTGAGCCAATTTTGTTTTTCCTTTTCTTTCTTTTTCACAACATCATTAGCTTGAACCTTGTTGTTTTAACTCTTACCCTTTCATTAGGTCAAGAGCATCTTAAGAGCATTTACGACCAAGTGTTGTGTTGAATTAAGTGTGGGATTAAATTTAGTAGGTTTAAGATTGCAAAATAAAAAAAAATCAAAATCAAATAAAAAGAAGAAAAATAAGAATAATTGTTCTTGTTAAAAGGGTTGGAATATGTTACGAGATCTAATAAGTGAGTTCCCTTGAAAAGTTCTTTAAATGTCAAGGGATAGATAAGAGGAAGGTGTTTTGGGATCGTTGGGTTATTTATATGATTGGTTGCTTCATTCTTGAAGTGCTCTTGCACTTAATTATTAAGCTCACATTTCCTAAATGCCATGCCTCTGCCTTAACCCCATTACAACCCAATAAAAGACCTTTTGATTGATGCTTGATTGTAATTAAGTAGTGGAGGTTTGATAGATAAGCAAGCCTATGGCAATAATCTTTCATTGATTGTTATGAGTGTAAACACCACCTTAATCAAACACTTTATAAGAGTTGGTGAGGGAGTGACATCATAGGTTATGCATGGAAAGCCACTTAATTGCATTGGTATCAATTTTATTCGATTTGATATTGATTGCGGATTTAGGGATAGGGAAGTCTTGATGCAATTTGTTATAACTCTTGAACTTGACAAAATTTTTGTGTTTAGTTTGTTTTGATTTTAGCCTTGCTTGGGGACAAGCAAGGAATTAAGTGTGGGGTATTTGATAAGAGTGTTTTTATACTTGTTTTTAGTATGATTTCTATGTGTTTTTAGTTAATGCTTCATTTGATTTTGGTTTAAAGTTTGTTTTAAGTGTTTATTTTAGGTCAAAGTGCAAAAACTCCCTTGGATGATCAAAACAATGAAGAAAAAGCATGAAACAAGCAAGACATGGCCAAGCCAAAGCAAGCTTGGCCGTGTCCCTTAAATGAAATCCAAGACAGTAGCTGACACACCCAGAGACACGGCCAAGCCTCTGGCCGTGTCTCACCCAAAGAGCAAAAAAATCAAAGAGACCAAGAAAGGAAAGAAAAGAGAAGCAGTAGAAGACACTGGCAAGTGACACGGCCACAAGCTTGGCTGTGTCCCATCCAAGCCAAAGAACCAAAAAAGGAAAGAAATGAACCAAAAGCCAACACACTCAGGTGACATGCCCAAGCTAGTGGCCGTGTCACATGACACGGCCACAAGCTTGGCCGTGTCACCCTTGGAAGCAAAGAAAGCATGTTGATGAAGCTAGAAGCAGAAAGTGACAAAATCACATGACACGGCCAAGCCACTGGTCATGTCACATGACATGGCTAGGAGCTTGGCCGTGTCACCTAGAAGAAAATAAGGAAAGAAAGGGTAGAACTTTGAAATGTTCAAATTTTTCTGCAGACAAGTGGGGAACAAAGACTAGTTTTAGTCAAAAGTAATATTAGAAAAAAGAAAAGCTTGCCTAATTTGAGGAAAAGAAAGATTGAATAAAGGGAATATGGGAGACAAAGTGAGTTGGAAGCATGACTTGAGCTTTGGAGGGAAATAAAAAGAGAAGAAGAGGGAGTTTTTAGGGGGATTCTAGAGCTTGAAACGTGAGAGCTGGAACAAGGGAGAAGGAGCCAACAACTGAAGCAAAGAGGAGGGTTTTGAGCTGAGTTTGAAGAAGGAGACACATCTTGTACAAGCCCTAAACCAAGAATCAAGGATTGAAGTGAAGAAATACAAATTATTCACATTGATTGTTTGGTTTCTTTTACTCATTTATCTTGCTCTGTTTTTCTAGTTTTGAACATGAACTAATTCCTTCTCTATCTAGATATTGATGAACCCTAGCTTATTTGTATGAATTGAATAATTATATTTAGTTGAATCATTTGATTGAGTTGTTTTATTCTTTTGATGCTTCATGTTATTTCCAATTGATAATAGCATGCTTATTGATTGGTTGCCATTTTTATATTATTCACTTGAGAAAGCTTGATATGAATTGAATACTCATAAGGGTTGAGGATTGATTGGGGTGCTAGAGATAGACCTACAAGATCCTTTGGTGTATAGTTCCTTGTTCTTAATGCATGACCTACTTAATTGTGTTTGAGAAGAGATTCCGGCACTCTACTTAGTAACTAGGGATTAATTCGCTTGCGAGAGGTTTTAGTCTAAGTTAGAGGAATGCTAACTCAATTCTGTTGAATGATTTAACTGAATTGATTGTTCATAAATATCATTAAGGCTAGGGGGATTCAATATTTGGATAGTATTATTATCATCAATCCTATTTTCATAACATTTAATTTCCCCTTACTTCCAGTTATTAAATTAGTTATTTTTAATTACAAAGAATCACACAACTATTAATTTGAAAAACAACGGTTAAGGTTTGCACTAGTACTTGGCCTTGTCCCTAGTGGAACGATAACTCACTCACTACTTTATTACTTGGGAGACCCGTGCACTTGCGGTATAGCATTAGACTCGACGCACCATGAATCTTCACCATTTTGCATGTCAATTTTTTTTGTCATGTAGCTCCTTTGACATTGCAATGCTTTTGGAACCCTATTCATATATGTTGATTCAGGACATGTCAGGGCAATTCTCTCTCTTTTGTTCTTTTTATTATTTTACACACATTGGGGACAATGTGTGTCTTAAGTGTGGGGAACAGACATATTTTATAGATTAAGCTTTTATTTTCATTCTTACCATTTGTTGCATTTGTCTCATTTAGTTTCTTTGATTTTATTTTTGGGTTCAAGTAAACTAGATTTCTATTATAATATGAAATGAAATGGTTCCTCTTTTCATTAAAATAATGATTGATTTAATGAACAATAATTTCTTGTTAAAATTGACTCGGTTTTCTTAATTGATTGCTAAAGACTAAATATGATAGTTTGAATTAGGTAGTTAATTTCTGAGAGTTGCACATCTGAAGTTTAAAACCTTAGTTACATTTTTTAGCATATTCCAATTCTTTAGATACTTGAGTCAAACTTAGTATGACATATTTTTTACAAAAAAATAATAATTAATTAAATAAATTAAAATAATTTTTTCGGGAGCTTTGAAAAATTATCCCTGTTATGCTGATTTTAACTCTTGAATTGAAACAAATGAGTTGGAATCATGAATAGTGCTAGTAGCCATTTGAATGGTGATTCTAACTGAGTAACCGGGGGCCGACATCACAAATGTTTACCTTTGCGTCAAAAAGTTAGTATCGGTTCAAACAAGTTGGGCTCCTTTTGAAAAAAAATAAAAATAAAAAATTAATGTTTCACGGAATGCATTTTATGAAGGGGTCAAAGAACTTAAGAGAAAACTTACACTTTCTTACTTCGTTCATGACTTTTGAGTTCTTGGAATTGTATGCTCAATCTTTTAACTCTGAATTTTGAGGTTTTAAATATGTTAGATTTTTATTTTGAAACTTCTTAATTCAACTATCATGTTTGATATTGTCAAATTGAGTTTAATTTGTTTGTTCAGGTGTTTATTAGGGTTGATTCTAGGAACTTTTGACACATTGGGACCTTAAGGTTATTTAGGCCGGAATCACGAGCAAAAGACAAGGGAAGAAGCTATTTTGGGTAAATTCTTCATGTGACACGCCCAGAGACATGGACGTGTCAGTGGCCGTATCATTCAACTACTTTACAGAAGATTTGACACACCCAGAGACATGGGCATGTCACTGAACGTGCCATTACTCCTGACTTACAGAAGCTATGACAAACCCAATGACATGAGCGTGTCCCTGACCATGTCCCTAACTCAACAATACAGTAGCAATAATACACCCAAGGACATGGGAGTGTCTGTAACACCCCTATACCCAATACACCACCAATCTTTAACTTTAACATATAATCATCATAAGTCAATCTGAGTAAACTTTAAACATTTAACTTCTATTATAGAAAGTAATAGATAAAACGTTCTTTGTTAAAATACACATACATATATAACATCATTACCCAAAAGTTTATCTAAAACATTTGTTTAATAAGCAGCGGAATATACATATCTATACATCAAAATCAATATTTACATAAATTTAGAATTTGTACATGCTGGCAGTTCATCTCTGATCTTGATGTCCAAAATCAACACTTCACAAGGGATCACAAGGCTAGACTCGACTCAGTCTAGCTAAACTCTCCGGCTCAACCGGATCTACCCTGTCACCTGCGCAATAAATCATAATGGCACTAAGCCAAAAGCTTAGTGGTACAAACTTTGATTCAATATAGATTAATGCGATGCTAATGCACAACACATATGAATATATCAACTCATTACATTATATCTCATTATATTAATCATTTGCATTACATTTCATAATTCACACTAAAGCAAAGACAAGCATGGGCCCAAAATGGATCTAATATGCTATTCAAATTTCAGAGTTACTGCTTTGGTCCATAATGACATCTTTTGTCTAGCCTTATAGGCAATATATATCCATGGATAATCCAACTAGATTTGATCTTATGACCCGGTCTTTTCACTCAGTCTAGCATCAAGGATTTGTTTTTGAGGCTTACGACCCGGTCTTTTCACCATAAAAACATCACATTTATCAGCTGGGCCCGGCTTACGCCGTGGTCTTTTCACATGCCCAGCAATTCATAGGCATGCCGCCAAACCTAGAACTCTGAAAATTGAATAACATAATAGGTGCACAATTTATTCATTTATCTCATTATCAAATACTTTCATAATTCCATTCTCATTTTCTCATGATCAAATTAGGCACATTGCCTTAATATATCATCATTTTCTCACCTTTCTCATTCTTCTCTTTTGTATAATATCAATTTGTTACATTATGATTTCACATATCTTATCACATTATTCCACATTTCTTTTCATTTACAACACATTACTCAATTGCTTTAATACATCATCATAATACACATTATGCATATCATAACATATAACTCATTCATCAATAATATATCACGTAACTTAACACATTTCTCAACTAAATGTGTTAAGTCCCAATGTCATGTAAATGATCATTCAAAGCTTGTACTTACCTCTAAAAGCAACAACACCACTCTATCAACCTCCTCTTTCAAGATGTCCCTTAATCCTTGGATTGGGTAACTCAATTCTCTTCAAAACCTAATCCAAAGGTGATTATAAATACTCACCTAGTGATACACATAAGAGAATAAGAATAAGAACTATCTAGGGCAAACTCTACACTTGACACTCTCAACAACATGGGCATGTTCAAGGATGTGCCCTAAACCCATAACATTGAAGCTTTGACACGCTCAGTGACATGGGTGTGTCACTGCACGTGTCAATCCTCCTCCAACATAGAAGCTATGACATGCTCAGTGACATAGGCGTGTCACTGGATGTGTCAATCTTTCAACAACATAGTAGGTATAACACACTCAGTGACATGGGCATGTCACTAGACATGTCAATCTTCTACAACACAGAAGCTGTGACATGCTCAGTGACATGGGCATGTCACTGGACGTGTCAACAGCCTTAAAAACAGAACCATCGCTACCAAAAATGCCACATCCAACTATCATATTTCTTTTACCCTTTTCTACTCCAAACAAACTTAACCAAAACCATCAAAATACCACAATAAAATTGCATAACATCAAACACAATCACAACCATATTTCACAACTCAAAACTTACACAATCCACAACTCTTGTTTTCTTCACCAAACTTTACCTTTTTCCTCAATCCAACCCAAAATATCAAAGTTAACCAGAGAAAACACTTCAAACATACCAAATCAACCATAAACACAACTACAAAAACAATCCAACGAACTCATAAACACAAACTCAAAAGAAATCAAAGAAACAAGTTAGAACTTACCAAATATAAAGAAAAATCCTTAAAACTCCAACTTAATCACTTGAAATCCTTCAATTTCTTGAGTTAGAAAGAAGCAAAGTCTCACCCTTGATGAAGATGGTGGCGGCCGGCCTAAAGAAGAAAGAAGAAGGTGAAGATGCAAAGTCAAACCACACTCACCAAACACTTCTCTTTTAACCAAACATCTTTCCCTAAATCACTCTCCACCAAGCATTTAATTAATGTTATAATAATCCCAATTATGTCATCTTCCACTATCTTTAATTAATTCTATTTAAATAAAAATATCTCTTGACCATATTAAGACATTAATTTGTATATATTGTATATATCTTCATATATATATATAACATATACACATCTTCCTTTTTCCTTTCTTTTCACTTAATTAAATATATATACACTAATAAATCCTTTAATTAATTTACAACAATTAATATTTTAAAAAATTTTAGGGTATAAAATGGGATATTACAATGTTCCCCTTCTACAAAAATAATTTTATCCTCGAAATTACTTGTTCTCAAGTTTGGAATAACTGGGGATATTGATCTCGCATCACTTGCTAACTCTCCCAAGTTGCCTCTTCCTTAGCATGATTCTTCCAAAGAACCTTCACAAGTGGCACTTTCTTATTTCTCAACTCTGTCACTTCATGTTCCAAAATAGCCACCGGTTCTTCTTCAAAAGTCAGATTCGGACTCACCTCAATAGATTCCACTGACAAAATATGAGATGGGTCTAACTTGTACCTCCATAGCATAGAGACATGGAAGACATTGTGAATTTGATCCAATTCATGCGGCAAAGTGAGTCTATAGGCCACTGGTCCAATTCTCTCCAGTACCTCATAAGGTCCAATGAAACGATGACTCAATTTCCCTTTACGGCCAAATCTCAAAATTTTCTTCCAAGGAGACACTTTCAAAAATACTTTTTCTCCTACATTGAACTCTATGTCTCTTCTCTTTAAATCTAAATAAGATTTCTGTCGGTCTGAGGCTGCTTTCAAATGATCCTGAATCACCTTCACTTTCTTTTCTATTTCTTTAATCAAATCAGGACAAACCAACTTATCTTCTCCAACCCCCTAATGGGTTCGAAAAGTTGGGTAAGTGTGGGGGAGGTGAGAAATGGCCCAGCAGCCCTATAACTCCCAGTTCATTGGAACCGGCCTCCTTTGTAGGCCTTAATATTATAAAATTCCTAAATATAACAATATTATCCATATTACATGCAACAATTAAAATAAAACATCATTATTGTGAGCGAGAATTTTCGCCCCCACCCCCGGTGGAATGGTTCTTGCCACTTCGGCACTGTTTAGGCTCAGGGCCTTAGAGAACACGGACCTAAGTCCAGAGAAAATGGAATCGCCACCCGGACGGGCCAGGAAAAAGAAAGGGGTGGATGACTAGATTCCTAAGGAATCCCCAACCCCCTAATGGGTTCGGAAAAGTTAGGTACGTGTAGGGAAGGTGAGAAATGGCCTAGCACCCCCACAACGCCAGGTTCATTGGAATCGGCCTCCTTTACAGGTCTTAATATTATAAAATTCTTAAATATACCAATATTATCCATATTACACTTAACAATTGAAATAAAGCATCATTATATTAAAATCAAAGCAATGTCCAAACAAAGCAAATAAATGGACACCCATCCAAAGATGGAAACATGTCCTTACATTATCCATGTCTAAACTAAATAGGACACCCACCAAAAGGTAGAAACATGTCCTTTACATTGGTCCAAAATATAAAAGCAATTTAAATTACATGATATTTAACTAATGAGGTACCCACAAAGTGGAAACATACCTCTTACAATTTTAATACTAAAACAAATAAATAATAACAATAAAGAAAACATCCATCCATGATAAATTAAATAAATCAAGCATTGAAATTAAATAAATCAACCATCAAAGAATATAATAAACTACATAATCAAATTTAAAATTAAATAAAGCAAGTAAAAATACAAATTGGGGTTTACTTTTTCTATTTAAAGTTCTTTAATTAACATTTAGGGTTTTGGGATTTTAGTGTTATTATTGTTATTTCTTTAGGTTACTGTAAAGGTTTTGGAAAATTAGAATGGATTAGGATTTTATGAATTTAAGAAAGTAGTAAGGTTTTTTTGGTTAATCAAATTAGGGTTTAGGGGTAATATTATGAAATTAGGGTTTTGGAATCTTAAGATATTAGGGTTTATAATTCATGGTTACTGGATTGTGATTTTAGTTTTATTAGATTATGGCTTTAGGATTTAGATTAACTAGTTTGGGGTTTTAAGTACACTGAATTAGGGTTTAGGAAACTTAGGGTTTACTATTTTAGTTTTTTAAGAAATTAGGGTTTTTGGTATTTCGGAAAACATATTTGGTTTTAGGATTTAAGAAAATAGTTTAGAGTTTTATAAAATAATTATGATTTTTAGAAAACGTAAAGAGAACTAGGGTTTGGAGATTTAAGAAAATATTTGGAGATTTTGGACAAAAAGTTATGGTTTGGATGAAAATAGTTCAGGAAAAATAGTTTATGGTTTTAATGCTTTTGGAAACAGAAGAGAAACAATTTTAGGGTTTCAAGGTTTTGAAAATAGAAGAGAAACAATTTTAGGGTTTTAAAGTTTAGAAGAAACGTTTTAGGGTTTTTAAGGTTTTGGAAACAGAAGAAACAATTTAGGGTTTTAAGGTTTAGAAGAAATGTTTTAGGGTTTTTAAGGTTTTGATCAATTTGTATGATAAAAAAATGAATTCAATTTGAATGATGAAGATACTGTAAAGAAATAAATAAAGAAAATAGAGATTCAAACCTCCGTTCGTTGGTTCCACCAAAAAATTGCCTTCTGGATGAACAAAGACAAAGGCAAGGTTATTGCCTTTGATGAATTGTTTATTGCATGCTTGTTGGTAATGTCTCTTGCTAGGGTTTTCTGTCTTTTCTTTACTCCGATCCAATCCAAGTTCAGAAGTCCAATTTTCTATCACACCAATTTTTTCCTATCCTCCCCAATCAAAAGTCCTTTAATTCTGAGTTTTAAAGTGTTATTTATAGGAAAAATTATAAGCCTACATCTAATAGTTTAAGGAAACTAAAATTAATTAGGAAAAGAAACCAAAACCAAATAGAATTTGGTTTTGGAAAAAACTGCGTTGGAAAATTTTGCTGGCAAAAACTGCAAGCGTTGGCCAAGACCATTCGTCGCAGGAATTTCCTATGGTGAAATGGCCCAAGACCATTTCGCTTGCAGGAAATTCCTGCTGGCAAATTGGCCTGGCCAATTGGACATTCAGCGATGATTTTTTTCGTCACCGATTTTTCCGTTTATTTTATTTTATTTTATTTTTTATTTTTATTATTTTTATTAACTTCACCATTTTTATTTTTATTAAAAATTATAAATAATAAATACTAAAATAAATATTATTTAATTAAAATACCATAAAAATTATTTTGGACTATATAAAAAAATAACGGACCGGACTAGGTCAAAAATTAAGGGTCTATAGTTTTCCCCCTACTTTAATGATATGAGAATATAGCAAAAGAGAGTGAAAAGCAATAAGACTTATTTTTTGAGATGATTGAGGTTTTGGGTTCTGGACTTGATTCGAGTTCTGGACTCAAAGATAATTTTAGGTTCTGGACCTAAGGATAATTTAGGTTCTGGACCCGAGCTAAGTTCTGGACTTTAAAAGAGATACCTAAGGGTAATTTGGATTCTGGACCTGAGCTAAGTTCTGGACTTAAAAGAGATTTTAGATTCTAGACCTAAGGGTAATTTGGGTTCTGGACCCGAGCTAAGTTCTGGACTTAAAAGATATTTTAGGTTCTGGACCTAAGGGTAATTTGGGTTCTAGACCCGAGCTAAGTTCTGGACTTAAAAGAGATTTTAGGTTCTGGACCTAAGAATAATTTGGGTTCTGGACCCGAGATAAGGTCTGGACTTAAAAAGAATTTTAGGTTCTGGACCTAAGGGTAATTTGGGTTTTGGACCCGAGCTAAGTTTTGGACTTAAAAGAGATTTTAGGTTCTGGACCTAAGGGTAATTTAGGTTATGGACCTGAGCTAAGTTTTGGACTTAAAAAAGATTTTAGGTTATGGACCTAAGGGTAAGAGCTAAAATTTGGACTTAAAAGAGATTTTAGGTTCTGGACCTAAGGGTAATTTGGGTTCTGGACCCGAGCTAAGTTCTGGACTTAAAAGAGATTTTAGGTTCTGGGCCTAAGGATAATTTTGGTTCTAGACCCAAGCTAAGTTCTGGACTTAAGAGTGATTTTAAAGGAATTTGCAAAAAAAAAAATTAGCTAATTTTTTTATGCACATATCTTCTCCTTGCCCCCTACGTGTAAAAATATTTTAAAAGTGCAAAAATATTTATATACACACAAGTATTTGAATGATTAAATTGAATAATTGAGTTTCCTATTTATTTACTGTATAGTCACTGTTCATGCACTATTTACTATTCGTATATAGTAACCTACTATTTATAAATAGTATCCTACTATTTATAAATAGTAACCTATTATTTGTAATTAGTAATATACTATTCATCAATAGTAAAATTTACTTTTTGAATTTTGTTTTTTCCTTTGCCGTTCTTCTATATAAATGACCAATTTCTTCATTTCATTCACAGCAAACTTGTTAATTTCATTCATTCATAGCTATAATCCTTTCATGTTTAGCATACAGTTTTGAAAAAATGCATGCTTTAAGATTGGGAACTCATTCTAATGCTGAGTTATTGGAGTTTATTCGGCATCATAAAGATGGAAATATAGGTCTACTAGCCAGGATGCCGCTTCATCATAGTTCAAATCAAAAGAGCAAGGTAATTATTTATTTTAACAACAAATTATTATTTTTTTTCTTTTCTTTTTCTTTTATTTTCTTTCTTTTCTTTGTTTTTTTGTTGTTTTTCTCTTCTTTTTCTTTTTCATTTTCTGTGTGTTTTTTTTATCTTTTCATTTTGTTTTTATTCTTTATTTTTGTTTTTTTTCATATTTACTATTTTTTAGGAAATTTAGGAAAAATATATTAATTTAAGAATTTAAATAGATAGAATATAAAAAAATCGGTGGTATTGATATAATGATATACTTACCTCGTGTTGACTTACCTGGCTCCATGTTAGCATGATCGTTGTGTTATTCGGGGTGGAGGGTGTGTCTACAAAGCCCGATAATGGTATGATGTACTGCCTTCTCAGGTAAGTCAGATTATCAGAGATTGCAGCTTTGAGAGCTTCATCTTGCAATTACGATCCGAGGAGTATCCAATAGACCAGAGCGTGATCCATGCGCTTGCAGAACAATGGTTGGACACAACTCATACTTTTCACTTGCCCATTGGAGAGATGACAATTGGTCTGGTCGACTTTGCAGCTATAACCGGCATTCGGTATGATGGTCTTCCGGTTCCTCTTACCAAAGATATTCAGACATTTGAAGAAATTCAACAATTAATAGGTATGGAACCATCATTTAAAGGGCCTTTCAAGATAAAAATTGAGCCAATTCGTAGTTATTGGATGAACTACGAAGGACGGGTTCACAGAGACATAGCCCAACAGTATGCTCGAGGATTTTTATTTTATTTACTAGGGTCGACCATTTTAGGTAGCACCGAATCCGCCATCCATTTGTCAGTGTTAAGGCCCCTTACTTATATGAGGATGGTACCACTTTACGGCTGGGGTGAAGTTGGTTTTACCTGTCTTTATCATAGACTTGACAAAATTTGCAGAAATAAAAAGTCTTTTGTCGGCTTTATGGTGGTTGTCGAGGTACTTTTCTTCCACCAATGTAAATTCCATTCTTATTCTTACATGAATTTGATTTTTATTATTGTTGTAGGCATGGGCATATGAGCACAACCTTGTGAGGGTGCTTGGTATTTCCCAAGATGGAGTCGGGTATCCGAGATTAAATTTCTATTTGTCAGATTGCATAGAAGTTCCCGGCTCTCATCATGTGCATACCCAACGTTTTGTCTTGAGCTGCTTAACCTGGGACTAGGTAAAATAGAATTAGTATACTTCAAAATTTATGTGAAAGTTTACTTACCTTATGTCATTTTTTAGGTGAATTTGGCCTGGTGGAATATAGAAGAGCGGACAAAATGGACTTCCTGCATGAATGTCGCACTGCCTTTTCAACATACTCGCCGAGTCATCGCCGACCCTGTCTCTAGTGGCTGGTTTCTCAGAGAGAGAGTATATGAGTGGTTTCTTGGTCTAGAGAAGAGGAGGATCCCGATTCGTTGCCCAGAATATACCTTGAATATCACATCAATGCCAAAAAATGCATGGTGGTTGGCCCGGCACGGTTATGATGTTGAAACATTTCACTATCCATCGGGTGCATCTTATACCCATTTTATTCAAATAGGGCTCTTGAACTTTGACGTATCTCCTGTTGGTGTACGGGAAATTCCCAAAGAAAATGAGGATAGAGATGAAGAGCAACATCATGGAGAGGGAGGAGAATTCGTTCAACATCTCGAGGCTAGCCCTTCTCAGGTAAAACTTTTACCATTTTCCATTGCAATCGCTTCTTTCTTAACTTATTTTGATTCTTTAATGATTGTTACAGGCTGCTGGCTCATTTGATCATGAGGCTGTACCTTCTTTTACTACTCCTTCATTTGCTCATTATAGTCCACTAGATATGCCATCTCATCCATAGGGTATTGATATGAATTACCTGGTAAGTTTTCTTGTTCCATGATAACTTATGCTATATGTATGCATGATTATGTATGCTCTTAATTTTTTCCTTTCTGGCTCACAGCGGATGCTTGAAGAACAAAACAAAAAAATTCAAGAAGAGTTGGCCACTAGTCATCAATAGGTTTCCCATTTTGAAAATTTGTACCATCAATCAGAACAAAATTTTTGAGACTTCCTATTTCAGGGGATGAGGGATCCTGGTGCTTCTTCATCTAGAGGTCCCCAAATTGATGACCATGAGATCCTTTTGTCTACTTCTGATGAGGACCGTGATAGATTGAAACTTCGAGGTAATAGGGATTCTAGTGCTCCTGCTTCGGGCGGACTCGGGGCGAGTCATTTGCCTCCTCCTCCGACAGGCGATGATTTTTTCAGAGCTTTATTTGATGAACTACCACCTCCTTCTTAGCAATGTATGAATATTGTATCAATTGAGTAAACATTGTATAATAAGTATAGAAATAATAATGATAATATATAATGTTCATTTTACTGCAACTTTTTTTTCATCTTTTATATATATATCATAATTATTGCGCCACAATTTGCCCTTTCACATTCACAGCCACACCAATTAGCTAAAACCAAATGCAACACGGTAATTAAAGAAAATTTGTCGCTAATTCTTTTTCCTCATGCATCACGGTCTCACTCTTTTTCCTTATCAATTTTGGAATAGCATGGGTTCTTCTATATAAATTACTTTTCACGCCATAATTTCATACAGAAACCAAGAGATTTTCCACTTCAACATAAAAACTCCTTTTATCAATTCTAATTTTCTTTCATCCTTCAATGATGACCGAACTCCATTGAAGAAATTAAAAATTCTATTTAAGAATATGGATGCCATTCACTGGAAGCAAATGTCTTGGTCAAAGATTGATATTTTAAAGTGTTTTCAAAATGTTAAATTGGACCATTCCTTTTTACATGCCATGGCTTCTTTTTGGAATGTGGATTCTAGGACATTTAAAATTAATGGCTTTGAAATATGTCCCTTGATTGAAGAATTTGAGGCCATCCTTGGATATCCAAATAATCAACAAATGGCATTATCCATATTGATTTCCAAGGCTCAATAGAAGATGCAGATGTTATTTCAAATTTCAAAGCCTGAAGTCCTACAATTGAAGAGAGGTGAGAAAATTCTACTTGCTCACTTGATTGATTTTTGTCTCTCTCATTTGGCTCTACTAAGGCATGGGGATGTATGCTTTGTCTTTTCTTGCTTGGACAATTCTTGGTTGTTTCTTCTAATGACAATATTGATCCACGAGCATTGGATATCATGGACCAAATGGAAGGAGGCTTGTTGCCGATATCCGTGATCTTAGCCGAGACTTTAATTGGATTAGACCAACTTAAGTCAGGATTGTCAAAGAGACTGACCGGGAGTCCATTGTTGCTTCAGGTAATTACCTAAACTGCCCTTGCGGGTTTTCAACTTAGTGGACTCCTTTTTTCTTTTCTCTTTCTTTTTTTTTTAATTTAATTTTCCCTCATAGATTTGGTTTCAGGAGCGTCTTTGCTTGCTTGATACTCCATCCATGGATTTTTCCAGATATCTGCTACGACATCATTCTGCTAGGAAACTACTTCATCCTTCTTCTTCATATGCTGACTATATTGACTGGATCCATTCACGCGCTGAAGTCAACATCCGTTGGTTGGTATCTTGGTGGAAGATTTCTTGTATCACCATGAGGACATACTTGATGTATGTTCCCCTTGCTACTCTTCGTCGAGGTACTTGCTATGATCCTCGCCGGCTTAGTCATTAGTATGGAGCTGAGCCTCGCGATTTTGAATTCACTCTCAATTTAGACATTGCCTTGCTTGACTGAAGCCTACTTGGATTGGCTGAGGCAAAGCTGGGCTGCACATTACACTTATCGTCTGCCATAGATTTTACATTTGTCAATTCAGAAAAGTGTATTGTTAGGATGAAAAATAATTAAAGTAATAAAAGATGCTTCTTTTCCATTTATAATTTGTCATCACCTTTTTCTATTGTGTTTATTTATTTCATCCATATTTGGTCAAATACTTATAACAATGCATATAGAACAATTTTAATATTAATTCTATTTTATTAAATTGGGGAACAACTGAACATAAAGCTAGCATACAGAAGATCACTCCTGTTGCCAACTAGCCCTTTCGGGTTTTCTAATTGACGATTTTCTCTCATTTAGCCCTAATTGTTGGCTAGCCCGCCCTTTCAGGTTTTCAAAACTAGCGGACTGCTCTAACTTTTACCTAGGCGGCCCTTTTTAGGTTTTCAACCTAGCGAGCTCTTTTCTTTTTTCTCTTTTTTATACATAAAACCTCTTCAATCTGTCAATGTTCACTGGTTGACTAAACTCGTTCCCGTCCATGTCTGATGACCTTACTGCACCCTTATTCATGACTTGTTTCACAACATATGGTCCTTCCTAGCTAGGCCTAAACTTCCCTCTTGGATCAGATACATTAGGCTTACATTGTTTCAACACTAAATCCCTGACTTTGAGTTTTCTAATCTTAACTCTTCTATTATAAGCCCAAGCTATCTTCCTTTGACACAGTTGATGATGATATAGTGCTTTTAACCTTCTCTCTTCTAGTAAAGCTATATGTGTATATCTGCTCACTACCCATTCTGTTTCAGGCAGTTCAGCTTCCAAGACCACTCTTAATGACTTGATCTCAATTTCAATTGGCAACACTGTTTCCATTCCATAAACCAAGGAGAACAGTGTCATTCCAGTCGGTGTTTGCACACTTGTTCTATATCCCCACAAAGTAAAAGGATGCATCTCTAACCAATCCCTGTACGTCTTGGTCATTTTGGACAGAATTTGCTTAATTGTCTTATTTGTTGCTTCTACTGCACCATTAGCCTTTGGTCTATAAGGAAAGGATCAGTGATGATGGATTTGGTACTTTGAGAATAAACCCTTGACTGCTCCTTGAAACTGTATCCCATTGTCTGATATCACACTGTGCGGGACTCCATACCTACAGATGAGGTTCTTTTCAATAAATCTAGCCATTTGACTTGCGCCCAATTTGTTGAAGTATTCGGCTTCGACCCATTTCAAAAAATAATATACTGCTACTACAATAAAACGGTGACCGTTTAAGGCTGTCGGATGTATCTCTCCTATAATGTCGATACCCTAAGTGGCAAAGGGCTAGGGTAAAGACATAGAATGCAATTCTTTAGGAGGCATATGATTCAAGTTACCATACATTTGACATTGATGGCACTTCTTTACGAACTCAATGCAATCTCTCTCCATGGTCAACCAGTAGTAACGTTGTCGAATAATCTTCTTAACTAGGGCCAAACCACTCATGTGCGGACCGTAACTTCCCGCATGTATTTCTGACATGATATGCTCCACTTCAGGCTTCCTTAAACATCTCAAATGCACCCCATCAGGCCATCTTAGATATAACTCTCCATGGAATGTGATGTATTGCAAAGACCACCGCCTTATGGCTCTTCTTTCTTCTTTGTTGCCCCCGCGGATATTCCCTTTCCTCTAGAATTGTCTTATAGTATCATACCACGCATCATGGTC
Organism: Garcia nutans; assembly: GCA_947685225.1. NCBI lineage: Eukaryota > Viridiplantae > Streptophyta > Magnoliopsida > Malpighiales > Euphorbiaceae > Garcia > Garcia nutans. Next base: position 45,317,776 of record CANTUV010000008.1, read on the forward strand.
TTTATCAATTTCCATTATTATCTCATATTCATAGTAAGGAGTTGATGAACTGGTCAAAATTAGAGGCTTAAGGAATAAACTGATAGGATTTTCCCATGCCGAAGCCAATGTGGCTAGGGCATCAGCCATCTGATTTTCTAATCTTAATAGGTGTATAAATCTACACTCCTTAAAGTTCTTCTTCATCATGGTCAAGTAATGGTGGTATGGTTTTAATTTTTCTTCTTTCAACTCCCACTCTCCATTTACTTGGGATAATACTAGCAATGAATCGCCAAAAACTTCCACCTTATCCACCTTCATAATCATTAGTGTTTACAAACCAAAGATACATGCTTCGTATTTTACCATATTATTGGTTGCCCTAAATTTCAACTTTTTGGCTAAAGGGATAAGTTCCCCTTCAAGTGAATCTAGTATGACTCCCAAACCTACTCCTTTCCTATTTTTTGCTCTATCAAAATACATTTTCTCCCTTTGTACTTCAATTGCCTCTAAATGTTCATCTGGAAATTCCAAGACTACCTCTTTTGTAATATCCTCATGTATGCCCTAGAAGTTTTGACTATGTTGTTGTTGTTGTTGTTGTTGTTTTAAATTGGATTGAATGTATATGTTATGTGAGAAGAAAAGAATTTGAGAAGAGAATGGTTATGTATATGTGTTTTGGGAAAGAAAATAGGGTTTAGAGAAAAGTGTATATGTTGTTTATATGTTAATATATATAACATATAAGTTGGTCTAATGCAAGGTCAATGGAAGAGAGATATTTTTATGGGATATGTGAAATTACATATATGGGCATGCAAGGGACAAAAGCTAGAACAAATGGTTAAGGGTGTTTTGGTAATTTTCCTTGTAGGAATTGCATGGTGGAGATTAAAAGAAGAAGAAGTGGTTGACTTGAGTTTATTTTTCTTGTCTTTTCTCATGTGTGTGTGCCGGCCATTGAAGAAGAGAAAGAGCTAGAGAGGGCTTGAAGTTCTAAACTCAATTTGAAAGGAGATTCAAGGAATTAAGTGGAAGATTTGTGAAATTCATCAACTTTGGTAAGTCCTTTCTCTTGATTTTCTTTTGTTCTTTTGAAGTGGAGTTGGAAATGAATTTTTGGTTTGTTGAGATGATGATTAAATGTGTTTGTAATGAGTTTTTAAATGTTGTTTTTGATTTTAAATGAAGAAGTTTAAGAGGTGTTGTTGTTGGAAGTGTTGGAGTTGATTTTGTTTTAGGGTTTTGAAGTGTTACATGATGATTTCCTTGTGTTTGCTTCATTATTTTCAAAGATCTTCTTGTGGTTGGTGTTTGTTGGAATTTTGGACTTGGAAATGGGATTTTGGCCGAGGGCAGTAGCCTTCTGGATGCCACGCCCGTGGCCTTGATTGGCCATGGCCGTGGCCATTGGTAGGCTTTTGGTGCCATGGCCGTGGAGGATGGAAGCTTGGGTGGCAGAAGTGTTTTGTACCCCACGCCCGTGGTGGTTATGGTGGCCACGACCGTGGTCTATAATGAATGATGTTGAAGTGTAATTTTGTGATTTAAGGTTTAAGATGAAGTTATTAAGTGATTAAATGGTATTGGAATTGATGGATTGTATCATTCTTTGGATTAGGGTTTGATAGAAGGTGTTTTACCCTAATTTGGGAAGTGAAGAACTTTGCAAGAAGGAAGGTGTTTAGAGTTGTGTGACTTGTGATTGAGGTAAGTACAAATCTTGTGTTGATGCATACATGTGACATTGCATTGATGATGCATATGAAGTTGAGATTGATCATATATATGATGATAATGGTAATGCATATGATACTATGTGATATTTCATGTATTGTGACTTATGTGATGAGTAATGTGTTTTGTTATGTTTATATCAATAATGCTATATGTATAATGTGATTGGCTATGATGATACAATTGAATGATGTATGGCATATTTGCCTAATTGATGAGGAAGATTGAGAAAGAGTTTGATAAAGAGAATAAAGAAATAAGTGTATGCTTAATATGATATTCAGTTTCAGAGTTCTGGTTTTTGGAGGTATGCCTATTTAATGAAAGGTAACAGTCTTGCCGGGTTGAGGATCTCTTCAAATTGAATTGAATTGAGGTCCAAGAGACTGGGTCTGTTACACAATGATAATTGATATTATGAGATATTTGATTTGTAACAGTCTTGCCGGGTTGAGGATCTCCTCGAGTTAGATGAGTTGATGATCCAAGAGACTGGGTCTGTTACGCTATCCATGGATAGAGATATATATGTATTTGTTACCTACGGGCTTGATAATTGTGTTTATGAACCAAAGCAGTAACTCTGAATTCTGAATATCGTATTAAATACTTGATGGGCCCATAGGTGTCTAGGTTTTATGTATATCATAAATGATGTTCTAATGTAATGAAATGTTAATATTACTTAAATGATGAAACGGACTATTCACGGAATATTGTCTGTTGAATATGATCTTTATTGATTGAGTGTGTATCATTGATGTTGATTTGTTAATACATATATGAAACATTGCATTGCATTAAAGCATAACATTAGCATGATTTGTCTTACTAAGCCGTTGGCTTAGCGCGATAGTGTTAATCGCGCAGGTGATAGAGTTGAACCCGAGAGCTCTTCGAAACCTAGTGAGAGTAGACATTGAGGTGTTGATTTTGGACTTAAAGATCAGAGCAGACTTGCCAATCAAGTATAACTTCTTTATGTTTTGTAAAATATTGTTTATAATGTAAATATATGTATATTTGTAAATACAGATTTAAATGTTTTCATATATGTAAATAATTTTATAACTTCCGCTGTGTAATAATTAAATGTATGAATGTATGTATATATTGAATTTATTTTATACTACAATTTAATGACTTCTTTTCTATAATATATAATGATAAAGATTATGGTAGTATATAAAATGTTTTGGAATGTTAAGAAAATCCGTAGCATCCCTATGTTTATTGCATGTATGCTACATTGTGGTATTGTAGTGTGCATGTAATGGAAGTGGGGGTGTTACAGTTGTTTTGGTATCAGAGCCTAGGTTTGAGATTCTCAACCTAGGTAAAATGTAAGAAAAAGACTATTTTGATTTTAAAAAAATGGTTTTTGAATAACATATATGTTTGGGATTGGCAATTTCTGATCTTTAATAAGATGTAATCTGCTGTGTTTGCAGACTTAGGTTGTGATGGATCCTCATTCTCATCAGTCAGTTGAGGGAAGTGCGGAGAGTGTTGCTCCTGAGGATGGAGCTAGAGTTGATAGTGCTGGAGAGGCACCTGCTTCGGTGTCGGGTAGACCAGCTGGGGAGGAGGTTTCGCCAGCTTGGCTTAGGCATGTGGTAGAAGCTTTGAGGCAAGCACCAGTGCAACCACAACCACCACCCCCTCAGCCTTTTGTATCTGTGAGGCACTATGACAAACTGAGGAAGTATGGAGCTGAAGATTTTATAGGTACTACTGATCCAGCAGTGGCTGAGCAGTGGTTAGACAAAGTACAGAGAATATTTGTTCAGTTGCAAGCCACTCCAGAGGAAAAGTTTGATTATGCAAGATCCTTGTTGCAGAAGGATGCATATAGTTGGTGGAAGACAGTGCCCCATTCTAAGGATGATCCACCTACTTTATCCTATACAGATTTTCTGAGAGAGTTTGAATCGAAGTATACTCCAAGGGAGTATAAAGATGGGAAGAAAAGAGAGTTTCTAGATTTGAAGCAAGATCACCGGACCGTAACGGAATATGAGATTGAGTTTATTCGATTAAGTCAGTATGCTGGGGCATAATATCAGATGAGATAGATAGATGCAGAAGATTTGAGGAGGGATTGAGGCCCTCTATCATGTGCTTAGTGGCTGGATCTAGATATCAAGATTTTTCTCAGCTTGTGGCAGCAGCCCGAAGTGTAGAGCGAGCTCAAGTTATTGCAGCTGCTTCAGAGGAAGAGGTTAGGGTTAGGAGGCCCCAGTTTGAGGCAGGGTCTTCTTCTGTTAAGAGAGGTAAGGGAAGTTTTGCTCCTTAGGCCAGTAGGAGTCAGAGGTCAGCTGGTAGGTCAGTGCAGTTTCAGAGACAGAGATTTAGACCTACAGCTTCAGTGGCGAGTGCTCCGACCCCAGTGACTCAGAGATCCGCTCTACCTGTGTGTGCTCAGTGTGGTGGATCACATAGGGGTGCTTGTTGGAGGTATAGTGGGTCAGCTGTATGCTTCAGGTGTGGATCGCCTGATCATTTTATTAGAGATTGTCCAGAGACGCGGGAACAGAGGTCAGTTGATTCCACAACTTCTCGACCTAATGTGAGGGGAGGCCGAGGAGGCAGAGGTGTTAGCAGAGGAGGCAGACCAGGGTTCAGTTCTAGAGGAGGTGCTACATCCAGGGAGAGTAGGCCAGAGGAGGTTGGATCTTCCCAGAGGATGTATGTTATGCAGAGGCAGCCAGATGCTTCGGCAGTCATAGCTGGTACTTTTTTTTTATTTGATACTTCAGTACTTGCTTTGATTGATCCAGGTTCCACACATTCATATATTAGTGCATCTGTTTTGCCTGTGTCTGATATGCATGCTGAGTCCCTAGGATTTGATGTGTTGGTGACAAATCCGTTAGGGCATAGTGTGATTGTTAGCAAGGTGCACCGAGATAGTGCAGTAGTGGTGCAGGGTGAGGAGTTCCTTGGGGATTTGATTGAGATGCCTTTTAAGGAATATGAAGTGATTTTGGGCATGGACTGGCTATCTCGACATGGAACTGTGGTGGATTGTAAAAAGAAAATTGTTTCTTTGAGAACTGGTGATGATAGAGAGGTGATAGTATCTAGTGAGCAAGGACAGCTAGCCTCCTTATTTTTTTCAGCTGTTGCAGCTAGGAGGTTGATTAGAAAAGGATGTGAAGCCTATCTTGCTCATGTGGTAGATACTAGAGTAAGAGGTTCTCCTATTGATAGCATTGCCACAGTTGCAGAGTTCCCAGATGTATTCCCAGAGGAGTTGCCAGGATTGCCTCCTGAGAGAGAGGTGGAGTTTGGTATTGAATTGTTGCCTGGTACCACTCCTATCTCTATTACTCCGTATAGAATGGCACCAGCAGAATTGAGGGAGTTAAAAGTGCAATTGCAGGAGTTGTTGGACAAAGGATATATTCACCCCAGTGTTTCTCCTTGGGGAGCTCCTGTGTTATTTGTGAAGAAGAAAGATGGTACTATGAGATTGTGCATCGATTATAGGCAATTGAACAAGGTGACCATTAAAAATAAATATCCTTTGCCTAGAATTGATGATCTCTTTGATCAATTGAAAGGAGCATCAGTGTTCTCCAAGATTGATTTGAGATCTGGGTACCATCAGTTAAGGGTCAAAGCTGAAGATGTTCCGAAGACAGCTTTTCGGACCAGGTATGGCCATTATGAATTTTTAGTTATGCCTTTTGGTCTGACGAATGCACCTGCAGCTTTTATGGATTTGATGAATAGGGTGTTCAGGCCCTATCTGGATCAGTTTGTAGTGGTCTTCATCGATGACATTCTGGTGTATTCGCGGAATGAGGAGGAACATGATATGCATCTGCGGATTGTGTTGCAGATTTTGAGAGAGAAGCAGTTGTTTGCTAAACTGTCAAAGTGTGAGTTTTGGTTGGACCAAGTAGCTTTTCTCGGTCATATAGTTTCAGCAGAAGGCATTAGAGTTGATCCGAGTAAAGTTGAAGCTATTTTGAATTGGAGTCCACCCTAGTCTGTGACAGAAGTTAGAAGTTTTCTGGGTTTGGCAGGCTATTACCGACGGTTTGTGAAAGGATTTTCTTTGATAGCTACTCCACTCACCAGATTGCTTCGTAAGGGAGTGAGATTTGTGTGGACGGATCAGTGTCAGGCTAGCTTTGAGCAGTTGAGAGATATGCTGACTCAAGCGCCTGTCCTTACTTTACCTGTGGAAGGCAAACCATATGTGATTTTCAGTGATGCTTCACATAATGGTTTGGGGTGTGTGCTAATGCAGGAAGGTAAAGTTATTGCTTATGCATCTAGACAGTTGAAACCGCATGAGCTTAACTATCCAACCCATGATTTGGAATTGGCAGCCATTGTGTTTGCATTGAAGATTTGGCGACACTATTTGTTTGGGGAGAAATGTTTCATTTACACTGATCACAAGAGTTTGAAGTATTTGGGGGTTCAGAAGGAGCTCAATCTTCGACAGAGGAGATGGTTGGAATTAATTAAAGACTACGACTGCTTGATTGATTATCATCCAGGTAAAGCAAATGTTGTTGCTGATGCCTTGAGTCGGAAGTCTTTAGCTGGTTTAACTGTTTACTCGCTCTCGTTGCTTGTTGAGTTGAGAGCATTGTGTGCTAGTTTTGTATCTTGTGATGATGGTGCATTGTTGACACAGTTGCATGTGAAACCAGTTTTGTTGGATCAGATTAAAGAGGCTCAGTTGGCTGATAAGAAGATTCAGAAGATTATTTCAGATTGTCAGAATGGAAAGAGTAGAGATTTTGTTGTGAAAAGTGATGGGAGCCTCTGGTTTAAGAATAGATTGTGTGTACCCGATGATGCTGATTTGAAAAGGATCATTTTGGAAGAAGCACATCATTCAGTGTTTGCTATGCATCCGGGCAATACCAAGATGTATCATGATTTGAGACAATATTACTGGTGGTTTGGTTTGAAGAGAGACATTGCTGAGTTTGTATCTAAATGTCTCACTTGTCAGAAGGTAAAAGCAGAGCATCAAGTTCCAACTGGGTTGCTTCAACCGTTGTCAGTGCCTGAATGGAAATGGGATAGAGTAACAATGGATTTTGTGTCTGGTTTACCATTGACACAAAGAAAACATGATGCCATATGGGTGATTGTGGATAGATTGACCAAGACAGCTCATTTCCTTCCGGTTCGGATGGATTACTCTTTGGAAAGGTTAGCTGAGTTGTATATCCATGAGATTGTGAAGTTGCATGGTGTTCCAACTTCTTTGGTGTCTGATCGAGATCCCAGGTTTACTTCAAGGTTTTGGAAGAGTTTGCATGGAGCTTTGGGTTCTCGACTGCATTTCAGCACTGCTTTTCATCCACAAACGGATGGACAGTCAGAGAGGGTGATACAGATTATTGAGGACATGTTGAGAAGCTGTGTCATCGATTTCTCTGGAAGTTGGGACAGATTTCTATCTCTTGTGGAGTTTGCTTACAACAACAGTCACCATGTAACACCCCCATATCCAATGCACACACACTACAACACCCACAATGTAGCATAAGTGCACCGAACATAGGGATGCTACGATTTTCTTAATATTCAAAACATTTTAAACTTGGTACCATAATCTTTATCACTATACATTATAGTAAATAAGTGATCAATTTGTAATACAAAACAAAATAGAGACATTTATTTAAAACGCAGCAGAATTTATAAAATCTTTACATATTTGAAAACACTTAATTCCATATTTACAAATGTGCATATATTTACATTATAAACATTACTTTACAAAATATAAAGAAGTAGTACATGATTGGCAAGTTTCTTTTGATCTTTAAGTTCCCAAAATCAACTCTTCAATGTCTACTCTCACTCAGTCTCGAAGAGCTCTCGGGTTTAACTCTAACCACTCTATTACCTGCGCGATTAAACACTATCGCGCTAAGCCAACGGCTTAGTAAGATAAATCATGCTAATGCTATGCTTTAGTGCAATGCAATGTCAATTCTCAATCCATATTATACATGTAACATCATATACTCAAAGCTAACAACATACCACATTTCAACATCTTTTCATTAACTCATAACATTGTTTAAGACATTCATATAACCTAGACACCTATGGTCCCAACAAGTATTTAATACGATATTCAGAGTTCAGAGTTACTGCTTTAGTTCATAATCACAATAATCACGCCCGTAGGCAATATATATATATATATTTATCTCTATCCATGGATAGTGTAACAGACCCAGTCTCTTGGACCATCAACTCAACACATTTGAGGAGATCCTCAACCCGGCAAGACTGTTACAAATCATATATCTCATATTCACAATTCTCATAGTGTAACAGACCCAGTCTCTTGGACCATCAACTCAACACATTTGAGGAGATCCTCAACCCGGCAAGACTGTTACCTTTCATCATTTCTTAGGCCTGCCACCCAAATCCAGAACTCTGAAACTGAATAACATATTAAACAAACAAATCATTTATTATATAGTTACCATTTCCATTCTCAAATTCTCATCACATTTAGGCAAACATGCCTTCTTTCTTTCAATTGCATCATCATAGCCAATCACAATGGCTTTACATCATATCACATCTTTGATACAAGATTTCAATGTACATTACTCATGAAACACATTACCATTCACAATACATAACATAACATTGTTCAATCTCAACAATGCAATTAGGGCAAAGAACACTTAATATCATTCATAGATTTAGGATCTTCCACATCCATTTGATTAGATCATTCCATGCTTTAAGTATGTTTAAAGTATTTAGGATTAGGTTTAGGTACCAAAGTACCTTTGAAGAATCAAAACAATGCAAAATGAACAAAGAAATAAAACCCTAACCAACACAATTGAGGAACACGGGCAGCTCACTTTGAGGGACACGGCCAAGCTTGTGGCCATGTCTCTCAACACCAAAACTTCCCGAGACAGACACGGGCAGATGACACGGCCGTGTCTCTCAACCAAAGACAGACAGTAGCAAACACCTTCAAGGGACACGGCCAAGCCAGTGGCCGTGTCACCCCAAAACTTGTCCAACACGGCCAAGATCTGTAATATCCTCATATATGCCCTAAAAGTTTTGATTATGTTGTTGATGTTGTGGTTAGTGTTGTTGTTGTTATATATTGGATTGTATATATGTGTTAAATTGTAAGAGAAAAGAAATGGAAAGAGAATGTATATGTATATGTGTTTTGGAGAAGAAATTTAGGGTTTAGAGACAAGTTTATATGTTGGGTATATGATGATATATATAACATATAAATTGGTCAAAGGGAGAGTCAATGCAAGAGGATATTTTTATGTGGCATGTGAAATTACTTAATTGGGCACATATGAGACAAAAGGGTAGTTAAATGGTGAAGGGTGTTTTAGTAATTGCAAGGTTAAAAACTCTTGGTGGATATAAGAAGCAAAATTTGACTTTTGCTCTTCATCTTTTCCTCTTCTCATTTGTGTGTGGCCGGCTCTTCCTTAGAAAAAAGGGAAAGAGAAGTGTTCTTGAGACAAGAAGCAAATTGAAGAAGAAATCAAAGGTTGTGAAAAGAGATTTGTGGAATATTGAATGAGTTGGTTAATATAGACAAAGTGTGACTAGTTAAAGTTGGAATATATATATATATATAAAGTTAAGGTTTTATTAAAGGAAAGAGATGATATTGGTTAAGTAAGAAAATAAGTTGATATCATTATTTTGATGCGAACATAGTAAATTCAATGTTAGAAATGTAAAATGCTTGGATATTGTGAAAGCTCATGGTAATGGTGATAATAGGTGATATTTGAGATTTTTTGAAGTGAGCTTGATGATTGTGGAAATTATAAGTTTTAATATTGCTTTGTGATATATATTTGTAAGATGTTTTAGAGTGATATTAGAAAAGATGAGTTTGGTAAAATGAAGCTTAAATGAAGTAGTAATTTGAGAAGTTAAAGTTTTAGTGGAATTTGATAAAGATTATTGGGATAGTGATGGTTTAATGTATATTCAATATATGGGTTAGGTGAAATGACTAATATTCCATATTAAAGCATTATGAATTGAGTAATGTGATTGATAGAAAGAGAAATTGTTTTAAAGTAAAAAAAAAAAAAAGGAATTGGATAAGCAAATGAAAATGAGTTATTTTAAGTCATTTTAACTGCAAAGAGTAAAGATGGTTATGGAAGTATATTAAGTGTTTTTTAAGGATGAAAGTGAAAGAGATGTCACTTTGGGAATATGATCAAGATGAATGTGAAGTATTAGTATAGTCAGGATATATATATACATTGTAGTATGAATGAATGCTTTACATCATATTGAAAGAATGAGAATGACAATGTTTAAAAGAAAGTGATAAACATTAAATTTGTATTGAATGTATGAAAAAGGGAAATAAAACAAGAGCATATAATTAAGTGTATACATGTATATGAGATGTGAATTGAGTTTTCACTGTGAATGAAATGTATGTGGTATTATTATAGAATTAGTAATATGGAAATGATGTTGTGTGTATTAAAAGACCTAAGGGAGATTAGGTCTTGAATTGTGTTAAGCTAAATGAATTATGTGATGGAAGTGAGAATGGAATGGACTTGAGTAATATTGGATAGTGGAAATTGTTATAGTAAGCATTGAATGTGATGATTTAGTGTGTTTGTGTATGGTGTGTGTAAAAGTGTTGAAATGGAATTAAAGATAAGAAGCTAGGTTGGTGTTGGTGATGGAAGAGTAAGAGTTGTGTTTAGTGAATTTTTTTCTGTTTTACAATTAGTAAAGGCTGTGACTTGTATGATTTTTAATTAATTATAGAAAAATGTTCTTGAAGTGAATTTTTGATATGTTGTGCCTCTATGAGTCTAGAATGACTGAAAAATATGTTGATTCGATTTTGGAATGGTTATGAGTTTAGAAAGATTATTTTTATTAGACCTGTTCCAGCAGGTACCTTAACCGAGACAGCTATATTTCGGGATTTTTAATAAAATGTAGAAAAATCATATCCAATTGAATTTTGGATATGTTGTTGCTTAGTGAGTCTAGTATTTGAGAAAAATAATTTGGAACCACGTTGATTGAATTTGATTTATGGAATTCACAAAGTTCAGAACTGCTGCCAGGATGCAGGGCAATTGGGGCAGTCTGGTTAGGTGAACTATTTGACCAAGATTTTGTGTTCAGTTTGATCTGAAATTTTAAAGGAATGATTTTAAAATTGTAACTCTATTTAAGCTTTCCAAAACTTTTCTTTTTAATTCTACTTATACTCTTCAAAAATTCTCTTTTTAGTTTCACTTAGGCCGAGAATCTCGAACCTAAGCTCTGATACCAAAACAATTGTAACACCTCGATACCCTATATAAGTACTATACATATACCTAGTATACATACAGTAAGTATATAGAGTATAAGGATGCCACTTTTCTTTTTACTTTTTAAAAACCTGTAACAAAATTCAAACCATAATAGGTCAATTTAAAGAACACTTACAAAATCATTGTCTTTATCAAAACTTCATTTATACATTTAATATAACATACTTAAAGTGGATACATGTATGCATTACCCTCTAGTTGGTCTCGACAAAATCTTACTCTTCTCGTGGCATACCAAAAAACTTCATATCTTCCACCAAGCTACCTGCGCGATAATACATCCGCGCTAAGCTCGAAAGCTTAGTAGTATAAATATAAAATACAAACATATATCATGGAAATACTAACATATAAAGATATATCAATTCCATATACTTTTAGTTCTTATTAAGTTTATCCCTTTTCATTTGCACCTTTCATATCTTTCAACTAATTTCATATCTTATACACATATATATACATAACATTTCTACCAATTCCAACCCATCACTAATATTCACAATCAACATCTCAATACACACATTATACATCATACTAACCATAAGTCACATTTCCAATTAAGATAATCATTGTCTTCAACCACAATTCATCAATTGAATTCACAATCAATGCTAGTACACACATTATACATCATACCAATCACAACATTTCTTTATTCACAATTCACCATTTATGATTCATCATTAGTGCTCATAATCAATATTTCAACACACAAATTACATATCATCAATCACATGTCCAATGAAGTATACCAAAGATTTCATTATCCATTTCTTTCAACATTTGTATATGACATTGACAACAAAGACAGACTCGGGCCCAACAGACACCACTATGTTATTCAGAGTTCAGAGTTACTGCTTTGGTCTATAATCATAATCATCAAGCCCGTAGGCATCATATATCAATATTTCTATCCATGGATAGTGTAACAGACCCAGTCTCTTGGACCATCAACTCATCATGAGGAGATCCTCAACCCGGAAAGACTGTTACCAATCATATATTTCATATTCACAATTCTCATAGTGTAACAGACCCAGTCTCTTGGACCTCAATTCAACTCAATTTGAAGAGATCCTCAACCCGGCAAGACTGTTACCTTTTTCATTTTATAGGCATGCCTCCAAACCCAGAACTCTGAAGACTGAATAACACATTAAACACATATTTCACTTATTGTTTCATTATCAATTTCAATCTCAATGCTCATTATCATCTAGGCAAATATGCCTTATTTCTTTCAATTGGATCATCATAGCCAATCACAATGGCTTCGTCTCACATTTGAATCATCATGGCCAATTACAATGGCTTCACTACATATCATATCTCAATCCATATGATACATATAACATCATTGATATAACATTTCAAAATATATTATTCATATAATACATTGCCATACACAAGATTCACAATGCATATAACATAACATTTTCTCATTTCTCAAAACACATTAACATCATTCATTACTAGAGCATTTATCATAACAAATTGCACATACCTTAAGAAGGATCCTCATATTTTCCTACCTTTTCCATTTCATATTTCATCCTTTATATATATATATATATATATATATATAGTAATATACATTCTTCATTTACATTCACAATATAATAGCTTATTTAACACTTTCATCCCAATGTGTTAATGTTCAAAGACATATAAGGATATACAATCAAATAGGGTTTATGCTTACCTTGTTAATGCTCTTCACATCCTTCACATCATTCAATCATCACCTTAGTCCAATTATATTAACAATATAATAAATCACTTAACACATTTGCAAACAAATGTGTTAAGCCTCAAATTATGTAATTAAATACAATCATATGTATTGTTACTTACCTCAAGAACTATTCCCATTCCTCCATACATTTCCTCTTCCAAGAATTCTCAACATATAGGTTAATGCAACACAATCTCTTCAAAACCTAATCCAAAGATCATTATACATAGGTTTAGAATCATCCACATACATTTGATTAGGGCATTCTTTGTTTTAGACATGTTTAAAGTGTTTATGTTTAGGTTTAGGTACCATAATACCTTTGAAGAATCAAAGCCATGCTAAAAGAACAAAGAATAAAAACAATAACCATTACATTTGAGGGACACGGTTAGGGCAATTCAACCTCTTCACAATCTAATCCAAAAGGAATATTAGCAAAATGACCATATGAATAGTACATTCTGGTTTTAGACTCCATTTTATCCTTATTTTGAAAAATTGTATAAACTAATCCACTTGACTAAAAATTCTAAAATTTTTACAGAATTTAGTTTTGTATCTTAAAATAATTCCTTTAAAATTTCAGATCAAACTGAACACAAAATCTTGGTCAAATAGTTCACCTAACCAGACTGCCCCAATTGCCCTGCATCCTGGCAGCAGTTCTGAACTTTGTGAATTCCATAAATCAAATTCAATCAACGTGGTTCCAAATTATTTTTCTCAAATACTAGACTCACTAAGAAACAACATATCCAAAATTCAATTGGATATGATTTTTCTACATTTTATTAAAAATCCCGAAATATAGCTGTCTCGGTTAAGGTACCTGCTGGAACAGGTCTAATAAAAATAATCTTTCTAAACTCATAACCATTCCAAAATCGAATCAACATATTTTTCAGTCATTCTAGACTCATAGAGGCACAACATATCAAAAATTCACTTCAAGAACATTTTTCTATAATTAATTAAAAATCATACAAGTCACAGCCTTTACTAATTGTAAAACAGAAAAAAATTCACTAAACACAACTCTTACTCTTCCATCACCAACACCAACCTAGCTTCTTATCTTTAATTCCATTTCAACACTTTTACACACACCATACACAAACACACTAAATCATCACATTCAATGCTTACTATAACAATTTCCACTATCCAATATTACTCAAGTCCATTCCATTCTCACTTCCATCACATAATTCATTTAGCTTAACACAATTCAAGACCTAATCTCCCTTAGGTCTTTTAATACACACAACATCATTTCCATATTACTAATTCTATAATAATACCACATACATTTCATTCACAGTGAAAACTCAATTCACATCTCATATACATGTATACACTTAATTATATGCTCTTGTTTTATTTCCCTTTTTCATACATTCAATACAAATTTAATGTTTATCACTTTCTTTTAAACATTGTCATTCTCATTCTTTCAATATGATGTAAAGCATTCATTCATACTACAATGTATATATATATCCTGACTATACTAATACTTCACATTCATCTTGATCATATTCCCAAAGTGCCATCTCTTTCACTTTCATCCTTAAAAAACACTTAATATACTTCCATAACCATCTTTACTCTTTGCAGTTAAAATGACTTAAAATAACTCATTTTCATTTGCTTGTCCAATTCCTTTTTTTTTTTTACTTTAAAACAATTTCTCTTTCTATCAATCACATTACTCAATTCATAATGCTTTAATATGGAATATTAGTCATTTCACCTAACCCATATATTGAATATACATTAAACCATCACTATCCCAATAATCTTTATCAAATTCCACTAAAACTTTAACTTCTCAAATTACTACTTCATTTAAGCTTCAATTTACCAAACTCATCTTTTCTAATATCACTCTAAAACATCTTACAAATATATATCACAAAGCAATATTAAAACTTATAATTTCCACAATCATCAAGCTCACTTCAAAAAATCTCAAATATCACCTATTATCACCATTACCATGAGCTTTCACAATATCCAAGCATTTTACATTTCTAACATTGAATTTACTATGTTCGCATCAAAATAATGATATCAACTTATTTTCTTACTTAACCAATATCATCTCTTTCCTTTAATAAAACCTTAACTTTATATATATATATATATATTCCAACTTTAACTAGTCACACTTTGTCTATATTAACCAACTCATTCAATATTCCACAAATCTCTTTTCACAACCTTTGATTTCTTCTTCAATTTGCTTCTTGTCTCAAGAACACTTCTCTTTCCCTTTTTTCTAAGGAAGAGCCGGCCACACACAAATGAGAAGAGGAAAAGATGAAGAGCAAAAGTCAAATTTTGCTTCTTATATCCACCAAGAGTTTTTAACCTTGCAATTACTAAAACACCCTTCACCATTTAACTACCCTTTTGTCTCATATGTGCCCAATTAAGTAATTTCACATGCCACATAAAAATATCCTCTTGCATTGACTCTCCCTTTGACCAATTTATATGTTATATATATCATCATATACCCAACATATAAACTTGTCTCTAAACCCTAAATTTCTTCTCCAAAACACATATACATATACATTCTCTTTCCATTTCTTTTCTCTTACAATTTAACACATATATACAATCCAATATATAACAACAACAACACTAACCACAACATCAACAACATAATCAAAACTTTTAGGGCATATATGAGGATATTACAAGATCTTTCCAACTTGGCCGTGTCACCCAAATTTCTCAAGTCTTGGCCGTGTCTCCCATTGATTCCAGCCGTGTCACTCAAAAACACAACCCAAATAAAACCAACACTCTTCCAAATGCATTTTCACACCCTTTTGCACAACAATAACTTCATTCAATTGGTTCTAATCAATGTTATTAACACATACCATACATATTCATCACATTAACCACTTAAACAACACATAAACATTACATTAAAACATTCACCAATACCAAACCCTAAAACCAACTTCCCACTTGATCTTCCACAATCAACCTCCACATATCTAACCATATTCACAACCAAACCAACACCAATTCCATCTTTTAACTTACAATCACTTTAAACACTTATAAACACATATCAAACACACCAAATCATCACATCAACAAATCACAATTTCATTTAGACACAACTTCAAAATTGACAAAAGGGAAACAAGAGAATTCTTACCTTAAATGAAGAAATTCCACAAATCTTCAACTTGGTTCTTCAATTCTCCCTTCAATCTTAATTCTAGCATCAAGAACACTTCTCTTTCCCTTTCTCTTCTTCAATCGTCGACACCCAAAATGAGAGGAAAGAAAAATAATCAAAAGTCAAACCTTCTTCTCTTCTTTAAATCTCCACCAAGAGATTTTACCCAAATATTTACCAAAATGCCCTTATTCATATAATTACCTTTTTGTCTCATATATGCCCAATTAAGTAATTATACAAATCTCAAATAAATATCTTCTCTTGCATTGACTCTCCATTTGACTTATGTATATTTTAATTATATCATCATATAAACAACATATAAACTTATCTCTAAACCCTCTTTCTTTCCCACAACACATATACATATACATATACACTTTCCTTTAATTTATTTTCTCTTACAATATAAACAACAACAAAAACAAAACTTCTAGGGCATGCATGAGGATATTACACACCAATCTAGCATTGGTATGGCACCATTTGAAGCATTGTATGGCAGACGGTGTAGGACACCTCTTTGTTGGAGTGAACTTGGGGAAGGTAAGTTAATTGGTCCTGATGTGATTCAAGAAACTGAAGAGAAAGTGAAGTTGATTCGAGGGAGGTTGAAAGCAGCTTCGGACCGACATAAGTCTTATGCAGATCTGAAAAGGAGAGACATAGAGTTTGATGTTGGAGATAAGGTATTCTTGAAGGTATCTCCTTGGAAGAAGATATTGAGGTTCGGTCGGAAAGGGAAATTGAGTCCTTGATTCATTGGACCGTATGAAGTGTTGGAAAAAGTTGGGCCAGTTGCGTATCGACTTGCTTTACCACCTGAGTTGGATCGTATTCATAATGTATTTCATGTTTCAATGTTGAGGAGATACAGATCGGATCCATCTCATGTGTTGTCAATTGAATCAATTGAAGTGAATCCAGATTTGACGTTTGAAGAGGAACCAGTTGCTATCTTGGCACGTGATGTGAAAGAGTTAAGAAACAAACAAGTGCCACTTGTGAAGATTTTGTGGAAGAATCATGGACAAGAAGAAGCAACTTGGGAAAGTGAGCAAACCATGCGAGATCAATATCCTCAGTTGTTTCAGAGTTAATACTAGGTAATTTCGAGGACGAAATTTCTTTTTAGAGGGGGAGAATTGTAATATCCTCATGTATGCCCTAGAAGTTTTGACTATGTTGTTGTTGTTGTTTTAAATTGGATTGAATGTATATGTTATGTGAGAAGAAAAGAATTTGAGAAGAGAATGGTTATGTATATGTGTTTTGGGAAAGAAAATAGGGTTTAGAGAAAAGTGTATATGTTGTTTATATGTTAATATATATAACATATAAGTTGGTCAAATGCAAGGTCAATGGAAGAGAGATGTTTTTATGGGATATGTGAAATTACATATATGGGCATGCAAGGGACAAAAGCTAGAACAAATGGTTAAGGGTGTTTTGGTAATTTTCCTTGTAGGAATTGCATGGTGGAGATTAAAAGAAGAAGAAGTGGTTGACTTGAGTTTATTTTTCTTGTCTTTTCTCATGTGTGTGTGCCGGACATTGAAGAAGAGAAAGAGCTAGAGAGGGCTTGAAGTTCTAAACTCAATTTGAAAGGAGATTCAAGGAATTAAGTGGAAGATTTGTGAAATTCATCAACTTTGGTAAGTCCTTTCTCTTGATTTTCTTTTGTTCTTTTGAAGTGGAGTTGGAAATGAATTTTTGGTTTGTTGAGATGATGATTAAATGTGTTTGTAATGAGTTTTTAAATGTTGTTTTTGATTTTAAGTGAAGAAGTTTAAGAGGTGTTGTTGTTGGAAGTGTTGGAGTTGATTTTGTTTTAGGGTTTTGAAGTGTTACATGATGTTTTCCTTGTGTTTGCTTCATTATTTTCAAAGATCTTCTTGTGGTTGGTGTTTGTTGGAATTTTGGACTTGGAAATGGGATTTTGGCCGAGGGCAGTAGCCTTCTGGATGCCACGCCCGTGGCCTTGATTGGCCATGGCCGTGGCCATTGGTAGGCTTTTGGTGCCATGGCCGTGGAGGATGGAAGCTTGGGTGGCAGAAGTGTTTTGTACCCCACGCCCGTGGTGGTTATGGTGGCCACGACCGTGGTCTATAATGAATGATGTTGAAGTGTAATTTTGTGATTTAAGGTTTAAGATGAAGTTATTAAGTGATTAAATGGTATTGGAATTGATGGATTGTATCATTCTTTGGATTAGGGTTTGATAGAAGGTGTTTTGCCCTAATTTGGGAAGTGAAGAACTTTGCAAGAAGGAAGGTGTTTAGAGTTGTGTGACTTGTGATTGAGGTAAGTACAAATCTTGTGTTGATGCATACATGTGACATTACATTGATGATGCATATGAAGTTGAGATTGATCATATATATGATGATAATGGTAATGCATATGATAATATGTGATATTTCATGTATTGTGACTTATGTGATGAGTAATGTGTTTTGTTATGTTTATATCAATAATGCTATATGTATAATGTGATTGGCTATGATGATACAATTGAATGATGTATGGCATATTTGCTTAATTGATGAGGAAGATTGAGAAAGAGTTTGATAAAGAGAATAAAGAAATAAGTGTATGCTTAATATGATATTCAGTTTCAGAGTTCTGGTTTTTGGAGGCATGCCTATTTAATGAAAGGTAACAGTCTTGCCGGGTTGAGGATCTCTTCAAATTGAATTGAATTGAGGTCCAAGAGACTGGGTCTGTTACACAATGATAATTGATATTATGAGATATTTGATTTGTAACAGTCTTGCCGGGTTGAGGATCTCCTCGAGTTAGATGAGTTGATGATCCAAGAGACTGGGTCTGTTACGCTATCCATGGATAGAGATATATATGTATTTGTTGCCTATGGGCTTGATAATTGTGTTTATGAACCAAAGCAGTAACTCTGAATTCTGAATATCGTATTAAATACTTGATGGGCCCATAGGTGTCTAGGTTTTATGTATATCATAAATGATGTTCTAATGTAATGAAATGTTAATATTACTTAAATGATGAAACGGACTATTCACGGAATATTGTCTGTTGAATATGATCTTTATTGATTGAGTGTGTATCATTGATGTTGATTTGTTAATACATATATGAAACATTGCATTGCATTAAAGCATAACATTAGCATGATTTGTCTTACTAAGCCGTTGGCTTAGCGCGATAGTGTTAATCGCGCAGGTGATAGAGTTGAACCCGAGAGCTCTTCGAAACCTAGTGAGAGTAGACATTGAGGTGTTGATTTTGGACTTAAAGATCAGAGCAGACTTGCCAATCAAGTATAACTTCTTTATGTTTTGTAAAATATTGTTTATAATGTAAATATATGTATATTTGTAAATACAGATTTAAATGTTTTCATATATGTAAATAATTTTATAATTTCCACTGTATAATAATTAAATGTATGAATGTATGTATATATTGAATTTATTTTATACTACAATTTAATGACTTCTTTTCTATAATATATAATGATAAAGATTATGGTAGTATATAAAATGTTTTGGAATGTTAAGAAAATCCGTAGCATCCCTATGTTTATTGCATGTATGCTACATTGTGGTATTGTAGTGTGCATGTAATGGATGTGGGGGTGTTACATCTTTTCTATCTGGTAATGGTTGTTGGGCCATGAATTCTGCCACTACTCTACCTTTGATTATTTTCCTAGTTACATACTTAATCTCAAATTCTTCTAATATTATTAACCAACGACCAAACTTTCCAATCAAAGAGGGTGTCTCCCTTAAGTACTTCATTGGATCCAACCTGGAAACTGCTTGCACACTATACGATTGAAAGTAATGCCGTAACTTCTTAGAAAACCAAACCACGACTATACAGGTCTTTTCAATGATACTATACTTAATTTCATAAGGTAGGAGCTTTCTACTTAAATATTAAACTACATGCTCAATCCCTAACTCATCTACTTGGGCTAGCATGGCCCCTACTGACTCTTCTCCTACTGCTAAGTATAGTAATAGAGGTTTGCCGGGTTTGGGTGGTTTCAAAACAGGTGGATTCAGCAAATACACTTTTATTCATTTAAAGACATTTTGACATTCTTCATTCCATAGGACCGACTGATTCTTTTTAAGCAATTTGAAGATAGGCTCACAGATTGTTGTGAGCTTTGCTATAAACTGCTAAATTATTGTAATTTGCCAATGAATCCCCGAACTTCTCTCTTAGTCTTGGGGGCTGGCATATCCCTGATTGCTTTAACTTTGTCAGGATCAATCTCAATGCCATTCGGACCAATCACATGTCCCAACAATTTGCCTGAGATAACACCTAATACACACTTCTTCGGGTTTAATCTTAGATTTTATTTCAATGCTTTATCGAAGAATAATTCTAAGTTTTGGAAGTGTTGTTCCCTTGTATCCGATTTCACCATCATATCATCAACATATACTTCAACTTCTTTATGCATCATGTCATAAAATAATGTGGTGGCCATCTGTTGGTAGGTTGCTCCAACATTCTTCAAGCCGAATGGTATTACCCTATAACAAAATATACCCCTTGCAGTAATGAAAGCAGTTTTGGCTTTATCCTCTTGGGCCATTAACTCTTGGTTGTATCCATAAAATCCATCTACAAACGAGTGTAGCACGCTAGAGGCTACACTGTCAATGAGACATCTATATGGGGTAAAGGAAAATCGTCTTTAGGGGAAGCCTTGTTTAAATCTCTATAGACCACACAGACCCTTATTCTTCCATCTTTCTTTGGCACGGGTACTATGTTTGCTAGCCAATCTAGATATTCTATTACTTTAAGGAACTTCACTTGTATTTGTTTAGTGACCTCTTCTTTAACCAATGCAGCCCACTCAGGTCTTAATCGCCTAAGCTTTTGTTTGATAGGTTTCATGTGAGTGTAAGTAGGAATAAGATATTTGGCTATGTCTCGGTCTATTCCAGGCATATCCTCATAAGACCAAGCAAATACTTCTTCATATTTTTGAATATTTTTTCAAATCTCTCTCTCTCATCAGGAGTAAGGTCAGATGCTATGCTAATATTTTTAGGATTTTTTATTGTTCCCAAATTTAATGATTATGTGTCAACATAATTAATATTAAAGATGCTCATGTAACTGCTATTTGAATGTATGCAACCATCAGGAGAAACATCACACAAGTAAGCAAAATCAGACTTTATTGCATTCATTTAGGAAAAGAAAAATCATCATCCTCATACAAAGAAGACAAGTTAAAATCAAAATCAAAATCATTGTTCTCAAAATCATATGGTAGAATATCTTCAAACTTTTCTTCAACTAGGGCAGCAATCTCCTCCGAAGTCTTCTAGGCTTTCAGGACAGCTTCCTTCTTCTCTTTCAGATTGGATTCTTTGTTGGCTGGCAGGGTGAGCTCTTTCTTCACTTGCTCCACTATCTCAGCAACATCTGTAAAAATTTCAAAACCCGGGATCAACTTTCCCATGAACATGATTAGCTCAGGCTTTCCTTGGAAATTGGCATGCTAGCCAAGGCCTTGGCCATAGTCTTTCGGTGTTTTTTAGAAGTAGCCAATAAGTCCCAAATGCTAACACTTGCTTGGGTTCTTTTCAATTGCTTGAGCACAATATCATCTTCCTCTTCTTTATTCCCTACTTTAACTTCCTTTCCCTTATTAATTTCTTCCTCCTTAGGCGGTGGCCTTGTATAAGGTTTACCGGATCTAGTGTTCATTACTTCATCTTCTTCATGCTTGGACCAGGTCCATTCCTCCTCCTTGGATACAAGATCGTCATCACTATCGCTTGAATCCCAAAACCTATTGACAACACAAATTGCTACTTCTTTACCCACCATAGCTTGTTTAATTTTGTCAAATATCTCTTCTTCTTTGGTTGCTTCTCTACCCACATCTTGAAAAGAAGACATGAAAAAATCTTCATGTAAACCTCCTCTAATCATGAAGGTTGCCGATGGTGGTACTTTATTGAACCTTGGTAATGGATTGTCTTTGGTGTTCTGCTTGTTGGGCTCGGGCATCTTTCCACTATCAATTAAATTTTGGATCTCATGCCTCAACCTCGCACATCTATCCGTGTCATGCCCTTGCATTTAATGAAACTGACAAAATGCTTTAGTGTCGAAATTAGGTGGAAGAGGGTTAGGCAAAGGACGAGGATTTAAGGGTTGTAAAAATCCCTTTCTTTGAAGCTTATTGAGAACCCAAGACATCAGTTTCCCCAATTCTGAATACTGCCTTCTTGTTCCTTGGTTAGTAGCATTAACCCCGACTGTCTTTTGCATGCTTTGGCTACCAGATTGATAGTTTCCTTTCTCGTTCCTTCTTGTTGAAAAATGGTTCTTCTCTCTTTTCCATTCTTCAATTTGTAGACTAGCTTGGAGAAGATCTTTGAAATCACGGATGAGTGTATGAGACATCCTTTCATGAAGACTAGGCAACACCCCTCTCACAATCATCCTTATTTGATCAAATTCATTGGGCCTTTTCTTGAGCAAAGCGGCCTTATTTCTCCATCTTTTCACATAGTCCACAAAATTTTCATTTAGTCGTTGCCAAATGGACTCAACTTCCATTAAGGTAACTTCCATTTCAATATTGTATCCATATTGTTGGATGAAGGCCTTGTATAGCAGATCCCAACTCTTTTGTGTTCCTTCTTCTAAGGTATTGAACCAATTTTGGATAACAGGATCCAATGAGATCATAAAGTACCTTAGAGTTTGAGCATTAGTAGCTCGGGCAGACTGCATAGCAGTGATATACTGCTTCACATGGAGATGAGGATTTTCAGTTCCATCAAACTTTGTAAAAGATGGCATCTTGAATTTGTATGGAACTTCTTCATCTAGCTCAAGTAATTTGTCAACTTTGGACATTTCTTCGGTTTTCAGTTTCTTCTCAAATTTCTTTTCTAAGTCCGCAATCATCTTTTCAACATCAGAAGTTTTGGTTTTCTCCATAGCTGATCTTTCAACAATCTTTGATTCTTTCTTCTTGTCTTGAGGATCTTGGTAGTATTGTGCCCAATCATCATCATCTTCAATGATCATCTTATCATCATCAAAAACCACTTCACCAACTTCAGTCTTCCCTTTATCCTTTGGCTTCTTAGTGCTAGCAGATGCTTCGGCATGATTTCCTAAAATTGTAGCCAATTGGTTCTTCATGGTCTCAGCCAGGGCCTCTTTTATTTCTTCGATCTTGGCATTAAGGGCATCATCCACCATTTTTGAATTTGTTTGGGCTCCATTGCTTTTGGTGAAAAAGAGATTGAGGCATTGCTAGATTCTTCGTCTCCAGCGTAGGTCGGATTGTCGTAAGCTTTTGAACTGTCGTAATCCAGGGCTGTGAGCCAGAGAGAATCAATGATATGAGATGCAAATGTATTTATGCATGTATGCACAAATAATTAACAAACAAGGACAAATAGGACGTTCCTTCCAACCTTATAACATCCACACACGAATGGCGAGTCTCTTTTCCTAGGTATATACCAACATGGGGTATCTTGTTTTTTGAATAATTCCCTTAGATGTTTTAACCAATAGTTATATTTTTGAAAGTGGAAATCAGTTCATGATAATTCCCATTAATTAGGTTTTAATCCATTCAACCAACTAAAGTAGCCTTTATGCTATATTGGATTAAAACTAAATTAAGAGGTTTATTATAAATAGATTTCTCA
Organism: Garcia nutans; assembly: GCA_947685225.1. Classification (NCBI taxonomy): domain Eukaryota; kingdom Viridiplantae; phylum Streptophyta; class Magnoliopsida; order Malpighiales; family Euphorbiaceae; genus Garcia; species Garcia nutans. The sequence continues at coordinate 45,341,521 of CANTUV010000008.1, forward strand.
CATGAAAAAGTAACTAGTGATTCATGCCAAAAACAAGCCCATGATTAATTATTCTTAGTATAAACTAGGCTCACAATTGATTTTTTGTATTTCATAATTGACCTAAATAATTGTAAGCTCTTTGTAAGAAAAAGGATGGATGAAAATAATTTTGTTTCTAAGCCCATTGTAAAAAGATTTTAGAAAAAATAGATTTGGGCTTAGTATTTGGGTCGTGAGCAAAAGAATTTTTTATTTGTTTTTAGAAAAGTTTTATGTCCAAAGGCCATCTTGAAAAGTTTTGAAAATAGCTTTGGTCTTTTAGATTTTGAAGAAAATTTTATTTTTGAGCTTGTAGACCCTTAATTTTTGACCCAGTCCGGTCCAATATATTTTATTTAGTCCAAAATAATTTTTGTGTTATCTTAATTAAATAATATTTGTTTTAGTATTTATTTTTTTATAATTTTTAAAAAATTAAAAATAAAAATAAAAATAAAAATAAAAATCGGCGACGAAAAAATTCATTGCCGAAAAACAGAGTTGGATGAAATAGCCAAAGCCATTTTGCCTGCAGAATTAGCCTCATCCCTCGCAATTTTTCGCCAGCGCTCGCAGCCCGACGCAGTTTTCGCCAGCGAAATTTTTTTGACGCAATTTTTTTCGAAACCAAATTCTATTTGGTTTTGTTTCCTTTTCCTAATTAATGATAGTTTCCGTAAACAATTTGAATTAATCATATGAAATTTCCTATAAATAAGACTAAAAAAGACAGAAAAAAAAGGAGGAGGAGGAAATTCAAGAGGACAATCGGAAAAAAAAATTGGAGATTAACAAGGGACTTCAGTAAAACGATCAAACTTTTGAGAGGGATAAGCAAGCAATCAATCCATCAAAGGCAGCCATCTTGCCTTTGTCTTTGTTCATCTAGAAAATAATTTTTGGTGGAACCAACGAACGGAGGTTTGAATTTGTAATTTCTTTATTTATTTATTTTTCTTTACAGTAGCTTCATCACTCAAAATTGAAAATTGTTTCTTTTGTTTCTTCAAAACCTTAAAACCCTAAAAAAATACTTTCTATTTCCAATAACCATAAGAACCATAAAATTCTTTTATGTTTCTTCTAAACCCTAAGAACCCTAAATTTATTTCTTCTATGTCCAAAAGACCTTAATTCATTACTTTTCTGTTTCCAAAAACCTTAAACCGCTTTGCTTATTTCCAAGAACTTTATAAAACTCTAAACTTTTTTCACAAATCTTAAAACCAAACATATTTTCCAAGACACCAAAAATCCTAAATCATTTTATTAATTCCCAAAACCCTAATCTCTAATCTAAAAGTCAGTAGCCTTATTTTTTTTAGCATCAAAAGCTTTAACCCTAATTAATCCTTCTTTCCAAACTCACACAGTAAACATCATTCTTTTAAAAAATAACATTAGTTTCTTCCAATTTCAAAACCCTATTTTCTAAATCTTAAAATCTTAAATTTTCAACATTGAAACCTACAATCCTAAAAGCCAGTTTTTAAAATCTTCGGGGTCAGGGCCCCAACCCCGCAAGGGGCATTGCCCCCTTGACCCTCGCCCGCTAACCGGCTAGCGGGACCGCCGTGTGGGCTCAGGCCAATATTTATTTATACATTATAAATCTTTATGTTTAACTTCCTCTATTATGATTATTCAAAATACAAATCTAAACCCTAATTTGATTCATGAAACCCTAATTCATTCCAATTTTCCAAAACTTTTACTGTAGGTTAAACAAATACTAAAATTCCAAAACCCTAATATATTAATTAAAGAATTTTAAATAGAAACAGTAACCCTAATTTATGTCTTTACTTGCTTTATTTAATTATGTAGTTTATTATATGCTTTGATTTATTTAAGTTCAATGCTTGATTTATTTAATTTATCATGGATGGATGTTTACTTTCTATTTTGATTGATGTTTAATATCTTTGATGAATGATTTATTTATTATGAATGGTTATTTACTTCTATTGATTTATTTAGATTTCCAAATGTTGTAAGATCTCCATACCTTAGTGCAAGTATGGTATCCCTTACATAACACAACACGGGTATCATGGGCATCCTAACTCACGCACACGAAGCAATCTAATATGATGCAATGGATAATATCATTATAAGAAAGAATAGAATAATATATAGACCAACGGAATCAACTTCTCTTATCCCAGTGGAGTCGCCACTTTGAGCAGGGATTTTCGCCCCCACTCCCGGTGGAATGGTTCTTGCGACTTTGGCACTGTTTAGGCTCGGGGCCTTAGAGAACACGAACCTAAGTTCGGAGAAAATGGAGTCACCACCCGAACGGGCCGAGAAAAAGAAAGGGGTGGATGACGTGATTCCTAAGGAATCCCCAACCCCTAATGGGTTCTGAAAGTTGAGTACGTGTAGGGAAGGTGAGAAATGGCCCAGCACCCCCACAACCCCCGGTTCATTGGAACCAGCCTCCTTTATAGGTCTTAATATTATAAAATTCTTAAATATAACAATATTATCCATATTACACGCAACAATTGAAATAAAGCATCATTATATTAAAATCAAAGCAATGTCCAAACAAAGCAAATAAATGGACACCCATCCGAAGATGGAAACATGTCCTTACATCATCCATGTCTAAACTAAATAGGACACCCACCAAAAGGTAGAAACATGTCCTTTACATTGGTCCAAAATATAAAAGCAATTTAAATTACATGATATTTAACTAATGAGGTACCCACAAAGTGGAAACATACCTCTTACAAAACAAATAAATAATAACAATAAAGAAAACATCCATCCATGATAAATTAAATAAATCAAGCATTGAAATTAAATAAATCAACCATTAAAGCATATAATAAACTACATAATCAAATCAAAAATTAAATAAAGCAGGTAAAGATACAAATTGGGGTTTACTGTTTCTATTTAAAGTTCTTTAATTAACATTTAGGGTTTTGGGATTTTAGTATTATTATTGTTATTTGTTTAGGTTACTGTAAAGGTTTTGCAAAATTGGAATGGATTAGGGTTTTATGAATTTAAGAAAGTAGTAAAGTTTTTTTGGTTAATCAAATTAGGGTTTAGGGATAATATTATGAAATTAGGGTTTTGGAATCTTAAGATATTAGGGTTTATAATTCATGGTTACTGGATTGTGATTTTAGTTTCATTAGATTATGGCTTTAGGGTTTAGATTAACAAGTTTGGGGTTTTAAGTTCACTGAATTAGGGTTTAGGAAAACTTAGGGTTTACTGTTTTGGTTTTTCGAGAAAGTTAGGGTTTTTAGTATTTTGGAAAACATATTTTGTTTTAGGATTTAAGAAAATAATTTAGAGTTTTATAAAATAATTATGATTTTTAAAAAACATAAAGAGAACTAGGGTTTGGAGATTTAAGAAAACATTTGGAGATTTTGGACAAAAAGTTATGGTTTGGATGAAAATAGTTCGGGGAAAATAGTTTATGGTTTTAAAGCTTTTGAAAATAGAAGAGAAACAATTTTAGGGTTTCAAGGTTTTGAAAATAGAAGAGAAACAATTTTAGGGTTTTAAAGTTTAGAAGAAACGTTTTAGGGTTTTTAAGGTTTTGGAAACAGAAGAAACAATTTAGGGTTTTAAGGTTTTGAAGAAATGTTTTAGGGTTTTTTATGGTTTTGATCAATTTGTATGATAAAACAATTAATTCAATTTGAATGATGAAGCTACTGTAAAGAAATAAATAAAGAAAATAGAGATTCAAACCTCCATTCATTGGTTCCATCAAAAAATTGCTTTCTGGATGAACAAAGACAAAGGCAAGGTTGCTGCCTTTGATGAATTGTTGATTGCGTGCTTGTTGATAATGTCTCTTGCTAGGGTTTTTCTGTCTTTTCTTTACTCCGATCCAATCCAAGTTCAAAAGTCCAATTTTTTATCACACCAGTTTTTTCCGATCCCCCCCAATCAAAAGTCCTTTAATTATGAGTTTTAAAGTGTTATTTATAGGAAAAATTATAAGCATACTTCTAATAGTTTAAGGAAAAAAAAATTAATTAGTAAAAGAAACCAAAACCAAATAGAATTTGGTTTCGGAAAAAACTGCGTTGGAAAATTTTGCTGGCAAAAACTGCGAGCGTTGGCCAAGAATTGCGAGAGCTGGCGAAGAAACTTGCGAAATTTGCTGGGCGGCCAGCCAATTCGCCGCAGGAATTTCTTGCAGCAAATTGGCCCAAGGCCATATGGCTTGCTGGAAATTCCTGCGGGCGAATTGGCCTGGCCAATTGGACATTCGGCGATGAATTTTTTTGTCGCCAATTTTTCTTTTTTTATTTTTCTTTTTCTTTTTATTATTATTATTTTTATTAACTTGACCATTTTTATTTTTATTAAAAACTATAAATAATAAATACTAAAATAAATATAATTTAATTAAAATACCACAAAAATTATTTTGGACTATATAAAAAAATAACAGACCGGACTGGGTCTACAATTATATTAAAATCAAAGCAAATAAATGGACACTCATCCGAGGATGAAAACATGTCCTTGCATCAACCATGTCTAAACTAAATAGGACACCCACCGAAAGGTGGAAACATTCCCTTTACATTAGTCTAAAAACTTTAAAATAAAATAAATTACATGATGTTCATGATGTGATGTACCCAAAAATTTGGAAACATACCTCTTACAATATTTGGAAATCAAAATAAATCAATAAAAGTAAATAACCATTCATCGCAAATAAATCATTCATCAAAGATATCAAACATCAATCAAAATATATAATAAACATTCATCCAATTTAAATAAAAATAGTAAATATATTAACTTTCAGGATTTATGCATTAATTAGGGTTTCTAGGGTTTTATGTTCAATAACTAGGGTTTTGCATATACTAGTTTAACTAGTTGAGCAATATTCAAAAGGTAATAGTATAGCTACTGGATGTTTTAAAGATTTAGGGTTTTGGATGTTTTTAGATTTGGGCTTAAGGGTTTGTAGGTTTACTGGATGAGGGTTTGAAAATTAAGGTTTTTGATTTATCATTTTAGAAGAAATATTGATTCGGGAGATAAATTAAGATTTTTAAAATAATTAGGGCTCCGAGACTTTAATGGAATAGTTTAGGGTTTAGAGTTTTGGGAAAAATGGTTTAGGGTTTTAAAGTTTAATCAATAGCTTAGGCTACTGGATGTTTGGAAAACAAATTAGGATTCATTAAAGCAACTTTTAATTTTAGAATTTAAGAAAATAATTTAGGGTTTTGATAATTGAAAAGCTATTTTGGGGTTTTAGGAAATATAAAAAAAATTAGGGTTTGGTTCTTAGAGTTTACTAGAGTTAGGGTTTAGAAATTCAGCTTATTGGATCAATTTTAATAACTAAACTATTTGCAAACTCAGGTTTATGGTTTCTGGAATTGAGGTTTGGGAATTAGGGTTTTTTAGGAAGCTAGGATTTTAGAGTTTTTTAAAATTAGATTTGTATTGAACGATTATATTATTTACTTTAATTAAGATCTTAGGTATTGTATGAATTAATTCATACTACTGCCTAAATTAAATTCGATGAATAATTAAATAACTTAGGCAGTGTGATGATGATTTAAAAGGTAAAGATGATTGATGATTGAATAAACTAAAGTTAGAGCAATTTACCTACGTTTGAAGGCTCCACCAAATTTGAAGAGATTGAACTAAGATGTTGCCTGGTTTAGATTTTATTTTGATTGAGCAAAGCAATCTGGAGATGATTGCTTCATTTGGTTACTGTCTCTTGCTTGCTAGGGTTTTCTTTTGGCCGAAAGAATTTTTGAGTTTCCGATCCAGTAAAACAATTTTCTCCCCCTCTAATCCTTGTGTTTAATGCTAGTATTTATAGGAAAATAAAGAGTCCTAATCCTATTTTAATAAGGAAATACCAATTATTTAGGAAAAGTTAGAAAACTGGGTAAAATAAGGTTTGGTCAAAAAATCGGCAGCGCGCAGGCTGTCGGGCCCGTGGGCTGCACTGGTAAAAATTGCGTTGGCAAAAATGAGCACGGCGGGCTAGTTGGCAAGCCAATTCGTGCTCATTTTCTCTGGATAGGTGACACGACCAGTGACATGCCCATGTCACTGAGCATGTCACAGCTTCTGTGTTGGAGTAGTATTGACACGACCAGTGACACGCCCATGTCACTGAGTGTGTCACAGCTACTGTGATGTTGGTGGATTGACACATCCAGTGACACGCCCATGTCACTGAGCATGTCATAGCTACTATGTTGAGGGAGGATTGACACGGCCAGTGACACGCCCATGTCACTGAGCGTGTCAAAGCTTCTGTGTTTTGTGTTTAGGGCATGGTCAGGGACACGCCCGTGTTATTGAATGTGTCATGTGTAGAGTTTGCCCTAGTTGGTTCTTAGCCTTATTATCTCATGTGTATCTTTAAGTGAGTATGTATTATCCCTTTTGGATTAGGTTTTGAAGAGATTGAGTTGCCCTAATCCAAGTGTTGGAGGATTCTTGGAAGAGGAAGTGTTTAGATTGGTGTGAGTTGCTCTTGAGGTAAGTACAAATCTATATGGTTGCATACATTTACATGACATTGGGACTTAACACATTTGGTTGTAAATGTGTTAAGTAATCTATTACATTGTTGATACATTTGATTAATGCTATGATTTGCATAATGTGAAAGATATGATGATCATTCAAAATGTATGTCCAATGCAATTGGTTATATATATACTCTAATGATGGGATGTGAAGCCATTGTTGTTGGCTATAATGATGCAAATGAAATAATTGGGGCATGGTTGCCTAGATGATTATGAAGAAATGAGAATGGAATTGATGATGAAATAATGAAAGAATTGTATCCCTAATGTGTTATTCACTTTTCAGAGTTTTGTTGTTGGTGGCATGCCTAATATTAATAATCCCTTGAAGCTGGGTTGGGCTTGATCCTTAAAGACAAGTTGGGTTGATGTTTAGCATGCTTAACTCTCCTTGAAGCTTGGTTGGGTCTAGTCCTTGAAGACTAGTTGGGATGTTACAAACCCTTGAAGCTGGGTTGGGTTTGGTCCTTGAAGCCAAGTTGGGTTGATGCCTAGCATGCTTCGCTCCCCTTGAAGCTTGGTTGGGCCTAATCCTTGAAGCCTAGTTAGGATGATAAATGTGATAATTGAAGCAAAACATTAACTCTGGAAGTTGAATAGCATATTAGTTTCTTTTGGGCCCATGCTTGTCTTTGTTTAAAAGTGAATCATGAATGGTGAAACAAATGAATAATAAGATTTAATATAAGGTTTTGAAATACGATATTCTTATGTACTGTTCATAATATTTGAATGTATGACATTGGCATTACATCAAAGCATATTGTTATTGTGGTTTGTACCACTAAGCCGTTGGCTTAGCTCGCAGGTGACAGGGTAGAACCAGAGAGTTCAGCTAGACCGAGTTGAGTCTAGATTTTGAAGTGTTGATTGTGGACTTAAAGATCAGAGATGAACTGCCAAACATGTATAAACTTTATGCTTTATAAATATTGATTTTGATGTATATATATGTAAATACCGCTATATTTTCCGCTGCTAAATAAATAAATGTTTTATCTATTATGTTTTATAATATAACTTAAATGTTTTAAGCTTTCTCATATCATATTGTTAAATGGAAAGATTGGTTTGTTTAATATAAACCCTTACACTCCTGTATTCGATATATGTATATTATAGATGAGGTTTTATATAGTGTGCGTATATGGGGTATAGAGGTGTTACAATTATTTTGGTATAAGAGTCTAGGTTTGAGATTCTCAACCTAGGTGAATTGTAAGAAAAAGAAATTTTTGATTTTTAAAATATGGTTTTTAAATAAGATACATGCTTTGGCACTGTCAGTTTCTGATCTTTGATGGGATTTTCTGCTGTGTTTGCAGATATAGGTAGTAATGGTGTCTCAGTCATGTCAGTCCATAGAAGGTAGTACTAAGAGTGTAGCTCCTGAATAGGGTAGAAATGGAGCTAGGGCTGAGAGAGCTAGAGAGACACCTGCTTCTGTGCCAGAGAGACTAGCTGCTGATGAGGTTCCACCAGTTTGCTAAGACATGTGGTAGAATTGTTGAGGCAAGCTCCAGTGCAGCCGCTGCCACCGCCACCACAGCCACAAGTGCCAGTAAGGCATTATGATATATTGAGGAAGTTTGGGGCTGAAGATTTCTTTGGTACTACAGATCCTGTAGTAGCTGAACAGTGGTTGGATAGAGTGGAGAGTGTATTTATCCAGTTGCAAGCTACTCCTGAAGAGAAATTTGATTATGCTAGATCCCTTTTGCAGAAAGATGCTTATGATTGGTGGAAGACGGTTCCACATGCCATGGATGATCCACCGACCTTATCTTATAGTGATTTTTCTATGGGAGTTTGAGCAGAAATATACTCCAAGGGAGTATAAGGATGTCAAGAAGATGGAGTTTTTGAGTCTGAGACAAGATAACGAGACAGTGATAGAGTATGAGATAGAGTTCATCCGGTTGAGTCATTATGCCGATGGGATTATTTCAGATGAGATAGACCGGTGCATGAGATTTGAGGAGGGGTTGAGGCCCTTTATTATGTGTATTGTTGCTGGTTCTCGGTACCAAGACTTTTCTCAATTGGTTACAGCAGCTAGAAGTGTAGAGAGAGCACGGGGTATTGCAGCAGTTGCTACTGAAGAGGAGATTAGAGTTAGGAGACCCCAGTTTGAGGCAGAGTCTTCATCTATAAAGAGAGGTAGAGGAAGTTTTATTCCAAGGATCAGTAGGAGCTAGAGGCAGTCTGGTAGGTTAGTTCAGTATCAGAGGCAGAGACCGAGACCTACAGTTTCTGTAGTGAGTGCTCCAACTCCAGTGGTTCAGAGATCCATTCCACCTACATGTGTTCATTGTGGTAGGACACATGGGGGTGCTTGCTGGAAGACGGGTGGATCAAGAGTATGTTTTAGATGTGGGTCACCAGCTCACTTCATCAAAGATTACCCTGAGCTACAAAAGGATAGACAGACCGATAGTGCAGCTTCTCGACCTAGTGTTAGCAGAGGAGGTCGAGGGGCAGAGGTTTCAATAGAGGTGGTCGACCTGGGATCAGTCAAAGAGGAGGCTCTACATCCGGGGACAGTAGGCCAGATGAGGCTGGGTCATCTCAGCGAGTGTATGTGATGCAGAGGCATCCGAATGCTTCAGAAGTTATTACGAGTACATTTTCTTTATTTGGCATTTCAATTCTTGCTTTGATTGATCCAGGATCTACTCATTCATACATAAGTGCATCTATTTTTCCTGTGACTGAATTGCATTCTGAGTCCCTAGGATTTGATGTCTTGGTGACAAATCCTTTAGGGTATAGTGTGGTTGTTAGCAAGGTGCACCAAAATAGTTCAATTGTGGTGCAAGTTGAGGAGTTTCTTGGTGATTTGATTGAAATGCCTTTTAAGGAGTATGATCTGATTTTAGGCATGGATTGGTTGTCTAAGCATGGATCTGTGGTAGATTGTCAGAAGAAGTGTGTTACCCTGAGAACCGGTGATGGTAGAAGTGTGATGGTATCTAGTGAGTAGAGACAACTTGCATCCTTGTTTATTTCAGCTGTTGTAGCTAGGAGGATGGTTCGGAAAGGGTGTGATGCTTATCTTGCTCATGTTGTAGATACCAGAGTAGTGGTTTCTCAACTTGATAGTATACCCACAGTTGCTGAATTCCCAGATGTGTTTCCCGAGGAGTTGCCAGGGATACCCCCTGAGAGAGAGGTTAAGTTTGGTATCGATTTATTGCCTGGTACCACTCCTATCTCTATTACTCCTTATCGAATGGCACCTACTGAGTTGAGAGAGTTGAAGGTGCAGTTGCAGGAGTTGTTGGATAAAGGTTTTGGTCACCCTAGTGTGTCTCCGTGGGGAGCGCCTGTTTTGTTTGTAAAGAAGAAGGATGGTACGTTGAGATTGTGTATTAATTATAGGCAGTTGAACAAGGTGACCATCAAGAATAAGTATCATTTGCCTAGGATAGATGATCTCTTTGATCAATTAAAGGAAGCAACAGTTTTCTCTAAGATTGCTTTGAGATCAGGGTACCATCAGTTGAGGGTCAGAGTTGAAGATGTTCCTAAGATAGCTTTCCGCACAAGGTATGGGCATTATGAGTTTTCGGTGATGCCTTTTGGATTGGCGAATGCACCAGCAGTTTTCACGGATTTGATGAATTGGGTGTTTCGACCCTATCTAGACCAGTTTGTAGTAGTTTTTATTGATGATATTTTGGTGTATTCGCGTAATAAGGAGGAGCATGACAAGCATCTGCGGATTGTATTGCAGACTTTGAGAGAAAAGCAATTGTATGCTAAGCTGTCGAAGTTTGAGTTTTGGCTTGATCAAGTGACTTTTCTGGGTCATGTGGTTTCAGCGGATGGTATTAGAGTTGATCCGAGTAAAGTTGAGGCCATTTTGAATTGGAGTCCACCGAAGTCAGTGACTGAAGTTAGAAGTTTTCTGGGTTTGGCATGCTATTATCGACGGTTTGTGAAAGGTTTTTCTTTGATAGCTACTCCACTCACCATATTACTTCGAAAGGGAGTTAGATTCGTGTGGACAGATCAGTGTCAGGCAAGCTTTAAGCAGTTGAAAGAGATGATGACTCAAGCTCCTGTTCTTACCTTACCTGTGGAAGATAAACCATATGTGATTTACATTGATGCTTCACATAATGGTTTAGGTTGTGTTTTGATGCAAGAGGGTAAAGTTATAGCTTATGCTTCTCGGCAGTTGAAGCCGCATGAGCTTAATTACCTGACGCATGATTTGGAGTTAGCAGCCATAATGTTTGCTTTGAAGATTTGGCGACACTACTTGTATGGAGAGAAGTGTTTTATCTATACAGATCATAAGAGTTTGAAATATTTGGGGGTTCAGAGAGAGTTAAATCTTCGGCAGAGACGGTGGTTGGAGTTGATCAAAGACTACAACTGTTTAATTGATTATCATCCTGGTAAGGCAAATGTTGTTGCTGATGCCTTGAGTCGGAAGTCTTTGGCAGGGTTGACTGCTTATTCGCTCTCATTACTTGTTGAGTTGAGAGCGTTGCATGCTAGTTTTGAATCATGTGATGATGGTGCTTTGTTAGCTCATTTGCAATTAAGACCGGTGTTTTTGGATCAGATTAAAGAGGCTCAGTTGGCAGATGAGAAAATTCAAAAAGTTGTGTAAGATTGTCAAAAGGGGGAGAGCCGAGATTTTCTTGTGAGAGATGATGGCAGCCTTTGGTACAAAGATAGATTGTGTGTTCCTGATGATGCAAGATTGAGAAAGACTATTTTGGAAGAAGCACATCAGTCGACTTTTGCTATGCACCCTGGGAGTACTAAGATGTATCATGATTTGAAGCAGCATTATTGGTGGTCAGGTATGAAGAGGGATATAGCGGAGTTTGTATCCAAATGCCTCAAATGTCAGAGAGTGAAGGCTGAGCATCAAGTTCCAACAGGGTTGCTCCAACCTTTATCATTGCCTAAATGGAAATGGGAACGTGTGATAATGGGTTTTATGACTGGTTTGCCGTTGACTCAGAGGAAGCATGATGCCATTTAGGTGATTGTTGATCGGCTGATGAAGACAGCTCATTTTCTTCCAGTTAAGATGGACTATTCTCTGGAGAAGTTGGTTGAGTTGTATATCAGCGAGATAGTGAAGTTGTATGGAGTCCTAATTTCATTAGTGTCTGATCGAGATCCCCGGTTTACTTTGAGGTTTTGGAAGAATTTACATGGTGCTTTGGGTTATCGATTGCACTTTAGCACTGCTTTTCATCTGCAGACAGATGGGCAGTCAGAGAGAGTGATATAGATTTTGGAGGATATGTTGAGAAGTTGTGTCATTGAATTCTCTGGAAGTTGGGATAGATTTTTTCCATTGATGGAATTTGCTTACAACAACAGTATCAATCAAGTATTGGAATGGCACCATATGAGGCATTGTATGGTAGAAGATGCAGAACACCTCTATGTTGGAATGAAGTTGGAGAAGGTAAGCTGGTTGGTCCTGATTTAATTAAAGAAATGGAAGAGAAAGTGAAGATAATTCAGGATCGGTTGAAAGCAACTTCAGATCGACAGAAATCTTATTCAGATTTGAAGAGGAGAGACATAGAATTTGATGTTGGAGATAAAGTATTCTTAAAAGTGTCTCCTTGGAAGAGAATTTTGAGATTTGGCCAAAAAGGGAAGTTGAGTCCTCATTTTATTAGACCTTATTAGGTATCGGAGAGAGTTGGACCAGTTGCTTATCAACTTGCTTTGCCGCCTAAGTTGGATAGAATTCACAATGTCTTCCATGTCTCTATGCTGCGGAGGTACAGATCAGACCCAACTCATATCTTGTCCGTTGAATCTATTAAGGTGAGTCCAGATCTGACTTTTGAAGAAGAACCTATGGCGATTTTGGCACATGAAGTGAAAGAGTTGAGAAATAAAAAACTGCCACTTGTGAAGGTTCTTTGGAAGAATCATGCTAGAGAAGAGGTAACTTGGGAGAGTGAACAAGCGATGCGAGATCAGTATCCTCAATTGTTTCAGACTTGAGATCAGGTAATTTCGAGGACGAAATTTATTTTTAGAGGGGGAGAATTGTAATATCCCAAACTATACCCTAAAATTTTTGGAATACTTATTGTTGAAATTGGATTAAATGATATAAGGTATAAATGTATAAGTGGGAAGATAACAGATGAGAAGAGAAGTGTGTATATGTTGTATATATAGAGATATATACAACATATACAAGTCAATTAATGAATTGGTCAAAAGAAATATTTAAATTTTATTTGAATTAATTGAAATGGAAATTAATAAGTGGAAGATGATATTTATGAATATTATATTATTATAATTGCTTGGTTGAGAATTAAAGAAAGCTTTAGTGGTTAAGAGAAGAGTTGAGTGGGCTGACTTTCTCCTTCTTCTTCTTCTTTCTTTTTTGGTCGGCTATCTCCATAGCAAGAGAGAAAGAGAGATTTTTGCTCTTTCAAACTCAAGATTGAAGGGTGTTTCAAGTGATCAAGTTGGAAATCGAAGGGTTTTCATCACTTTTGGTAAGTTTTCCACTTGATTCCTTGGTTTTCTTTTAAGTTGTGTTTTGAGTTTGGTGTTTGGTTGTTGATGGTATGTGTATATTTGATTTTGGTGTATTTGAGAGTGTTTGATCTTATTGGTGTTGATTTTGGGATTGGTTTGAAGGAAAGGTTAAGTTTGGTGTTGGAAGAGCAAGTGTTGTGTTTTGTGTATGTGATTTGTGTTTGATGTATGTATTGAGTTGTTTTGGTGTTTTTTCAAGTTTATTATGGTTTATTGATGTGCTTGGTTAAGTTTGTTTCGAGAGGAAGATGGTAAAAGTAAGAGGTTTGTTGGATGTGGAGTTGTTGTTGCCGGAATCAGGATTTTTAGCCTGACATGCCCATGAACATGGCCAAGTCTTTGGGCGTGTCAATGGTTCTATTTTCTGGATGGGTGACACGACCAGTGACACGCCCATGTCACTGAGCATGTCACAGTTTCTGTGTTGGAGTAGTATTGACACGACCAGTGACACGCCCATGTCACTGAGCGTGTCACAGCTACTGTGATGTTGGTGGATTGACACATCCAGTGACACGCCCATGTCACTGAGCGTGTCATAGCTACTGTGTTGAGGGAAGATTGACATGGCCAGTGACACGCCCATATCACTGAGCGTGTCAAAAGCTTCTGTGTTGTGGGTTTATGGCACGGTTAGGGACACGCCCATGTTGTTGAATGTGTCATGTGTAGAGTTTGCCCTAGTTGGTTCTTAGCCTTATTATCTCATGTGTATCTTTAAGTGAGTGTGTATTATCCCTTTTGGATTAGGTTTTGAAGAGATTGAGTTGCCCTAATCCAAGTGTTGGAGGATTCTTAGAAGAGGAAGTGTTTAGATTGGTGTGAGTTGATCTTGAGGTAAGTACAAATCTATATGGTTGCATACATTTACATGACATTGGGACTTAACACATTTGGTTGTAAATGTGTTAAGTAATCTATTACATTGTTGATACATTTGATTAATGCTATAATTTGCATAATGTGAAAGATATGATGATCATTCAAAATGTATGTCCAATGCAATTGGTTATATATATACTCTAATGATGAGATGTGAAGCCATTGTTGTTGGCTATAATGATGAAAATGAAATAATTGGGGCATGGTTGCCTAGATGACTATGAATAAATGAGAATGGAATTGATAATGAAATAATGAAAGAATTGTGTGCCTAATGTGTTATTCACTTTTTAGAATTTTGTTGTTGGTGGCATGCCTAATAGTAACAATACCTTGAAGCTGGGTTGGGCTTGATCCTTGAAGCCAAGTTGGGTTGAAGTTTAGCATGCTTAACTCCCCTTAAAGCTTGGTTGGGTCTAGTCCTTGAAGCCTAGTTGGGATGTTACAAACCCTTGAAGATGGTTGGGTTTGGTCCTTGAAGCCAAGTTGGGTTGATGCCTAGCATGCTTCGCTCCCCTTGAAGCTTGGTTGGGCCTAATCCTGGAAGCCTAGTTGGGATGATAAATGTGATAATTGAACCAAAACATTAACTCTGGAAGTTGAATGGCATATTAGTTTCTTTTAGGCCCATGCTTGTCTTTGTTTAAAAGTGAATCATGAATGGTGAAACAAATGAATAATAAGATTTAATATAAGGTTTTGAAATACGATATTCTTATGTATTGTTCATAATATTTGAATGTATGACATTGGCATTACATTAAAGCATATTGTTATTGTGGTTTGTACCACTAAGTCGTTGGCTTAGCGCGATTGTGGTTCATCGCGCAGGTGACAGGGTAGAACCGGAGAGTTCAGCTAGACCGAGTTGAGTCTAGATTTTGAAGTGTTGATTGTGGACTTAAAGATCAGAGACGAACTGCCAAACATGTATAAACTTTATGCTTTGTAAATATTGATTTTGATGTGTATATATATGTAAATACCACTATATTTTCCGCTGCTAAATAAATAAATGTTTTATCTATTATGTTTTATAATATAACTTAAATGTTTTAACCTTTCTCATATCATATTGTTACATGAAAAGATTGGTTTGTTTAATATAAACCCTAACACTCCTGTATTCGATATACATATATTACAGATGAGGTTGTATGTAGTGTGAGTATATGGGGTTTAGGGGTGTTACAAAATGTGTTAAGTTACCTATTATATTGTTAATGTATGAGAATAGTGCTATGATTTGTATTATGTAAACTATGTGAAATATATGTGGAGGATTCAAAATGTATGATTAATGTAATTTGTTGTGTATACCCTAATGATGATATGTGAAGCCATATGTGATTGCTATAATGATATAAATGAAATATTTGGGGCATTGTGCCTAGATGATCATGAGAAAATGAGAATGGATTTGATAATGAAATTATGAAAGAATTGTGTGTGTAGTATGTTATTCAATTTTCAGAGTTTTATTGTTGGTGGCATGCCTAAAAGTAACAATCTCTTGAAGCTGGGTTGGGCTTGGTCCTTGAAGCCAGGTTGGGTTGATGCTGAGCTCCCCTTGAAGCTTGGTAGTCCTTGAAGCCTAGTTGGGATGTTACATATGAGGTAATCCTCATTGTGATAATGATTCGCCTATGGGCTTGATAAATGTGATTATTGGACCAAATCAGTAACTCTGGAATTTGAATGACATATTAGATTCTTTTGGGCACATGCTTGTCTTTGTTTTAATGTGAATTATGAATAATGGAATAATTGAACAATGTAATGAGATTTAATGTTATGAAATATGATATCCTTGTATATTGTTTATAATTCTTGAAAGTTTGACATTGGCATTACATTTAAATCATATTGGTATCTAGGGTTATACCACTAAGCTTTGGCTTAGCACGATTGTGATTTATCGAGCAGGTGGCAGGGTAGATCCAGTTGAGCCGGAGAGTTCTGCTAGACCCAGTCGAGTCTAGGCTTGTGATCCCTTGTGAAGTGTTGATTTTTGGACTTCAAGATTAGAGACGAATTGCCAACATGTATAAACTCTATAATTTTTGTAAATATTGATTTTGATGTGTACATATGTATATTCCGCTGCTTATTAAACAAATATTTTGGACAAACTTTTTAGGGGTAATGAAGATATATGTATATGCATTTTAACAAGGGATATTTCATCTATTACTTTCTATAATATAAGTTAAATGTTTTAAATTTACTCAGATTAATTGATAATGTTTTGATGTTTAAGTCAAAAGATTTAATTGTTGAAAATGGATTGTGACATCCTTATATCCTCAACACGTATATTACATATTGTAAGTATATGTGGTGTATGTATATTGGGTATAAGGGTGTTACATACAGTTTGCCCCCTGCTTTAACGATCTGAGACTACGGCAAAAGAGAGTGAAAAGCAATAAGATCTTTGACTGTTTTTTGATGAGGATGGGTACATGGATTTGATTTGGGTACTTGGACCCGAGACTAAACTTGATTTAGGTACTTAGACCCGAGATTGGGTACTTGGACCTGAGACTGAATTTGATTTGGGTACTTGAACCCGAGATTGAATTTGATTTGGGTAATTAGACCCGAGATTGATTTGATTTGGGTACTTGGACCAGAGATTGGGTACTTGGACCCGAGACTAAATTGAATTTGGATGCTTGGACCTAAGACTGAGTTTGACTAACCTTTTATCAGTTGAGAAGTCTTACTGCTCTGACTGTTCTATTCTTTAACGCATTGTGATTCTTCACCCTCAAAATGGATCATCATCATTGGACCTTGGATCTTCATCCTTAGCATCAGATCTTCACCTTTGAAAATGGATCTTCATCCTTAGAGATCGGGTCTTCACCCTTGTAAATGGATCTTCATCCTCGGGGATCGAGTATTCACCCTTGAAAATGGATCTTCATCCTTTGAGATCGGTTGATAATGGATCTTGATCCTTGGAGATCGGGTATTCACCCTTGAAAATGGATCTTCGTCCTTTGGACGTCGGGCCTTTACCCTTGAAATTGGATCTTCATCCTTTAAACTTGATCTTCATCCTTGGCATCGGGTCTTCACCCTTGAAAATGGATCTTCATCCTTTGAACTTTGGGTCTTCACCCTTTGAAATTGGATCTTCATCCTTGGAATCAGGTCTTCACCTTTGAAAATGGATCTTCATCCTTGGAAATCGGGTCTTTACCCTTGAAAGTGGATCTTCATCCTTTAAACTAGATCTTCATCTTTGGAAATCAGGTCTTCACCCTTGAAAGTGGATCTTCATCCCTTTAGGTGGATCTTCATCCTTTGAAATCAGGTCTTCACCCTTTGAAATTGGATCTTTATCCTTGGAATCAGGTCTTCACCTTTGAAAGTGGATCTTCATCCTTTAATCTGGATCTTCATCCTTGGAATTGGGTCTTCACCCTTTAAAGTGGATCTTCATCCTTTAAGCTGGATCTTTATCCATTAGAGATTAGGTCTTATATTGGCTTTAGCTCTTCTAGCTGGACTGATCTTTTGTCATTTGATAGTTCTAATGTTCCATTCTTTTGTTTTTCCTTTTTGCAAAACTTCAGCTAATTGTAGTTGGCACTCATATCTTCTCCTGCCCCTTGCGTGGTGAAATATTTGCAAATGAGTTTGAAAATGTTTTGTATATAAACTAAAAAATTGAAAAGGAGAAACTTTGCCTCCTGTGTAGGCTCAAACCAACGATTTGTTTTTATACAAGCTTTGATTGAAGGTTTTGTTGTCTAGTTCTTTGCACAAGCACACACTTCTTCTCTTTGCAAAATTACTGGAGCCTTCTCAAGCAATGGACTTTCCATGGCCCCCTGATTTGATATCTTCTTTTGATTCTTTACTTCACAAGGTGTTTGCTATTCACTTTGACAATACAAGACAAGAAAGTGTGATGTGATATGCTGATGTATACATGATATGCATGAATAATACTTACAATGGTTCCATTGACCCACAGACCGAGGTGATAAGCAGAAGTGTTCTCATTGACTCCATTGAGATGCCCATTTAGGTCTTGCACTGGAATGACAAGATGCTTCACATTTATGGCTTTTATCTTCAAGATGTTGAAAATATGAGTGGGGGAGACCCCAAGCTGCAGAGATACATCCATTTCAAATTATGATTCAGTATGTTAATTGGTAGCTTCTTCTTAACCTTGCCAGTAATCATTTTCTTTGCCCAATGTGTCCTTCGAGGTTCGACTATTCAAGAAACTTCTCATAACTTGAAGGCTTTATATGACAAAAACATTTTTTATATTTTGAATTTTGATTTTGAAATCAAATGTTGGCTTTGCCAAATCAATGTCAATGTACCTCAGGACTTGATTTTTCCAAATTAACATATCTACAACATGACAACCCTAGTTACCATAATAAACTCGAAAATTATTTCTATTTAAGCAAGAATTGTTGCACTTCAGATAGGCACATACACATTACTTGGCCAAAGGTCTCATTGAGTTTAAATATTGTCTATCTCATTTGCATGCTTATTCAAACTATCTCCACTAATAGACTCTACCTCCTCTGAGCGGGGATTTTTACCTCCACTCTCGGTGGAATGGTTCTTGCGACTTCGGCACTGTTTAGGCTCGGGGCCTTAGAGAACACGGACCTAAGTCCGGAGAAAATGGAGTCACTACTCGAACGGGCCAGGAAAAAGAAAGGGGTGGATGACTTGATTCCTAAGGAATCCCCAACCCCCTAATGGGTTCGGAAAGTTGGGTACATGTGGGGAAGGTGAGAAATGGCCCAGCACCCCCACAACACTCGGTTCATTGGAACCGGCCTCCTTTACAGGTCTTAACATTATAAAATTCTTAAATATAACAATATTATCCATATTACATGCAACAATTGAAATAAAGCATCGTTATATTAAAATCAAAGTAATGTCCATGCAAAGAAAATAAATGGACACCCATCCGAGGATGGAAACATGTCCTTACATCGTTCATGTCTAAACTAAATAGGACACCCACCAAAAGGTAGAAACATGTCCTTTACATTGGTTCGAAATATAAAAGCAATTTAAATTACATGATATTTAACTAATGAGGTACCCACAAAGTGAAAACATACCTCTTACACTTTTAATACTAAAACAAGCAAATAATAACAATAAAGAAAGCATCCATCCATGATAAATTAAATAAATCAAGCATTGAAATTAAATAAATCAACCACCAAAGCATATAATAGACTACATAATCAAATATAAAAATATGCAAGTAAAGATATAAATTGAGGTTTACTGTTTCTATTTAAAGTTCTTTAATTAATATCTAGGGTTTTGGGAATCTTAAGATATTATTACTATTATTTATTTAGGCTATTGTAAGTTACAAAAATTGGAATGGATTAGGGTCTCATGAATCAAATTAGTGTTTAGGGGTAATATTATGAATTTAGGGTTTTAGAATAATTAGTTTGGGGGTTTACTGTTTTTCGTTTTGGAGTTGAAGAAAATAGTTTAGAGTTTTATAAAGTAATTATGATTTTAGAAACTGTAAAGTAGGTTAGGGTTTGGATTTGTATTTTGAATAAAGCTACTGTATTTTGAATAATTATAATAAAGGAAGTTAAACATAAAAATTTATAATACATAAATAAATATTGACCCGAGCCCACACGGCGGTCCCGCTAGCCAGTTAGCAGGCGGGGGTCAAAGGGGCAGCGTCCCTTGCGAGGTTGGAGCTCGAACCCCGAAGATTTTGAAAACTGGGTTTTAGGATTTTAGGTTTTGGTGTTGAAAATTAAGATTTTAGGGTTTAAGATTTAGAAAATAGGGTTTCGAAATTGGAAGAAACTAGTGTTATTTTTAAAAAGAATAATGCTTACTATGTGATTTTGGAAAGAAGGATTAATTAGGGTTAAAGCTTTTGATGCTTAAAAAATAAGGCTAATGACTTTTTGGAATAGAGATTAGGGTTTTGGGAATTAATAAAATGATTTAGGGTTTTTGAAGTTTTTGGAAACAAAAGGATGATTTAAGGTTTTTGGAAACAAAAGAAATGAATTAGGGTTTTTAAGGTATTTGGAAAAAACGTTTTAGGGTTTTAAGGTTTAGAAGAAATAGAAGAAATAATTTGTTAATTTTCAGTGATTGAAGCTACTGTAAAAAATGAAAATAGAGATTCAAACCTCCGTTCGTTGATTCCACCAAAAGTTGCTTTTTGGATGAACAAAGACAAAGGCAAGGTTGCTGCCTTTGATGAATTGTTGATGGCTTTGCTTGTTGCTAATCTTCTTTGGCTAGGGTTTTCTGTAAACCAAGTTTTGATCACCTAATCAAAGACCCACTATCCGATCCAAGTCCAAAGTTCTCTTCCTTAAAGTTTAGTCTCCATTTTCTGGTCCTTTAAAGTGTTATTTATAGGAGAATTTATAAGATTAATCCTAATTGTTTAAGAAAACTAAAATTCATTAGGAAAAGAAACCAAAAGCAAATAGAATTTGGTTTCGGAAAAAATTGCGTTGGAAAATTTTGCTGGCGAAAAAATTGCTACGGGCCACGAGGAAATTTGCAAGAAACTGCTTGAAAAATTGCGCGGCCAGCCAATTTCGCAGCAGGAAAGGCTTTAGCCATTTCGCCTGCAGGTTCTTGCGGGTGAAATTGGCCTTGGCCAATAAATCAATCGCCGATTTTTATTTTTATTTTATTTTTATTTTTATTACATTTTATTATTTTATTTTTAAAAAATTATAAAAAATAAATACTAAAATAAATATTATTAAAAAAATTATTTTGGACTATATAAAATATATTGGACTGGACAAAAAATTAAGCGTTTACAGTTTGCCCCCTGCTTGAACGATCTGAGACTTTAGTAAAAGAGAGTGAAAAGCAATAAGACTTTATTTTGATGAGATGGTTACTTGAATTTGCTTTGGGTACTTGGACCCGAGACTGAACTTGATTTGGGTACTTGGACCCGAGACTGGATTGAATTTGGGTACTTGGACCCGAGATTTTGGATCCAAGAATGAATTTGATTTGGGTACTTGGACTCGAGATTGGGCACTTGGACCCGAGATTGATTTGATTTGGGTATTTGGACCCGAGATTGATTTGATTTGGGTACTTGGACTCGAGATTTGGCACTTGGACCCGAGATTGATTTGATTTGGGTATTTGGACCCGAGCTTGGGTGCTTGGACCTGAGATTGATTTGATTTGGGTACTTGGACCCGAGATTGATTTGATTTGGGTACTTGGACCCGAGATTGATTTGATTTGGGTATTTGAACCCGAGACTAAATTGAATTTGGGTGCTTGGACCAGAGGTTGGGTACTTGGACCCGAGATTGATTTGATTTGGGTACTTGGACCCAAGATTGATTTGATTTGGGTACTTGGACCTGAGATTGGGTACTTGGGCCCGAGATTGGGTACTTAGACCCGAGATTGATTTGATTTGGGTATTTAGACCCCAGACTGAATTGAATTTGGGTGCTTGGACCCGAGGTTGGGTACTTAGACCCGAGATTGATTTGATTTGGGTGATTAGACCCTAGATTGAAATGAATTTGGGTGCTTGGACCCGAGGTTGGGTGCTTGGACCTGAGATTAATTTTGATTTGGTTCCTTAGACCCGAGATTGGGTACTTGGACTCGAGATTAAATTTGATTTGGGTACTTGGACCCAAGATTGAATTGAATTTGGGTGCTTAGACCCAAGACTAAGTTTGACTGACCTTTTATCAGTTGAGAAGTCTGACTGCTCCGGCTGTTCTATCCTTTAGCGCATTGTGGTTCTTCACCCTCAAAATAGATTTTCATCCTTGGACCTTGGATCTACATCCTTAGCATCGAATCTTCACCTTTGAACATGGATCTTCATCCTTGGAGATCGGGTCTTCACCCTTGTAAAATGGATCTTCATTCTTGGAGATCGGGTCTTCACCCTTGTAAATGGATCTTCATCCTTGTAGATCATGTCTTCACCCTTGAAAATGGATCTTCATCCTTTGAGATCGGGTTTTCACCCTTGAAAATGGATCTTCATCCTTTGAGATCAGGTCTTTACCCTTGAAAATGGATCTTCATCCTTGGAATCAGGTCTTCACCTTTGAAAATGGATATTTATCCTTGGAAATCGGGTCTTTACCCTTGAAAGTGGATCTTCATCCTTGGAATCAGGTCTTCTCCCTTTGAAATTGGATCTTCATCCTTAAACATCGAGTCTTCACCCTTTGAAATTGGATCTTCATCCTTGGAATTCGGGTCTTTACCCTTGAAGCATGGATCTTTATCCATTGAAAATCGGGTCTTCACCCTTAAAACATGGATCGTTATCCATTAGAGGCTGGGTCTTTACCCTTGAAACATGGATCTTTATCCATTGAAAATCGGGTCTTCACCCTTAAAACATGTATCGTTATCCATTAGAGGCTGGGTCTTTACCCTTGAAACATGGATCTTTATCCACTGGAGGTCGGGTCTTTACCCTTGAAACATGGATCTTTATCCATTGGAGGTCGGATCTTTACCCTGGCTCTTTTAGCTGAACTGATATTTTATCTTTTGCATCTTCATTCTTTTGAGAATTCTAATTTTCTTTTTAATTAATTCTTTTTTTTTTGTTCTTCCTTTGCACTTTTGCAAAAAGAAAAAAAAAAGAAAAATTCAACCCTTTTTAGCTAGCCTTCATATCCTCTCCTTGCCCCCTACATGGTAAAATATTAGAAGTGAGACAAAATGTTTTGTTCATGCATAAACTTAAAAATTGAAAAGGAGAAACTTTGCCCCCTGTGTAGGCTCAAACCCATGATTTTTCTATGCGGGCTCTGATTGATGTTCTTGTTGTCTAGTTCTTTGTAAAAGCACGCATTTCTTCTCTTTGCAAAATTACTGGAACTTTCTCAAGCAATGGGCTTTCCATGCCCCCCTGATTTGATATCTTCTTTTGATTGTTTACTTCACAGGGTGTTTGCTGTTCACTTTGATAAAGAATAGACAAGAAAGTGCAATGTGATATGCTCATATATGCATGATATGCATGAATAATACTTACAATGGTTCCATCGACCCACAAACCGAGGTGATCAGTAGAAGTGTTCTCATTGACTCCTTTGAGATGCCCATTCAGGTCTTGCACTGGAATGACAGGATGTTTCACATTTATGGCTTTTATCTTCAAGATGTTGAAAATATGAGTGGTGGAGACCCCAAGCTGTAGAGTCAGGGATACATCCATTTCAAACTATGTTTTAGCATGTCAGTCGGTAGCTTCTTCATGACCTTGCCAATAATTATTTCCTTTGCCCAATGTGTCCTTTGAGGTTTGATAGTTCAACATACTCCCTTTAACTTGAAGGCTTTGTAAAATTTCCTTTTTTATTTTTTTTAATTTTGATTTTGAAATCAAATGTTGGCTTTGCCAAATCAATGTCAATGTACCTCAAGACTCGATTTTCAAATTAATATATCTATAACATGACAATCCTAGTTACCGTACTAAAATCGGGAATCATTTCTATTTAAGCAAGAATTGTTGCACTTGAGATAGGCACATACACATTACTTGGCTAAAGGTCTCATTTAAGTTTGTCTATCTCATATGCATGCTTATTCAAACTATCTCCACTAATAGACTCTACCTACCAAGAGAGATCAACAGGTCTTTAATAGTCTTGAAATGGGGTCTATAAGGGACACGAGTTTAAATGAAGGCCATTTTATGATAGGAGCCGATGTGACACAATGGACAAACCCTCACACTACAAATTTCTTGTTGGAACTTTAGACAGTTGGGAGCAATCTTTCTAGACTCTAAATTCCTTCTATCTTCTTGGCATTAATCTGGATCTTGATTAGGACAGTTTTTGCCCTTGCAAAAAGTTTGGTACCCAAATTCGCTTCTTTTCTTCTTCTCCCTTTTCTTTCCTTTTATTTTTCTTACTCTTCCCTTTCTTTGAGCATTTTATCATTTTGTCCTTCTTCCTTGTAGGACTGTCAAGTACAAAACTTTTACGAACTGGATGGTCTTCCTGCTTTTTTTCTCCAATTTCGATTAAATCTTTGGTTGGGTTGGACCAATTCAAGTCAAAATGTCCTTGTGAACCAAATGGAAGAATTTTGCTGCTTTAGGTAAAAGAGAACTCAGTTGGCTTTCTGAACCGCCTTTTTAGGTTTTATCTTTCTTTTTTTTTTCTTTGTCTTTTCTTTGTCTTTTCTTCTTTTTTTCCTTTTCGTTTTTGTCTTCTTTTTTTTTCCTTGCTCTCATTTCTCTTGTTTTCTTTTCTTCTCTTTTTTTTTGTTCTAGCTCTAAAAGAGTTGCCTTGTTTGTACCAACTTGAGATTCCAATAATGGATGAGTTGAGTGACATAAATCTTCTTCAACAAGGATAAATCATTTGTTACTCTGATGTTGTCTTGATATATTAGAGATATTAGGAAAACTTCAACTACCATTATGGTCTTGAGAACTTCAACTATCCTTACAGTTTTGGCTATGCATTCCATTCTTTGATCTTCTTGCCTCTTCTTCTTAGTGATCATAAGACTTGTCAAAAGTATCACAATAGCTCAGGGTAGGTTGTTGGGGTTATATGCCAATGAAAAGAAAGCTAAAATTTTATGAAGGCTCAAAGGGACAACTAGGGATTGATATTTAACAAGGTGGATGCTAGTTGTTGGCTAACCAAACAATGCCTAGATCATTTCTCCCTTAAATAAGCAGAGTTTAATTTCGCTTCAAAAATTTGTCAAAGCATGTTCTAAGACTGACTAGGACCTAAACAAAGGTAATTATGCAGGAGCTCTCTCTAAGTAAGCATACACAACTCAATGCTATAGAGCAATTCCCTCACCTAGTAAAGTCATTCGAGTCATGATGCATTAATTCATGAATTATCAAGCTAGATTCCTCATTGGTTGAGCACCAAAATGAACAAAGACCAACAAAAATTTTGATGAAAGTAATTTATTCAAACAAATTTAAATTTGAAAAACAAGATTGTTCCAATTAAATATTAAAGAAAGTAAAATTGAAAAGCAACATTCAAGCTAAGGAAAGTTTGTAGAGTTTAAGCTTCCTTTCCTTTCACATCTTCAATATTTCCATCTTGAAAGGATGATAAAACAAAATCTTCTTCTAATCCTTTTCCTACCATGAAGGTTGCTATTGGTGGCACCCTGTTGAACCTTGGAAATGGATTACCTTTGGTATTGGGCTTGTCCGGCTCAGGCAACTTGCCATTATCAATTAAATTCTAGATCACATGCCTCAACTTCATGCAATTGTCCATTTTGTGTCCAGGCCTTTGATGGAAATTAAATTCTAGATCACATGCCTCAACTTCATGCAATTGTCCGTTTCGTGTCCAGGCCTTTGATGGAATTGGCAAAATGCATTAGTATCAAAGTTAGGTGGAAGAGGATTAGGCAAAGGTCGAGGGACTAATGGCTGTAATAGTCCCTTCTTTTGTAGCTTGTTGAAGACTCAAGACAAAGGCTTCCCCAGATCTAAAAATTGCCTTCTATTTGTTTGACCAGTTGTATTAACATCAACTTCTTTTTGCGTGTTTTGATTTCCAAACTTGTAGTTCCCTTTCTCATTTCTTCTTGCCGAAAAGTGATTTTTCTCCCTTTCCCACTCTTCAATTTGTAGACCAGCTTGGAGAAGATCTTTGAAATCCCTTATAAGGGTGTGAGACATCCTTTCATGGAGATTGGGTAGAATGCCTCTCATGATCATCCTTATTTGATTAGATTCATCGGGCCTTTTCTTAAGCAAAGCAGACTTATTTCTCCATCTTTTCACAGACCACAAAATTCACATTTGGCCTTTATCTAATGGACTCGACTTCCATTAAGGTAACTTCCAACTCGACATTATACCCATATTGCTGAATGAAAGCCTTGTATAACATGTCCCAATCTTTTTGAGTACTTTCCTCCAAGGTGTTGAACTAATTTTGGACAATAGGATCCAATGAGAGCATAAAGTACCTTAGAGTTTGAGCCTTAGTAGCTCGGGCAGACTGCATGACAGTGATGTGCTACTTCACATGGAGATGAGGATTTCAAATACCATTATATCTAGCAAAGGATGGCATCTTGAATTTGTACGAAACTTCTTCGTCTAGCTCAAATAATTTGTCAACTTTGGACATTTCTTTGGTTTTCAACTTCTTCTCAAATTTCTTTTCTAAATTAGCAATCATCTTCTCAACATCAGACGTCTCGGTATTTTCAACAGTTGCCTTCTCAACAACCTTAAACTCCTTTTTGTCTTGAGGATCTTGGTAGTATTGAGCCCAATCATCATCAATGATCACCTTATCATCATCAAAAGCTACTTCACTAGCTTTAGCCTTCCCTTTGTCCTTTGGCTTCTTTGAGCTAGCAGAAGCTTCGGCATGATTTTCTAAAATTGCAGTCAATTGCTTCTTCATGGTCTCAGCTAGGGCCTCTTTTATTTCTTCCATCTTGGCATTGAGGGCATCATCCACTATTCTTTGAATTTGTTCAGGCTCCATTGCTTTTGGTGAAAAAGAGATTGAGTCGTTGTTAGATTCTTCATCTTCGGCGTAGGTCGGATTGTTGTAAGCTTTTGAACTATCATAATCCAGGGCTATGAGCCAGAGAGGATCAATGATATGAGATGCAAATGTATGCATGTATGCATGTATGCATAAACAATCAACAAACAAGGACAAGTATGATATCC
Source organism: Garcia nutans (assembly GCA_947685225.1). Lineage (NCBI taxonomy): Eukaryota > Viridiplantae > Streptophyta > Magnoliopsida > Malpighiales > Euphorbiaceae > Garcia > Garcia nutans. The sequence goes on from CANTUV010000008.1 coordinate 45,368,260, forward strand.
ACACATGAATGACGAGTCTCTTTTCACAGGTAATATGGTTAACAAAATACCAACATGGGGTATCTTGTTTTCAAAAAGTTCCCCCGGATGTTTCAATCAATAATTATATTTTCAAAAATGGAAATCGGTTCATGATAATTCCCATTAATTAGGCTTTAATCCATCCAACCAACTAAAGAAGCTTTTTATGCTATATTGGATTAAAACTAAATTAAGAGGTTTATTATAAATAGATTTCTCACTTGAAAAAGTAACTAATGATTCATGCCAAAAACAAGCCCATGATTAATTATTCTTAGTATAAAATAGGCTCACAATTGATTTTTGGTATTTCATAATTCACCTAAAAAATTTGCAAGCTCTTTGTGAGAAAAGGTTGGATGAAAATAATTTTATTTTTAAGCCCATTGTAAAAAGATTTTACAACAAATGGATTTTGGGCTTAGTATTTTGGGTCATGAGAAAAAGAATTTTTGATTTGTTTTTAGAAAAGTCTTATGTCCAAAGACCATCTTGAAAAGTTTTGAAAACAGCTTTAGTCTTTTGGACTTTAAAGAAAAAATTTATTTTGAGCTTACAATGTACTTAGGTCATATTAGAAAAAGAACAAACCAAATAAGCCATGGTTTAAGCCAAGATAAATTAACCATAGTCAAACAACATGCATTTTGGGTAAAACCTAAGGAAAGTAACTAGACCAATTACATGAGATTTAGTCTTTAGGTTAAAAGGCTTTGGTTCCCATCGCAAGTATATACCCCAAAGGTACAAGGCTATGAGTGGTTATGCTATGCTCGATCTCCATACCTTGAGTGAAAGTATGGTATCCCTCACATAACACAACATGGGTAACACGGGCGTCCTAACTCACAAACACGATGCAATCTAATATGATGCTATCATTATAAGAAAGAATAGAATAATATAAAGACCAACATAATCAACTTCTCTTATCCCCAGTGGAGTCGCCACTGTGAGCGGGGATTTTTGCCCCCACTCCCTGTTGAATGGTTCTTGCGACTTCGGCACTATTTAGGCTCGGGGCTTAGAGAACACGAACCTAAGTCCAGAGAAAATGGAGTAACCACCCGGACGAGCCGAGAAAAAGAAAGGGGTGGATGACTCGATTCCTAAGAAATCCCCAACCCCCTAATGGGTTCAGAAAGTTGGGTAAGTGTGGGGAAGGTGAGAAATGGCCCAGCACACCACAATGCCCGGTTCATTGGAGCCGACCTCCTTTATAGGTCTTAACATTATAAAATTCTTAAATATAACAAAATTATCCATATTACTTGGCAACAATTGAAATAAAGCATCGTTATATTAAAATCAAAGCAATGTCCAAGCAAAGTAAATAAATGGACACCCATCCGAGGATGGAAACATGTCCTTACATCGTTCATGTCTAAACTAAATAGGACACCCACCAAAAGGTAGAAACATGTCCTTTACATTGGCCCAAAATATAAAAACAATTAAATTACATGATATTTGACTAATGAGGTACCCACAAAGTGGAAACATACCTCTTACACTTTTAATACTAAAACAAGCAAATAATAACTATAAAGAAAGCATCCATCCATGATAAATTAAATAAATCAAGCATTGAAATTAAATAAATCAACCACCAAAGCATATAATAGACTACATAATCAAATCTAAAAATAAAGCAAGTAAAGATACAAATTGAGGTTTACTATTTCTATTTAAAGTTCTTTAATTAATATCTAGGGTTTTGGGAATCTTAAGATATTATTATTGTTATTTATTTAGGCTATTGTAATTTTCAAAAAATTGGAATGGATTAGGGTTTCATGAATCAAATTAGGGTTTAGGGGTAACATTATGAAATTAGGATTTTAGAATAATTATTTTGGGGGTTTACTGTTTTTGGTTTTGGAGTTGAAGAAAATAGTTTAGAGTTTTATAAAGTAATTATGATTTTAGAAATTGTAAAGTAGGTTAGGGTTTGGATTTGTATTTTGAATAAAGCTAGTGTATTTTGAATAATCATAATAAAGGAAGTTAAACATAAAGGTTTATAATACATAAATAAATATTGACCCGAGCCCACACGGTGGTCCCGTTAGCTAGTTAGCGGGCGGGGGTCAAGGGGGCAGCTCCACTTGCGGGGTCGGGGCCCGAACCCCGAAGATTTTAAAAACTGGCTTTTAGGATTGTAGGTTTCGATGTTGAAAATTAAGATTTTAGGGTTTAAGATTTAGAAAATAGGGTTTTGAAATTGGAAGAAACTAGTGTTATTTTTAAAAGAATAATGTTTACTATGTGATTTTGGAAAGAAGGATTAATTAGGGTTAAAGCTTTTGATGCTTAAAAAATAAGGCTACTGACTTTTTGGAATAGAGATTAGGGTTTTGGGAATTAATAAAACGATTTAGGGTTTTTGAAGTTTTTGGAAACAGAAGGATGATTTAAGGATTTTGGAAACAAAAGAAACGAATTAGGGTTTTAAAGGTATTTGAAAAAAACATTTTAGGGTTTTAAGGTTTAGAAGAAACAGAAGAAATAATTTGTTAATTTTCAGTGATTGAAGCTACTGTAAAAAATGAAAATAGAGATTCAAACCTCCGTTCGTTGGTTCCACCAAAAGTTGCTTTCTGGAAGAACAAAGACAAAGGCAAGGTTGCTGCCTTTGATGAATTGTTGATGGCTTTGCTTGTTGCTAATCTTCTCTGACTAGGGTTTTCTATAAACCAAGTTTTGATCACCTAATCAAAGTCCCACTATCTGATCCAAGTCCAAAGTTCTCTTCCTTAAAGTTCAGTCTCCGTTTTCTGGTCCTTTAAAGTGTTATTTATAGGAGAATTTATAAGATTAATCCTAATTATTTAAGAAAACTAAAATTCATTAGGAAAAGAAACCAAAACGAAATAGAATTTGGTTTCGGAAAATTTTGCTGGCAAAAAAACTGCTGCGGGTTGTGAGGAAATTTGCAAGAAACTGCGTGAAAAATTGCGCGGCCAGCCACTTTCGCCGCAGGAACTTCCTGCGGCGAAATGGCCCAATGAAATTGGCCTTGGCCAATTATTTTTTGCGACGAATTTTTTCATCGCCGATTTTTACTTTATTTATTTATTTATTTATTACTTTTTATTACTTTTATTTTTTAAAAAATATAAAAAATAAATACAAAAATAATATTATTTAAAAAAAATTATTTTGGATTATATAAAATATATTGGACCGGACTGGGTCAAAAATTAAGGGTCTACACCTACCAAGAGAGATCAACAGGTCTGTAATAGGCTTAAAATGGGGTCTATAGGGACATGGGTTAAATGAAGGCCATTTTGAGATTGGAGCTGATGTGACACAATGGACAAATCCTCACACTACAAATTTCTTGTTGGAACATTAGACAGTTGGGTGCAATCTTGCTAGACTCCAAATTCCTTCTATTTTCTTGGCATTAATCTGGATCTTGATTAGGACAGTCTTTTCCCTTGCAAAAAGTTTGTTACCCAAATTCGTTTCTTTTCTTCTTCTCCCTTTTCTTTCTTTTTATTTTCTTACTCTTCCTTTTCTTTGAGCATTTTATTATTTTGTCCTTTTTCCTTGTAGGACTGTCAAGTACAAAACTTTCAAGAACTGGATGGTCTTCCTCCTTTTTCTTTGATTTTGATTGAATCTTTGGTTGGGTTGGACCAATTCAAGTCAAATTGTCCTTATAAACCAAATGGAAGCCTTTTGCTGCTTTAGGTAAAAGAGAACTCAGTTGGATTTCTGAACCATTTTGGGTTTTCTTCTTCTTTTTTTCTTTTCTTTTTTTTGTCTTTTTTTTTTCTTTTCTTTTCTTTTTCTTTTCTTTTTTCTTTTTCTTTTCTTTTCTTTCCTTTTTCTTCTATTTTTTTGGTTCTAGCTCTAAAAGAGTTGTCTTGTTTGTACCAACTTGGGTTTCTAATAATGGATGAGTGGAGTGACATAAATCTTCTTTAACAGGGATAAATCATTTGTTACTCTGATGTTATCTTGATAGATTGGAGATATTAGGTGAACTTCAACTACCCTTATGGTTTTGAGATCATCAACTTTCCTTACGGTCTTTGCTATGCATTCCTTTCTTTGATCTTCTTGCCTCTTCACCTTAGTGATCATAAGACTTGTCAAAAGTAGTACAACAGCTCAAGGTAGGTTGTTGGGGTTTGTAAGCCAATGAAAAGAAAGCTAAAATTTTATGAAGGCTCAAAGGGACAACTAGGGATTGATATTTATTTGGGTGGATACTAGTTGTTGGCTAACCAAACAATGCCTAGATCAAATCTCCCTTAAATAAGCAAAGTTCAATTTTTCCTTGAAAGTTTATCAAAGCATGTTCTAAGACTGACTAGGACCTAGACAAAGGTAATTATGCAGGAGCCCTCTTTAAGTAAGCATTCACAACTCAATGCTATAGAGCAATTCCCTCACCTAGTAAAGTCATTCAAGTCACGATGCCTAAATACATTAATTTATGAACATCAAGCTAGATTCCTCATTGGTTGAGCATCAAAATGAACAAAGACCAACAAAAATTTGGATGAAATAATTTATTCAAACAACTTTAAATTTGAAAAACACGATTGTTCCATAAAACACCAAATAAAGAAAATGAAACAAGAAAAACAAACAAGCCAAGGAAATTTGAGTTAAGCTTCTTCTCCTTTCACATCTTCAATATTCCCATCTTGAAAAGAGGATAAGACAAAATCTTCCTCAAATCCTTTTCCTATCATGAAGGTTGCCGGATGAGGTACTTTTCCAAACTTAGGCAAAGGATTGTTCTTGGTATTGGGCTTGTCCGGCTCAGGTAGCTTACCACTATCGATTAGATCTTGGATCTCATGCTTCAATCGGGTACATCTATCAGCCTCATGTCCTTGAGTATGATGAAATTGACAAAAAGCCTTAGTATCAAATTTTGGGGGTAAAGGATTCGGCAAAGGTCAGGGGTTCAATGGCTGTAATAGTCCCTTCTTTTGTAGCTTGTTGAAGACCCAAGACAAAGGCTTCCCTAGATATGAAAATTGTCTTCTATTTGCTTGACGAGTTGTATTAACATTAACTTCCTTTTGCATGCTTTGATTACCTGACTAGTAATTTCCTTTCTCTTTCCTTCTTGTTGAAAAGCGATTCTTCTCCCTTTCCCATTCTTCAATTTGCAGACCAGCTTGGAGGAGATCTTTGAAATCATGGATGAGTGTATGAGAGATCCTTTCACGAAGACTAGGCAACACCCCTCTCACAATCATTCTTATTTAATCAGATTCACCGGGCATCTTCTTGAGCAAAGCAGCCTTATTTCTCCATCTTTTCATATAGTCCACAAAATTCTCATTTGGTCATTACCTAATGGCTTGCACCTCCATCAAGGTTACTTCCAGCTCGACATTGTACCCATATTGTTGAATGAAAGCCTTGTACAACATGTCCCAATCTTTTTTAGTACTTTCCTCTAAAGTGTTGAACCAATTTTAGACAACAGGATCCAATGAGAGCATGAAGTACCTTAGAGTTTGAGCCTTAGTAGCTCGGGCAGATTGCATAGCAGTGATGTACTGCTTCACATGGAGGTGAGGATTTTCGGTTCCATCAAACTTTACAAAAGATGGCATGTTGAATTTGTACGAAACTTCTTCGTCTAGCTCAAATAATTTGTCAACCTCAGACATTTCTTCGGTCTTCAGCTTCTTCTCAAATTACTTTTCTGAATCTGCAATCATCTTTTCAACATCAGAAGTTTAAGTTTTCTCCATACCTGATCTTTCAACAATCTTCAGTTCTTTCTTCTTCTCTTGAGGATCTTGGAAGTATTGAGCCCAATGATCATCATCATCAATGATCACCTTATCATCATCAAAAACCACTTCACCAACTTTAGCCTTCCTCTTGTCCTTTGGCTTCTTAGTGCTAGCAAATGCTTTGGCATTATTTCCTAAAATTGGAGCCAATTGGTTCTTCATGGTCGCAGCTAGAGCCTCTTTTATTTCTTCCATCTTGGTATTGAGGATGTCATCCACCATTCTTTGAATTTGTTCGGGCTCCATTGCTTTTGGTAAGCAAGTGATTGAGTTGCTGCTAGATTCTTTGTCTCCAACGTAGGTCAGATTGTTGTAAGCTTTTGAACTATCGTAATCCAGGGCTATGAGCCACAAAGGATCAATGATATGAGATGTGATGCATGTATTCACAAACAATAAACAAACAAGAATAAATAGGACGTTCTTTCCAACCTTATAACATCCACACATGAATGGCAAGTCTCTTTTCCTATGCATATTGTTAACAAAATACCAACATGGGGTATCTTATTTTTGAATAATTCCCTCTGATGTTTCAACCAATAGTTATATTTTCAAGAATGGAAATCAGTTCATGATAATTCCCATTAATTAGGTTTTAATCCATTTAACCAACTAAAGTAGCTTTTATGCTATATTGGATTAAAATGAAATTAAGAGGTTTATTATAAATAGATTTCTCATTTTAAAAAGTAACTAGTGATTCATGCCAAAAACAAGCCCATGATTAATTATTCTTAGTATAAACTAGGCTCACAGTTGATTTTTGGTATTTCGTAATTGACCTAAATAATTTGCAAGCTCTTTGTAAGAAAAGGTTGGATAAAAACAATTTTGTTTCTAAGCCCATTGTAAAAAGATTTTAGAAAAAATGGATTTTGGGCTTTCTATTTGGGTCATGAGAAAATATTTTTTTGATTTACTTTTAGAAAAGTTTTATATCCAAAGACCATCTTGAAAAGTTTTGAAAATAGCTTTGGTCTTTTGGACTTTAAAGAAAAAATTTATTTTGAGCTTACAATGTACTTAGGTCATATTAGAAAAAGATCAAACCAAATAAGCCACGATTTAAGCCAAGATAAATTAACCATAGTCAAACAACAAGCATTTGGGGTAAGACCTAAGGAAAGTAACTAGGCCAATTACATGATCTTTAGTCTTTGGGTTAAAAGGCTTAGGTTCCCATAGCAAGTATATACCAAATGGTATAAGGCTATGAGTGGTTATGCCATGTTTGATCTCCATACCTTGAGTGAAAGTATGGTATCCCTTACATAACACAACACGGGTTACACGGGCGTCCTAACTCATGCATACGATGCAATCTAATATGATGCAATGGATAATATTATGATAAGAAAGAATATAATAATAAAAAGACCAACGAAATCAACTTCTCTTATCCTCAGTGGAGTCGCTCTAACACCCCTATATCTCGTATACGTACCAAGCATGCTTATACGATCGTAAAATACGTATACTGAATATAGAAAATGTCACAGTTTAAAAATACACAAATCATATCTTTAAAAATAAGTGAAACAAATCTCAACATTTAAAAGAAATACAAAAGACACTATATATAAAAACGTTTAGTAATCCACAGCGGAAGTTATTACAAACTTTTACAAGTTCAAATACATAAAAATCAAAATATACAAAACATAGAATATATACATGATTGGCAGCTTGACTCTCTGATCTTTAAGCTCTAGCCCAACTCTTCAAGCATAAACTCAACTAGGTCTAGAAGAATCCTCCGTCTCAAACCTATCAACCCTATCACCTGCGCGATCAACCACAATCGCGCTGAGCCAACAACTCAGTGGTACAAACCATGATGGAATTATGCAATATATATATATCTATGATATGCATTCAACCAATGAAGATCATACTTATAAATGTTGCATCTCATTAATTCAATAATCATATCATCATCCATTATACTCATTCAAAATAGACACCTATGGGCCCAAACTAGTATTTAATATGATATTCAAAGTTCAGAGTTGCTGCTTTGGTCCATAATCACAATAATCAAGCCCGTAGGCAATATACATATCTCTCTATCCATGGATAGGGTAACAGACCCAGTCTCTTAGACCATCAACTCAACAAGCTTGAGGAGATCCTCAACCCGGCTAGACTGTTACCTGTAACAGACCCAGTCTCTTGGACCATCAACCCGACTAAATCGAGGAGATCCTCAACCCGGCTAGACTGTTACTATTCATATATTTCATATTCACAATTTTCATAGTGTAACAGACCCAGTATCTTGGACCTCAATTCAACTCAAATTGAAGAGATCCTCAACCCGGCTACACTGTTACTTTTTTTCACATTTATTAGGCATGTCGCCAAATCCAGAACTCTGAAATTGAATCAACATATTAAACATACAATTTTTTCATTTGCCTCTTTATCAATCTCTTTCTCAAATCATATCTCATACTCAAATAGGCAATCATGCCTTATCAATTTCATTTGCATAACCATAGCCAACAACAATGGTTTTATTACATCTCCATTCACATCAAGACAATTCATCATCATACATATAGCACATTACATTCCACAAGATTCACAATGTACAAAATGTCAAATTATTCATATATATATCAACAATGCCACATCAAATGGATTTATGAAACAATGCAATGTTTGTACTTACCTTAAATGCAACCCTCACAATATTAAACACTTCTTCCTCCAATAATCTTTCACTTCTTGAATTAGGGTAATTCACCTTTTTCACAACCTATTCCAAAAGGAAGATGAAACCCACATAAGATCATAAGGCTAAGAACCAACTAGGGCAAACTCTAAACTTGACATGCTCAACAACAAAGGCATGTCCCTGACCGTGCCCTAACTCCACAACACAGAAGCTTTTACACGCTCAACAACACGTGCGTGTTCCTGGGCATGTAATACATTCTGCCTCTCAACAACATTGACACGTCCAACATCATGAACGTGCTCATAGCTGTGTCAATTCCCCAAAAACACAGTGGCTATGACACGCTCAATAACACGGGCGTGTTACTGGCCGTGCCAATCCTACTGCCACACAGATGCTATGACATGCTCAGTATCCTGGGTGTGTCACTGCTCGTGTCACTCATCCAAAATACATAACCATCGACACGCCCAAAATCCTTGACGTGCCCTTGGGCGTGTCAGACCAAAAACCCAGATTCTAGCCAAAACAACAACACAATCAACAAAGCACTTCCTTTCACCAAAATCCACTTCAATCAAAGTCATCTCAACATACCCAAAAATCACAATAAACTTACAAATACACCAAAACAACTAAAAACATACTTCTAACACAATTCAAAATCATCACCAAAAACCTAAAACACAACCACAAAACAATCACTTCCAACAACTTACTCTTTCCTTCAATCCATCCCCAAAAAAAGAAATCAGTTACCCAAACACTCTTAAACAAACATAAACACATACCATCCACAAACTCAACTTAAAAACTCAAAGAAATTAAAGAGTCAAGTGAAGAACTCACCAAGGATGAAGAAACTCTTAACTTTTCAACTTGATCTCTTGAAATCTTCCTCAGATCTTGAGTTTAGAGGTTCAAATCTCTCCCTTGTTCTCTTGTCTCTTTGTTAGCCGGCCAAAACAAAAGCAAAGGAAGGAGAAGAAGATGAGCCACGGCAAGGAAGAAAGAAAGAAGAAAGAGAAACACAAAGTCAACCTCCTTTTCCTTAAAACCCTCTCAACCAAGCAATTATAATATTAAACTAATCCCATTTAAGCTCTTCCACTCAATTAATTTCCTTATTATTTAATTATTAAATTCAAAAACACAAAATATCTTCTTCCACTATCATCCTTTTGACTTTCCAAAGACTTGTGTATATGTTGTATATATTCTAATATACACAACATATACACTCTCTTTAAAAACCCTTTTCTCTTCCAAATAAACATATACATTGAATCCAATTTAAACAACAATAAAGCCAAAACATCTAGGGTATATTTTGGGATATTACAGTCGCCACTGTGAGCGGAGATTTTTGCCCCTACTCCCGGTGGAATGGTTCTTGCGACTTCTGCACTATTTAGGCTCGGGGCCTTAGAGAATATGGGCCTAAACCAGAGAAAATGGAGTCACCACCCAGACGGGCCGGGAAAAAGAAAAGTGTGGATGACTCGATTCCTAAGGAATCCCCAACCCCCTAATGGGTTCAGAAAGTTGGGTACGTGTGGGGAAGGTAAGAAATGGCCCAACACCCCCACAATGCCATGTTCATTAGAACCAGCCTCCTTTCTAGGTCTTAATATTATAAAATTCTTAAATATGACAATATTATCCATATTACATGCAACAATTAAAATAAAGCATCATTATATTAGAATCAAAGCAATGTCCAAACAAAGCAAATAAATGGACACCCATCCGAGGTTGGAAACATGTCCTTACATCATCCATGTCTAAACTAAATAGGACACCCATCGAAAGGTGGAAACATGCCCTTTACATTAGTCTAAAAACTTTAAAATAAAATAAATTACATGATGCTCATGACATGAGGTACCCAAAAATATGGAAACATACCTCTTATAATATTTGGAAATCAAAATAAATAAATAAAAATAAATAACCATTCATCGTAAATAAATCATTCATCAAAGATATCAAACATCAATCAAAATATTTAATAAACATTCATCCAATTTAAATAAAAATAATAAATATATTAACTTTAGGGATTCATGCATTAATTAGGGTTTCTAGGGTTTTATGTTCAATAACTAGGGTTTTACATATACTAGTTTAATTAGTTGAGCAATATTCAAAAGATAATAACATAGCTACTGGATATTTTAAAGATTTAGGGTTTTGGATGTTTTTGGATTTGGGCTTAAGGGTTTGTAGGTTTACTGGATGAGGGTTTGAAAAATTAAGGTTTTTGATTTATCATTTTAGAAGAAATATTGATTCAGGAGATAAATTAAGATTTTGAAAACAATTAGGGCTCCAAGACTTTAATGGAATAGTTTAGGGTTTAGAGTTTTGGGAAAAATGGTTTAGGGTTTTAAAGTTTAATCATTAACTTAGGCTACTTGATGTTTGGAAAACAAATTAGGATTCAATAAAGCAACTTTGAATTTTAGAATTTAAGAAAATAATTTAGGGTTTTGATAATTGAAAAGCTATTTTGGGGTTTTAGGAAATATAAGGAAAATTAGGGTTTGGTTCTTAGAGTTTACTAGAGTTAGGGTTTAGAAATTCGGCTTATTGGATAAACTATTAGCAAACTCAGGTTTATGGTTTCTGGAATTGAGGTTTGGGAATTAGGGTTTTTTAGGAAGCCAGGATTTTGGGGATTTTTAAAATATATTTGTGTTGAATGATTATATTATTTACTTTGATTAAGATTTTAAGTATTGTATGAATTAATTCATGCTACTGCATGAATTAAATTGAAGGAATAATTAATAACTTAGGCAGTGTGATGATGATTTAAAAGGTGAAGATGATTGATTATTGAATAAACTAAAGTTAGAGCAATTTACCAATATTTGAAGGCTCCACCAAATTTGAAGAGATTGAACCAAGCTGTTGCCTGCTTCAGATTCAATTTTGGTTGAGCAAAGCAATATGGAGATGATTGCTTCCTTTGGTTGTTGTCTCTTGCTTGCTAGGGTTTTCTTTGGCCGAAAGAATTTTTGAGTCTCCGATCCAGTAAAATAATTTTCTCCCCCCTCTAATCCTTGTGTTTAATGCTAGTATTTATAGGAAAATAAAGAGTCATAATCCTATTTTAATAAGGAAATACCAATTGTTTAGGAAAAATTAGAAAACCAGATAAAACAAGGTTTGGTAAAAAAAATTGACAGCACTAGCAAAAATTGCGCTGGCAAAAAGGGGCTCGGTGGGCTAGCTGGCAAGCCAATTCGTCGCAGAACTGGCTGCGGTGAATTGGGCAGTGCCCAATCCGCGAAATGGGTTGAGGTGCGTCGCTTGTCGATCCGTCCAATTTTTTTTATTTTTTCATTTTTTATATATATATTTTTATTTTTTATATTTTTATTTTTATTAAAAATAACTAATAAATATTATTAGTAATTAAAATATTATTAAAATAAATAAAATATCACAAAAATTATTTTAGACTATCGGATTTGAATGGGTCAAAAATTAAGGATCTACAATATGGTCAATAAAATACCAACATGGGATATTTTGCTCTTAAATGATTCCCTCAGACGATTTAACCAATAGTTATATTTTCTAACAAAGAAGTCAGTTCATGATAATTCCCATTAATTAGGTTTTAATCCATTGAATCTCAACTAAAGATAGCTTTTATGCTATGTGGTGGATTAAAACTAAATTAAAAGGTTTATCATAAATAGATTTCCTATTTTAAAAAGGTAACTAATGATTCATGCCAAAAACAAGCCCATGATTAATAATTATTGTTATAAACTAGGCTAACATTTAATTTTTGGTATTTCATAATTGACCTAAATAATTGTAAGCACTTTTTAAGAAAAGGTTGTATTTTTAGATGAAGTTGAAAGATAATTTTGTTTGTTTGGGCCATAAGGTGTAAAAAAAAATTTTTTTGACCCATCCTGAAAAGTTTTCATGTCCAATGACCTTTTTGAAAATTTTGAAAATAGTTTTGGTCTTTTGGATCTAAGGAAAAATTTATTTTTGAGCTTACAATATAATTAGGTCATTTTAGAAAAAGAACAAATCAAATAAGCCATGGTTCAAACCAAGATAAATTAATCATAGTCAAACAACAAGCATTTGGGGTAAAAACCTAAGGAAAATAACTAGGCCAATTTCATGAGCTTTAGTCTTTGGTTTGAAAAGCTTAGGTTCCCATAGCAAGTATATATCAAAAGGTATAAGCCTATGAGTGGTTATGCCATACTCAATCTCCATACCTTGAGTGAAATTATGGTATCCCTTACATAACACAACACGGGTATCCTAACTCACGCACATGATGCAATCTAATATGATGTAATGGATAATATCATGATAAGATAGAATAGAATAATAAAAAAACCAACAGAATCAACTTCTCTTATCTCCAGTGGAGTCATCACTGTGAGTGAGGATTTTTACCCCCACTCCCATGTTGAATGGTTCTTGTAACTTCGGCACTGTTAGGCTTAGGGGCTTAGAGAACACGGGCCTAAACCAGGAGAAAAATGGAGTCGCCACTCGGATGGGCCAGAAAAAAAGAAACGGGTGGATGACTCGATTTTTAACGAATCTCCAACCCCCTATTGGGTTCAGAAAGTTGGGTACCTATGGGGAAGGTAAGAAATGGCCCATCACCTCCATAATGACCGGTTCATTGAAATTTGCCTCCTTTTCAGGTCTTAATATTATAAAATTCTTAAATATAATGATATTATCCATACTATATGCAATCATAAGAATAAATAAATACTTTATTAAAAATCATAGCAATGTTTAAACAAAATAAATAAATGGACACCCATCCGAGGATGGAAACATGTCCTTATATCGTCCAATGTGTAAAACTAAATAGGACACCCAGCAAAAGGTGAAAACATGTCCCTTACATAAATCACAAAATATGAAAATAATATAAATTACATGAAGCTTAGTTAATAAGGTATCCACAAAGTGGAAACATACCTCTTACATTATTAATACCAAGATAAATGAATAATTTATAAAGAAAATATCCATCCATGATAAATTAAATAAATTAAACATCAAAATCAAATAAATTAATCATCAAAACATATAATAAACTACACAATCAAACCTAAAACTAAATAAAGTAATAAATGTATAAGTTTAAGGTTTACACCTTAAATTAGGGTTTTAAATAAAGGAAGTTAAACACAAAAACTCATAATACACAAATAAATATTGATCCCTTTGACGAGCTCATACGGCGGTCTCGCTAGCCAGTTAGTGGGCGAGGTCAAGGGGCAGCGCCCCAAGAAATTTTGAAAACTGATTTTTAGGGTTGTAGGTTTTGGTGTTAAAAATTAAGATTTTAGGGTTTAAAATTTAGAAAATAAGGTTTTGAGATTTTTATGAAAATAACATTATGAAAAATATGAAAGATACGAACAATAAAATTTTAGAGACATACCGTCGATGTATGCATGTGTAGCAAACAAAAAAATAAAGCTAGGGCACCCCCTTCCAATCTTATATCATCAGCACACGAGTGGCGAGTCTCTTTTCTTAGGTGTATGGTCGACATAACTTTAACATGGGATGTTCTATTTTTGAAATATCCACTCAGACGGATTAACCAATAATTGTATTTTCAAATAAGAACTCACTCTATGATAACTTCCATTAATTAGTCCTTAATCCATTGGGTCAACTGAAAAATAGCTTTTATGCTATATCATGGATTAAAACTAAATTAAAGGGTTTATCATAAGTATATTTTTTAGTTTGAAAAACAACTAATAATTCATGCCATAAATAAGCCCATTTCAAGAAAAATGTATGAAGCCCACAATTGATTTATGTATTCCATAATTGACCTAATTATTTGTAAGCCCATTTCAAGCAAAATGTTTTTGAAAATGTTATTAAAACCCATTGTAAAAAGTTTATTTCCAAAAATTAGGCTTTGTACTTGGGCCATGAGGTAGAAAATACTCTTTGACCCATAAAAAGGTTTTATGCCTAAAGTCCATCTTGAAATTTTTGAATGTGATTTTGGACTTTTGGGCTTTAAAATAGTTTTGAGCTTACACCACAATTAGATCATATTAGGAAAGAACAAACAAAATAGGCCATAACTAAAACTAAAACTTGTTAACTATAGTCAAACAATAATCAATTTGGGTAAACCTAAGGAAAATTACTAGGCCAACCACATGGGCTTTAGTCTTTGGGTTAAAAAAGCTTACTTTCCAATAGAAAATATATACCAAAAGGTATGAGGCTATAAGTGGTTATACGATGCTCAATCTCTGTACCTTGAATGAAAGTACGGTATCCCTCACATTCACACAACACAATTCCAATGGACATCCTAACTCACACACACAATGCAATCTAAGTGATGCAATTAATAATACTATAGTAATAAAGAATAAAATAATATAAAGACCGACAGAATCAACTTCTCTTATTCCTAGTGGAGTTGCTACTGCGAGCAGGGATTTTTGCCTCCACTCCTAGTGGAATAGTTCTTGCGACTTCGGTATTGTTAGGCTTTGGGCCTTAGAGAACACGGGCCTAAACCCAAAGAAATGGAGTCTCCACTCGGACGGGCCAAAAAAGAAAAGAAAGGGGTGGATGAATCGATTCCTAAGGAATCCCTAATGCCCCTATTGGGTTGGGAGAGTTGGGTACGCATGGCAAATGTGAAAATGACCCATCACCCGCATAACACCTGGTTCATTAGAACCGACCTCATTTTCAGGTCTAAATATTATAAAATTCTTAAATTATTATAGTATTATTCATATTACATGAAATTATAAAATAAACATTCATCATATTATTAAAATCAATCAAACACAATGGGCGCCCTTCCGAGGATGGAAACATGCCCTTACAAATGTCCAAATGTTCTTACACCCTAAATAAAATGGGACACACGCTGAAAAGGTGGAAACATGTCCCTCACATTGGTCCATAATTCTTTTAAAATTAAAATAAACAATTAAAGTAATTAAGGCACGCACAAAGTGAAAACATGCCTTTTACAAATACTAAAATCCCAAATAATTAAAAAAATGTAATTAAACCATTCATAGAAAATATTCAATCCATCATAAACGTAAATCATAAGCATACGACAATAAATTAAATCATGAAATCGAAGGTTCAATCTTATGTTATGCATTGATCATACAACATTAAGGTTATACATATGAGATTAGGGTTTTTGGGATGAAAATTAAGATTTTATGGCTTTGATTTGGGGATTAAGGTTTTATATATTAGGATTAGGTATTTAGGATTTAGGATTTTTTTACAAATTAGGGTTTTGAAATGAGGTTTAAGATTTATAAAAAAAATAAATTAAAATCACATCACTAATGCTTGTAAAATTAAAACCAAGATTATTAGCTACTGAAACTAAACAATCTTTAAAATATCTACTGCTACTGGAATCAAATTAACTCTTTCATTCTTACTATATTAAAATAACTTCCTAATATGCAAGTGATTTAATGATACTATAATGGATGAATATATCTACTGGATGTTTAAATAAATTAAGCTTAGAAAACTAAACCTACGTGTTGGCTCCTCCAATATCAATATGTTGAGTTAAACCAGTGCTACTGCCTGACCAACTTTAATCTTGGATGAACGAAGCAAGCTCGATGCAATGGCCACTGCCTCCTTGGTTGTTGTGTTTTAATTGTCTTTTGTTGCTAATCATTGTCCTCCTCCTTTTCCTTTTTGTTTAAACCTATATTTATAGGGGAAATTTCTATTAAATCTCATTACTTAACCCTAACTTATCCTAGCTTAATTTTGTATTTGGCCTAATTAAGAAGGCATATCAAATTTCGAAAGCATTAAGTACAATATGAAGCAATTCAAATAGGATCGGGACTTCACTAATTCAATGTGGGAAAGCCCCAATTTGATATAGGGCTATCCTATATTGAATTGGGGTTGTCCTAGTTCGATATGGGGTATCCCATATCGAAATGGGTGCCCCAATTTGATATGGGAGGACCCATAACGAATTTAAACCCAATCAAACCTATCGTAGCTTTGAATCAGACCTATTTAGGGCTTTAAAAGCAATGAATCAGCTTATTTTAGGCCTTACAAAAATTGGGATGATCCAATTAAAAGCTTCAAACTAGGTTAAAGCCATTAAGAATAGACCAAATTTGACCTGGCCATTATTAATTGGGATCAGACTAGCTTAATGTAGACCCTTAATTTTTGACCCAGACCAATCTGATATTTTTAAACAATCCAAAATAATTTTTGTGGTGTTTTAATTAAATAATATTTATTACTTATAATATTCATTTTTATAAAAATAAAAAAGTAATAATAAAAAAGGATAATAAATAAATAAATAAAAATCAGCGACGAAAGAATCGGCGACAAAACTTTTTCATCACTGGCGACGAATTGGCCACAAGCCAATTCGCCGTAGATTTTTCCTACTGCGAATTGGCTAGCCCATGTCCAGCGCCCGCAGAACTTCTTCACCAGCACACTTTCAAATGCCCGCCCCACTTGTAGTTTTGCCAAAACCCTATTCTACTTGGTTTTTAATTTTATTTCCTAAAAATTTTTTATTTCCTTAGCTAATTAGTATTAGGTTTTTTATTTTTTTCCTATAAATACCACATTAAAGACACAAAATGAAGGATCAGAAATTTTTATCGGACATTGGACTATTGGATTTTTTCGGCCAAAAAAGAGAACCCTGAAGGAGCAAGAGGCAGTAAGCAAGCAACAACAATACATCAAAGGCAGCCTATGCTGTCTTTATTATTGTTCAACCAGAATTCAAAGATTGTGGGGGAACCAACAACAGAGGTTTGAATCTCTATTTCTTTGCTTATGTATACAATAGCTTCATCATAGAATTTGATAAATTGTTTAAACATGCATGTTTTTGTTATTTGATCAATTGTTCTACTTACTATCCAAATTTTATTTAAAACCCTGAAAAGCGTTTTTCCAAAACCCTAATGCCTTAATACCCATAAAACATATTTTTGAAAACTAAAACCCTAATTACACTTTTCTAAAACCACAAAACACAAATCTAATTTCTTAAACCCTAAATCTTAATTAATTATGTTTTCCAATCTTCATAGTAGCTTGTTCCATTAAATCACCATAGCATTATATTATTCAAATAATGTTTTAAACATCCAGTAATCATATTAAATATAAGTATTTATCAAAAAAAATCCATGTTAAAGTGGTCTTAAAGTTTTTATAATAATCATGTTTTGATAAAACCCTAACTCCAGTAAACTCTAAGATCCAAACCCTAATTTGCCTTGTAATTCCTAAAACCCTAAAATAGTTTTGCAATTATCAAAACCCTAAATTATTTTCTAAAATTCTAAGATTCAAAATTGCTTTCTTAAATCCTAATCTATTTTCTAAATATCTTGTAACCCCAAAAATTAACTTTCAAACCTTAGATCCCAAATTCTTAAGCTCTTCTTCCAGAACCATAAATTATTCTTCAAACAAACCCTAAAGTGCTGTATTTTTCAAAAAAAACCGTAAATCATTTTTTTTGAAACCTAAATTCTTTAAAACCCTAATTCTAAATGCCAAAACCTTAATTCCTCAAAGCCAAAATTTAGAAATCATAATTTATTAAACCAACACCCAGTACTCCTAGTAGCCTAAAGCCATAACCAAAACCCTATTTCCTCAAACTTTAAATCCCAGAACCTTAATTTCTTAAATCTTAAATCCTAAACCTTAACCTTATTTATTTAATGGATTGAATTCTAATTTTTTTTATTTATTTGATTATGTGATTTGTTATATGTTAATGATAAAGGGTTTATTTTATTTTATGAATGGTTTGCTTTAATATATAATTAGATGATTGAATATTCTTTTATTTGTCTTAGTTTTAAAATTGTAAGAGGAATGTTTCCACTTTGTGGGTATCTCATTAGTTAAACATCATGTATTTTATTTTATTTTAAAGTTTTTTGGACCAATGTAAAGGATATGTTTCCACCTTTCGGTGGGTGTCCCATTTAGTTTTAGACATGGACAATGTAAGGACATGTTTCCATTCTCGGAAGGGTGTCCATTTATTTGTTTTGTTTGGATATTGCTTTGATTTTAATATAATGATGCTTAATTTTAATTATCGCATGTAATATGAATAATATTGTTATATTTAAGAATTTTATAATATTAAGACCTGCAAAGGAGGTCGGTTCTAATGAACCGAGCGTTGTAGGGGTGCTGGGTCGTTTCTCACCTTCCCCACACTTACCCAACTTTTCGAACCAGGTTAGGAATTCCTTAAGAATCGAGTCATCCACCCCTTACTTTTTCCCGACCCGTCCGGGTGGCGACTCTTTTTTCTCCGGGTTTAAGCCCTTGTTCTCTAAGGCCCCGAGCCTAAACAGTGCTGAAGTCGCAAGAACCATTCCACTGGGAGTGGGGGTGAAAATCCCTGCTCACAGTTGTGACTCCACTGGGGATAAGAGAAGTTTATTCCATTGGTCTTTATATTATTCTATTCTTTCTTATCATGATATTATCCTTTGCATCATTTAGTTTGCATCGTGTGTGTTAGTTAGGACGCCCGTGTTATCCGTGTTGTGTTATGTAAGTGATACCATGCTTTCACTCAAGGTATAGAGATCGAGCATGGCATAGTCACTTGCTTTGGGAACCTAAGCCTTTCAACCCAAAGACTAAAGCTCATGTAATTGGCCTAGTTACTTTCTTTAGGTTTTTACCCCAAATGCTTGTTGTTTGACTATGGTTAATTTATCTTAGCTTAAATCATTGCTTATTTGATTTGTTCTTTTTCTAATATGACCTAAGTACATTGTAAGCTCAAAATAAATTTTTCTTTAAAGTCCAAAAGACCAAAGCTATTTTCAAAACTTTTCAAGATGGTCTTTGGACATAAAACTTTTCTAAAAAACAAGTCAATAATTATTTTCTCATGACAAAAATACAAAGCCCAAAATCCATTTTTTCTAAAATCTTTTTACGATGGGCTTAGAAACAAAATTATTTTTATAATCTTTTAAAAGAGCTTATGACTATTTAGGTCAATTATGGAAATACCAAAAATTAATTGTGAGCCTAGTTTATACTAAGAATTATTAACCATGGGCTTGTTTTGGCATATCATTAGTTACTTTTCAAGTGAGAAATCAATTTATAATAAACCTCTTAATTTAGTTTTAATCTAATATAGCATAAAAGCTATTTTAGTTGATTGGATGGATTAAACCCTAATTAATGGGAATTATCATGAATTGATTTCCATTTTTGAAAATATAACTATTGGTTGAACCATCCGAGGAAACTTTTCGAAAATAAAATATCCCATGTTGGTATTTTTGTTAACCATATACCTACGAAAAGAGACTCGCCATTCGTGTGTGGAAGTTATAAGATTGGAAGGAACATCCTATTTATCCTTTTTTTTTATTGTTTGTGCATGCATGAATACATGCATACATGCATCACATGACATATCATTAATTCTTTCTGGCTCACAGCTGTAGACCCTCAATTTTGAGCCAAACTGGTCCAATATGTTTTATTTAGTCTAAAATAATTTTTGTTGTCTAATTGGTCCAAAATAAATTTTATTAAATAATTTTTGTGTTAGTATCTAATTTTTATTAATAAAAAATAGAAATAAACAAATAAAAGTCAAAAAAATAAAAATAAAAATAAAAATTTGCGTCGAAAAATTTGCACTGCCGAAAAAAACTGCTGCGGAAAAACTGCGCTGGCCAAAAAATCTGCTGCAGCTGGCTGAGGCAGCGCGCGCGAACTGTAGACCCTCAATTTTGACCCAATCCGGTCCAATATGTTTTATTTAGTCTAAAATGATTTTTGCTGTCTAATTGGTCCAAAATAATTTTTATTAAATAATTTTTGCTTTAGTATCTAATTTTTATTAATAAAAAATTGAAATAAACAAATAAAAGTCAAAAAATAAAAATAAAAATAAGAATCGGAGTGGAAAAAATAGGCGACGAAAAAATTGTCGCGCGGGCCCGTGGGCATTTCGCCAGTAGGAAATTCCTGCGGGTGAAATCACTGTGCTATTTGGCATGCAGAAATTTTCTGCCTGCGAAATAGCTTACGGGCCTGCTCCGCGCGGGCTGCCGCAGCCAGCTACAGCAGATTTTTTTGCCAGCGCAGTTTTTACGCAGCAGTTTTTTTTCGGCAGCACAGATTTTTTGACGCAAATTTTTCGAAGCCTAATACAATTAGGTTTTGGTTTCTTTTTTTTTATTAATATTACGTACCTTAACTAATTAGGAAAAAACAACCTCAAACCACTATAAATAAGGACCAAAGACAATTAAAAAAGAGGAGGCAAAAAATCCAAGAGTAGTTTGGAAAATTTGAAACCAAATCAAGGAAGGTAAAGAAGAAATTCAATTCAACTCTTTTCTGGAGCAGCAGCAGCACAATTTAGAGGATTCAAAGGCAAAAAAGGCTTATCTTTGGAGCTAGTTCATCCAAGAAGAATTGTTTTTGGAGAAATCATCAAAAGAAGGTATGTGTTAATTAATTTTCTTTAATTGTTTTCTTTACACAGCATCAAATTTATGAAATCAAAATTAAAAACCTTTGAACTTTAATTTAGTTTTTCTAAAGCCAAAAAACCTTATTTTGTTACTTTATTTCCTAAAAAGACTTAAAATTGTTATTTTTTCTTCTTAAAAAACCTTAAAACTCTAATTGAACATATTCTTCAACAAAACCAAAATCAAATTCTGTTTCTTTCAAAACTTTAAACTTGGTACTTTTTCATTCAAAAAGCCTTAAAAAACATCTTTTCTACTTATAAAAACTTTAATTTATTTGTTTAAATTCATAAAATTCCATAAAATATCAAATTAATTTCCAAATTCCTAAAAATTATTCACCACCCATGACCATACTTCCAAAATATCAAATCCAAATTCAACTTCCAAAATTCAAAATAATGAACACTAACCCTTTTAAAACCTTAAACCCTAATTTTTATGAACCCTAATCCTTTTAAAACATTAAAAAACATAAAAACATAAAAATCTAAATTTTACACAGTAGCTTAGGAATCCAATAACCAAAAATAATAAATTAAAGTATTTTAAAGTGTTTAAAACCCTAGTTTCATGATATCATCATTCAAACCTTAATTTTGTTAATCAAAGAGTCTTACCAACCCTTTAAAACATAAAACCCTAATTTATTTTAATTCCATAAAAAGTCACAGTAGCCATAATTGGACTTTTATTTGCTTTATTCAATTCCATACTTGATTATGCTTTGATTTATTTCTTATGCTTTGATTTATTTAATTTCAATACTTGATATATTTAATTTATCATGGATGGATGTTTATTTTCTATTTTGATTAATAGCTTTGATGAATGATTTATTTATGATGAATGATTATTTACTTTTATCAATTAATTTAGATTTCCAAAAGTTGTAAGAGGTATGTTTCCACTTGGTGGGTACCTCATTAGTTAAACATCATGTAATTTAATTTGTTTTTTTTAGAACCTATGTAAAGGGCATGTTTCTGCCTTTTGGTGGGTGTCCTATTTAGGCATGTGATGTAAGGACATGTTTCCATCCTTGGATGGGTGTCCATTTATTTGCTTTGTTTGGACATTGCTTTGATTTTAATATAATGATTCTTTCTTTTTATTGTGTGTAGTATGGATAATATTATTATATTTAAGAATTTTATAATATTAAGACTTGTAAAGGAGGTCGGTTCCAATAAACCGGGCATTGTGGGGGTGCTAGGCCATTTCTCACCTTCCCCACACGTACCCAACTTTCCGAACCCATTAAGGGGTTGGGGATTCCTTAGGAATCGAGTCATCCACCCCTTTCTGTTTTCCCAGTCCATCCGGGTGGCGACTCCATTTTTCTCCAGACTTAGGTCCGTGTTCTCTAAGGCCCCGAGCCTAAATAGTGCCGAAGTCGCAAGAACCATTCCACCGGGAGTGGGGCAAAAATCCCCGCTCATAGTGACGACTCCACTGGGGATAAGAGAAGTTGATTCTTTTGGTCTTTATATTATTCTATTCTTTCTTATAATGATATTATCTATTGCATCATATTAGATTGCATTGTGTGCGTGAGTTAGGACGCCCGTGTTGCCCGTGTTGTGTTATGTGAGGGATACCATACTTTCACTCAAGGTATGGAGATCGAGCATGGTATAACCACTCATAGTCTCGTACCATTTGGTATATACTTGCTATGGGAACCTAAGCCTTTTTACCCAAAGACTAATGCTCATGTAATTGGCCTAGTTACTTTCCTTAGGTTTTTACCCCAAATGCATGTTGTTTGACTATGGTTAATTTATCTTGGCTTAAATCATGGCTTATTTGGTTTGTTCTTTTTCTAATATGGCCTAAATATATTGTAAGCTCAAAATAAATTTTTCTTTAAAATCCAAAAGACCAAAACTATTTTTAAAATTTTTTAAGATGGTCTTTGGACATAATACTTTTCTAAAAAATAAATAAATTCTTTGGTCCATGGCCCAAATACTAAGCCCAAAATCCATTTTTCTAAAATCTTTTACAATGGGCTTAGAAACAAAATTATTTTCACCCAACAATTTTTTACAAAGAGCTTGCAAAAATATTTAGATTAATTGTGAAATACCAAAAATCAATTGTGGGCCTAGTTTACACTAAGAATAAATTAACCATGGGCTTGTTTTTGGCATGAACCAATAGTTACTCTTTCCGAGTGAGAAATCTATTTATAATAAACCTCTTAATTTTGTTTTAATCCAACATAGCATAAAAGCTACTTTAGTTGGTTGAATGGATTAAAACCTAATTAATAGGAATTATCATGGATTGATTCCCATTTTTGAAAATATAACTATTGGTTGAAACGTCCGAGGGAATTATTCGAAAGCAACATACCCCATGTTGGTATTTTGTTAACCATATACCTAGGAAAAAGAGACTCGCCATTCGTGTATGGATGTTATAAGGTTAGAAGGATCGTCCTAATTACACTTGTTTATTGGTTGATTGTGCATAAATGCATACATGCATACATTTACATCTCATATCATTGATCCTCTCTGGCTCATAGCCCTGGATTACGAAAGTTCAAAAGCTTATGACAATCCGACCTACGCCGGAGATGAAGTATCTAGCAACGACTCAATCACTTGCTCACCTAAAACAATGGAGCCCGAACAAATTCAAAGGATGGTGGATGAAGCCCTTAATGCCAAAATGAAAGAAATCAAAGAGGCCCTAGCTGAGACCATGAAGAACCAATTGACTGTAATCTTAGAGAATAATGTCGTGGCATCTGCTAGCACTAAAAAACCAAAGAACAAAGGGAAGACTAAAGTTAGTGAAGTGGTTTTTGATGATGAAAAGGTGATCATTGATGATGATGATGATTGGGCTCAATACGACCAAGAGGTTCAAGAAAAGAAGAAAGAACCGGAGGGTATTGAGAAGGCAACTATTGAAAAGACCGAGACATCCGATGTTGAAAAGATGATTGCTGATTTAGAAAAGAAATTTGAGAAGAAGTTGAAAATCGAAGAGATGTCTGAGATCGACAAACTATTTGAACAAGATGAAGAGGTCCCTTATAAATTCAAGATGCCTTCCTTTGCTAAGTACAATGGCACCGGAAATCCCCATCTTCATGTGAAGCAGTATATCACTGCCATGCAATCTGCCTGAACTACTAAGGCTCAAACCCTAAGGTACTTAATGCTCTCATTGGACCCTGTTGTCCAAAATTGGTTAAATGTCTTAGATGATGGAACACAAAAGAGTTGGGATCTACTTTACAAAGCCTTCATCCAACAATATGGATATAATGTTGAGTTAGAAGTTACTTTAATGGAAGTGGAGTCCATAAGGCAAAGACCAAATGAGAATTTTGTGGACTATGTGAAGCGATGGAGGAACAAGGCCGCTTTACTCAAGAAGAGGCCCGATGAATCCGATCAAATAAGGATGATTGTGAGAGGGATGTTCCCTAGTTTTCGTGAGAGGATGTCTCATACACTCATCTGTGATTTCAAAGACCTTCTCCAAGCTGGTTTGCAAATTGAAGAATGGGAAAGGGAGAAGAGCCGCTTTGCAATAAAAAGGAACGAGAAAGGAGCTATAAACCTGGTAGCCAAAGCATACAAAAGGCCGTCGATATTAATGCTACTAACCAAGGGACAAGGAGACAATTTTTGAAATTGGGAAAACTGATGTCTTGGGTTCTCAACAAGCTTCAAAGAAAAGGATTGCTACAACCCTTAAATCCACGTCCTTTGCCTAATCCTCTCCCACCTAATTTTGACACCAAAGCATTTTGTCAATTTCACCAAATGCAAGGACATGACACGGATTGATGTGTGAGGTTGAGACATGAGATCCAAAACCTAATTGATAATGGGAAGCTACCCAAGCCCAACAAGCCAAACACCAAAGACAACCCATTACCCAAATTCAATAGGGTACCACCACCAACAACCTTCATGATTGGAGGAGGTTTGCATGAGGACTTTGTCATGTCTTCCTTTCAAGATGTGGGTGGAGAAGCAACCAAAGAAGAAGAGGCACTTGAATAAGCTATGATGGGTGGAGAAGTAGCAATTTGTGCTGTCAACGGGTTTTGGGATTCAAGTGATAGTGATGATGATATTATACCCAAGAAGGAGGAGTGGACTTGGTCCGAGCCCGAAGAAGATGAGGTGATGAACACTAAATCTGGTAAGCCTTATGCAAGGTCACCACCAAAGGAGATAGAAACTACTAAGGGGAAGGAAGTTGAAGTGGAAGAAGATGATGCTGTGCTCAAGCAATTGAAAAGAACCCAAGCAAGTGTTAACATTTAGGACTTGTTAGCTACTTCTAAAAAGCACCGAGAAACTATGGCCAAAGCCTTAGCTAGCATGCCAATTTCTACCTCCACAACACCGAAGGAGTTGATCAACTTCATAAAAATTGGGGAAGTAATGAAATGTAAAGAGGTCCAAGAAAAGAATGAAGTTAATATGGGAGAAGTTTCTTTTTTTTATGCAGACTTACTGGAGGAGGGATGAGACAACATCCGCCCTCTCTTTATCAAAATAGAAGTCAAGGGGAAGAGGACTCCATGTGTAATGGTCGATGATGGGTCCACCATAAATGTCTGTCCACTTAAGATATTGCCAAAGCTAGCCATGTCAACAAGAGATCTAAACCCAATCGAGGTGACAATTCGTGCTTATGACAACACTAAGAGGCATGCCGAAGGGACTTTCAAAGCGGCCGTCAAGGTTGGTCCAATTGAATCTATCATTGAGTTTGTTGTTTTAGATATACCAATTACCTTTGCCTTACTCTTGGGGCAACCATGGTTTCATCCTCTTGGTGGAGTTCCTTCCACCCTTCATCAAAAGATCAAATTCCCCAATGAAAATGAGACAGTGGTCATTGAAGCTGAAGATAATGAGATTGTTAATGCTCTAATGGTTGAGAGGCCTCTCAATGGTTTTCAAGTGGCTGTAATTTCTGATGATGAAGTAGTGGACTCCAAAGTTTTGAATATGATGAAGAACATGAACTACCTTCCCGGAGTTGGTCTTGGAAAGTGTAAGGCCGGTTTAACAAAGTTGGCAGATTTCAGAACTCAAGCTTCCAAGAAGGGGTTGGGATATGATGAAGCCAATGATGTTCAACCAAAGAAGAATGAGAAGATGAGCTTCCCACCACTTGAAGAGATCTTTGTCAAAGCTCCAGATATGGGACCATTCCAAGGAAAGCCCGAGCCGATCATGTTCATGGGTAAGTCAATTCCAGGTTTTGAAATTTTTGCAAATGTTGCTGAGCTAGTGGAGCAAGTGAAGAAAGAGCTCACCTTGTCAACCAACAAAGAATCCAATCCAAAAGAGAAGAACGAAGCTGCCCTGAAAGCCGAGAAGACTCCGGAAGAGATTGCTGCCCTAGTCAAGGAAAAGTTTGAAAACATCATGCTTTATGATTCTGAGAACAATGATTTTGATTTTGATTTTAATTTGTCTGCTTTGTATGAGGATGATGATGTTTTCTTTTCCAAAATGAATGCAATAAAATCTGATTTTGCTTACTTTTGTGATGTTTCTCTTGATGGTTGCATACATTCAAATAGCAGTTACATGAGCATCTTTAATATTAATTCTGTTAACACACAATCATTAAATTTGGGAACAATTGAAAATCCTAAAAACATTAGCATAGCATCCGACCTTACTCCTGATGAGAGAGAGAGATTTGAAAAATTATTCAAAAAATATGAAGAAGTGTTTGCTTGGTCTTATGAGGATATGCCTGGGATAGATCGAGACATAGCCAAGCATCATATTCCTACTTACACTCACATTAAGCCTGTCAAACAAAAGCTTAGGCGACTAAGACCTGAGTGGGCTGAATTGGTTAAAGAAGAGGTCACTAAGCAAATACAAGTGAAGTTCCTTGAAGTGATAGAATATCCAGATTGGTTAGCCAGCATAGTACCTGTGCCAAAGAAAGATGGAAGGATAAGGGTCTGCGTGGACTATAGAGATTTAAACAAAGCTTCCCCTAAGGATGATTTTCCTTTACCTCATATAGATGTTCTCATTGATAGTGTAGCCTCTAGCGTGCTACACTCGTTTGTAGATGGATTTTTCGGATACAATCAAGTGTTAATGGCCCAAGAGGATAAAGCCAAAACTGCCTTCACTACTACATGGGGTATATTTTGTTATAGGGTGATGCGACTTAAAGAATGCTGGAGCAACCTACCAAAGGATGGCCACCACACTATTTCATGACATGATGCACAAAGAAGTTGAAGTATATGTTGATGATATGATGGTGAAGTCAGATACAAGGGAGCAACACTTCCAAAACTTGGAATTATTCTTCGATAGAGCTTTGAAGTATAAGCTAAGATTAAACCCGAAGAAGTGTGTATTCGGTATTACTTCAGGCAAATTGTCAGGACATGTAATTGGTCCAAATGGTATTGAGATAGATGCTGACATAGTTAGAGCAATTAGGGATATGCCAGCCCCAAAGATGGAGAGAGAAGTTCAGGGATTCATTGGTAAACTGTAGTACATTAGCAGATTTATAGCAAAGCTCACAACAATCTGTGAGCCTATCTTCAAATTGCTTAGAAAGAATCAGCCGGTCGTATGGAACGAAGAATGTCAAAAGCGCTTTGACCGAATAAAAGAGTATTTGTTGAATCCACCTGTTTTGAAACCACCTTAACCCGGAAACCTCTATTACTATACTTAGCAGTAGAAGAAGAGTCGATAGGAGCCATGCTAGCCCAAGCAGATGAGTCGGGGATTGACCATGCCATTTACTATTTGAGTAGAAAGCTCCTACCTTATGAAATTAAGTATAGTATCATCAAAAAGACATGTATAGCCATGGTTTGGTCTTCTAAGAAGTTGCGGCATTACTTTCAATCGTATAGTGTGCAAGTAATTTCCAAGTTGGATCCAATGAAGTACTTAAGGGAGACACCCTCTTTAATTGGGAAATATGGTCGATGGTTGATAATATTAGAAGAATTTAAGATCGAGTATGTAACCAGGAAAACAATCAAGGGTATAACGGTGGCAGAATTCCTGGCTCAACAACCATTACCAGAAAGTGAAGAGGTAATCTTGGATTTTCCAGATGAACATTTAGAAGTAATTGAAGTACAAGGGTGGAAAATGTATTTTGATGGAGCAGTAAATAGGAAAGGAGCAGGTTTGGGAGTTATACTAGAATCGCCCGAAGGGGAACTTATCCCTTTAGCCAAGAAGTTGAAATTTAGGGCAACCAATAATATGGTGGAGTACGAAGCTTGTATTTTCGGTTTAGAAACCCTAATTATTATGAAGGTGGATAAGGTGGAAGTTTATGGCGATTCATTGCTAGTAGTATCCCAAGTAAATGGAGAGTGGGAGTTGAAAGAGGAAAAATTAAAACCATACCACTGTTACCTGACCATGATGATGAAGAATTTTAAGGAGTGTAGGTTTATACACCTGTCAAGAGAAGAAAATCAGATGGCTGATGCCCTAGCCACATTGGCTTTGGTATGGGAAAATCCTGCCAACTTATTCCTTAAGCCTCTGATCTTGACTAGTTCATCAACTCCTTGCTATGAATATGAGACAATCATGGATGTTGATACAGACCATGATGCATGGTATGATACTATAAGGCGATTTTTAGAGGAAAGAGAATACCCGCCTAGGGCAACAAAGAAAGAGAGAAGAGACATAAGGAGGTGGTCATTGCAATACATCACCTTTCATGGGGAGTTATATCGAAGATGGCTTGATGGAGTGCATTTGAGATGTTTAAGAAAGCTTGAAGTGGAGTGCATCAGTCATAAATACATGCAGGAAGTTGCGGCCCACACATGAGTGGTTCGGCCCTAGTTAAGAAGATTATTTGACAAGGTTACTATTGGTTGACCATGGAGAGAGACTGTATTGAGTTTGTCAAGAAGTGCCAGCAATGTCAGATATATGGTAACTTGAATTACATGCCTCCTAAAGAATTGCATTCAATGTCTTCACCCTGGCCATTTGGCACTTGGGGTATCGACATTATAGGAGAAATACATCCGATAGCTTCAAACAGGCACCGTTTTATTGTGGTATTAGTAGATTATTTTTCAAAATGGGTCGAAGCCTAATCCTTTAACAAGCTGGGTGCAAGTCAAAAAGCTAGGTTTATTGAAAAGAATCTCATTTGCAGATATGGGGTCCCATACAGTGTGATATCAAACAATGGGGTACAGTTTCAAGGAGCAGTTAAGGGTTTATTCTCCAAGTACCAAATCCATCATCATCGATCCTCTCCTTATAGACCAAAGGCTAATGGTGCCGTAGAAGCAACAAACAAGACAATTAAGCAAATTTTGTCCAAGATGACCAAGACTTACAGGGACTGGTAAAAAATGCTTCTCTTTGCTTTATGGGGATATAGGATGAGTGTGCCAACACCTACTGGGATGACACCGTTCTCTTTGGTTTATGGGATGGAAGCGGTATTGCCAATTGAAATTGAGATCAAGTCATTGAGAGTAGTCTTGGAAGCGGAGCTACCTGAAATGGAATGGGTAACAAGCAGATACACACAGTTAGCTCTACTGGAAGAGAGAAGGTTAAAGGCACCGTATCATCACCAACTGTATCAAAAGAAGATAGCTCGGGCCTACAATAGAAGGGTCAAGGTCAGAAAATTCAGAGTTGGGGATTTGGTGTTGAAGCAATGTAAGCCCAATGTATCTGATCCAAGAGGGAAGTTCAGACCTAGCTGGGAAGGGTCATATGTCATGAAACAGGTCATGAGCAAAGGTGCGGTGAAGTTATCAGACATGGATGGGAATGAATTTAGTGAGCTAGTAAATATTGACAGGTTGAAGAAGTTTTATGTATGAAAAATAAAAAAGAGAGAGCTCGCTAGGTTGAAAACCCAAAAAGGGCAGCCTAGGCAAAAGTTAGAGCAGTCCGCTAGTTCCGAAAACCCGAAAGGGCGGGCTAGGCAACAATTAGGGCTAATGAGAGAAAATCGTCAATTAGAAAACTCAAAAGGGCTAATTGGCAACAGGAGTGATCTTGTGTATGCTGGCTTTATGTTTGGTTATTCCCCAATTTAATAAAATAGAATTAATGATTAAATTTGTTCTATGTGCACTGTTATAAGTATTCGACCAGATATGGATGAAATAATAATCATAATTGCAAAAGGTGATGACAAATTATAAATGGAAAAGAAGCATCTTTTATTACTTTAGTTATTTTTCATCCTAACAAAACACTTTTATGAATTGACAAATGTAAAATCTATGGCAGTCTATAAGTGTAACGTGCAGGCCAGTTTTGCCTTAACCGATCCAAGTAGGCTTCAGTCAAGCAAGGCATGTCTAGGTTAGAAGCAAAGTCAGAATCACGAAGCTCAGCTCCATACTGACGCCCAAGTCGGCGAGGATCATAGCATGTACCTTGATGAAGAGCAACAAGGGGAATGTACATCAAGTATGTCCGCATGGTAATACGAGAAATCTTCCAGCAAGGTACCAACCAACGGACATTGACTTCAGAGCGTGAGTGGATCCAGCCGACCCAGTCAGCATATGAAGAAGCAGGATGGAGTAGCTTTCTAGCAAAATGATGACGTGGTAGGTATCTGGCAAAGTTCATGGAGGGAGTATCAAGCAAACAAAGATGCTCCTGAAGCCAAATCTATGAAGAAAGGATTAAGTTAAAAAAAAAAAAAAAAGAAGTCCGCTGAGTTGAAAACCTGCAAGGGCAGCTTAGGCAAAAATTAGGACAGCTCGCTAGTTCCGAAAACCTGCATGGGTAGACTAGGCAAAAGTTAGAGCAATATAAAAAAAAACCTAAATTGAAAACCCGAAGAGGGCAGTTTAGGTAATTAACTGAAGCAGCAATGGGCTCCCAGTCAGTCTCTTTGACAATCCTGATTTAAATTGGTCTAATCCAACTAAGGTCTCGGCTAAAATCATAGGTACTGGAGACAAGCCTCCTTCCATTTGATCCATGATATCCAATACTCGTGGGTCAATATCGCCGTCAAAAGAAACAAGCAAGAATTGGCTGAGCAAGCAAAGACAAAGCATGTGTCCCCATGCCTTAGTAGGATCCAAATAAGAGAAACAAAAGTCAATCAAAGGAGCAAGTAGAATTTTTTCACCTCTCATCAACTGAAAAACTTCAGGTTTTGGAATTTGAAATAACATCTGCATTTTCTATTGAGTTTTGGAAATCAATGTGGGTAATGCCATTTGTTGATTATTGGGATGTCTAAAGATGGCCTCAAATTCTTCAATCAAGGGACACATTTCAAAGCCATTAATTCTAAATACCCTAGAATCTGTATCCCACAGGGAAGCCACGGCATGTAAGAAGGAGTGGTCCAATTTGACATTTTGAAAGCATTTTAAAACACCAAGTTTTGACCATGAAATTTGCTTCCAATGGTTGGCATTCATATTCTTAAATAGAATTTTTATTTTCTTTAAATGCTGCTCGGTCATGGTTGATGAATAAAAGGGAACCAAAATTGCTAAAGGGAGTCTTCACGTTGAAAGAGAGAGATTTTTGGTTTATGAATTGAAATATGGCATGCAAGGTGATTTATATAGAAGAAAATAAACCTTTTCCAAAAGTGAAATGGAAAAGATGATGGGAAAGGATAAGACCATATGGCATAAGGAAAGGAAGTGGCAATGAGTTTCCTTTACCATATTGGATGTGGTTTAATAAAAGAAGTGGATATTAATTATGATGTACTATATATAATATATATATAATAATAATAAAATAAATAATTTTGGCAGTAAAAAAAATAATAAAGAGGAAAATTGTATATTTTTCATTATTGTATAATATTTTACAATTGCTACAATATTTACATATTACTAAGAGGGTGGTGGTAGGTCACCAAATAAAGACTTGAAAAAAATCGTCGCCTGTTGGAGGAGGGGGCAAATTACTCGTCCCAGGATCATCCGAAGTAGAAGCACTAAAATCCCTATTGCCTTGGAGTTCTGATTTATCATGGTCCTCATCAAAAGCAGACGAAAGGATCTCATGGTCATCAGTCTGGGAGCCTCTCGATGAAGAAGCACCGGGATCCCTCATTCCTTGAAATCGAAAGTCATGGAAATTTTGTTCGGATTGATGATATAAACTTTCAAAATGAGAAGCTTGCTGACGACTTGCAGCCAACTCTTCTTGAAGTTTTTTATTTTATTTTTCAAGCATCCGCTGTGAGCCAAGAGAGAAAAAGGTAAGAGCATACATAATCATGCATACATATAGCATAAACTTTTATGAAATGAGGAACATACCAGCTAGTTCACATTGATACCCTGCGGATGAGATGGCATATCCAGTAGGCTAGAATGAGCAAATGAAGGGGCAGTGAAAGAAGGTCCAGCCTTGTGATCAAATGAGCCAACAACCTGCAACAATCATTGAAGAAGCAATCAAAGAAAAGAAACAGTAGGTGACACTGGCAGGCGACACGACCAAGCCACTGGTCGTGTCTCTTCTAAGGGGCAAAGTCAAGAAGGACCAAGCAAACAAAGAAAAGAAACAGTAGGTGACAGTGGCAGGCGACACGGCCAAGCCACTGGCCGTGTCTCTCCTAAGGGGAAAAGTCAAGAAGGACGAAGCAAACAAAGAAAAGAAACAGCAGGTGACACTGGCAGGCGACACGGCCAAGCTACTGGCCGTGTCTCTCCTAATGGGCAAAGTCAAGAAGGACCAAGCAAAGAAAGAAAAAAAATAGTAGGTGACACTGGCAGGCGACACGGCCAAGCCACTGGCCGTGTCTCTCCTAAGGGGCAAAGTTAAGAAGAACCAAGCAAAGAAAGAAAAGACACATAAGTTGACACATCCAGGTGACACGGCCAAGCCACTGGCCGTGTCACTCCCATCTTTAAAGAACAAAGAAGACCCCGATCTCCAAGGATGAAGATCCATTTTCAAGGGTGAAGACTCAATCTCCTAGGGTGAAGATCCATTCTGAGGGTGAAGGATCACAATGCATAGAACATTTAGAGCAGTCAGACTTCTAAACTGATAAAAGGTTAGTCAAATTTATTCTCTGGTCCAAGTGCCCAATCTCGGGTCCAAGTACCCAAATCAAATCAATCCCGGGTCCAAGTACCCAAGTCAATTCAAGCTCGGGTCTAAGTACCCAATCTTGGGTCCAAGTACCCAAATCAAATCAATTTAGGGCCGAATATCCCAATATAGTTACGATAGAGTATCCTAATCCAGTTTAGCATCGAGTATCCGAATCCAGATAGGATCGAGTATCCGAGTCTACTTTAGGATCGAGTATCCAAATCTCTCGAGTCTAGAACCCAAAATTTTTCTTAGGTCCAGAACCTAGAATCTCCCTTGAGTCCAGAACTCGAACCGAGTCCAAAACCTAAATTTTCCTTAGGTCCAGAACCTAGAATTATCCTTGAGTCCAGAACTCGAACCGGGTCCAGAACCCAAATTTTTCTTAGGTCCAGAACCTAGAATTTCCCTTGAGTCCAGAACTCAAACCGGGTCTAGAACCCAAATTTTCCTTAGGTCCAGAACCTAGAATTATCCTTGAGTCCAGAACTCGAATCGGGTCCAGAACCCAAATTTTCTTTAGGTTGAGAACCTAGAATTATTCTTTAGTCCAGAACTCGAGCCGGGTCCAAAACCCAAATTTTCCTTAGGTATAAAACCTAGAATTATCCTTGAGTCCAGAACTCAAATCGGGTCCAGAACCCAAAATTTTCTTAGGTCCAGAACCTAGAATTATCCTTGAGTCCAGAACTCGAACCGGATCTAGAACCCAAATTTTCCTTAGGTCCAGAACCTAGAATTATCCTTGAGTCCAGAACTCGAACTGGGTCCAGAACCCAAACCTCAACCATTTCATCAAAAATTAAGTCTTATTGCTTTTCACTCTCTTTCACTGAGGTTTCAGATCATTCAAGCAGGGGGCAAACTGTAGACCCTCAATTTTGACCCAATCCGGTCCAATATGTTTTATTTAGTCTAAAATGATTTTTGTTATCTAATTGGTCCAAAATAATTTTTATTAAATAATTTTTGCTTTAGTATCTAATTTTTATTAATAAAAAATAGAAATAAACAAATAAAAGTCAAAAAATAAAAATAAAAATAAAAATCGGAGTCGAAAAAATCGGCGACGAAAAAATTGTAATGCGAGTCCGTGGGCATTTCGCCAGCAGGAAATTCCTGCGAGCGAAATCACTATGCTATTTTGCACGCAGAGCAGAAATTTTCTGCCTACAAAATAGCTTATGAACACTCTTCGCGCCCGCTGCAGCGGCCAGCTGCAGCTAATTTTTTCGCCAGCGCAGTTTTTCCGCAGCAGTTTTTTTTTGTAGCGCAAATTTTCCGACTCAAATTTTTCGAAACCTAATCCAATTAGGTTTTGGTTTCTTTTTTTTATTAATATTACTTACCTTAACTAATTAGGAAAAAACAGCCTCAAACCACTATAAATAAGGACCAAAGACAATTAAAAAAGAGGAGGCAAAAAATCCAAGAGTAGTTTGGAAAATTTGAAACCAAATCAAGGAAGGAAAAGAAGAAATTCAATTCAACTCTTTTTT
The DNA here is from genome assembly GCA_947685225.1 of Garcia nutans. Taxonomy (NCBI): domain Eukaryota; kingdom Viridiplantae; phylum Streptophyta; class Magnoliopsida; order Malpighiales; family Euphorbiaceae; genus Garcia; species Garcia nutans. The sequence continues at coordinate 45,402,910 of CANTUV010000008.1, forward strand.
GGAACAGCAGCAGCATGATTTAGAGGATTCAAAGGCAAAAAAGGCTTGTCTTTGGAGCTAGTTCATCCAAGAAGAATTGTTTTTGGAGAAGTCATCAAAAGAAGGTATGTGTTAATTAATTTTCTTTAATTGTTTTCTTTACACAGTAGCAAATTTATGAAATCAAAATTAAAAATCTTTGAACTTTAATTTAGTTTTCTAAAGCCAAAAAACCTTATTTTGTTACTTTATTTTCCAAAAAGACTTAAAATTGTTATTTTTTCTTCTTAAAAAACCTTAAAACTATAATTGAACATTTTCTTCAACAAAACCAAAATCAAATTTTGTTTCTTTCAAAACTTTAAACTTGGTACTTTTTCATTCAAAAAGCCTTAAAAAAATCTTTTCTACTTATAAAAACTTTAATTTATTTGTTTAAATTCATAAAATATCAAATTTATTTCCAAATTCCTATAAATTATTCACCACTTCCAAAATATCAAATCCAAATTCAACTTCCAAAATTTAAAATAATGAACACTAACCCTTTTAAAACCTTAAACCCTAATTTTTATGAACCCTAATCCTTTTAAAATATTAAAAAACATAAAAACATAAAAACCTAAATTTTACACAGTAGCTTAGGAATCCAATAACCAAAAATCACAAATTAAAGTATTTTAAAGTGTTTAAGACCCTAGTTTCATGATATCATCATTCAAACCTTAATTTTGTTAATCAAAGAGTCTTACCAACCCTTTAAAACATAAAACCCTAATTTATTTTAATTCCATAAAAAGTCACAGTAGCCATAATTGGACTTTTATTTACTTTATTCAATTCCATACTTGATTATGCTTTGATTTATTTCTTATGCTTTAATTTATTTAATTTCAATACTTGATTTATTTAATTTATCATGGATGGATGTTTATTTTCTATTTTGATTAATAGCTTTGATGAATGATTTATTTATGATGAATGATTATTTACTTTTATCAATTAATTTTGATTTCCAAAAGTTGTAAGAGGTATGTTTCCACTTGGTGGGTACCTCATTAGTTAAACATCATGTAATTTAATTTGTTTTTTTTTAGAACCTATGTAAAGGGCATGTTTCTACCTTTTGGTGGGTGTCCTATTTAGGCATGTGATGTAAGGACATGTTTCCATCCTTGGATGGGTGTCCATTTATTTGCTTTGTTTGGACATTGCTTTGATTTTAATATAATGATGCTTTCTTTTTATTGTTTGTAGTATGGATAATATTGTTATATTTAAGAATTTTATAATATTAAAGCCTATAAAGGAGGCCGGTTCCAATAAACCGGGCGTTATGGGTGTGCTGGGCCATTTCTCACCTTCCCCACACGTACCCAACTTTTCGAACCCATTAAGGTGTTGGGGATTCCTTAGGAATTGAGTCATCCACCCCTTTTTTTTCCCTGTCCGTCCGGGTGGCGACTCCAATTTTCTCCGGACTTAGGTCCGTGTTCTCTAAGGCCCTGAGCCTAAACAGTGCCAAAGTCCCAAGAACCATTCCACCGGGAGTGGGGGCAAAAATCCCTGCTCACAACAACCTTAATTGCGACAGTTCAAAAGCTTATAATAATCCGACCTATGCCAAAGATGAAGAATCTACCAACGACTCAATCAATTTTTCACCAAAAGCAATGGAGCCCGAACAAATTAAAAGAATGGTAGATGACGCCTTCAATGCTAAAATGGAAGAACTAAAGGGGGCCCTAGCTGAGATCATGAAGAATCAAATGACTACAATGTTTAGGAAAAATGCCGAAGCATCCGCAAGCACCAAGAAAGATAAGGGGAAGGCTAAAGTTGGTGAAGTGGCTTTTGATGATGATAAGGTGATCATTGGTGATGATGACGATTGGGCTCAATACTTCCAAGATCCTTAAGACAAGAAGAAAGAGCCGAAGATTGTTGAAAGATCAACTATGGAAAAGACTAAAACTTCTAATGTTAAGAAACTGATTGCTGATTTACAAAAGAAATTCAAGAAGAAGCTGAAAACCAAAGAGATGTCCGAGATCGACAAGTTGTTTGAACTAGATGAGGAGGTCCCTTATAAGTTTAAAATGCCTTCCTTTGCTAGATATAATTGTACAAGAAATTCTCACTTGCATGTTAAACAATACATCACTGCCATATAGTCAACCAGAGCTACTAAGGCTCAAACTCTAAGATATTTCATGCTCTCATTAGACCCTGTTGTCCAAAATTGGTTGAACACCTTAGAGGAAAGTACTCAAAAAGATTGGGACATGTTGTACAAGGCCTTCATTCAGCAATATGGGTACAATGTCGAGTTGAAAATTACCTTAATGGAAGTTGAGTCCATTAGACAAAGTGTAGACCCTTAATTTTTGACTCATTCAAATTCGATAGTCTATAATAATTTTTGTGGTATTTTATTTATTTTAATAATATTCTAATTACTAATAATATTTAATAGTTATTTTTAATAAAAATAAAAAATATAAAAAAAATAAAAAATCAGACGGATCGGCGAGTGACGCGCGGCTGCCCATTTCACCGCAGATAGCAATCTGGGCCAATTCTGCTATGAATTGGCTTGCCAGCTAGCCCGCCTCGCCCGTTTTTGCTAGCTCAGCCCACGAGCCCAACAGCCCGTGCACTGCCAATTTTTTTACCAAACCTTGTTTTATCCATTTTCTAATTTTTTTCTAAAAAAAAAATTGGTATTTCCTTATTAAAATAGGATTAGGACTTTATTTTTTCTTTAAATACCATATTAAAACACAATAATAAAGGACGGGGGGTGGGGGGGAAGGAGAAAACCCTAGGAGAAGTAAAAAAGAAAAAGAAGAGGACGAGGAAAGAGAAACAGGGAAAACCCTAAAGAAAAAAAAGAAAAGCAGAGGTCGATTGAGATTAACATAGACTGAAACAACAAAGAAGAAATAGCAAAGATAAATTATCAACAATCGAGGAGTAAACAACGAACACTCATCAATCAATCAATCCATCAAAGGCAGCAGCACTGCCTTTGTTATTACTCATCCAAAAAACAATTTGGTGGAACCTTCAACGCAGGTTTTGTGTCTTAATCTTGAATTTGCTTAAAACTTCAATTGTTATATCATTCTTGTTCTTACTAGTTTTTGTTTGTTTATTTTTATTATCACTTTGATTCAATAGTATAAAATGGTAAACCCTAATTATATATTATGTTCATTATTGTTTCATCTAATAGCTTAAAAATCCAGAGAATTCCAAAAGCCCTAAACTATCTTATTAATTCTCAAAACCCTAACCCCAGTGTCTTAAATCCCTAATTTTTCTAAACCCTAATTTTCTTAAAACCAATCTAGTAAGCCCTAGTTTTCCTAAACCCTAATTCTTAAAACATCAAAACCTTATCAACTCCTTAATTTTTCAAACCCCCATTCAGTAAATCTAACAAACCCTTAAGCCCAAATCCAATAAATCTCATAAATCTTTCTCTCCAGTAAGCCTAAAAAATCTTAAACCCTAATCCCAATCTTTTAAAATTATAAACCCTAATGTCTTAAGGTTTCAAAACCCTAATTTCATGATGTTAGCTTTAAACCCTAATTTGATTAACCAAAAACCTTACTAGTTTCTCAAATTTATAAAACTCTAATCCATCCCATTCTTCCAAAATTCTCACAGTAGCCTAAATAATAATAATAATAATTTCAAAAACCCAAAATCCTAAATATTAATTAAAGAACCCTAAAATGAGACATAAATCTAAATTTGTATCTTTATTTGCTTTATTAATTTTTAGATTTGATTATGTAGTTTATTATATGTTTTGATGGTTGATTTATTTAATTTTAATGCTTGATTTATTTAATTTATCATGGATGGATATTCTCTTTATTATTATGATTATTATTTATTTGTTTTGGTATTAAAATTGTAAGAGGTATGTTTCCATTATTGGGTACCTCATTAATTAATTTTCATGTAATTTAAATTGCTTTTATATTTTGGACCAATGTAAATGACATGTTTCCACCTTTCGGTGGGTGTCATATTTAGTTTAGACATGAACGATAAGAAGAAAAAATATATAATTATAAATATAATAATAACATATATTGTACAATAGTAAATTATTAATAGATAAAAGTTTTTTTTCTTTTCTTTTTTATCAATATAGATAGGAGTTGATAATGGGTATAGCAGAACAGAGATAGATGGGGTTGCATTACTTGTTAGGTGGGTCATATACAAATGTTTGGAAGAAGATGAGCAGTGAAAGTATTATATTGTTTTCTTAATTGGAATTTGGCAATTGGCATTACAAAACTACCCTTTGAAATTGAATTATAAAAAGCTATGAATTGTCTTTTTCTCTTTCGTACCAAGACTACCTCAACTTGGGTCCTTTCCACTTTATATATGAGTAGGGTAATTGATCAACTAATCCTCCCTCCATCTCCATGGACACGCCATATGTTTCCATGTCTCCCCTCTTCTTTTGTTTTCAATTTTGCAAGAGATAAAAAAACTAGATTGCATGGTGCAATTTTGTTCAATATTAATGGTGGGACTACCAAGTAATATCTTTGAAGACAAAAGGCAAAACCAATCTTAAAAAACTGTCCATGGATTGGCCCATAAAAGTAAGCCTACAAATAGTTTTCATAGCCCAATTTTAGAGCCCACCATGTCCATATTCTGTGACTTTATATTGTTTTCTCTTTTGTATGTTTGTTGTTTGGTTTTATTGATAAAAACACAACATGTCAGTTTCATATGTTGTTTGAAGTAACATTTTTAAATTACTTTTTGATGTTTTCTTTAATTTTTAAAAAATAATTTGTTACCTAATATAATATTTACCTTCGTCATGTGAATATATATTTGCTTTCTATCTAAATTAAAATTTCATATTTATTGGTAGTGCTCTTTGGTTATTGTTATGATCATTTTTATATTTGTTTTTAGGGTAATTTTATTTACTTTTTAGTTATTTTTTTTCTAATATGTTTGTTAAGTTGTTTGAATATTTTTGGTGATTTAGTTTGGAGCACGAATGTGTGAAAAATAGAGTTTAAATTCATTTTGTTGAAGCCAATTTGGAAGGAAAGCATTGAACGCGGCCAAGTTGGTCCAAGCTTAGCCGTGTCCTTCATTAAGGAAATTGAATTTTTTTTAGCAGAGCTTAACACACTCATCGTCTTGGTTGTGTCTCTGACCGTGTCACATGACATGGCTAAGATAAATTTAAGGCTTAGCCATGTCTACATAGCACTGAACTTTCATAAGAATTAATTAAAGTCTACACAACACTGGACACAGGGAAAGGACACGGTCGTGCCCTTAGCCATGTCACACCACACAGCCAAGACAAGAAATTCCTTGGCCGTGCCCTTCGTCATGAAACAAGAGAAGAGGATGCAGAAGTAGGCATAGTCAGAAGACACAACCGTGTATCTGACCGTGTCACTCCACGCAAGCTCAAGAAAAGAAAAACCAAAAGAAGGCAGAAGCAGACACCACCATAAGGCTTGGCCGTGTCCCAGGAAAAATTGAAAGACACGGCTAGGGCCAAGCTGATTTGGCCATGTATGTGAGAGATTCCCTTTTGTATATTAACATGTTCAGTGGGACAAGAGACAAAAAGTGATGTTTTTAAGCAAAATGTGAACTGCTTTTTAGAAAAGAAAGTTTTAAAATTTGAAAAGGGGAAAACAAATAGAAGTGGAGAGTATGGTGAAAGGATGGAAAAGCATGGGTTTAAATAAAAAAATATTTGTAATTGAGCTCAGCCAGGAAAGTTTTGATTAAAAAAGAGAAGGAGAGACACTTTTTTGGGGGCTAGAAATTAGTTTTTTTTTTTTTTTTTGCAAAGCTCTAAGGGGATTTAAGGAAGATTTTTGCCCTTTGATATTCATTTATCCATTTTTTCTACACAAGATTGGTTTTGCAAAGATTTTGGAGGAGGTTTAAGGATTCTTCATCAAACTCAAGTAAGGGTGGAGGAAGAACAAGAGAATATCAACTCTAGTCTTCTTCAAACCGGGTTTTGTTATTCCTTGAATTAATTCAATTAATTCATTCTAGATTTTTGTTGATTTGTTATGAACATTAATATTTCAATGGATATTTGTGATTTGATTTCAATTGCGATGAGTATGTGCTTTGATTTGATGATGATGAGATAAATTATCCATTCCTAAGATTTGCAATAGATTTGATTAAATGATTTAACTCAAGTATTTCCATTAATATACCTTGTTATGTGAGTTGATTACATTGGATTGAATATTAGGTTGATAGATTGGCCACCTATTAATCTGTAGATATTGAATGAAGAACCGAGAGGTGAAATTTGATATTGAAAATATATATTCAACTACCCTAAGAATGAATTAGAAATATAAGTTCTAGGGTTCTCTTAATTTACAAGTTCAAAAATAATTGGTTGTTGTTAATTCATGAATGTGAGAACTAATGAATTGATAATTGCTAATTAACCACAAGAAAAAAATTAAGTTACAAGGGTATGTTAATGGTAATTTTAGAACTAAACATTTGATTAAATCAAATTGTAAATCCTAGGCATCCTTTTGAAAGTTTGAAACAATTTTGTGTAACCACTATTTATTTTACTTGTAATCTTAGATTTCTTTTACCATTACAACAACATACACTCAATTTTTAAATTTTGTTATTTCAATCAAATTATTACAAACAAACACCTTCCTTGTGAAATGACCTTAGGACGTTCCACCATTACTACAACTACCTTGTATACTTGTGAGAATCGCTTTATAGTAGTATTAAGTAAAGCATAACAGTTATCACAAGTCATCTATTCAGAAATGGACATAAGTTGGATTTCAAAACCATGTAATACACTTGAATATCAAGAAGGGTTGAACCAATTTCTAGACTTTGCATTTGCAAAAAAGTCATCTAATAATAGAATAAGATGTCTTTGTCCTCATTATTCTTTTAGAAAATGAGAGACTAGAGAAGTGGTTTATGAACAATTGATTTGTAGGCCATTTCCAAATGGATACACTGCTTGGTTACAACATAGAGAATTAGGTACTTCACAAATATCTAATTCTACATCTATACAACAAGATAGTCAGTGTATTCAAGATGCAATGCAAGACCAAGTGCAATACATGGTTCATGACGCTTTTGCATTCGATAGACACCATAATAATGAAGAATCATCTACATCACACAGACTACAAAATGAAGAGGAAATGAGGACAGAGAACTTAAACAGGGAGACAAGTGATGAAGTTAAAAAAATTTTATGAGTTACTTAAAGATGGAGAACAAGAACTATATGAAGGGTACTCAAAATTGTCATTTTTGGTAAAATTATACCATATTAAGTGCATTTGAATTGCTCAAGTGATTTATGTGAGGACGAAGGTCATAAGGAAATGAACTTGTTCCATTTGTAGACAACATTCATAGACTTATTAGAGCCGAAGAAATGGATCCTTTAGGATAAGAAGGGGAAAATATTGAAGAGCAATTTGAAGAGGACATATAAGTAGAAATGGGTGAAGTGGAAGAACCACCTATGAAGGAGTTCGCTCATCCAATTATTAGGGTGACTACATCCTATATACAGTTGAGCAATGTAGCAAGAAATTTCGAATTAAACAATACTCATTATAACATGCTTCTATCTTTTCATGGAATGCCAAATGAAGATCCTCTCAACTTCGTTCATGATTTTTATTCAACTTTGCACACATTCCCTTTGCAAACGTTGATGGAGGATGAGCTTAAGATGCGGTGTTTTCCTTATACTTTGAAGGATAGGGCAAAGGCATGGTTGATGACCTTACTGGAAAACTCATTAGCCATATAGATCGAGGTTTACAACAAGTTCATGACCAAATTCTATTCACACCAGAAGACAAAGGAATTTCAGGGAAACATTCCAACCTTCACTCAAATGGATGGTGAACCATTTCATAGGGAATGGGATTATTTCAAATCTTTATTGTTCCAATCCCATCATCATCATTATCCATAATAGTTAATCAACTAATTCTTTTATGATGGGATCACTCAGCGGAGTCAAAATACAGTGGATAATGCAGCAGGAGGAGCAATGTGTGAGAAAACAGTTGTTGAAATTGTTAGATTATTTGAAATGTTGGGAGAAAATTCACAGCAGAAAAGCATATGGGAGAGACACAAAGGAGTTTATGAAATGAACTCCAATTCTAAAATGGCAAGACAGGTAGCAAAATTAACAAGACAAGTTAAGATGCTAAATGCAATATGAAGTGTGCCCAAGCCAAGTCACATAGCATGTGCATCATGTGGTGTTGTAGGCTATAGTGCAAATATGTGCCCTTCAAACTTTGATCAATTCCAAGAAGGGCAAGAGCAAGTATATGCCTTTGAAGGTTTCTAACAAAGGGGTAGGAATGACCCATATTCAAATTATTATAATCCCGGTTAGAGAAACTAGCCAAATTTTAATGAAAAAATTAGCAATAAGTTCCATCTCAACAATCTTTCTAGCCCTATCAAAGAGGACCTAACTTCCAAGGACAAACTTCAAATCAAGAGCAAATAAAGAAACCTACACTTGAAGATAATTTGAATGCTTTCATTCAAATTAGCACCCTAAATCAAGAGGTGAGCATTAAGAGGTTTGATTCTTTGGAAGCATCACTAAAGAAGGTGAAAACTCAAGTTGGTCAATTCGCAAAATAATTTCAAGCAAACCAAAAAGGGGAATTTCCAAGCCAACCGGAGAAAGCTAAAACACAATTTTGAGAAGTGGAAAGGTAATAAATAACAAAATTGGTAATTCATTGGATATAGGTACAAATCAAGAAGATAGTGAGGAAATACAAACCAACCAAGATCAACCGAGTCAATCAAATGAAGAGATATGCTTGAGGGACCAACTTCACCAAAGTTGCATAAATCTCCAAATTTCTAAGACAGCCAATTCCTTTCTCAAGTAGGTTGAAAAATAAAAGGCAAGATAAGCAATTTTCTAAAATTTATAATATGCTTTCCAAGGTAAGTATAAATCTTCCCTTACTTGAGGTAATTAAGAACATGCTAGCTTATGCCAAATTTTTTAAAGAATTAAACACTAAAAAGAAAAGGTATGAGCTTAATGAAAAGGTGATAGTTTCAAAGATAGCTAGTGCTATTTTACTACATAAGTTACCTCTAAAACTAAGGGACCCTAGAAGTTTCATGATCAATATCTCTATGGGGAATAGGAAAGAGACAACTGGCATGTGTGACTTAGGGGCTAGCATAAATTTGATTCCATATTCAATCTATTTGTATTTAGAACTTGGGGAACTTAAACCAACAAAGATGATCTTGCAATTGGCAGATAGAACTATAGTGGATGTCTTAGTTCAAGTTTGGGGTTTAATTGTTCCCGTTGATTTGTAGTCTTGGACTCAGGGGAAGAAATCCCTAGGATTTTGAACACACGATTTTGTTGGGAAGACCATTTATGGTTATAACCAACACTCTAATAGATGTTAAAAATGAAAAATTAACCATGACTGTTCTAGGACAAACTGTGGTATTTTTAATTTTTAACCCTTCCCCTATTCTCACTACTGTTGTTTATGAGAACTGCTCTTTTATTGATTGTACTGATCTTGCTGTTGAAAAAATTTTCTTTTAGAAAAGGTGTGAAGAAAAGCTTGAGGTAGCCTTGACTTTAGGTGAAGAGGTTGAAATTTCTGATGAAGGAATTAAGGAATTCAAGTCCATGTTAGATGATGAGAATAATGAGAGGGGACTTGAGATTGAAAAAGAGGAGATTCAACCAAAATTGGTTGAACTAAAAGAACTTCCAAAGCAATATGCAATACGCAACTAGTGATCATTTATGTGACTCTCAATAGTGATGAAGAAGAGAGACTTATAAGCGTATGCAAAGACACTAAAGAAAGCCACTTGTTGGGGATTGAGTGATATCAAGGGTATTAGTCCTTCCATGTGTATGCATAAAATAATTTTAGAGGAAGGAGCTAAACCAGTGAGGGAAGCTTAGAGAAGGCTCAATCTAAATATGGGTGAGGTACTCAAGAAGGAGGTTCTTAAACTGCTTAATGAAGGGGTAATTTACCCCATTGCCAATAGTGAATGGGTTAGCCTTATGCATGTGGTACCAAAGAAAGCATGTTTAACCGTGATCCAAAATGAGAAGGGAGAGTTGGTACTTACCCGAACTCAGATCGGGTGGCGAATGTGCATAGACTATAGGAAATTAAATAGTGTCATTAAGAAAGATCATTTTTCATTACTATTTATTGATCAGATGCTTGATAGATTATTTGGACATGCTTTTTACTATTTTCTTGATGGTCTTTCAGGTTACTACCAAGTCCCTATAGTGCTGGAGGATCAGCCCAAGACAACTTTCACTTGTCCTTTTAGAACATTTCCTTTTCAAAGGATGTCATTTGGACTTTGCAACATACCACACACTTTTTCAAAGATGCACGATGCCTATATTTTATGATATGTTGGATAAATTCATAGAGGTATTTATGGACTATATATTTTTTTTATTTTTGGCACTTCCTTTGATAATTTCTTGGATAAATTGACTCTTGTATTTTAAAGGTGTATTGAATGCAATTTAACCTTGAGCTAGGAAAAGAGACATTTTATGGTAGATCATGGTATAGTTTTAGGGAATGTTGTATCTTGTTAGGGCGTTTAGGTGGATAAAGCCAAAATTGATTTGATAGCTAATTTTCCACCTCCCACATCTGTTAAAGAGATTAGAAGTTTTTTGGGACATGCTGAATTCTATAGAAGGTTCATAAAGGACTTTTCAAAGATTTCAAGTCCTTTGTGCCATTTGCTTGGAAGATATGTTCCATTTGTCTTTGATGATAAGTTCTTATAAGCTTATAACATCCTAAAAGAAAAATTAACTTCTGCTCCTGTGATTGTTGCTCTTAATTGGGATTTGCCCTTTGAAATTTTGTGTGATGCTTCAAACTATGCTATAGGTGTTGTGCTAGGACAAAGGGTAAATAAACTCTTGTGTGTGATTTATTATGCAGCTTTATCTTTGAATGATGCATAGGTAAATTACACAACTACTGAGTGAGAGATGCTAGATGTACTGTTTGCACTTGACAAATTTAGATCTTATTTGATAGGTTCTAAGGTCATTGTATTTTCTAATCATACGACCTTGAAATATCTGTTAACTAAACCACCGGCTAAACCTAGGCTCATTTGGTGGGTGCTTATGTTGCAAAAGTTTTACATAGAGATTAATGATAGATAAGGAAGTGAAAATACAGTTGTTGACCACATTTATAGGTTGCACTGTGATGATGATGATGCATAAATTGCTCTAGAAAATGCTTTTGAGAAATTTCCTTATGGGCACTTGTTTTTTGTAACCCAAGTACCATGATATGCAGATATTGCTAATTATCTTTGTTGTGGTATCTTGAGCAAGGACAATTTGTCAGGCTAAGAAAAGGTTTCTATATTCCTGTAAATATTACTTTTGGGATGAACCATAATTATTTAGAATTTGCAGAGATGAGATCATCATACGATGTGTTCCAGAGGAAGAATAACTTCATGTGCTATAATTTTGCCACAATATGTATTATGGAGGACATTTCGGAGGCAGGAAAACTATAGCAACGATTGTTCAAAGTGGTTTCTATTGGCCTACTCTTTTAAAGACGCTTATAACTTTTGTATAAGATGTGATAGATGCCAAAGAGTAGGAAAATATAAGCAAGAGAAATGAAATGCCCTTTAAAGATACATATTGTGGCAAAATAAGATGTGGGGACAGCCTCTACCCATTTGGACATGTAGTCCACTACAAGAATGATATGCTCAAACCCAAAAGATTTGGGAAATGGCCCCATGAAATCAATAAAAATATCATTCTTGTAGTGGACTATGTGTCCAAGTGGGTAGAGGCTGTTCCCACTTTTGAATCATATATTGCTAGAACTTGCTTAGATATGCATTTTGAGACCATATTAACATTTCATTTAGGCATCAAGATGATTAAGGCATTTAGGAGTACCCATTCATCTTAAAAGGCCAACCTTTAATATGTCTTTAGTAAGCTAATTTTGAGCCTATTTCATTTTCCCATTTCTTTCTTTTACATAAGATCATTAGCCGTGAATTATTTTGCTCTATTTATTTTACTTCCATTGGAAGCAGAAGCATTTGAAGAATTTAGTAATTATAGACTTTTAATTTTGATACATGTCCAAATATAATTTTCATTTAAAGGCCCAAAATAAACCAATTGTAATTATTTAATATTTGGATCTTGTCGATTCGATTTTATTGTGACTAATATTATTAAAAGGTGATTCGGTAGGACTGTTTAAAATTGACCCCTACCAATTTGATATGAGCACATTGCTCATAACAAATTGGCCCATGCCAATTCGACATGAGCAATTGCTTGTGCCAAATTGGTAGGAGCCAATTCAACGGGCTTGGAATTAACCTAATTATGCGCGGTTTCACACTTGGATTCTTTGAGGCCTTTTAGGTTTTGTTTATCCAAAGTTTAAAGGGACTGGGAGGATGCCCTTATGTCACATATAAAAGGGTAATTAATTGTCAAATTAAAGGGTCGGATTTTTGAACAAAGGCAGCAAGAATAATTAACTCAGAAGCAAGAAGAGAAGAAAATCAACACTCAACAATTGTTCAGTAAATTGTTTCTATCAACTAAAAACTATGATTGATCCAGGCAGATTGGTTCAACATTCAACTTTGGTAGAGTCTTCAAACACAGGTACACTTTTGTAATTCAATTCATTCAATTAATAGTCATAATTGTCTTTCAAAATATCATCACAGTAGCTTGCTTATCCAAAATCTTGTTTGGTCTCGTAGCTTAAATTATTAAAACCCTAGTTTCATATTTATAAATCGAAGCTTAATCTATTTGTTTCATCCAAAAACTCACGTCATATTTATTTATTATTCACAGTAGTCTTTAATTTAATTTAATTTATGAATGTTGTCTATAAATGGAATAAGTTCATTGACTTGTGACCTTTGTCCTTACATAAATCACATGAGCAATTCAAAAAGAAACACTTAAAAAATTAAAATAAAAGAATCAAACTACAACTAAAATAGCCTTCCCTAGCAATGGCGCCAAAAACTTGTTGCACTCTACTTAATACTACTACAAAGCGACTCTCGCAAGTATACGAGGTAGTTGTAGTAATGGTGGAACATCCCAAGGTCGTCTTACAAGGAAGGTGTTTATTTTTAATAATTTGATTAAAACAACAAAATTTATAAATGAGTGTATGTTTTTGGAATGGTAAAAGAAATCTAGGATTACAAGTAAAACGAATAGCGGTTGCACAAAATTGATTAAACCTTTCAAAAGGATGCGTAGGATTTACAATTTAATTTAGTCAAATGTTTAATTCTAAAATTTCCATTAACATACCCTTATAACTTAATTTGTTTATTGTGGTTAATTAGCAATTATCAGTTCATTAGTTCTCACATTTATGAATTAACAACAACAAATTATTTTGAACTTGCAAATTAAGAGAACTCTAGAACTTATATTTCTAATTCATTCTTACGGTAGTTGAATAAATATTTCTAATATCAAATTTCACCTCTCGGTTCTTCATTCAATATCTAGAGATTAATAGGTGGCCAATCTATCAACCTAACATTTAATCCAATGTAATCAACTCACATAATGTGAGCAAGGATATTTGACCCCACTCCCATTTGGAATGGTTCTTGCGACTTCGGCACTGTTAGGCTTAGGGACTGATGTTGCGCTCGAATTAAGTACTACAACAAAGCGTCACTCGCAAGTATACGAGGTAGCTGTAGCAAAGGTGATCGCCCCAAGGTCATTTCCCCAAGAAGGTGTGGTTCGTAATAGCTTGATTGACAAGTTATTTAAATACAGAAGTGTTTGTTGTTCGGAATTGTGAAAGGACAATTTAAACCTAAAATTAACCGTGTGTAGGGATTAATGTGTGATGGGTGTACAAGATCAAATCGATTCTTGGGAAGGTGCCTAGGGTTATAGGTCCATTTGATCGAAGCTCAATTCTCAATTATCCATTAACATATCCTTGTAAATTAATTTGTTTCTTAAGGTTAATTAGTTAATTACCAATCCATTAGTTCTCACATTCATGAATTAGTAATGATGAATTATTTCTCATTATCAAATTAATGAAACCTAGAACTTATATTTCTAATTCATTCATAGGGTGGTCGATTATATAGTTCCGATATCGGATTTCACCTTTCGGTCCGTCATCCAATATTCAAAGATCAATAGGTAGCTAATCTATCAACCTAGCATTTAATGCAATACAATCAACCAATCAACAAGGAACATCAATGGAAATATCAAATCAAGACATTCAACCAAATATACTACAAACCATAAACATGGGTATTTAGCTCAACATCATCAATTTAACACATTCATTCAACTTAATATAAAACAAATACAAATTGTTCATTGCAATATCAATCTCTTAATATAACAACAACAATAAGAAATGAATTAAAAGAGAGAATAGAAAAACCCCTTGTGGAGATGCCAAGAGTAGGATTGCTAGTCTTCCTCCTATCTCCACTTGATGTATTTGATGAAGAACTCAAGCCCTCTTCAATGGTTGATTCCCCTTTGCAATATGGAATGGAGCTTTCTCAAGTCACCAAACCTTTGGATGGAACTTTCTCAAGTCACCAACCCTTCAATTGATTGTGCCTTTGGAAGATGGAATGGAGCTTTCTCAAGTCACCAATCCCTTAAATGAAGCTTCTTCAACCTTTAAGAGCTTGTTAACCCAATTTATCCCAAAGAATCTCAAAGAACTTGTCAATGGAAGATGGAGAAGGTGGAGAGGATGGAAATGGAGATGGAGATGAAGGGACAAGGGAGAGTGTCACTCTCTCCCTCTCCCAAATCATGTAGCAGAAATTGGCTCCCAAGAAGACAAGACTTCCCCAATTTCCCTCTTCTTCTCTTTTTAATTCCTTCAAAATACACACCCATGCCTTCCAACTCACCCCATTTCACTTTGTTCCCCACTTATTATTTCTTTAGTATTTCTTTTGGCAAGCAAAAGGCTTTGTTCCCCACTTTGTCCCCTACTTCGTATGAAAGAATTCAAATTTTTTTAGTGTGACACAGCCAAGCCAAGAGTGGCTTGGCCGTGTCTTTTGTTTTCATTTGGGACACGGCCAAGCCATCTGGCCATGTCCTTCACTGCTTCCTTTCTTTCTTCTTTCTTTTCTTTCTTTCATTTGGTCTCAAGGAGTGACACGACCAAGCTTGTGCCGTGTCATGTGGGTGTGTTTGCTTCTGCTTCTTTTCTTTCCTTCTTTGCTCGCTCCAAGTCTTGTTGGCATGAAATGGGACACGGCCAGTGGCTTGGCCATGTCACTGAGTGTGTCCACCTCTGTTTGCTTCTTTTCCTTCTCTTCTTTGGCTCAAGATGGGACACGGCCAAGCTTGCTGGCCGTGTCACTGAGTGTGTCTCTTCCTGCTTCTTTATTTTTGCTCTTTCTTTATGGTTTCTTTGTTTTTGCTCCTTGGATGAGACACAGCCAGTGGCTTGGCCATGTCTCTTGGCCTTGTCAAGCTCTGCCAACTTCATTCTTTGAGGGACACGGCCAAGCCACTGGCACAGTTTTGACTTGGCCATGTCTTGCTTAGTTCATGCTTTTCTTGCACTGTTTTGATCTTCCAAGGGTGTTTTTGCACCTAAACCTAAAAAAACACTTTAAACACACTTAAAATAAAAATCAATCAAAACATTAACTAAAAACACATAAAAATCATACTAAAAACAAGTACAAAAATGATCTAAATAAATACCCCACACTTAATTCCTTGCTTGTCCCCAAGCAAGGCAAAAATCAAAACACACTAACAAGATAAATTTTGTTAAGTTTAAGAGTTATAAAGATGCATCAAGACTTCCCTATCCCTAAATCCGCAATCAATATCGAATCAAACAAAATTGACACTCAGGCAATTAAGTGGTTTTCCATGCATAACCTAAGTTGTCGCTCCCTCACCAACTCTTACAAGTGTTTGATCATGGTGGTGTTTACACTCATAACAATCAATGAAAGATTATTACTATAGGCTTACTTATCAATCAAATCTCCACCACAAAATTATAATCAAGCATCAATCAAAAGGTCTTTATTGGGTTGTAATGGGGCTAAGGTAAAGGCATGATATTTAGGAAATGTGAGCTTGATCATTAAGTTCAAGAGCACTTTAAGAATGAAGTACCCGATCATATACATAACCCAACAATCCCAAACACCTTCCTCTCATCTACCCCTTGACATTAAAGAGCTTTTCAAGGGAACTCACCTATTAAATATTGCAATGATATTTTCAACTTATTCCAACCCTTCGAATAAGAACAACAATTGTTCTTATTATTATATGTATATATATTTTTTTCTTTTTTTTTTATTATTTTGCTTTGCAATCTTAAACCTACTAAATTTAACCCCACACTTAATTCAACACAACACTCGGTCATAAACGCTCTTAAAATGCTCTTGACCTAATGAAAGGAAAAGAGTTAAACAACAAGGTTCAAGCTAATGGTGTTGTGAAAAAGAAAGAAAAGGAAAAATAAAATAAGCTCAAAATTGGCTAACTAAGGTTAAAAATAGGGTTTGTAACACCCCGATACCCTATATAAGTACTATGCGTATACCTAGTATACATACAGTAAATATATAAAGTATAAGGATGTCACTTTTCGTTACCTTTTAAAAACCTGTAACAGAGTTCAAACCATAATACATTAATTTAAATAACATTTACAAAATCATTATCTTTATTAAAACTTCATTTATACATATAAATACTCTCTCGTCAGAAATACATCATAATTAAAACTTATACATGTATGCATTACCCTCTAGTTGGTCTCGACAAACTTTACTCTTCTTGTGGCATAACAAAAGACTTCATATCTTCCATCTATATACCTGCGCGAATAAACACCCGCGCTAAGCTCGAGAGCTTAGTAGTCCAAATATAAAATATAAACATATAGTATAGAAGTATTGATATATAATGATACATCGATTCAATATATAATTAGTTCTTATCATATCTTCTTTTCTTTTTAATTTTATCTTTAATATATCCTAGCTAATTTCATATATGATGTATATATATACATAATATTATCACCAACCCCAATGCATCACCAATACTCAAAACCAATATATTAATACCCCTACATTATATATATACCACACCAACCATTATTGCAATACACACTTTACATATCATACCAATTATTATTGCAATACACACATTACATATCATACACTCATTATTGCAATACACACATTACACATCATATCACTCATTATTGCAATACACAATTTACATATCATATAAATCATAAATCATATTTCCAATAAAGACAACCTTTATCATCAACCACAATTCATTTACATATTACACTTAATAACATTATATTATTCACAATTCACCAAGCATAATTCATTATTAATACGCACAATCAATATTTCAATACTTGCATTTCACATTGACAATAAAGACAGACTCGGGCCCAAAACACTAATATGTTATTCAAAGTTCAGAGTTACTGCTTTGGTTCATAGTCACAATCATCACGCCCGTAGGCAGTGTATATACATGTATCTCTATCCATGGATAGTGTAACAGACCCAGTCTCTTGGACCATCAACTCAACACATATGAGGAGATCCTCAACCCGGCAAGACTGTTACAAATCATATATCTCATATTCACAATTCTCATAGTGTAACAGACCCAGTCTCTTGGACCATCAACTCAACACATATGAGGAGATCCTCAACCCGGCAAGACTGTTACCTTTCATCATTTCTTAGGCATGCCACCCAAATCCAGAACTCTGAAACTGAATAACATATTAAACAAACAATTCATTTATTATTTCATTATCAATCTCATCATCAATTAGGCCAACATGCCTTATCTCTTTCAATTGAATTATCATAGCCAATCACAATGGCTTCATATCATATCATATCTCAATCCATATGATACATATAGCATCATTGATATCACATTTCAAAGTATATTATTCATATAATACATTGCCATACACAAGATTCACAATGCATATAACATAACATTTTCTCACTTCTCAAAACACATTAACATCATTCATTACTAGAGCATTTATCATAACAAATTGCACATACCTTAAGAATGATCCTCATTTCTTCCTACCTTTCCCATTTCATATTTCATCCTTTATATATATTCTTCATTTACATTCACAATATAATAGCTTATTTAACACTTTCATCCCAATGTGTTAATGTTCAAAGACATATAAGGATATACAATCAAATAGGGTTTATGCTTACATTGTTAATGATCTTCACATCCTTCACATCATTCAATCATCACCTTAGTCCAATTATGTTAACAATATAATAGATCACTTAACACATTTGCAAACAAATGTGTTAAGCCTCAAATTATGTAATTAAATACAATCATATGTATTGGTACTTACCTCAAGAACTAGTCCCATCAATCTATACATTTCTTTTCTTTCCAAGAATTCTCCACATTTAGGTTAACGCAACCCAATCTCTTCAAAACCTTTGAGGGACATGGGCAGCACCACTTGAGGGACACGGTTAGGGCAATTCAACCTCTTCACAATCTAATCCAAAAGGAATATTAGCAAAATGACCATATGAATAGTACATTCTGGTTTAAGACTCCATTTTATCCTTATTTTGAAAAATTGTATAAAATAATCTACTTGACTAAAAATTCTAAACTTTTTACAGAATTTAGTTTTGTATCTTAAAATCATTCCTTTAAAATTTCAGATCAAACTGAACACAAAATCTTAGTCAAATAGTTCACCTAACCAGACTGCCCCAATTGCCCTGCATCCTGGCAGCAGTTCTGAACTTTGTGAATTCCATAAATCAAATTCAATCAACGTGGTTCCAAATTATTTTTCTCAAATACTAGACTCACTAAACAACAACATATCCAAAATTCAATTGGATATGATTTTTCTACATTTTATTAAAAATCCCGAAATATAGCTGTCTCAGTTAAGGTACCTGCTGGAACAGGTCTAATAAAAATAATCTTTCTAAACTCATAACCATTCCAAAATCGAATCAACATATTTTTCAGTCATTCTAGACTCATAGAGGCACAACATATCAAAAATTTACTTCAAGAACATTTTTCTATAATTAATTAAAAATCATACAAGTCACAGCCTTTACTAATTGTAAAACAGAAAAAAAATTCACTAAACACAACTCTTACTCTTCCATTACCAAAACCAACCTAGCTTCTTATCTTTAATTCCATTTCAACACTTTTACACACACCATACACAAACACACTCCATCAAACTCAAACAAAATTCAAAATAGAACAAGAGAAATCAAGAGAAAACTTACCTTAAATGAAGAATTCCACAAATCTCTAACCAACACCCTTGATTCCTTCTTCAATTTGCTTCAAACCTCAAGATCACCTCTCTTTCTCTCTTTGTCTATGGAGAATCCGGCCACACATGAAGAGAAGAAGAAAATATGAAGAGCAAAGTCAAATTTGGCTTCTTATATCCATCAAGTGTTTTTAACCTTGCAATTACTAAAACACCCTTCACCATTTAACTAACCTTTTGTCTCATCTAAGCCCTTATATGTAATTGCACATTCCACAAAAATATCTTCTTGCATTGACCAACCCTTTTGACCAATGTATATGTTAGTTATACAACCATATAAACAACATATACACTTCTCTCTACACCCTCTTTTCTTCTCAAAACACAAATACCTATACATTCTTTTCCCAACTTCTTTTCTCTTGTAATTTAACACATATATTCAATCCAATATATAACAATAACATAATCAAAACTTTTAAGGTATACATGAGGATATTACAATTCTCTCCCCCTTAAATAATTTCGTCCTCGAAATTATCTAGCATAATTGTAATCCATTCATAATACTATACCATCTTAACTTCCATATGAAGTTAATTATACGCTTAAGTCATTATATCATCAAATTATATAGCTTCAACTCTCCTCTTTAGAATCAACCACCTTCTTTAAATTCCATAACTCATCATTCTATATGTTTATACATCTTGTTATTTCCTTAATCAAACATTCAAAAGAACTCATTACATTTCTTGTTAATGTCTTTATATAAGAATCAGATCATTCTATAGTACACTTATACTCCATCTAATCTTTATATTTAATATATTTTGTTATTTCACTTCTGTATAATTACTCTCTTAACTTTAACATTAAAAATCATTGACTTATATCTGAACATTAATTATCCCTTCATTACAATCACTGTCTAAATAGACATTTATCACCCTCAATAGATAACAAAATCCTGATTTTTCATAAATGGAGTTATTTCTTTAGCATGCTTTTCACTTAACTTACATATTAATACATTATCTTTCAACTTATTTATAAATAACCAATCTTTTTCTCTTCTTATCATGATTAACAACTACTATACTCCACTCATTCATGTCCAATCATACTTTAAAATTTACATCATATACATTATCATGTAAATACCTATTTTCTTAATACAACTATACACATTAAATTTTATTAATGATCCATAATCTTAGCCAAATCCAGATCAATTAATCTATCTGTCACAATATACCCACGTTCCAATCTTGTTCAATTCCAACCAACGATTAGGTAATCTAACTTATCATGAAATTTCACAATTTTCATATAAGTATAAATATAACTTAATTCCATAAGAGCAAACTTATATTCAATTTCTGCTCTCTTTCAATCTATTTTCAGTCAAATCATCATGATAACAAATCACTTCTAATATCTTTTAATATACACATAGTTTATTCTTTATTATCTTAGTATAATTTCCACCAATTCTCATAAAATGTTATATCATACTTAATATCTATAATTCATTCACTCAAACTTTGAGTTCATTCCCTTAAACCTCAAGTTACATACCATAAACATATT
Organism: Garcia nutans; assembly: GCA_947685225.1. Taxonomy (NCBI): domain Eukaryota; kingdom Viridiplantae; phylum Streptophyta; class Magnoliopsida; order Malpighiales; family Euphorbiaceae; genus Garcia; species Garcia nutans. Next base: position 45,423,975 of record CANTUV010000008.1, read on the forward strand.
CAGTATAACTTTCATTCATATAATACAATTTCTCCCTTTTACTAACTCTTCACATTTCCTATCATTGGTATATTTATTTTGATTACCTTTTTGTCATATTATCCATAACTCAACACATTTCAAAATTTTTTTTTTCACAGTTATAACCAAATTCTTAACATTAAAAAAAATAATAATAATAAGGTACAACTTTAACCATCATAATTTTTAACTATACTTCTCAAACAAAATTGTCAACCTCACCAAATCCGTATTACAATCATTATATCTAAGATCCAAATCCATGGATAACAAATTAACCGATCCAAAATACTGAACAAAACACATGACTTTAAGAGATTAATATTCAAACCTAGAACTTTCAATTCAATACTGTTCTTTTATAATTCTATTCTCAATCTTAACATTTTTAGTATAACAGAACTTAACACATTCCAACTTCGTTTCAACCAATTTGTATTCGCTTATATGATCCTTATCAACTTAACTCATGCTTTAACAATATTACTATATACATATTCAATCATATACAGTTCTTATACAATTTCTATTCATCACTTCATTTCTAATCCATCTACAATCTCTTATAATATAATTACATAGAACTTTTCATATGTGAATACTTTGAAACTCTAAATATAATATAATCATCAAGTTCAATACTCATTATAACAATTTCCACTGTCCAATATTACTCAAGTTCTTTCCATTCTCACTTCCATCACATAATCCATCTAGCTTTACACAGTTCAAGACCTAATCTCTCTTAGGTCCACTAATACATATAACATTGTTTTTCCATATTACTAATTCTATAATTATACCACATATATCTTCATAAGCCATCCTCATAATGTGATTCACAAATGTGTTTATATATCATAATTTCATTCATATTGGAAAATTCAATTCACATATCATATACATGTATACACTTAATTATATGCTCTTATAGTATTTTCCTTTTTCATACATTCAATACAAATTTAGTGTTTATCATTTTCTTTTAAACACTATCCTTCTCATTCTTCCAATATGATATAAAGTATTTATTCACACTACAAACATATATATATTCCGACTATAGTAACACTTCATATTCATCTTAGTCACATTCCCAATGTGACATCTCTTTCACTTTCGTCTTTAAAAATATTTAATACACTCCCATATTCATTCTTACCCTGTTCAGTAAAATGACTTAAAATAACTCATTTCTATTTACTTATCCACTTCCTTGATTATTTCAAAACAAATTCTCATACTATCAATCACATTACTCAATTCATAATACTTCCATATGCAATACTAGTCATTTCACTTAGCTCATGCATTGCATATACAGTTAACTATCAATATCCCAATAATCTTTATCAAATTCCACTAAAACTTTAACTTCTCAATTTACTACTTCGTTTAAGCTTCAATTTGCCAAACTCATCTTTTCTATCATCACTTTAAAAACATCTTACAAATATATATCACAAAGCAATATTAAAACATATAATTTCCACAATCATAAAGCTCACTTCAAAAATCTCAAATATCACATATTATCACCATTACCATGAGCTTTCACAATATCCAAGCATCTCACATTTCTAACATTGAATTTACCATGTTCGCATTAAAATAACAATATCAACTTATTTTCTTACTTAACCAATATCATCTCTTTTTCCTTTAAACAAAACCTTAATTTTATATACATATATCCCAACTTTAAATAATCACACTTTGTCTATACTAACTAACTCATTCACTATTCCACCATTCTTTCCTCATTTTAGTAACATATCTTTCAATAATAACAATCCAGCAATATTTTCTCTGTCTAACAACCTCAACATAAACATTATTATAAAGAGGTTCAAAATATAAAGGAAAGAATACATATTTTAATCTTGATTTTGATTGCTACTTATTTTCAACTTTATTCTCCTTTTTATTTCTTTATGTTTCAATTCACATTATGCCCTACATAATATTGCTCATAAATATCAACATTACATTTCATGTTGCACACAACATGACATTTTTCATATGCATCATTAATATACAAATATCACATTACATTTCACAATGCGTTTCTCATAATCAATTAGGCACTATGCCTCAATTATAATTCATTTCCAACATCATTGTCAACAATCATAATTTCTCATCACATCAAAATAGTATACACATATATCATCAACTATATTGAACATCTCATATAACACAAATATTCTACAATTTATATTATGCCACATCCGAGACCAACCTAGATGTCAATGCATATGCACGTATTACAAATTTCATTTCAAAACTTTTCCTTTTTATTTCTATTTAAACTTTTCAAAAAAATTTTTTTAATCTCACTTAGGCCGAGAATCTCGAACCTAAGCTCTGATACCAAAACAATTGTAACACCCGATACCCTATATAAGTACTATGCGTATACCTAGTATACATACAGTAAATATATAAAGTATAAGGATGTCACTTTTCGTTACCTTTTAAAAACCTGTAACAGAGTTCAAACCATAATACATTAATTTAAATAACATTTACAAAATCATTATCTTTATTAAAACTTCATTTATACATATAAATACTCTCTCGTCAGAAATACATCATAATTAAAACTTATACATGTATGCATTACCCTCTAGTTGGTCTCGACAAACTTTACTCTTCTTGTGGCATAACAAAAGACTTCATATCTTCCATCTATATACCTGCGCGAATAAACACCCGCGCTAAGCTCGAGAGCTTAGTAGTCCAAATATAAAATATAAACATATAGTATAGAAGTATTGATATATAATGATACATCGATTCAATATATAATTAGTTCTTATCATATCTTCTTTTCTTTTTAATTTTATCTTTAATATATCCTAGCTAATTTCATATATGATGTATATATATACATAATATTATCACCAACCCCAATGCATCACCAATACTCAAAACCAATATATTAATACCCCTACATTATATATATACCACACCAACCATTATTGCAATACACACTTTACATATCATACCAATTATTATTGCAATACACACATTACATATCATACACTCATTATTGCAATACACACATTACACATCATATCACTCATTATTGCAATACACAATTTACATATCATATAAATCATAAATCATATTTCCAATAAAGACAACCTTTATCATCAACCACAATTCATTTACATATTACACTTAATAACATTATATTATTCACAATTCACCAAGCATAATTCATTATTAATACTCACAATCAATATTTCAATACTTGCATTTCACATTGACAATAAAGACAGACTCGGGCCCAAAACACTAATATGTTATTCAAAGTTCAGAGTTACTGCTTTGGTTCATAGTCACAATCATCACGCCCGTAGGCAGTGTATATACATGTATCTCTATCCATGGATAGTGTAACAGACCCAGTCTCTTGGACCATCAACTCAACACATATGAGGAGATCCTCAACCCGGCAAGACTGTTACAAATCATATATCTCATATTCACAATTCTCATAGTGTAACAGACCCAGTCTCTTGGACCATCAACTCAACACATATGAGGAGATCCTCAACCCGGCAAGACTGTTACCTTTCATCATTTCTTAGGCATGCCACCCAAATCCAGAACTCTGAAACTGAATAACATATTAAACAAACAATTCATTTATTATTTCATTATCAATCTCATCATCAATTAGGCCAACATGCCTTATCTCTTTCAATTGAATTATCATAGCCAATCACAATGGCTTCATATCATATCATATCTCAATCCATATGATACATATAGCATCATTGATATCACATTTCAAAGTATATTATTCATATAATACATTGCCATACACAAGATTCACAATGCATATAACATAACATTTTCTCACTTCTCAAAACACATTAACATCATTCATTACTAGAGCATTTATCATAACAAATTGCACATACCTTAAGAATGATCCTCATTTCTTCCTACCTTTCCCATTTCATATTTCATCCTTTATATATATTCTTCATTTACATTCACAATATAATAGCTTATTTAACACTTTCATCCCAATGTGTTAATGTTCAAAGACATATAAGGATATACAATCAAATAGGGTTTATGCTTACCTTGTTAATGATCTTCACATCCTTCACATCATTCAATCATCACCTTAGTCCAATTATGTTAACAATATAATAGATCACTTAACACATTTGCAAACAAATGTGTTAAGCCTCAAATTATGCAATTAAATACAATCATATGTATTGGTACTTACCTCAAGAACTAGTCCCATCAATCTATACATTTCTTTTCTTTCCAAGAATTCTCCACATTTAGGTTAATGCAACCCAATCTCTTCAAAACCTTTGAGGGACACGGGCAGCACCACTTGAGGGACACGGTTAGGGCAATTCAACCTCTTCACAATCTAATCCAAAAGGAATATTAGCAAAATGACCATATGAATAGTACATTCTGGTTTAAGACTCCATTTTATCCTTATTTTGAAAAATTGTATAAAATAATCTACTTGACTAAAAATTCTAAACTTTTTACAGAATTTAGTTTTGTATCTTAAAATCATTCCTTTAAAATTTCAGATCAAACTGAACACAAAATCTTGGTCAAATAGTTCACCTAACCAGACTGCCCCAATTGCCCTGCATCCTGGCAGCAGTTCTGAACTTTGTGAATTCCATAAATCAAATTCAATCAACGTGGTTCCAAATTATTTTTCTCAAATACTAGACTCACTAAACAACAACATATCCAAAATTCAATTGGATATGATTTTTCTACATTTTATTAAAAATCCCGAAATATAGCTGTCTCAGTTAAGGTACCTGCTGGAACAGGTCTAATAAAAATAATCTTTCTAAACTCATAACCATTCCAAAATCGAATCAACATATTTTTCAGTCATTCTAGACTCATAGAGGCACAACATATCAAAAATTTACTTCAAGAACATTTTTCTATAATTAATTAAAAATCATACAAGTCACAGCCTTTACTAATTGTAAAACAGAAAAAAAATTCACTAAACACAACTCTTACTCTTCCATTACCAAAACCAACCTAGCTTCTTATCTTTAATTCCATTTCAACACTTTTACACACACCATACACAAACACACTCCATCAAACTCAAACAAAATTCAAAATAGAACAAGAGAAATCAAGAGAAAACTTACCTTAAATGAAGAATTCCACAAATCTCTAACCAACACCCTTGATTCCTTCTTCAATTTGCTTCAAACCTCAAGATCACCTCTCTTTCTCTCTTTGTCTATGGAGAATCCGGCCACACATGAAGAGAAGAAGAAAATATGAAGAGCAAAGTCAAATTTGGCTTCTTATATCCATCAAGTGTTTTTAACCTTGCAATTACTAAAACACCCTTCACCATTTAACTAACCTTTTGTCTCATCTAAGCCCTTATATGTAATTGCACATTCCACAAAAATATCTTCTTGCATTGACCAACCCTTTTGACCAATGTATATGTTAGTTATACAACCATATAAACAACATATACACTTCTCTCTACACCCTCTTTTCTTCTCAAAACACAAATACCTATACATTCTTTTCCCAACTTCTTTTCTCTTGTAATTTAACACATATATTCAATCCAATATATAACAATAACATAATCAAAACTTTTAAGGTATACATGAGGATATTACAGGGTTGGTCTTTTTAAGCCAAAGTGGGTTCACCTAATTGCCTTAATCATCTTGATGCCTAATTGAAATTTTTATGTAATCTTAAAATGCATGTCAAAACAAGTTATAGCAATTCATCAATCAAAGATGTTCACCCACAACAATAATGATAAGTTGATGGCTCAATTCCTCACTAGGTTAAAGGCAATGCAAAGAAAAACCAACAAAATTGACAATAAGCACCAATTCTACTCAATTCTCCAATTCATGCTTCAAAAATACAAAGGTCATCTATCAACAATTTTATAACAATTGAACTTTCTAAAATTCATTTATTCAAAGAAAAACATTAAAAACATTAACTAAACTTAAACAAAAATAACTTAAAAGTAAAAATACAAAACAAAAGTAAAAACACAAAACACATAATGCACCCCACACTTAAAGATTCACATTGTCCTCAATGTGAGCATGCATACTACAGGGAGGGTTTAGATGAAACCTGATTTCCATCATTCCCATATGTGATGTGTAGGGCTCCTTCCACCCATAATGCAATTGGAGCCCATGACTGAGAGGATGAACAACATGTAACTTTGAAATGTACCCAATGTACGGCAACCCCTAAATAGTATTCCTTGAAGAGAACATGTCTCAAAGGGACATGTGAAGGTCGCCTCGGGGTGATCCTCCCGTGCTATAGGAACATGGTAATAATCTTTGTCTTTGTGCAACATGGTTCTATCCATTATATGCTCTTCTTCAAGTTCAACCAAGTTTGGTTGAATCACTTCTTCATCCACTTTAACAATGTCAAGTCCCCTCTCAACAATCTCAGCATCTAAAACTAGCTTACACTCCTCAAGTTGTAAATTGGGCATTTCATGTTCTTCTTCTAAAGTCATAATCATCCCAATCTTATTTCCACTTTCTCCTTGGGAGTGCATATCATAGATGTTAGAAAGTTGCTTACCTTGTTCCTCTTCTTTTAGCCTACTTGGGAATGGAATTGGTTGCAAAGGATTCGGAGGTTCATACAAATGTGATGAAGTTGATGAGTCCAAATTCTCCTCCTCCTTTGATTGACTTTGTTTCTCCATGTTGGGCAGCATCTCCTCACCATTGTCTTCTTGATTAGTCCCTGCATCAAAGGAATCACAAAAATTGTTATATATCACCTGTTCACTTGTCAAATTTGTGATTACCTGGATTTGCTCCAATTGGCTAGGAAATTCCTCCTTTTGTTGTGTTTGGAGTTGATGTGCCAGTTGCCCAACTTGCATTTCCACCCTCTTCAATGATTCCTCCAAAGCATCAAACCTCTCATTGCTCCCTTCCTAATTTTTGTGTGCTAATTTGAAGGCAAGCATTCAAATCATCTTCCACTGTGGATTTTTCGAATGGATTTTGATTTTGTACGCTAGTTTGAATGAAGGCATTCAAACTATCAACCAAAGTGGGTTCCTTAAGGTGATTTTGATTTTGTGCGCTAGTTTGAATGAAGGCATTCAAACTATCTTCCAAGGTGGGTTCCTTAAGGTGATCTTGATTTTGTGTGCTAGTTTGAATGAAGGCATTCAAACTATCTTCTAATGTGGGTGGCTTAAGGTACTCTTGATTTGAATATTGTTCTTGAGAGTAAGGATTTCTTTGGTAAGGTTGAAAAAATTTTGGAGGTGGAATGTGCTGCTGAATTTCCCAATAAAAATTTGGTTGGCTTCCCCAACTAGGATTATAAGGATTGGAATATGTGTCATTTCTACCCATTTGCTGGAAACCTTGGTAGTCATATTCTTCCTCTTGCCATTCTTGGTATTGTCTAAAACCCATTGAACAAGTGTTTGCACTATGGCCTACATTGCCACATGCTGCACATATCTCTTGGAGTGGCATAGGTGATCTTCCTCTTGCATTTAGCACCTTAAGTTGATTCGTCAATTCTGCTAATTGCCATGCCATTTTAGAATCATCGTTCCTATCATAAACTCCCCCGTGCCTTGAAAACTGCATCTTTACACAAGGCACTTAGAAACTTAAAGAAAATAAACAACAAAAATTCTAACAAAACAAACAAATAACTAAATAAAAAAATATATCAAACTATTACTACTACGACAACCCTCCCCGGCAGCGGCGCCAAAAACTTGTTGCGTTCGAATTAAGTACTACTACAAAGCATCACTCGCAAGTATATGAGGTAGATATAGCAAAGGTGATCGCCCCAAGGTTGTTTCCCCAAGAAGGTGTGGTTCGTAATAGCTTGATTGACAAGTTATTTAAATACGGAAGTGTTTGTTGTTCGGAATTGTGAAAGGACAATTTAAACCTAAAATTAACCGTGTGTAGGTATTAATGTGTGTGATGGGTGTACAAGATCAAATCGATTCTTGGGAAGGTGCCTAGGGTTATAGGTCCATTCGATCGAAACTCAATTCTCAATTATCCATTAACATATCCTTGTAAATTAATTTGTTTCTTAAGGTTAATTAGTCAATTACCAATCCATTAGTTCTCACATTCATGAATTAGCAATGACCAATTATTTCACATTGACCAATTATTTCACATTATCAAATTAATGAAACCCTAGAACTTATATTTCTAATTCATTCGTAGGGTGGTCGATTATATAGTTTCGATATCAGATTTCACCTCTCGGTACATCATCCAATATTCAAAGATCAATAGGTAGCTAATCTATCAACCTAGCATTTAATGCAATACAATCAACCAATCAACAAGGAACATCAATGGAAATATCAAATCAAGACATTCAACCAAATATACTACAAACCCTAAACATGGGTATTTAGCTCAACATCATCAATTTAACACATTCATTCAACTCAATATAAAACAAATAAAAATTGTTCATTGCAATATCAATCTCATAATATAACAACAACAATAAGAAATGAATTAAAAGAGAGAATAGAAAAATCCCTTGTGAAGATGCCAAGAGTAGGATTGTTAGTCTTCCTTCTAGCTCCACTTGATGTATTTGATGAAGAACTCAAGCCCTCTTCAATGGTTGATTCCCCTTTGCAATATGGAATGGAGCTTTCTCAAGTCAGCAAACCTTTGGATGGAGCTTTCTCAAGTCACCAACCCTTCAATTGATTGTGCCTTTGGAAGATGGAATAGAGCTTTCTCAAGTCACCAATCCCTTCAATGAAGCTTCTTCAACCTTCAAGAGCTTGTTAACCCAATTTATCCCAAAGAATCTCAAAGAACTTGTCAATGGATGATGGAGAAGGTGGAGAGGATGGAAATGGAGATGGAGATGAAGGGACAAGGGAGAGTGTCACTCTCTCCCTCTCCCAAACCGTGTTGCAGAAATTGGCTCCCAATAAGCCAAGACTTCCCCAATTTCCCTCTTCTTCTCTTTTCAATTGCTTCAAAATACACACCCATGCCTTCCAACTCACCCCCATTTCACTTTGTTCCCCACTTTTTATTTGTTTAATATTTCTTTTGGCAAGTAAAAGGCTTTGTTCCCCACTTTGTCCCCCACTTCGTGTGAAAGAATTCAAATTTTTTTAGTGTGACACAGCCAAGCCAAGAGTGGCTTGGACATGTCTCTTGTTTTCCTTTGGGACACGGCCAAGCCATCTGGCCGTGTCCTTCACTGCTTCCTTTCTTTCTTCTTTCTTTTCTTTCTTTCATTTGGTCTCAAGGAGTGACACGGCCACTGGCTTGGCCATGTCATGTGGGTGTGTTTGCTTCTGCTTCTTTTCTTTCCTTCTTTGCTTGCTCCAAGTCTTGTTGGCATGAAATGGGACACGGCCAAGCTTGCTAGCCATGTCATGTGACACGACCAGTGGCTTGGCCGTGTCGCTAAGTGTGTCCACCTCTGTTTGTTTCTTTTCCTTCTCTTCTTTGGCTCAAGATGGGACACAGCCAAGCTTGCTGGCAGTGTCATGTAACACGGCCAGTGGCTTGGCCATGTCACTGAGTGTGTCTCTTCTTGGTTCTTTATTTTTGCTCTTTCTTTGTGGTTTCTTTGTTTTTGCTCCTTGGATGAGACACGGCCAGTGGCTTGGCCGTGTCAAGCTCTGCCAACTTCATTCTTTGAGGGACACGGCCAAGCTAGTTTTGGCTTGGCCATGTCTTGCTTGGTTCATGCTTTTCTTGTGCTGTTTTGATCTTCCAAGGGTGTTTTTGCACCTAAACCTAAAAACAACACTTTAAACACACTTAAAACAAAAATCAATCAAAACATTAACTAAAAACACATAAAAATCATACTAAAAACAAATACAAAAATGATCTAAACAACTTAGAGAACATGGGCCTAAACTCGGAGAAAATAGAGCCGCCACCCAGATGGGCCAGAAAAAAGAAAGGGGTGGGTGACTCAATTCCTAAGGAATCCCCAACCCCCTATTGGGTTCAAAAAGTTAGGTACGCGTGGGGAAGGTGAGAATGACCAGCAACCCCATAGCACCTGGTTCATTGGAACCGGTCTCCTTTTAAGGTCTTAATATTATAAAATTCTCAAATATAAGGATATTATCCATACTACATATAATCATAAGAATAAATAAACACTTTATTAAAATCACAACAAGTTCAAATAAAACAAATGAATAGGCACCCATCGATGGATGGAAACATGCCTTTACAATTTTTCGATGTCCAAAAGAATAACAGTGGGATATGCTTATGTATGCATGATATGCATGGATGATACTTACAATGGTTCCATCGACTCACAGGCCGATGTGATCAGCTGAATTGTTCTCATTTGTTCCTTCCAGATGCTCGTTCAGGTCTTGCATTAGAATGACAAAAGGCTTCACATTTATGGCTTTTATCTTCGAGATGTTGAAAACATGAGTAGTGGAGGCCCCAAGAATGGTAGCCAAAGACATGGAAAATATCTGTTTGGTTGATAACTGCTTCATGACTTGACCTTGCAAGTGATTCTTTCATCAGCCCTCTTTTGCCCATTGTTTCCTTCGAGGTTTGACAATGCAACATACATCCCTTAACTCGAAGGCTTTGTATAAAAAAAACACATTTTTTTTAAAAAAAATCTTAAAATCATATTTATCAAATCAGTGTTATTGTACCTCAGGAATCAATTTTTCAAATTAACATATCTATAACATGACAACCCTAGTTACCATACCAAACTCAGGAGTCATTTCCATTTGAGCAAGAACTATTGCACTTCAGATAGGCATATACACATTACTTGGTCAAAGGTCTCATCGAGTTTAAATATTGTCTATCGCATATGCATGCTCATTTAAACTACCTCCACTAATAGACTCTACCCACCAAGAGAGATCAACAAGTCTTTAATAGGATTGAAATGTGGTCTATACGGGACATAGGTTAAATAAAAGCTATATTTAAGCTAGAGCTGATGTGACACTACTGACAAATCTTCACATTATAATCTTCTGTTTGAGCCATAGGCAGCTGGGGGCAATCATAGTAGACTTTAATTTCCTTCTATCTCCTTAGAAGAAATATAGAACTAATTAAGTTGATCTTCATCTTTTTCTTCTGCTTTTGCACAAACTCAGGACCCTTTTATTTTTTTTGTTTTGTATTTTTTTTGTTTTTATTGAGGTTTGTTTTTTTTCTCCTTTTTTTTTTGCTTTTTCTCTCCTTTTTCCCTTTTTTTTTGTATTTTTTCCTTTTTTGTTTATTTTTTTCTTTTGGCTCCAACTTTAAGAAAATTATTTTATCTGCACCATTCTATGCTTTTGACTATGGATGAGTGGAGTAGAGTGAGTTTTCTTCAATAAGGATAAATCATTTGTTGCTCCGATGTCATCTTAATATATTGGAGATATTAGGTCTAGTATTAGGTGAACTTTGACTAGCCTTATGGTCTTGAGAACTTCAACTATCCTTATGGTCTTGACTATGCATTCCTTTCTTTGATCTTCTTGCCTTTTCACCTTAGTGATAATTAGATTTGTCATAAAAGTCACAACCGCTTAGGATAGGTTATTGGGGTTTGTAAGCCAATGAAAATAAAGTTAAAATCTCAAGAAGACTCAAAGGGACCACTAGAGATTGATGTTGATAGGGTGGATACTAGTTGTTGGCTAACCAAGAGATGCCTAGATCATTTCTCCTTTAAATAAACATAGTTTAATTTTGCCTCAAAAGTTCATCAAAGCATGCATTATGCAGGAGCCCTCTCTAAGTAAGCATACATAGCTTAATGCTATAGAATAATTCCCTCACCTAGTAAAGTCATTCAAATCATGATGCATAGATACACTAATTTATAAATATCCAGCTAGATTCATCATTGGTAGAAAACCAAAATGAACAAAGATCAATATAAAAATTTAATGAAAGTAATATATTCAAACAATCTTAATTTTAAAAACATAATTGTTCCAAATAAGTCCTAAAGAAAGTAAAATAAAATGAGCAACACTTCAAGCTACGGGAGGTTTGTTGAATAAAATTTCTCCTTATTCCACATCTTCAATACTCCCATCTTGAAAGGAGGATAAGATAGAATCTTCCTCCAATCCTCCTCCTACCTTAAAGGTTGCTGGTGGTGGTGCTCTGTTGAACCTAGGCAGAGGATTGTCCTTTGTATTGGGCTTATCAGGCTCAGGTAGCTTACCACTGTCGATCAGATCTTGGATCTCATCCTTCAATCGGGTGCATCTATCGTCTCATGTCCTTGAGTGTGATGAGATTGACAAAAAGCCTTGGTATGAAAGTTTGGTGGTAAAGGATTAGGCACGGGATGAAGAGTCAAGGGTTGTAACAATCCCTTCTTCTGTAGCTTATTCAGACCCAAGATAGTGGCTTTTGCAATTATAAAAATTGCCTCCTACATCTTTGACCAGTTGCATTAACATCAGCTGCCTTTTTTGTGCTTTGATTACCAGATTGGTAGTTCCCTTTTTCATTCATTCTTGCTGAAAAGCGATTCTTCTCCCTTTCCCAATCTTCAATTTGCAAACCAGCTTGTAGAAGGTCTTTGAAATCCCTAATAAGTGTATGAGACATCCTTTCATGAAGACTAAACAATACCCCTCTCACAATCATCCTAATTTGATCCGATTAATTGGATTTCTTCTTGAGTAATGCAGCCTTATTCCTTCACCTCTTCACATAGTCAACAAATTTCTCATTTGCCCTTTGTCTAATGGACACAACTTCCATCAAAGTAACCTCTAATTCAACATTATACCCATATTATTGGATGAATGCCTTGTATAGCAAATCCTAGCTCTTTTGAGTACCATCTTCTAAGGTGTTGAACCAATTTTGGACATCAAGGTCCAATGAGAACATGAAGTACCTTAGAGTTTGAGCCTTAGTAGCTCGAGCAGACTACATAGCAGTGATGTATTACTTCACATCAAGATGAGGATTTCTAGTTTCATTGAATTTTGCAAAGGAGGGCATGTTGAACTTGTACGGGACCTCTTCATCTAGCTCAAACAACTTGTCGACCTTAGACATTTCTTCAGTTTTCAACTTCTTTTCAAATTTCTTTTCCAAATCAGCAATTAACCTCTCAACATATGAAGTTTCAGTCTTTTTCACAGTTGATCTTTCAACAACCTTTGGCTCCTTCTTCTTATCTTGAGGATCTTGAAAGAATTGAGCCCAGTCGTCATCATCATCAATGACTACTTTGTCATCATCAAAGGCTACTTCACCGACCTTAGCCTTCCCTTTGTCCTTCGGCTTCTTAGTGCTGGCAAATGCCTCAGCAGTGTTCCCTAAAAGTGTAGCCAACCAGCTCTTCATGGTCTCGGCCAGGGCCTCCTTCAGTTCTTCCATCTTTGCATTGCGAGCGTCGTCCACCATTCATTGAATTTGTTCGAGATCCATTGCTCCTGGTGAGAAGGTAACTGAGTAGCTGCTGGATTCTATGTCACTAGCGTAGATAGGGTTGTCGTACACTCTTGAACTGCCGTACTCCAGGTCTCTGAGCCAGAAAGGATCAATGATATGTTATACAATCCTTGTATACATGTATGCACAAATAACTTCCACACACTATTGGCGAGTCTCTTTTCCTAGGTATATGGTCAATAAAATACCAACATGGGATATTTTGTTCTTGAAAAATTCCCTCGGATGGTTTAACAATTGTTGCATTTTCTAATATAGAAGTTGGTCCATGATAATTCCCATTAATTAAGTTTTAATCCATAGAATCTCAATTAAAATAGCTTTTATGCTATATTCGATTAAAACTAAATTAAGAGGTTTATCACAAGTAAGTTTCCTATTTAAAAAAATAACTAGTGATTCATGCCAAAAACAATCTCATGGTTAATAATTCTTTGGCATAAATTAGGCTCACAATTGATTTTTGGTATTTCATAATTGACCTAAATAGTTTTTAATCTCTCTTTGTAATCTTTGATGAAAGATAATTTTGTTGCAAAGCTTTTGGGCTTTGAAAGTTTTTGGGCCATAAGGTGGAAGACGATTTTTGACCCATCTTGAAAGAGTTTATGTTGAAAGACCGACTTGAAATTTTGAAATTTTGAGATTTGGTCTTTTGGATTCAAAGGAAATTTTTTTTGAGCTTACAATATAGGTAGATCATATTAGAAGAAGAACAAACCAAATAAGCAATGATTTAAACCAAGATAAATTAACCATAGTCAAATAATAAGTATTTGGGGTAAAAATTTAAGAAAAATAACTAGGTCAATTACATGAGCATAAGTCTTTGGGATGAAAGGTTTTAGGCTCCCATATTAAGTATATACCAAAAGGTACAAGGCTATGAGTGGTTATGCCATGCTCGATGTAATATCCCAAAGTATACCCTAAAAGTTTTGAAATATTTATTGTTGTATTTGGATTAAATGTATATGTTTAAGTGGAAAGATAAAAGAGGTAAAGAGAAGAGTGTATATGTTGTATATATGAGATATATACAACATATACAAGTCAAAGAAATGGAAGGTCAAAAGAAGATTTATTTACTTTTATTAAATTAATTGAAATGGAAATTAGTAAGTGGATGAAGATTTTTATGAATATTATATTAATAAAATTGCTTGCTTGAGAATTAAAGGGAGTTTTAGTGGTTGAAAGAAGAGTTGGGTGTTGACTTTGCTTTTCTCTATTCATCTTCTTCTTCTTTTCTTTTCTCCTTGGCCGGCTAGCTCCATAGCAAGAGAGAATGTGAGATTTTGTCTTTCCAAACTCAAGATTGAAGGATGTTTCAAGTGATCAAGTTGGAAATCTAAGAGTTTTCATCACTTTTGGTAAGTTCTCCATTTGATTCTTTGGTTTTCTTCTAAGTTTGTGCTTTGAGTTTGGTGTTTGATTGTTGATGGTATGTGTATATTTGATTATGGTGTATTTGAGGGTGTTTGATCTTATTGGTGTTGATTTTGAGATAGAGTTAAGTTTGGTGTTGGAAGAAAACAAGTGCTGTGTGTATGTGATGGTTGTAAATTGGTGTTTGATGCATGTATTGAGTTGTTTTGATGTTTTTGCAAGTTAGTATGGTTTATGGGTGTGTTTAGTTAAGTTTGTTTGGAGTGGAAGATGGTGGAAGTAAGAGGTTTGTTGGATGTGATGTTGTTGTTGCCGGAATCAGGATTTTTGGCCTGACACGCCCATGAGCACGGCCAAGTCTTTAGGTGTGTTAATGATTTTATTTTTTGGATGGGTGACACGACCAATGTCATGCCCATGTCACTGAGCGTGTCACAGCTTTTGTGTTGTAGTAGCATTGACACATCCAGTGACATGCCCATGTCACTGAGCGTGTCATAACTACTGTGTTGAGGGAGGATTGACAAGGCCAGTGACACGCCCATGTCACTGAGCGTGTCAAAGCTTATATGTTATGAGTTTAGGGCACGGTCAGGGACACACCCGTGTTGTTGAGCATGTCATGTGTAGAGTTTTCCCTAGTTGATTCTTAGCCTTATTATCTCATGTGTATCTTTAAGTGACTGTGTATTATCACTTTTTGATTAGGTTTTGAAGAGATTGAGTTTGCCTAATCCAAGCGTGGGAGGATTCTTGGAAGAAGAAGTGTTTAGATTGGTGTGAGTTGCTCTTGAGGTAAGTACAAACTTACATGGTTGCATACATTTACATGACTTTGAGACTTAACACAATTGGTTATAAATGTGTTAAGTATTTATTACATTGTTAATACATTTGATTAATGTTATGATTCGCATAATGTGAAAGATATGATGATCATTCAAAATGTATATCCAATGCAATTGGCTATGTAAACTTTAATGATGAGATGTGCAGCCATTATTGTTGGCTATAATGATGCAGATGAAATAATTGGGGCATGGTTGCCTAGTTTGATTATGAAAAATGAAATGAAAAATGAATTGTGAAAGAGATTGATAATGAGATAAATGAATTAATTGTGTTCCTAGTATGTTATTCAATTTTCAGAGTTCTGGGTTTGGCGGCATGCCTATGAATTACTGGGCAGGTGAAAACACTGGGTCGTAAGCCGAGCCCAGCTGATAAATATGAAAAATGATATTTTTCAGGTGAAAAGACAGGGTCGTAAGCCTAAAAAATAGTAACAGTCTAGCCGGGTTGAGTACCAAGATACTAGGGCCCTGGGGTCTAGCCTGGTTGAGGTCCAAGAGACTGGGTCTGTTACGTTATCCATGGATAGATATATATATCACCTATAGGCTTGATGAATGTGATTATGGACTGAAGCAGTAACTCCAAATTTTGAATAACATATTAGATCCTTCTTGGGCCCATGATTGTCTTTGTTTTAATGTGAATCATAAATGGTAAAACAATTAAATAAGATAATGAAAGGTAATGTTATGAAATATAACATTTTTGAATATGATCTATATTGCTTGAAAGTATGACATTGACATTGCATTAAAGCATATTGTTATTGTGGTTTGTACCACTAAGCCTATGGCTTAGCACGATTGTGGTTCATCGCGCAGGTGATAGGGTAGAACCGGAGAGTTCAGCTAGACTGAATCGAGTCTAGAATTTGAAGTGTTGATTGTGGGATTAAAGATCAGAGACAAACTGCCAAACATGTATAAACTTTATGTTTTGTAAACATTGATTTTGATGTATTTATATATGTAAATACCACTACATTTTCCGCTGCATAATGAATAAATGTTTTATCTAGTATAGTTTATAATATAATATGAAGTGCTTTAAGTTTTCTTATATTATTGCAGAAGAGAAAAAAAATTGGGTTATCTAATATAAACTGTGGCACTCCTGTATTCGGTATATGTATATTACAGGTGTAGTAGTATGTAGTATGCGTATAGAGGGTATAGGGGTGTTACATATGTTTTGGTATCAGAGCCTAGGTTTGAGATTCTCAACCTAGGTAAATTGTAAGAAAAAGAACATTTTGAATCTAAAGTTGGTTTTTAAATAAGATACATGTTTTGGTATTGGCAGTCTCTAATCTTTGATGAGGTATATTCTGCTATGTTTGCAAATATAGGTAGTGATGGCGTCTCAGTCATGTCAGTCCATAGAAGGTAGTGTTGAGAGTGTAGCTCCTGAAGAGGGTAGAGATGGAGCTAGGATTGAGAGAGCTGGAGAGGCACCTACTCCTGTGCAAGAGAGATCAGCTGCTGATGAGGTTCCGCCAGTTTGGTTACTGCATGTGGTAGAATTGTTGAGGCAAGCTCCAGTGCAGCCACCGCCACCACAGCCACAAGTACCGGTGAGGCATTATGATAAATTGAGGAAATTTGGGGCTGAAGATTTCTTTGGTACTACAGATCCTGCAGTAGCTGAGCAGTGGTTGGATAGAGTTCAGAGGGTAATCATCCAGTTGCAAGCCACTCCTGAAGAGAAATTTGATTATGCTAGGTCCCTCCTGCAGAAAGATGCTTATGATTGGTGGAAGACAGTTCCTCATGCTATGGATGATCCACCGACTTTGTTTTATAGTGATTTTCTACGGGAGTTTGAGAAGAAATATACTTTGAGGGAGTATGAGGATGTCAAGAAGATGAAATTTCTGAATCTGAGACAAGATAACAGGGCTGTGACAGAGTATGAGGTAGAGTTCATCCGATTGAGTCATTATGTATTATTTCATATGAGATTGACCGGTGTAGGAGATTTGAAGAAGGGTTGAGGCCCTCTATTATGTGTATTGTTGCTGGTTCCCGGTATCAGGATCTTTCCCAGCTTGTTGTAGCAGCCAGAAGTATTGAGAGAGCACAGGCTATTGCAGCAGCTGCTACTGAAGAGGAGACCAGAGTTAGGAGATCCCAGTTTGAGGCAGGGTCTTCATCTATGAAGAGAGGCTGAGGAAGTTTTGTTCCGAGAGTCAGTAGGAGCCAGAGGCAGTCGGGTAGGTCAGTTCAGTATCAGAGGCAGAGACCGAGACCTATAGTTTCTGTAGCTAGTGCTCTGACTCCAGTGGTTCAGAGGTATACTCCACCTACATGTTTCCATTGTGGAAGGATACATGGGGGTGTTTGTTGGAAGATTAGTGGATTAGCTGTGTGTTTCAGATGTGGATCGACTGACCATTTCATTAGAGATTGTCCTGAGATGCAGGAGCATAGGCAGGCAGATTCTGCAGTTTCTCGACCTAGTGTGAGAGGAGGTCGAAGTGGCAGAGGTGTAAGTAGAAGTGGTCGACCTGGGATCAGTAAGAGAGGAGGCTCTACATCCGGAGGTAGTAGGCCAGATGAGGCTGGGTCTTCTCAGTGAGTGTATGTGATGCAGAGGCAACCAGATGCTTCAGCAGTCATTGCGGCTACATTTTCTTTATTTGGCATTTCAGTTATTGCTTTGATTGATCCAGGATCTACTCATTCATACATAAGTGCATCTATCTTGTCTGTGTCTTAATTGCATTCAGAGTCCTTAGGATTTGATATCTTGGTGACAAATCCTTTAGGGCATAGTTTGGTAGTTAGCAAGGTGCGTCGTGATAGTTCAGTTGTGGTGCAAGGTGAGGAGTTTCTTGGTGATTTGATTGAAATGCCTTTTAAGGAGTATGATTTGATTTTAGCTATGGATTGGTTGTCTAAGCATGGAGCTATGGTAGACTGTCAAAAGAAGTGTGTTACCCTGAGAACCAGTGATGGTAGAAGTGTGATGGTATCTAGTGAGCAGAGACAACTTGCATCCTTGTTTGTGTCAGCTGTTGCAGCTAGAAAGTTGATTAGAAAAGGGTGGGACGCTTATCTTGCTCATGTTGTGGATACCAGAGTAGTGGGTTCTCAACTTGATAGTATACCCACAGTTGCGGAATTTCCAGATTTTTTTTGGAGGAGTTGCCAGGGTTACCCCCTGAGAGAGAGGTTGAGTTTGGTATTGATTTGTTGCCTGGTACCACTCCCATCTCTATTACTCCTTATCGAATGGCACCTGCTGAGTTGAGAGAGTTGAAGGTACAATTGCAGGTGTTTCTCCGTGGGGAGCTCCTATTTTGTTTGTGAAGAAGAAGGATGGTACTTTGAGGTTGTGCATCGATTATAGGCAATTGAACAAGGTGACTATCAAGAATAAGTACCCTTTGCCTAGGATAGATGATCTCTTTGATCAGTTGAAGGGAGCAACAATGTTTTCCAAGATTGATTTGAGATCAGGGTACCATCAGTTGAGAGTCAGAGCTGAAGATGTTCCTAAGACAGCTTTCCGCACAAGATATGGGCATTATGAGTTTTTAGTGATGCCTTTTGGATTGACGAATGCACCTGCAGCTTTCATGGATTTGATGAATAGGGTGTTTAGGCCCTATCTAGATCAGTTTGTGGTGGTCTTTATTGATGATATTTTGGTGTATTCGCGTAATGAAGAGGATCATGACAAGCATCTATGGATTGTATTGCAGACCTTGAGAGAGAAGCAATTGTATGCTAAACTGTCAAAATGTGAGTTTTGGCTTGATCAAGTGACTTTTCTCGGACATATAGTTTCAGCAGATGGTATAAGAGTTGATCTGAATAAAGTTGAGGCCATTTTGAATTGGAGTCCACCGAAGTCTGTGACTGAAGTTAGAAGTTTTCTGGGTTTGGTAGGATATTATCGACGGTTTGTGAAAGGTTTTTCTTTGATAGCTACTCCACTCACCAGATTACTTCGGAAGGGAATTAGATTTGTGTGGACAGACCTGGGTCAAGCAAGCTTTGAGCAGTTGAAAGAAATGTTGACTCAAGCTCCTGTTCTTACTTTGCCTGTGGAAGATAAAC
Organism: Garcia nutans; assembly: GCA_947685225.1. NCBI lineage: Eukaryota > Viridiplantae > Streptophyta > Magnoliopsida > Malpighiales > Euphorbiaceae > Garcia > Garcia nutans. The sequence goes on from CANTUV010000008.1 coordinate 45,443,806, forward strand.
CATATGTGATTTACAATGATGCTTCACATAATGGTTTAGGTTGTGTTTTGATGCAAGAGGGTAAAGTCATAGCTTATGCTTCTCGGCAGTTGAAGCCGCATGAGCTTAATTATCCGACGCATGATTTGGAGTTAGCAGCCATAGTTTTTGCCTTGAAGATTTGGCAACATTACTTGTTTGGGGAGAAGTGCTTCATTTACACGGATCATAAGAGTTTGAAATATTTGGGGGTTCAGAGAGAGCTTAATCTTCGGCAAAGACGATGGTTGGAGCTGATTAAAGATTATGACTGTTTGATTGATTATCATCCTGGTAAGGCAAATGTTGTTGCGGATGCCTTGAGTCAGAAGTCTTTGGCAGGTTTGACTGTTTATTCGCTCTCATTGCTTGTTGAGTTGAGAGCGTTGCATGCTAATTTTTAATCATGTGATGATGGAGCCTTGTTATCTCAGTTGCATTTGAGACCAGTGTTGTTGGATCAGATTAAAGAGGCTTAATTGTCTGATGAGAAAATTCAGAAGATTGTTTCGGGTTCCCAGAAAGGAGAGAACCGAGATTTCCATATGAGAGACAATGGTAGCCTTTGGTTCAAGGATAGATTGTGTGTTCCTGATGATGCTAGTTTAAGAAAGATTATTTTGGAAGAAGCACATCAATCAGTTTTTGCTATGCACCCTGGGAGTACTAAATGTATCATGATTTGAAGCAACATTACTGGTGGTCAGGTATGAAGAGAGATAGAGCGGAGTTTGTATCCAAGTGTCTCACTTGTCAGAGGGTAAAAGCTGAGCACGAAATTCCAACAGGGTTGCTTCAACCTTTATCAGTGCCTGAATGAAAATGGGAACGTGTGACAATGGATTTTATGTCTGGTTTGCCATTGACTCAGAAGAAGCATGATGCTATCTGGGTGATTGTTGATCGATTGACGAAGACAGCTCATTTTCTTCCAGTTCGGATGGACTATTCTCTTGAGAAGTTGGCTGAGCTGTATATCAGTGGGATAGTGAAGTTGCATGGAGTCCCAATTTCTTTAGTGTCTGATCGAGATCCCCGGTTTACTTTGAGGTTTTGGAAGAGTTTACATGGTGCTTTGGGTTCTCAATTGCACTTTAGCACTGCTTTTCATTTGCAGACAGATGGGCAGTCAGAGAGAGTGATACAAATTTTGGAGGACATGTTGAGAAGCTGTGTCATTGAATTCTCTAGAAGTTGGGACAGATTTTTGCCATTAATGGAATTTGCTTATAATAATAGTTATCAGTCTAGCATTAAAATGGCACCTTATGAGGCATTATATGGTAGAAGATGCAGAACGCCTCTATGTTGGAATGAAGTTGGAGAAGGCAAATTCGTTGGTCCTGATTTGATTAAAGAAACGGAAGAAAAAGTGAAAATAATTCAGGATCGGTTGAAAGCAGCTTCAAATCGGCAGAAATCTTATTCAGATTTGAAGAGGAGAGACATAGAGTTCAATGTTGGAGATAAAGTATTTCTGAAAGTGTCTCCTTGGAAAAAGATTTTGAGATTTGGCCGCAAAGGGAAGCTAAGTCCTCGTTTTATTGGACCTTATGAGGTATTTGAGAGAGTGGGACCAGTTGCTTATCGAATTGCTTTGCCGCCTGAGTTGGATAGAATTCACAATGTCTTCCATGTTTCTATGCTGCGGAGGTACAGATCAGACCCATCTCATGTTCTGTCCATTGAATCTATTGAGGTGAGTCCGGATCTAACTTTTGAAGAAGAACTAGTGGTTATTTTGGCATATAAAATGAAAGAGTTGAGAAATAAGAAAGTGCCACTTGTAAAGGTTCTTTGGAAGAATCATGCGAAGGAAGAGGCAACTTGGGAGAGTGAGCAAGCGATGCGAGATCAGTATCCCCAGCTGTTTCAGAATTGAGATCAGGTAATTTCAAGGACGAAATTTCTTTTTAGAGGGGGAGAATTGTAATATCCCAAATTATACCCTAAAAGTTTTGAAATATTTATTGTTGTATTTGGATTAAATGTATATGTTTAAGTGGAAAGAGAAAAGAGGTAAAGAGAAGAGTGTATATGTTGTATATATGAGATATATACAACATATACAAGTCAAAGAAATGGAAGGTCAAAAGAAGATTTATTTATTTATATTAAATTAATTGAAATGGAAATTAATAAGTGGATAAAGATTTTTATGAATATTATATTAATAAAATTGCTTGATTGAGAATTAAAGGGTGTTTTAGTGGTTGAAAGAAGAGTTGAGTGTTGACTTTGCTTTTCTCTATTCTTCTTCTTCTTCTTTTCTTTTCTCCTTGGCCGGCTAGCTCCATAGCAAGAGAGAATGTGAGATTTTGTCTTTCCAAACTCAAGATTGAAGGATGTTTCAAGTGATCAAGTTGGAAATCTAAGAGTTTTCATCACTTTTGGTAAGTTCTCCATTTGATTCTTTGGTTTTCTTCTAAGTTTGTGTTTTGAGTTTGGTGTTTGATTGTTGATGGTATGTGTATATTTGATTATGGTGTATTTGAGGGTGTTTGACCTTATTGGTGTTGATTTTGAGATAGAGTTAAGTTTGGTGTTGGAAGAAAACAAGTGTTGTGTTTGAGTTGTGTGTATGTGATGGTTGTGAATTGGTGTTTGATGTATGTATTGAGTTGTTTTGATGTTTTTGTAAGTTAGTATGGTTTATGGGTGTGTTTAGTTAAGTTTGTTTGGAGTGGAAGATGGTGGAAGTAAGAGGTTTGTTGGATGTGATGTTGTTATTGCCGGAATCAGGATTTTTGGCCTGACATGCCCATCAGCACGGCCAAGTCTTTAGGCGTGTCAATGATTCTATTTTCTGGATGGATGACATGACCAGTGACACGCCCATGTCACTGAGCGTGTCACAACTTTTGTGTTGTAGTAGAATTAACACATCCAGTGACACGCCCATGTCACTGAGCATGTCAAAGCTTCTGTGTTGTGAGTTTAGGGAACGGTCAGGGACATGCCCATGTTGTTGAGCGTGTCATGTGTAGAGTTTGCCCTAGTTGATTCTTAGCCTTATTATCTCATGTGTATCTTTAAGTGAGTGTGTATTATCACTTTTGGATTAGGTTTTGAAGAGATTGAGTTTCCCTAATCCAAGCGTGGGAGGATTCTTGGAAGAGGAAGTGTTTAGATTGGTGTGAGTTGCTCTTGAGGTAAGTACAAACTTACATGGTTGCATACATTTACATGACTTTGAGACTTAACACATTTCGTTATAAATGTGTTAAGTAATTTATTACATTGTTAATACATTTGATTAATGTTATGATTTGCATAATGTGAAAGATATGATGATCATTCAAAATGTATGTCCAATGCAATTGGCTATGTATACTTTAATGATGAGATGTGCAGCCATTGTTGTTGGCTATAATGATGCAAATGAAATAATTGGGTCATGGTTGCCTAGTTTGATTATGAGAAATGAATTGTGAAAGAGATTGATAATGAGATAAATGAATTAATTGTGTGCCTAGTATGTTATTCAATTTTCAGAGTTCTGGGTTTGGCAGCATGCCTATGAATTGCTGGGCAGGTGAAAAGACCGGGTCGTAAGCCGAGCCCAGCTGATAAATATGAAAAATGATATTTTTAAGGTGAAAAGACCAGGTCGTAAGCCTAAAAAATAGTAACAGTCTAGCCGAGTTGAGGACCAAGATACTGGGGCCCTAGGGTCTAGCCGGGTTGAGGTCCAAGAGACTGGGTCTGTTACGTTATCCATGGATAGATATATATATATCACCTACGGGCTTGATGAATGTGATTATGGACCAAAGCAGTAACTCTGAATTTTGAATAACATATTAGATCCTTCTTAGGCCTATGCTTGTCTTTGTTTCAATGTGAATCATAAATGGTAAAACAATTAAATAAGATAATGAAAGGTAATGTTATGAAATATAGCATTTTTGAATATGATCTCTATTGCTTGAAAGTATGACATTTACATTGCATTAAAGCATATTGTTATTGTGATTTGTACCACTAAGCCTATGGCTTAGCGCAATTGTGGTTCATCGCGCAGGTGACAGGGTAGAACCGGAGAGTTCAGCTAGACCGAGTCGAGTCTATACTTTGAAGTGTTGATTGTGGGCTTAAAGATCAGAGACAAACTGCCAAACATGTATAAACTTTATGTTTTGTAAACATGGATTTTGATGTATTTATATATGTAAATACCACTGCATTTTCCGCTGCATAATGAATAAATGTTTTATCTAGTATAGTTTATAATATAATATGAAGTGCTTTTAGTTTTCATATATTATTGCAGAAGAGAAAAAAAAATTGGGTTATCTAATATAAACCGTGGCACTCCTGTATTCGGTATACGTATATTACAGGTGTAGTAGTATGTAGTGTGTGTATACAGGGTATAGGGGTGTTACATATGTTTACTGGTAGAAATGGTACTCGTTCATCTCATGGTTTCCTCTTAAGGGAGGAGGTCATGGGTTCAAATGAGGGAGGCGACCTCATTTGAGGCCAAATAAACAAATTCCTGCTCGGGAGCCGCAAGGTGAACGGGTACTGTGGTGGCCTGCCGAGTTAAGAGCTGGGAGTACGGTCCACCTACGGGAGAAAAGGCCCAATAGACCTGCTATAGTAAGACTGTGCTAGTGGGGTCATTACAGTTAAAAAGGCACCTTTTCAACTGTAACGAGCACAGTCTTACTACAGCTGGTCTATTGGGCCTTTTCTCCCATAGGTGGACCGTAGTCCCAGCCCTCAACCCGGCAGGTCGCCATAGTACCCGTTCACCTCATGGCTCCCAAGCAGGAATTTGTTTATTTGGCCTCAAATGAGGTCGCCTCCCTCATTCGGACCCATGACCTCCTACCTTAAGAGAAAACCATGAGATGAATGAGTACCATTTCTACCAGTGTAGAAATGGTACTCATTCATCTCATGGTTTCCTCTTAAGGGAGGAGGTCATGGGTCTGAATGAGGGAGGCGACCTCATTTGAGGCCAAATAAAAAAATTCCTGCTCGAGAGCCGTGAGGTGAACGGGTACTGTGGCGGCCTGCCGGGTTGAGGGCTAGGACTACGGTCCACCTACAGGAGAAAAGGCCCAATAGACCAGCTGTCGTAAGACTATGCTAGTGAGGTCGTTACACTCGATCTCCATACCTTGATTGAAAGTATGGTATCCCTTACATAACACAACATGAGTAACACGGGCGTATTAACTCACACACACGATGCAATCTAAATGATGCAATGGACAATATCATAATAAGAAAGAATAAAAATAATATAAAGACCAACGGATTCAACTTCTCTTATCCCCAGTGGAGTCACCACTGTAAGCGGGGATTTTTGCCCCCACTCCCATGTGGAATGGTTCTTGTGACTTTGGCACTGTTAGGCTCAGGGCCTTAGAGAACAAGGGCCTAAACCCAGAAAAATATAGTCACCACCCAGATAGGCTGGGAAAAAAAAGGGGTGGATGATTCAATTCTTAAGGAATCCCCAACCCCCTATTGGGTTCGAAAAGTTGGGTATGCATGGAGAAAGTGAGAATGACCCAACACCCCGACAGCTCCTTGTTCATTGGGACTGGCCTTCTTTTTAGGTCTTAATATTATAAAATTCTTAAATATAATGATATTATCCATACTACATGCAATCGTAAGAATAAAAAATACTTTATTAAAATCACAACAAGTTTAAACAAAATAAATGAATAGGCACCCATCGATGGATGGAAACATGCCTTTACAATTATCCGATGTCCAAAAGAAAATAAGAAAATAGGATACCCACCAATTGGTGGAAACGTATCCTTTATATTGATCCAAAACTTAAAATAAATTGAATTACATGAAACTTAACAATTGAGGTGCCCATAACATGGAAACATACCTCTTACAATTTCTTGATACTAAAAAATAAATCAATAAACAATCATTTGAGCATTCATTATAAAAATCAAATAAAAATAAATCATTCATCAAGACATATAATAAACATGCATCTAAATGTAAATAAAGTAATAGATATATAAATTTAGGTTTATATCTTAAATTAGGGTTTTTATAAGATTTTAGGACTTTTATGACTAAATTAGGGTTTTTAGGATAAATTAGGGTTTTAGGATTTATGAATAAAAAAATGGGGTTTTAGGGTTTTGAAAACAAGATTGGGGTTTTAGGATATGAATTAGGAATTTTAGAAATTGGGAAATATATATTAGGGTTTTAATGATTATACCATTGACTTAAATTGAACCTTAAACTATTGTGAAATTGAAATAAATGAATATAAAGTGACTTCCTTGATGAGATAAACAAATTGAGGTTTGGTTTAATAAGATATGTAACTAAGATTTCAGTAATCAAACTACTGGATTAAAATGGCAATCAACAAAAAACAATAAAAAAAAGTGTTAAAGGAAAGGAACATAGCTACTGTATGTTTAAACAAGTTAAGTTTAGAAGACAATACCTACGTTGAAGGCTCCACCAAATTAAATAAGTTGATCCAAGCTGTTGCTTGCACAAAATTGAATTTCTGGCTAAGCAAGAACCAAGATTGTAATCATTGCCTTGTTTTATAAATTAAAAAGTATCATGTATGGTTGTTTTTGTCTCTGTGTTGATAATCCTTGTTGGTTGTTTCATTGCTCTCTTTCTTTTATGTGTTTCTTGGTTGCTAGGGTTTTTCTCTATTGTTGATACTTGCTGAAGTCCAAAAGTTCCCCAGTAAAAAAAATCCTCACCTTCAAAGGTCCTTCTGTCCGTTATTTATAGGCAATTCCTAAAAAAAACCTATTCCTTCTTAATTAAGGAGAAATTAAAGCCATCCAAAATAAATCAGGTTTTTGCATTGGCAAGTCCAATTGCCTGTGGACCGCGGGCGTGGGCTGCGAGGGCCTATGGGCGATGGCACGTGGGGCACTAGCATCAAAGTTAGGTGGACGAGGATTAGGCAAAGGACGAGGAGTCGAGGGTTGTAACAATCCCTTCTTTTGTAGCTTATTGAGAACTTAAGATAGCGACTTCCCTGATTTTGAAAACTACATCCTTCCTCCTTGACCAGTTGCATTAACATCAACTACCTTTTGTGTGCTCTAATTACCAGACTGGTAGTTCCCTTTCTCATTCCTTCTTGTTGAAAACTTGTTCTTCTCCCTTTGCCACTCTTTAATTTGCAAACCAGCTTGCAGAAGGTCTTTGAAATCTCGGATGAGTGTATGAGACATCCTTTCATGAAGACTAGGTAATACCCCTCTCATAATCATCCTAATCTGATCTGATTCATCGGGCTTTTTCTTGAGCAATGCAGCATTATTTCTCCACCTCTTCACATAGTCAATAAAGTTCTCATTTGATTTTTGCCTAATGGACTCAATGTGAGTGGGGATTTTTTCCCCCACTCCAACGTGGAATGGTTCTTGCAACTTTAACACTGTTAGGCTCAGGGCCTTAGAGAACACAAACCTAAGCCCGGAGAAAATGGAGTTGCCACCCGGATGGGCCGAGAAAAAAGAAAGGGGTGGATGACTCGATTCCCAAGGAATCCCCAACCCCTTAATGGGTTTGGAAAGTTGGGTATGTGTAGGGAAGGTAAGAAATTGCCCAGCGCCCCCACAATGCCCTGTTCATTGGAACCGGCCTCCTTTTCAGGTCTTAATATTATAAAATTATTAAATATAATGATATTATCCTTAATTCTTGGTATAAGCTAGGCTCACAATTTATTTTTGATATTTCATAATTGACCTAAATATTTGTAAGTTCTTTTATAATTAAAAAAATAATTTTGTTTCAAAGCCCTTGGGCTTTTTAAGTTTGAACCATAAGGTGAAGAAAGATTTTTTTTTACCCATACTTGAAGTGTTTTAATGTCTAAAGACTTTCTTAAAATTTTTGAAAATTGTTTTAGTCTTTTGGATGTTAAAGAAAAATAATTATTTTTGAGCTTACAATATAGGTCGGTCATATTAAAAAAAGAACAAACCAAATAAGCCATGGTTCAAACCAAGATATATCAATCATAGTCAAACAACAAGCATTTCGGGTAAAACCTAAGGAAAATTACTAGGTCAATTACATGAGCTTACGTCTTTGGGTTGGAAAGTTTTAGGTTCCCATAGCAAGTATATACAAAAGGTACAAGGCTATGAGTGGTTATTCCATGCTCGATCTCCATACCTTGAGTGAAAGTATGGTATCCCTTACATGACACAATATGGGTAACACGGGCATCCTAACTCACGGACACAATACAATTTAAATGATGCAACGGACAATATCATAATAAAAAAGAATAAAATAATATCAAGACCAATGGAATCAACTTCTCTTATCCCTAGAGGATTCGCCACTGTGAGCGGGGATTTTTGCCCCCACCCCCACGTGGAATGATTCTTGCGACTTCTGCATTGTTAGGCTCAGGGCCTTAGAGAACACGGGCCTAAGCCCAGAGAAAATAGAGTCGCCACCCAGACGGGCCGAAAAAAAAAAAGAAAGAGGTGGATGACTCAATTCCTAAGGAATCCCTAACCCCTTAATGAGTTCAGAAAGTTGGGTATGTGTGGGTAAGGTGAGAAATGGCCCAACACCCTCACATCACCTAGTTCATTGGAACCAGCCTCCTTTTCAGGTCTTAATTTTATAAAATTCTTAAATATAATGATATTATCCATAATACATGCAATCACAAGAATAAAAAAATACTTTATTAAAAATCATAATAATGTCCAAACAAAACAAATAAATGGACACCCATCCAAGGATGGAAACATGTCGTCCAATGTCTAAATCTAAATAGAACACCCACCAAAAGGTGGAAACGTGTCCTTTACATTAATTCTAAAATATAAAAATAATTTAAATTACATAAAAATTAATTAATTAGATACCCAATCATTGAAACATACCTCTTATAATTTTAATACCAAGACATACAAATAATAATAAAGAAAATATCCATCCATTCATTCATCATAAGTTAAATAAATCAACCATCAAAATTTAAGTAAATCATTCATAAAATATATAACCAATCACATAACCAAATTCAAATAAAACAATAAATGTATAAGTTTAGGGTTTTAGAACTTTGATGACCAAACTAAGATTTTTAGAGTTTTGAGAAACAAGGCTAGGGTTTATTAGGTTTTTTGGTTTAAAAATTAAGATTTTGGGATTTAAGCTTAGAAAACAGTGTTTTGATTTAGGCATAGAAAATAAGGTTTTGATCTAAAAACCAACATTTATTATTATTTTTTTAAAAGGATGGCTACTGTGCAATTAGAAAGAAGTAGAATTCAATTAGGATTATAGGGTTTGAGGGAATTATGGTTTGTTATTTTTATGAAAATAATTTTTAAAATTTAGGGTTTAAATAAATTATAGTTTGGAATTTATTAAAATAGGATCAAAGTTTTGAAGTTGGAAAAAGATAAGCTATTGTGATTTAAATGAAGCTACTGCGATAATAGTTAAAAACTTAAGTGAAACTACTATTATAATAATTAAAAAGACTTTAAACGAAGCTGCTATAATGATAATTAAAAAATAACTCAATGATGATATTGTAATGATATATAAAAAAAAATTAAATGAGCCTATTGAGTAACTTAAATATAAAAAATAATAATAAACTAGGCATTGTGATCATAATTTGAAAGATGAGGATGATAAGTGATTTTGATAAAAAAAAAAATAGATAAACGTACCTACGTTTGAAGGTTACACCAAAATTTGAGAATTGATCAAGCTTCTTGCTCTAATCTCTTTTCCTGGCTGAACAAAATCAAGACAACACTTTTCTTGTTGTCTTATGAATCATAATATTTTTTTTAGTTTCTGATTTTTCCCTTAATTTTGCTTTTTATTTCTCTAATTATTTTTTCCAAAAATCTAGCTGAAAGCCCTCAATTTTAGAAAAAATCTCAAAAATATAAAATTCCCGAGTCTAAATCCAAAGTCTAAATAATTGTTAAAGCTCCCCCAATAATTCCTCCTCTTAGTATGTGTTTAGAGCTTATTATTTATAAGACATTATTAATAAAAAAAACTTAATATGTTAAGGAAATAAATCAAAAATCCTTGCCAAATAAGGTTTTGTCAAAAATTGGCCGTAGGTGTGGGCTAGTGGCCAATTGCGAGGCTGGGTGTGCACTGCACGAGGATAGGGCAAGCTAGGCGCGGGCAGCTGGCCAATTGCGAGGCTAGGCATGCGCTAAGCGAGGATTGAGTGAGCTGGGCGTGGGACGCTGGGCAATTGTTATGGGTTGTTGGTGGCAAACTGGGCAAGCTGCAATTCGTAGTAGGCCCAGGCCTGTGGTGAATTACTTGCCGTGCGGCAGCTTTGCCGCGCTAACACGCATCATTCATCGATTCGTCCGATTTTTTTATCTTTATTTTTATTTTTATCTTTATTTTATTTTTATTATTAAAAATAAATATTCAAAATTTATTTTTTTTCTTTTTTCTTTTAAAATAATAAATTATAAAAATTATAAAAATTATAAAAATTATTTCAAACTATTTTAAAATTTTATACTGGACTTGGTAAAAAATTAAGAGTCTATAGTTTGCCCCCTGCTTGAACGATCTGAGACTTCAGTAGAAGAGAGTAAAAAGTAACATGATTTTGAGCAGATTTTGGATGAGGATAACCCAAGTGGGTTTTGGACTAAAAAATGATTTGGGTTATGGACTCAAAATTGGGTTCTTGGACCCGAGATTGTATTTTGGGTGCTCGACCCAAGATTAAATTTGACTGACCTTCTGTCAGTTTGAGAGTTCTGGCTTTTTTCTAGCCAATAAATTTTAGCTTCTTCTAGCCGATTTATTTTTATCATGGCTTTCTTCAAGCCTCTTGCTTCATTCTTCAATGGATTGACTCCAGCTCTTCTAGTTGGACTGACCTTCTGTCATCTAGGAATTCTAGCTTTCTTCTAGCCGGTTGCTCCATTCTTCAATGGATTGTGGGTCTTCTCTCTAAAAATGAATCTTCATCCTTGGACCTTGGATCTTCATCTCTGGTCCTTGGGTCTTCACCCTTGAAAATGGATCTTCATCCTTAGCATCGAGTCCTTACCCTTGAAAATGGATCTTCATCCGTGGCATCTAGGCAAACATGCCACCAACAACAAACTCTGAGAATAGAATAACACATTAGCTACACAACTCATTGATTATTTCATCATCTATATCATTTTCAATTCTCATCATCATCTAGGCAAACATGCCTTATTTCTTTCAATTGAATCATCATTGCCAATCACAATGGCTTCACATCACATTTGAGTTATCATAGCCAATCACAATGGCTTTACATCACATTTCAATCCACATTATAGCAATTCATCTTTCAAATACACAATCATTTATCTCATCATATTCTTCACATTTCATAATCCATCATTGATATATACAACATCAATTACATAAACTAGGCAAACATATCATTATTCAATCATATCATCTAGGCATGCTTCAATCCTATTATTCACATCATTATAAATTGCATTGTACATACCTTTTTGAATGATCCTCATCTCTTTCACCCTCAAGAATTACTCCCACTAAGCTATACAAAATCAATTACTTCATCATCTTCTTCACATTTTACATATAGCATCATTGATGTAACATTGCAAAGTACATTATTCATATAACACATAACATTGTTCATATAGTATCATCAATATCATCAAATGTATGCTATAAATCTCAACATCATATGAATGTATGTTCCACATATATTTGTTTAGGTCATCCTTTGTTTTCAAAGGGTTGAGAGTGTTTATGTTTAAGTTTAGGTACAACAAGACCTTTGAGGAATCAAAGCAATGTGAGACAAGTAACAAACAATCACAGTAGCTAACACCATCAAGGGACACGGCCAAGCTTGTGGCCGTGTCTCTCAATTACAATTCAAGCTGAGGCAGACACGGGCAGAGGGACACGGCCGTGTCTCTCAACAAAAATCAGGCAGTGGCAGACACACTTAAGGGACACGGCCAAGCTTGTGGCCGTGTCTCTCCAAAATCCATCCAACACGGCCAAACTTCCCTCAACTTGGCTGTGTCTCCCAAAAATAATAGGTCTTGGCCCAAACTTCAACTCTCCCCTTTAGAGTCAACCATCTTCTTTAAATTTCATAACTCATCATTCTATATGTTTATATATCTCATTACTTCCTTAATCAAACATTCAAAAGAATTCATTACATTTCTTATTAATATCTTTATACAAGAATAAAATCATTTTATAGTACACTTATACTTCATCCAATCTTTATTTTCTCTATATTTTATTCATTCACCTCTTTGTAATTACTCTCTTAACTTTAACCTTAAAAATCATTGGTTTATACCTTAGCATTAATTATTCCGTCATTACAATCACTGTCTAAATAGACATTTATCAAACCTCAATAGATAGCAAGATCCTTATCTTTCACAATTGGAGTTACTTCTTTAGCATGCTTTTCACTTAACTTACATATTAATACATTACCTTTCAACTTATTTTATAAATAACCAATCTTTTCCCTTTTTATCATGATTTATAACTACTATAACTCCCTTCATTCATGTCCATTCACACTTTAACATTTTACATCATATACATTATCATGTAAACAATTACACTCTTAGTACAACTATACATATTAAATCTCAAAAATGATTCATAATCTTAGCCAAATTCAGATCAATTGATCTATCTGTCACAATATACCCATGTTCCAATCTTGTTCAATTCCAACCAACGATTAATTTATTTAACCTATCATGAAATTTCACAATATTCAAACATGTATATATATAACCTAATTCCATTAGGGCAAACTTACATACAATTCCTCATCTCTTCCGATCCATATTTAGTCAAATTATCATGATAACAAATCACTTCAAATTATCTCAATATAATTCCCACCAATTATCATAAAACTTTTATACTATACTTACTATCTATAGCTCATTCATTTAAACCTCAAGTCCATTCATTTATTCATTATATACCATAAACATATTTAGCATAACTTTCAGTCATATTTTAAAATTTCTCCCTTTTTAATATCTCCTCACATTTCATATCATTGCTATACTTATTTAAATTACCTTTTTATCACATTATTCATAACTCAAAACATTTCCATAAATTCCTTTTCTTTCTTTAACTTCATAATTATAACCAAATTCTTAACATAAAATGACAAAGTACAACTTATCCATCATAACTTTTAACTATACTTCTCAACATAATTTCAAACTTACCAAATCTGTATTACAATCATTTGATCTAAAATCCAAATCCATGGATAGCCAATTAATCGATCAAATATACTTAACAAAACACATGGCTTTAAGAGATTAATATTCAAGCCTGGAACTTTCAAATCAATACTGTTCTTTTATAATTTTATTCTCAATCTTTACAAATACAAGGCTAAGGTATATCTCAAGAATTACCTATTCCTTCTTTACATTATTGCTATATCAAAAGTTAATACATTCCAACTCTATTTCAAACCAACTTGCTCTCGATTATATGATCTTTATCAACTTATTTCATGTTTCAACTATATTACTATATACATATTCAATCATATGCAATTCTATACAATTTCTATTCATCACTTCATTTCTAATCCATTTACAATCTCTTATAATATATAATCACATAGAACTTTCCATATGTGAATACTTTGGAATTCTAAATATTATAATCATCAAGTTCCATACTCACTATAACAATTTCCACTGTCCAATATTACTCAAATCCATGCTATACTCACTTCCATCACATAATCTATCTAACTCTTCACAGTTCAAGACCTAATTTCTCTTAGGTCCACTAATACACACAACATCATTTCCATATCACTAATTCTATAATTTACCACATACATAATCATAAGTCACCTTCATAATGTGATTCATACATTTGTTTATATATCATAATTTCATTCATATTGAAAACTCAATTCACATATCATATACATGTATACACTTAATGATATGCTCTTTTTTTTATTTTATTTTATTTTATTTTATTTTATTTTATTTTATTTTATTTTTCACACATTCAATAAAAATTTAATGTTTATTACTTTCTTTTAAACACTATCATTCTCATTCTTCCAATATAATGTATAGTATTTATTCACACAACACACATATATATATATATATATTCTGACTATAATAACACTTCACATCTATCTTAGTCATATTCCCAATGTGACATCTCTTTCACTTTCGTCTTTAAAAACATTTAATATACTTCCATATCCATTTTTACCCTTTATAATAAAATGACTTAAGATAGCTCCATTTCATTTGCTTATCCACTTCCCTTTTTACTTCAAAACAAATTCTCATGCTATCAATCACATTACTCAATTCATAATACTTTCATGTGCAATATTAGTCATTTCACCTAACTCATGTATTGAATATACATTTAACTTTCAATATCCAAATAATCTTTATCAAATTCCACTAAACCTTTAACTTTTCAACTTACTACTTTGCTTAAACTTCAATTTGCCAAATTCATCTTTTCTTAATATCACTTTAAAAACATCTTATGTATATATATCACAAAACAATATCAAAACATATAATTTTCACAATTATCAAGCTCGTTTCGAAAAATCTCAAATATCACATATTATCACCATTACCATGAGCTTTCACAATATTCAAGCATCTCACATTTCTAACATTGAACTCACAATGTTTGCATTAAAATAACAATACCAATTTATATTCTTACTTAACCAATATCATCTCTTTTTCCTTTAAACAAAGCCTTAACTTTATATATATACCTCAAACTCTAAATAGTCACACTTTGTCTATACTAATCAACTCATTCAATATTCCACCATACTCTCCTCATTTTAATAACATATCTTTCAATATTAACAATTCAATAATATTTCCTCTGTCTAGCAAATCCAACATGAACTCTATTATAAAGAGATTCAAAGTATAAAGGAAAAAGTACATACTTTTATTTCGATTTGATTTCATCTCAATTTCAATTTATTCTCCTTTTCATTTCTTTATACTTCAACACATTTAACAATTCACTTTACTTGCATAAATTTCCATTTTTAATTTATCAATTAAACTTATATAAATCCATATCATTCCTTTCTCTGACTTTACTTTCATGTAAAACATCATTCACACACTAGTATCCATCTCATATAACACAAATATTTTTACAATTCATATAATGCCACATCCGAGACCAACCTAGGTGTCAATGCATATGCATGTATTACCAATTTCATTTCAAAACTTTTCCTTTTTACTTCTATTTAAACTTTTCAAAGCTTTTTCTTTTTAATTTCACTTAGGCCGAGAATCTCGAACCTAAGCTCTGATACCAAAATAATTGTAACACCCCGATACTTCATATAAGTACTATACATACACCTGGTATACATACAGTAAGTATATAAAGTATAAGGATGTCACTTTTCGATACATTTTTAAAACCTTTAGCAAAGTTCAAACCACAATACATTAATTTAAAGAACATTTACAAATCATTATATTTTTAATGATCTTACATATATATCATAATCTTATCTTTATTAAAACTTCATTTATACATATACATACACTCTTATCAGAAATACATCATAATTAAAATTTTATACATGTATGCATCACCCTCTAGTTGGTCTCGACAAACTCTTACTCTTCTCGTGGCACAACGAAGACTTCATATCTTCCACCTAGTTACCTACGCGATTACACATCCGCGCTAAGCCCGAGAGCTTAGTAGTACAAATATAATATATAAACATACATTATAGAAATACTAACATATAATGAAATATCACTTCCATGTACCATTAGTTTCTTATTATGTTTTTCCTTTTTAATTGCACCTTTCATATATCTCAACTAATTTCATATATTATATACATATCATTATCACCAACCCCAATCCATCATCATTACTTATAATCAATATATCAATATACACATTACACATCATACTTCATAACATTGTTTTATTCACAATTCATCAATCATAATCCATCATTAACACTCACAATCAATATATCAATACACACATTACACAACATACTTCATAACATCATTTTATTCACAATTCACTAATCATGAATCACATTTCCAACAAGTCAACCATAGATCTCATTACTCATTTATTTCAACATTTGTATATCATATTGACAACAAAGACAGACTCGGGCCCAAACGACACTAATATGCCATTCTATTTTCAGAGTTAACGCTTTGGTTTAATCATCACATTTATCATTATCATAGACCCAACTAGGCTTCAAGGATTTAGGTTTAACCAAGCTTCAAGGGGAGCAAAGCATGCTAAGCATCAACCCAACTTGGCTTCCAAAAACCAATCCAACCTAGCTTCAAGGGTTGTAACATCTCAATTAGGCTTCAAGGACTTAGCCAACCTAACTTCAAGAGATTGTTACTCATATTAGGCATGCCACCAACAACAAACTCTGAGAATAGAATAACACATTAGCTACACAACTCATTGATTATTTCATCATCTATATCATTTTCAATTCTCATCATCATCTAGGCAAACATGCCTTATTTCTTTCAATTGAATCATCATTGCCAATCACAATGGCTTCACATCACATTTGAGTTATCATAGCCAATCACAATGGCTTTACATCACATTTCAATCCACATTATAGCAATTCATCTTTCAAATACACAATCATTTATCTCATCATATTCTTCACATTTCATAATCCATCATTGATATATACAACATCAATTACATAAACTAGGCAAACATATCATTATTCAATCATATCATCTAGGCATGCTTCAATCCTATTATTCACATCATTATAAATTGCATTGTACATACCTTTTTGAATGATCCTCATCTCTTTCACCCTCAAGAATTACTCCCACTAAGCTATACAAAATCAATTACTTCATCATCTTCTTCACATTTTACATATAGCATCATTGATGTAACATTGCAAAGTACATTATTCATATAACACATAACATTGTTCATATAGTATCATCAATATCATCAAATGTATGCTATAAATCTCAACATCATATGAATGTATGTTCCACATATATTTGTTTAGGTCATCCTTTGTTTTCAAAGGGTTTAGAGTGTTTATGTTTAAGTTTAGGTACAACAAGACCTTTGAGGAATCAAAGCAATGTGAGACAAGTAACAAACAATCACAGTAGCTAACACCATCAAGGGACACGGCCAAGCTTGTGGCCGTGTCTCTCAATTACATTTCAAGCCGAGGCAGACACGGGCAGAGGGACACGGCCGTGTCTCTCAACAAAAATCAGGTAGTGGCAGACACACTCAAGGGACACGGCCAAGCTTGTGGCCGTGTCTCTCCAAAATCCATCCAACACGACCAAACTTCCCTCAACTTGGCCGTGTCTCCCAAAAATAATAGGTCTTGGCCGTGTTCCATTCTTATTTTTGGCTGTGTCTCTCATATATAAAACCCTAAACATAACCAACACTTCTTTGATTGAATTAAGAACAACTTATACACAACACAATCTCATTCAAATGGGTGTAATTCATGTTATTAACACATATTCATCACAATATTCACATTAACACTATATCAACCATAGACTCAAACACTTACCACATCAAACCCTAAAAACCAACAT
Source organism: Garcia nutans (assembly GCA_947685225.1). Classification (NCBI taxonomy): domain Eukaryota; kingdom Viridiplantae; phylum Streptophyta; class Magnoliopsida; order Malpighiales; family Euphorbiaceae; genus Garcia; species Garcia nutans. The sequence goes on from CANTUV010000008.1 coordinate 45,461,487, forward strand.
CAATCTTCTTCTTGTAATAACAACATCCACTTAACTTACCATTTTCAAACAAAACCAACACCAATTTAACCTTTTTAACTCACAATCAATCTCCATACTTTTAAACACATCTCAAACCCTCTAAATCATGATATCAACAAATCCCCACACACATCAAACACATCTTCAAAATACCAAAGGAAAACAAGAGAGTACTTACCTTAGATGAAGAAATTTCACAAATCTCCAACCAAAACCTTTGATTCTTCCTTCAATTTGATTCTAGCATCAAGAACACCTCTCTTGCTCTCTCCTTTCTTGGATAGCCGGCACACAATGGAGAAGAAAAGAAAAATAACACAAGTCAACTCCCTTTTCCTCTTTAAATCTCCACCAAACAATTCTAACCAAGCAATTACCTAATGGATTCTTCAAGGTCTACTCTCACTTGGTTAGGAATTGAGTCATCCACCCCTTTCTTTTTTCCTGGCCCGTCCGGGTGGCGACTCCATTTTCTCTGGACTTAGGTCTGTGTTCTCTAAGGCCCCGAGCCTAAACAATGCCGAAGTCGCAAGAACCATTCCACCGGGAGTGGGGGCGAAAATCCCCGCTCACAGTGGTGACTCCACTGGGGATAAGAAAAGTTGATTTCATTGATCTTTATATTATTCTATTCTTTCTTATAATGATATTATCCATTGCATCATCTTAGATTGCATCGTGTGCGTGAGTTAGGACGCCCGTGTTACCCGTGTTATGTTATGTAAGGGATACCATACTTTCACTCAAGGTATGGAGATCGAGCATGGCATAACCATTCATAGCCTCGTACAGTTTGGTATATACTTGCTATGGGAACCTAAGCCTTTTTACCCAAAGACTAAAGCTCATGTAATTGGCCTAGTTACTTTCCTTAGGTTTTACCCCAAATGCATGTTGTTTGACTATGGTTAGTTTATCTTAGTCTAAATCATGGCTTATTTGGTTTGCTCTTTTTCTAATATGACCTAAGTATTTTGTAAGCTCAAAATAATTTTTTCTTTAAAGTCCACAAGACCAAAACTATTTTCAAAATTTTTCAAGATGGTCTTTGGACATAAGACTTTTCTAAAACAAATCAAAGATTCTTTGGCCCATGGCCCAAATACTAAGCCTAAAATCCATTATTCTAATCTCTTTTATAATGGGCTTAGAAACAAAATTATTTTCACAAAGAGCTTTTAAATTATTTAGGTCAATTATGAAATACCAAAAATTAATTGTGGGCCTAGTTTACACTAAGAATAAATTAACCATGGGCTTGTTTTGGCATGAACCATTGGTTACTCTTTTCAAGTGAGAAATCTATTTATAATAAACCTCTTAATTTCATTTTAATCCAATATAGCATAAAAGATACTATAGTTGGTTGAATGGATTAAAACCTAATTAATAGGAATTATCATGAATTGATTTCCATTTTCAAAAATATAATTATTGGTTAAAACATCCGAGAGAATTATTCGAAAGCAAGATACCCCATGTTGGTATTTTGTTAACCATATACCTAGGAAAAGAGACTCGCCATTCATGTGTGGATGTTATAAGGTTGGAAGGAATGTCCTATTTATCCTTATTTGATGATTGTTTGTGCACACATGCATACATGCATACATTTGCATCTCATATTATTAATCCTCTCTGGCTCACAGCCCTGGATTACTATAGTTCAAAAGCTTACAACAATCCGACCTACACCGAAGATGAAATATCTAGCAACGACTCAATCACTTGCTCACCTAAAACAATGGAGCCTAAACAAATTCAAAGGATGGTGGATGAGGCCCTCAATGCCAAGATGGAAGAAATCAAAGAGGCCCTAGTTGAGACCATGAAGAACCAATTGACTGCAATCTTAGAAAACCATGCTGAGGCATCTGTTAGCACTAAGAAACCAAAGGACAAAGGGAAGACCAAAGTTAGTGAAGTGGTTTTTGATGATGAAAAGGTGATCATTGATGATGATGATGATTGGGCTCAATACTACCAAGATGTTCAAGAAAAGAAGAAAGAACCGAAGGCTGTTGAGAAGGTAACTATTGAAAAGACCGAGACATCCGATGTTGAAAGGATGATTGCTGATTTAGAAAAGAAATTTGAGAAGAAGCTGAAAACCGAAGAGATGTGTGAGATCAACAAACTATTTGAACAAGATGAAGAGGTTCCATACAAGTTCAAGATGCCTTCCTTTGCTAAGTACAATGGCACCGGAAATCCCCATCTTCATGTGAAGCAGTATATCACTGCCATGCAATATGCCCAAGCTACTAAGGCTCAAACCCTAAGGTACTTTATACTCTCATTGGACCCTATTGTCCAAAATTGGTTCAATACCTTAGATGATGGAACACAAAAGAGTTGGGATCTACTTTACAAAGCCTTCATCCAACAATATGGATATAATGTTGAGTTGGAAGTTACCTTGATGGAAGTGGAATCCATTAGGCAAAGGCCAAATGAGAATCTTGTGGACTATGTGAAAAGGTGGAGAAACAAGGCCGCTTTACTCAAGAAGAGGCCCAATGAATCTGATCAAATAAGGATGATTGTGAGAGGACTGTTGACTAGTCTTTATGAGAGGATGTCTCATACACTCATCCATGATTTCAAAGACCTTCTTCAAGCTGGTTTGTAAATTGAAGAATGGGAAAGGGAGAAGAGTCGCTTTGCAACAAAAAGGAACGAGAAAGGGAGCTATCAACCTGGTAGCCAAAACATGCAAAAGGCTGTCGGTGTTAATGCTACTAACCAAGGAACAAGGAGACAATTTTCGGAATTGGGAAAACCGATGTCTTGGGTTCTCAACAAGCTTCAAAGAAAAGGATTGCTACAACCCTTAAATCCACGTCCTTTGCCTAACCCTCTCCCACCTAACTTTGACACCAAAGCATTTTGTCAATTCCACCAAATGCAAGGGCATGACACGGATAGATGTGCAAGGTTGAGACACGAGATCCAAAACCTAATTGATAATGGGAAGCTACCCGAGTCCAATAAGCCAAACACCAAAGACAACCCATTACCAAAATTCAATAGGGTACCACCACCGGCAACCTTCATGATTGGAGGAGGTTTGCATGAGGCCTTTGTCATGTCTTCTTTTCAAGATGTAGATGAAAAAGCAACCAAAGAAGAAGAGGCATTTGTCAAAATTGAACAAGCTATGATGGGTGGAGAAGTAGCAATTTGTGTTGTCAACGGGTTTTGGGATTCAAGTGATAATGATGATGATATTATATCCAAGAAGGAGGAGTGGACTTGGTCCGAGCCCGAAGAAGATGAGGTGATGAACACTAGATCTGGTAACCAAACGAGATAGGAACTAATAAGGGTGTGAACCTCGGTCTCCACCCGAAAAGGATTCGGATGAACGTTCACGTGTTGTCGGGAGTCGCCACTCAGTTTATTTTGTTCGAAGGGAAAAACTCAGAAAACCCTTATTTGACTCCAATTAATGCATCCAATGTAAAGGTTTCTAATCTACGAACCCAAGGAAGATTCGGGGACTATATCAAGTCTTTGATTAATTTGCCAAAAAAGAAACAAATCTGAAAGGGACACAGAAAGGAAGAAGACAGACAGATTATTAGTAAATTGTGGACTTGCTATTTGGGGTGAATCCCAAATATGCCTACATACTCTCTTTTTTATGAGAGATCAAAGCCCATGTAGTTCGGAAAAGCCTATTTAAAGGCAATTATGCATTATGCATGTGTGTGTGTATGCTTCGTGCATTGTCGGGCTTTTTGCCAAAATTGTGAGATTTTGAGCACTTAGTGCTGATTTTGCTGAAATTTGGGTACTTGGTACCAAAAGAATGCAATTTAGGCTTCGTGCCAAAAAGTTGATTTTAATTGTGATGGGCTTCATGCCAAAAGAGATTAGGTCTTTGACCAACAAAATTGATTGATTCATGGCTTAATGCCGAAATGTTAATTGATTAGTTAATTAGGCCTAAGACCTAAAAGGATTAGGTCTTTGACCAAAAAGAAGAAATTAAGAAGAAGATGGAGTGCTTATGGCATGTTTGAATTGACAAAGAATGAATTAGAACATTACCTTGCTTAGGATTTTCCCACTTCGAAGTTTCAGATCTCGTTTTCTTGGACCTTGGATTGTGATTCTTGATTACGGATTGATTCCTGCAGCACACGGTTAGGTTTATGCAAATAAAAGTCCAATAAAAGTTCTTAAGCGTGTGTAAATAAAGAGTTCGTCAGCATGAGGCCCGGGATCCAAACAGCCAACCTCCTTTTTTCTGAGAATCGAAAGCCTTTTTATAGGCAAAAATTCGGACTGAACGGCGGTCGGACCGCGCTGTCCACCGGAAAATTGGGAAAAAAAATCAACGCCAGCGGTCGGACCGCTGAGCTTGGCGGTTCAACCCTCAAAAAATCTCCCGATTTTCGTTCAAACTGATTTTCTGGGAGCTGTGGACCTCCAAAAATTATTCCGAGGCCATATCCGTGATCGTTGCGTTGCTCCGGACATTTCAAGTACCATGAAGACATACTTTTGGTGGATTCTGCCGTGGTCACCCGGTCTGGCTTGGTCACTTGCAGTCTAAGAAAATTGGCTTTCCGAGCCTCAAAATTCGAGTGTTCACAATTGCCCCACACTGGGGTCCATAAAAATGATTTATGGGGCCCAGTGGCCTTCTGAAGAGCGAATTTTGAGCGAGGGGTAAAAGATCCGCCTTTTGGCATTTCTGGATTGCTTGCAACACCTCATGATTTTTCTCTGCACTTTTGTTAAGCATAAACAGTACATATGTATGCATGATGTCCTCGTTTATTTTCATAAAGGTATTCATTTGCTTCTTTATAACCATTGCATGCACAACTAGACCAAGAGTCTTCAAAAGGTGGAAAGGATCAATATGGGTAGATATGGGTTGTTTTCTGTCACCACTATTAGGGGGATATTAATGGATTGGGATTTTTATTTATTTCTAGTAAAGAACTTAGAAATAAATTCTAGGAATCTTTCCTTTACATGTACTTGAACTAGCTCTAGTAATGAACCAGAAGTAATACTATGCTTCACTAAGCACTGCTATCAGTAATTATTTCTAGTAAAGAACTTAGAAATAATCCTTTAGGAAGTCAAACACAGCTGGGGAAAGAACTCGAATTTTTCTGAAGTTACCCCCAAATTATTACCGGAGTTACTCGCGCTATTCTTCAAATTGGGTTAGGAATCATCAGGTGATCAGACCTTTTGCTGAGCCTTCCCTTGTCCAGCCTACTCCAGAGTACAGAGCTGAAGTTTGGCCAATTGAAAAGCCAAAGAGGCATGCATTGTTGTAGGAGCTGGAGGGAGAGGAGGTGATTCCTCTTAACGAGGAGAAGACAGATGCTGCAGAGAGTTCCGGAGCTAAGGAAGATACCGAAGACTCTGCCCCACGTAGGAGGCGTAGGATTTAGGCCCTAGGGTTGACTCTCTCTTTTTTTTTTTTTGAATGAATGAATGAATGACTCTTTTCGGAATGAATGACTCTTTTCGGAATGAATGACTCCTTTTGGAATGACTCTTTCATTTGCTTTCCAAGCATTATCTATTTAATTTACTTGCTCTAATTTTTGCCTAAGCCATCCTTTTGAATTTTCAACTTAGCGAGCTCTTACCCATTCTTGCCTAAGCCACCCTTTGCGGATTTTCGACTTAGCGGGCCCCACTATTGCCTAAGCCGCCCTTTGTGGGTTTTCGACTTAGCGGGATTTTTCTTTCTTTTCTTTCTTTTTTCTTTTTTTTTCTTTTTATGTTTTTTTTATGTTGGCAAAAGAAAAATGAATCAATGATTTTTATTAAAATTTAGACCGTGCTCAAGGAGAGCTGCCTACATATCTCGAATTAGTTTGCGAGAATCAGGTCTAATGTAGTTCCTTACAATGCATGATTATACATAGTATTTCTTTAATTGATCCAGATTGCATGGGTTTGTGAACTCCAGACCATCCAAATCAGACAAGATGACGGCTCCGCCGGAAAGTATTTTCTTCAAAATGTAGGGTCCCACCCAATGAGGATGAAACTTCCCACGAGGATCTGTAACAGGTGTTCTGATCTCTTTCAGAACCAAACAACCTTCTTCCAACTTTCGATCTTTGACCTTTTTGTTGAAATGTCTGGCCATTCGCCTCTGATACCCTTGAACCCGATGTAGAGCTTGAAGTCTTTTTTCATCCAAACCCAACAACTGATGATGATAATTGCTGATCCATTCAGCTTCATTTATCTGACTTTCTTGAATTATCCTCGCCGATTGAACTTCCAGTTCAATGGGGAGTACTACTTCCATTCCGTACACCAGGAAATATGGGGTTGCCCCAGTAGGAGTTCTAATTGATGTTCTATATCCCCACAAAGCCAGCGGTAACTTCTCATGCCAACGCTTATGTTCCTTGATCATTTTTTGTATGATCACCCTTATAGACTTGTTCGCTGCTTCTACCTCTCCATTTGTTTGACGTCTATAAGGAGAGGACTTATGGTGCTGGACATTCTTATCCTTCAAGAGTTTAGCAAATTCTGCTTGGAAATGAGTTCCATTATCAGTGATAATCTCAAATGGCATTTCGTACCTACAAAGGATGTTGGTTCGGACAAACTGTGCTGCCTTTTTGGCGTCTAATTCTGCATAGGAAGCTGCTTCAACCCCCTTTGTGAAGTAATCCACTACTACCAAGATAAACTAATGTCCATTTGAGGCTTTTGGATGTATTTTTCCAATTATATCTATTCCCTAAGTAGCGAAGGGCCATGGAGAAGTGATCGGATTCAGGGCAACGGGAGGTTGCTTCTGCATCTTAGCAAATATCTGACACTGATGGCATTCTTGCACAAATGTCACGTAGTCTGCATTCATGGTGGACCAATAATATCCTAGATTGGCTATTTTTCGAGCCAAGGCGATCCCATACATGTGTGGTCATGATTCGCCACCATGTACCATTTCCATTATCTGCTTAGCCTCTACTTCATTCACACACCTTAGGTGCATTCCATTCCAACTCCTCTTGTAGAGGATATCTCCATTAATAATGTAACCTGCGGCTAGCTGCCTTATTGCTCTCTGATCAACCCTTGATGATCCCTCTGGATAACTTCCATCCTTGAGATAACTCTTGATATCCCAGAACCATGGTTTACCATCGGCCAAATGCATTACGTGGGCAGGTTGCTTCTGAAGTTGAACTTTCAATGGACGAACGACTTTCCCCTCCTTGATATTGATCATGGAAGCTAAAGTAGCCAAGGCATCAGCAAACTAATTCTTTGCTCTTGGGAGATATTCGAAGGACAGATCATCGAATTGTTGTGCCAAATGATCAAGGCATTGTAGGTAAGGAACCAAACGCTCTTCTCTTATCTTCCATTTTCTTAAAGCTTGTGATACTATTAAAATAGAATCACCGTAGACCTTTAGGTTCTTAATCCCTAATTCCAGGGTGGTCTCAAGCCCATTGATGCAAGCTTCATATTCTGCTTCATTGTTTGTGCAACTAAATTCAAGTTTAACTGCAAAGGGAATGTATTCTCCACAAGGAGTTTTGAACACAATCCCAATTCCATTTCCATGATAATTGGATGCCCCATCAAAATACATCTCCCAAACACTGCTTTCCACGTTCAAGAGGTCTTCATCAGGGAAACCCATTTCTCGCATCTCGTCTTTTACGGGTAATTCTGCTAATTGGTCAGCTATTGCGCCACCTTTCACAGCTTTCCTCTGAATGAATTTTAAGTCAAAGGTTGCCAATGTTGACACCCACTTAGCCATTTTGCTATCAAAACAGGCCTCTCCATAAGGAATTTCAAGGGACTCTATTCTGTGATGACATAAGTAGTATAAGAAGACAAGTAGTGTTGTAACTTCGTACAAGTCCAATACAAAGCTAAACACAACTTCTCAATCTTGTTGTACTTTAACTCATAGTCCAACATCCTTTTGCTGAGGTAGTAAATTGCATTTTCCACCTTCGTACTTTCGGTTTCTTGAGCTAGCATTGCACCCATGGCTTCATCTGTTACAGACAAATACAAGAGCAGAGGTTTTCCCATTCTGGGAGGTTGTAGAATTGGCGGACTTAACAAGTATTCTTTGATCTCGTCGAAGGCCTTTTGGCAGTCTTCATTCCATTCTTGTGAAGCACCTTTCCTTAGTAGCTTAAAGATTGGACCACAAGTCTCTACCAATTGCGATATGAATCGACTGATGTACTGTAATCTACCTAGCAAGCCTCGAATCTCTTTTTCTGTTCTTGGCGGAGGCATTTTCAGAATAGCCTTTGACTTTGCTGGATCAACTTCTATTCCTCTCTTGCTGACCAAATACCAAAAAAAAAAGCCTGATGTTGCTCCAAATAGGCACTTTGCAGGATTAAGCTTCAAATTGTACTTGCGAAGTCTAAGGAAGAACTTCTCAAGTGCTTCAACGTGTTCTTCTGGAGACTTTGACTTAACAATCATATCATCAACATACACTTCTACTTCTTTGTGAATCATGTCATGAAAGACTGTTGTCGCCATCCTTTGGTAGGTAGCCCCTGCATTTATCAACCCAAAAGGCATTCATTTATTTTATTTGCAGAAACAACCTACCAACATGAGGCCCGGGATTCGAACAGCCAACCTCCTTTTTTAAGCGTGTGTAAATAAAGAGTTCGTCAGCATGAGGCCCGGGATCCGAACAGCCAACCTCCTTTTTTCTGAGAATCGAAAGCCTTTTTATAGGCAAAAATTCGGACTGAATGGCGGTCGAACCGCGCTGTCCGCCGGAAAACTGGGAAAAAAATCAACGCCGGCGGTCGGACATCATCAGGAGCAACGCTCTCCTCACTACCCTCAACTGATTGTCTCAAATGAGGATCCATCAACACCTAACACTGCAAACACAAAAGGACACACCTTATTAAAGATCAGAGATTGCCAATCCCAAACATGTATTTTATTCAAAACCAACTTTTTAAGTAAAATATTCTTTTTGTTACATTTTACCTAGGTTGAGAATCTCAAACCTAGGCTTTGATACCAAAACAATTGTAACACCCCCATATCCAATGCACACACACTACAACCACAACAATGTAGCATAAGTGCACCAAACATAGGGATGCTACGGTTTTCTTAACATTCAAAACACTTTAAACTTGATACAATACCCTTATCATTATACATTATAGAAAAGTAGATCATTTACTTATAAAACAAAACATATTAGCTATATATATATATACATTTAAATATTACACAGCGGAAGTTATAAAATATGTACATATTTACATATTAAACATTTCTTTACAAAATATAAAGAAGTATACATAATTGGCAAGTCTGCTCTGATCTTTAAGCTCCCAAAATGGATTCTTCAAGGTCTACTCTCACTTGGTCTTGATAAACTCTCGGGTTCAACACTATCAACTCTATTACCTGCGCGATTAAACACTATCGCGCTAAGCCAACGGCTTAGTAAGATAATCATGCTAATGATATGACTTAGTGCAATGCAATGTCATTTCTCAATCCATATTATACATGTAACATCATATATGCAAAACTAACAACATACTTTCACATTACATATCTTTTCATATAACTCATTAGTATTCATTTAACCATTCATAATCAACACTACACAAAGACAAGCATGGGCCCAAGACACACTAATATGCCATTCAATTTTCAGAGTTAATGCTTTGGTTTTGTTATCACATTTATCAATATCATATACCCAACTAGGCTTCAAGGATTAAGTTCAACCAAGCTTCAAGGGGAGCAAAGCATGCTAAGCTTCTACCCAACTTGGCTTCAAGAACTAACCCAACCTAGCTTCACGGGTGGTAACATCTCAATTAGGCTTCAAGGATTCAATCCAACCTAACTTCAAGAGATTGTTACACTTATTAGGCATGCCACCAACAACCAACTCTGAAAATGGAATAACACAATAGCCACACAATTCATTTATTATTCAATTATCATTTTCATTCTCAATTCTCAACAACATTTAGGCAAACATGCCTTATTTCTTTCAATTGCATCATCATAGCCAAACACAATGGCATTGTCTCATATCATGTCTTATTTGAATTATCATTGCATCTTTGATATTGTAACACCCCGATACTCTATATAAGTACCATACATATACTTTGTATAAGCAAAGTAAGTATATAGAGTATAAGGATGCCACTAGTTATTACAATTAAAAATCTTTACTTAACTTCTAAAACAATAGTACATTTTATTATATAAAATGATTTACAAGATCACTATCCTTTTGATAATAACACATATATATATAATAGTTACATTGTCTCTTCCAAAGATTTATTGATACATATGAATACATTCTCATAAAAAAAATGCAATATATATATTAACTTATACATGCATGCACCATCTTCTAGTTGGTCTCGAGCTACACTTGCCCTTTTCAAGACATAATGGTTTAACTCCAAATCCATCACCTTTTACCTGCGCGATTAATATAACCACGCTAAGCCCAAAAGCTTAGTAATACAAATAAATATTAAAAACAAAATATACATTGCAAAATAAACATACCTCATATTTTTAGCGTCATGTTTTATCATTCTCTTAACCTGTTTTCCCTTTTTCCAATGCATTCCACATAAATTTCTACCAACCTCATAAACTATATATATATGCTTATAACATTACGACAAATCATAGTTTACCAATCATAAATCATATTCCCAATAAAGGCAACCATTATCATCAACCACAATCCATCACTAATACTCACAAACAATATACACATTACATATCAGACTACATAACATTGTTATATTCACAATTCACCAATCATTGATCTCAATATTTATTTATTTCAACATTTGTATATCATATTAACAACAAAGACATACTCGGGCCCAAAACACACTAATATGTTATTCAAAGTTCATCATTATTTCCAACAACCATAGCTGCAAATACAAACCTTTCCCCAACCAGGTCGGTTGTCCACTGGGCCTCAGGCCACTGCCAATCCCAGGGGTCCGCAGGAGGCAGATAGGCATGTATAAAACTATCATTAACGAACTTTCTCCCAACCAGGTCGGTAGTCCAAGTTCGGTTGCCCAATTCACTGGGTCCGCATGGTTCCGCAGGAGGCAGATAGGTACGTATAACACTGAATGAATTAAACTTTCCCCCAACCAGGTCGGTAGTCCAAGTTCGGTTGCCCAATCCACAGGGGTCCGCATGGTTCCGCAGGAGGCAGATAAGTTCGTCCATTTATCTCTACTTTCTCAATTCATTTCACATTACACAATAGATTTGCACCATATCTCAAATCACATTGGAACAATTCATCATTTACCTCATCATAGCCAATCACAATGGCATCAATTAGGCAAACATGCCTCAATCATCATTTACATCATCATAGCCAATCACGATAGCTTCATACATCATTATATCTCAATCTCTATTTCATGTCTCATTATTATTACATATATAATCATTCATCATTTAAGTATACACAATCAATTACATTATTATATCATCATATCATACAATCATATCATCACATCTTTCATCTTTCATAGTATATACATTATTGAATGCTCTCACATTTCATATACTCTTATTGATATACTCATAGGTATCAATGATATAATAGATTTCTTAACACATTTATAATCAAATGGTTTAAGGTTCAAAGTCATATAAATATATGAAATCAAATAGGGTTTTGTACTTACCTCAATAGCACTTCACACAACTCTAAACTCTTCTTCTCTCAAGAGTTCTTTACTTCTCAACTTAGGGCAATTCACTTCCTTCCAAAACCTAATCCAAAAGGAATATTAGCAAAATGACCATATGAATAGTACATTCTGGTTTTAGACTCCATTTTATCCTTATTTTGAAAATTTGTATAAAATAATCTACTTGACTAAAAATTCTAAAATTTTTACAGAATTTAGTTTTGTATCTTAAAATCATTCCTTTAAAATTTCAGATCAAACTGAACACAAAATCTTGGTCAAATAGTTCACCTAACCAGACTGCCCCAATTGCCCTGCATCCTGGCAGCAGTTCTGAACTTTGTGAATTCCATAAATCAAATTCAATCAACGTGGTTCCAAATTATTTTTCTCAAATACTAGACTCACTAAGCAACAACATATCCAAAATTCAATTGAATATGATTTTTCTACATTTTATTAAAAATCCCGAATTAGAGCTGTCTCAGTTAAGGTACCTGCTGGAACAGGTCTAATAAAAATAATCTTTCTAAACTCATAACCTATCCAAAATCGAATCAACATATTTTTCAGTCATTCTAGACTCATAGAGGCACAACATATCAAAAATTCACTTCAAGAACATTTTTCTATAATTAATTAAAAATCATACAAATCACAGCCTTTACTAATTGTAAAACAGAAACAATTTCACTAAACACAACTCTTACTCTTCCATCACCAACACCAACCCAACTTCTCATCTATCAAGCAAAATCAATACTTAAAATCACACCATAAGCAACTTAATCATACCATCATCAAATCACAACTCAACTCAAGCATAACTTCAAAAATAACAAGAGTAAACAAGAGCAAACTTACCCAAAATCATGAAATTCTTGAAATTCCAACTTGTTTACTTGAAATCTCTCTCAACTTTGAAGCTTAGAACATCAAACCCTCACTTAGCTCTCTTGTCTTCCTTTGCTTTAGGTGAGCCGGCCACACAAGGAAGAAGAAGAAGAAATGATGAAGAAACCCTAAAGTCAACACTCATTAAATACTCCTCCAAAAGTAATTTACTATCTTATACCCTCATGCACATTTTAATTCCCTTTACAAACTCTTGCCCATTTTGGTAATTTCACACTTAACAATATAAATATCTTCTTCCCTTGACCAAGCCCTTTGACCAAATTATATGTCATATATATCACCATATACACTACATATACACTTCTCTCTACACATTGCTTTTCTTTCCAATTACACATATACATTATCTCTTAACTTCTTTTATCATTCAAATAAACCATACACAATTACCACTTATCACTTACACCTTCAATTCAATAATAACAATATTATCATAACTTCTAGGCACACTTAGGGATATTACAATTAGACTTATACATATACATCACATATATATTAAATCCAAATACAACAACTCCTCCAAAACTTTTAAGGTATATCTCGGGATATTACAATTCTCTCCCCCTTAAATAATTTCGTCCTCGAAATTATCCAGTTCAATAACACTCCATTCTTAACAATACGCCATCTTAAATCTTCATATAAGATGAATAGTATTCTTATATGCTGGTTTCATCAACTCACATAATGTGTATTCTTCCTACTAGAATCAATCATCTTTTTCAATTCCATAACTTGTCATAATATATATATCTTATTACATTTTTATCCAATATTCAAAATAACTCATTACAATCCCAAATACCTTATCTATATACAAGAATCCAATCATCTTCGTCCCATTATTACATTCAAATACTTTACCACTTCATCTCTTTATAACTATTCTCTTAACTTACACTAAAAAAAAATCATTGATTTATATCTTAATATTGATCATCCCGTCATTACAATTATTCTCAATATAGACATTTTGTCAAACCTTAATCGATAATAATATTCTTATTTATCATACACTTAATTCCTCTTTATCTTACTTCTCACTTAACATAAATGTTAACACAATACTTTTGAACTTAACTTACAAATAATCAACTTTTCCCCTTTAATCACTATTTACAATTGATATAATTCAATTCATTCATGTCCATTTATCTATCAAGATATTACATCATATACATTATCATTAAATTATATACTCCCAATGCAACTGGACGTTTTAAATCTCAGTATTGATTCACCATCTTAGTGAAATCTAGATCATTCGATCAATTTGTCACAATATACCACATTCAATCTGGTTTGATTCAAACCAACAATTAACTTATTTAAATTTATCATTGGATTTCACAATATATATAACTTAATTCCATTAGATCCAACTTATTTCCACCTTCTAATTCCTTTAACTCCATATTCAACTTTTTGAAACTATGATCATTAATAACAAATCATTTCCAATTATCTTTCAACATACACATAATTTATCTTCTATTATCTTAGTACAATTTCCACCAAATTCACATGATTATCTCGTACCATATGTATTACTCATAATTCACTCATTTAAACTTTAAAATCATCCACTTATTCACTTCATACCACAAACATATTCAATATAACTTTCAATCACAAGTTACACTTTCTCCCATTTACCATCTCTTCACCTTTTTATAACATTACTATAATTACAATAATTGTCTTTTTATTACATTAATCATAACTCAAAATTATTATCACAATTCTCTTTTCTTTCTTTACTTTTTAAAATTATAACCAAATTGTTAACACAAAAGTTATAAGATACACATTTACCAATCATAACTTTCAACCATGTTACTAGAAACATAATTATCTGTTTTACCATAATTGTGCTATAATCAAATCTTTTCAATTACACTACTAAGTTGGATCATAAGGATTATATATATCCATTCTCCAAACTTTGACTACATCAAGATTTAGCACATTCCAACTTCACTTCAAAACAATTTGTTCTTGATTACTTGATCATTAATAGCCTAATTCATATTCAAATATATTATCTTTAACATCTCCTATGCACAACATTTGATCATATACAATTTTTACACAAGTTCGTTCATTACTCTATTTCCAATTTATCTCTTCTCGAAATTTCATACATTATATTTTCTTTTTCCATTACAATCTCTTACTATACATGTATACATAAAACATTTCCTCATACACATACTTTGAACCTATAACCATATTACTGTCCAATATTTCCCAAATAAATTCTCATTTCATCATCGTATAAGCAAATATGCTTCATTCATGTTATTTATATTATTATCATGTCTCAAATCACATCAATCAATTTATCATAAAAGTATTCATGTATATCATCAATATTCACATTACACACAACATAACCTTATTCTTATGCATCATCGATATCATTTAATGTATATTCAATCTCAACATTATATGAATATATGCAATAATGTAGTTTGTACTTACTCTTCATAGCTTCTCAAACCATATTCATTTTATGTAATTGCTCAAGTGTTATAATCATTTCATTACATTTCTCATTTCCTATGCAATTCATTACTCGATGACATTGATGCTTCAACAAACTCACCTTATGCACATCACAACATATAATACATTCATATATTAGTCTCATTTTTAAGCCTTTAGATCACAAATTACAAGTTATATCAACATTTAAGTCCCCACGGTCGTGGCCTTCAAGAGCCACGGTCGTGGCATCCAATCCGGGACTGCTTTCCAAAACGACTCAAGTATTTTACATTTATTTCTTCTCATTGCACAACATCATTCTTATCCCTTTTTGACATGGCTTAAGTTATTTATCTATTCCACACATATATACATTCTAACTATAATCATATTTCATAAAATCTTAGTCACATTACTAAGGTGACACCTCTTTCACATTTATTTTTAAATACATTTAGTATACCATCTTTACATCCATTTGCTTACCCTTCAACATATATATATATCACTCACATATTTATACATATGTATATTACATCCAATCATATACACATTGAGCCCAATAACCTCTATACACTTTCCAAGTTTAGTTCTTACAAACCTCAATTTCTTGAACCAACATTGCTTAATCCAATTCTCACTATCAATCTTATTACATGACTTAGCTTTGCACAAGTCTGTTAATGCAAGCGTAATCATTCTCATATTATCAATCACATTACCCAATTCATAATAATTTTATATCCAATAACATTCATTCCACATAACTCATAAGTTTTATTTACATTAAACTATCGATGTTTACATAGTCTTTATCCAAACTCCATTAACATTAAAAACTCTCATCTTACTACTATATTTAAACTTCCATGAACTCATCTTGTTTTCTTAATATCAACTTAAAAAAAAATCATCTTATATATACATACCACAAAACAACATCAAAGTATATCCTTTCCACAAATATTAAAGCTCATTTCAAAAATCCCATTATCACATCTTACCACCATTAATATGAGCTTTAACAACACTCAAGCATATCACATTTCTAACATTAAAATTACAATGTTTGCATTCTAAACAACAATGTAACCAACACCATTATATCTTCTTATTTAACCAATCTCATCTCTTTTTCTTTTAACAACTTTAACTTTACATATTCAAACCTTAAATGGTCAGACTTTGTCTATACCCACCAACTCACTTAATATCTCACCATACTTTCTTCACTTAACAACATATCTATTCATATTACCCATCCAACAATGTTTCCTCTTTCTAGTAATCCAAACATAAGGTTTATTAGAAAGAGATTCAAATTGTAGAGGAAAGATTACATACATTAATCTTGATTTTGTTTTTAACTCATTCTCAACTTTATTCTTCCAATCATTTCTTTATATTATAATCACATTTCAATTGTCAACATTTCACAATTTTCTTTCCTCAAGTAAACTTCCTTTCTTTAATTTATCAATTAAACTTACATACATTTTTCCATCTCATATAATCTAAATACATTTTAATTCATATAATACCACCTTTGAGACCAACCTAGTTGTTAATGCATATGCATGTATCAAAATTTTCATTCTTTTCATTTTCGTTTATCATCATTTTTCTTTTTAAAACTTTTCTTTTAAATTTACTTAGGCCGAGAATCTCGAACCTAAGCTCTGATACCAAAATATTTGTAACACCCCGATACTCTATATAAGTACCATACATATACTTTGTATACGCAAAGTAAGTATATAGAGTATAAGGATGCCACTAGTTATTACAATTAAAAATCTTTACTTAACTTCTAAAACAATAGTACATTTTATTATATAAAATGATTTACAAGATCACTATCCTTTTGATAATAACACATATATATATAATAGTTACATTGTCTCTTCCAAAGATTTATTGATACATATGAATACATTCTCATAAAAAAAATGCAATATATATATTAACTTATACATGCATGCACCATCTTCTAGTTGGTCTCGAGCTACACTTGCCCTTTTCAAGACATAATGGTTTAACTCCAAATCCATCACCTTTTACCTGCGCGATTAATATAACCACGCTAAGCCCAAAAGCTTAGTAATACAAATAAATATTAAAAACAAAATATACATTGCAAAATAAACATACCTCATATTTTTAGCGTCATGTTTTATCATTCTCTTAACCTGTTTTCCCTTTTTCCAATGCATTCCACATAAATTTCTACCAACCTCATAAACTATATATATATGCTTATAACATTACGACAAATCATAGTTTACCAATCATAAATCATATTCCCAATAAAGGCAACCATTATCATCAACCACAATCCATCACTAATACTCACAAACAATATACACATTACATATCAGACTACATAACATTGTTATATTCACAATTCACCAATCATTGATCTCAATATTTATTTATTTCAACATTTGTATATCATATTAACAACAAAGACATACTCGGGCCCAAAACACACTAATATGTTATTCAAAGTTCATCATTATTTCCAACAACCATAGCTGCAAATACAAACCTTTCCCCAACCAGGTCGGTTGTCCACTGGGCCTCAGGCCACTGCCAATCCCAGGGGTCCGCAGGAGGCAGATAGGCATGTATAAAACTATCATTAACGAACCTTCTCCCAACCAGGTCGGTAGTCCAAGTTCGGTTGCCCAATTCACTGGGTCCGCATGGTTCCGCAGGAGGCAGATAGGTACGTATAACACTGAATGAATCGAACTTTCCCCCAACCAGGTCGGTAGTCCAAGTTCGGTTGCCCAATCCACAGGGGTCCGCATGGTTCCGCAGGAGGCAGATAAGTTCGTCCATTTATCTCTACTTTCTCAATTCATTTCACATTACACAATAGATTTGCACCATATCTCAAATCACATTGGAACAATTCATCATTTACCTCATCATAGCCAATCACAATGGCATCAATTAGGCAAACATGCCTCAATCATCATTTACATCATCATAGCCAATCACGATAGCTTCATACATCATTATATCTCAATCTCTATTTCATGTCTCATTATTATTACATATATAATCATTCATCATTTAAGTATACACAATCAATTACATTATTATATCATCATATCATACAATCATATCATCACATCTTTCATCTTTCATAGTATATACATTATTGAATGCTCTCACATTTCATATACTCTTATTGATATACTCATAGGTATCAATGATATAATAGATTTCTTAACACATTTATAATCAAATGGTTTAAGGTTCAAAGTCATATAAATATATGAAATCAAATAGGGTTTTGTACTTACCTCAATAGCACTTCACACAACTCTAAACTCTTCTTCTCTCAAGAGTTCTTTACTTCTCAACTTAGGGCAATTCACTTCCTTCCAAAACCTAATCCAAAAGGAATATTAGCAAAATGACCATATGAATAGTACATTCTGGTTTTAGACTCCATTTTATCCTTATTTTGAAAATTTGTATAAAATAATCTACTTGACTAAAAATTCTAAAATTTTTACAGAATTTAGTTTTGTATCTTAAAATCATTCCTTTAAAATTTCAGATCAAACTGAACACAAAATCTTGGTCAAATAGTTCACCTAACCAGACTGCCCCAATTGCCCTGCATCCTGGCAGCAGTTCTGAACTTTGTGAATTCCATAAATCAAATTCAATCAACGTGGTTCCAAATTATTTTTCTCAAATACTAGACTCACTAAGCAACAACATATCCAAAATTCAATTGAATATGATTTTTCTACATTTTATTAAAAATCCCGAATTAGAGCTGTCTCAGTTAAGGTACCTGCTGGAACAGGTCTAATAAAAATAATCTTTCTAAACTCATAACCTATCCAAAATCGAATCAACATATTTTTCAGTCATTCTAGACTCATAGAGGCACAACATATCAAAAATTCACTTCAAGAACATTTTTCTATAATTAATTAAAAATCATACAAATCACAGCCTTTACTAATTGTAAAACAGAAACAATTTCACTAAACACAACTCTTACTCTTCCATCACCAACACCAACCCAACTTCTCATCTATCAAGCAAAATCAATACTTAAAATCACACCATAAGCAACTTAATCATACCATCATCAAATCACAACTCAACTCAAGCATAACTTCAAAAATAACAAGAGTAAACAAGAGCAAACTTACCCAAAATCATGAAATTCTTGAAATTCCAACTTGTTTACTTGAAATCTCTCTCAACTTTGAAGCTTAGAGCATCAAACCCTCACTTAGCTCTCTTGTCTTCCTTTGCTTTAGGTGAGCCGGCCACACAAGGAAGAAGAAGAAGAAATGATGAAGAAACCCTAAAGTCAACACTCATTAAATACTCCTCCAAAAGTAATTTACTATCTTACCCTCATGCACATTTTAATTCCCTTTACAAACTCTTGCCCATTTTGGTAATTTCACACTTAACAATATAAATATCTTCTTCCCTTGACCAAGCCCTTTGACCAACTTATATGTCATATATATCACCATATACACTACATATACACTTCTCTCTACACATTGCTTTTCTTTCCAATTACACATATACATTATCTCTTAACTTCTTTTATCATTCAAATAAACCATACACAATTACCACTTATCACTTACACCTTCAATTCAATAATAACAATATTATCATAACTTCTAGGCACACTTAGGGATATTATAATTAGACATATACATATACATCACATATATATTAAATCCAAATACAACAACTCCTCCAAAACTTTTAAGGTATATCTCGGGATATTACAGATATACATTTCAATTTCAAAGTATATTACTCATGAAACACATTACCATTCACAATGCATAACATAACATTGTTCAATCTCAACAATGCAATTAGGGCAAAGAACAATTGATATGATTCATAGTTTTAGGACCTTGCACATGCATTTGATTATATCATTCATTGATTCAAGTGTGTTTAAAGTGTTTAGGGTTAGGTTTAGGGACCAACCTACCCTTGGAGAACCAAAACAATGCAATTAGAACAAAGAATAAAAATCCCAACCCACACAATTGAGGGACACGGGCAGCCACTTGAGGGACACGGGCAAGCTTGTGGCCGTGTCACTCAACCCAATTGGACAGTAAGCAACACGGGCAAGGGACACGGCCAAGCTTGTGGCCGTGTCTCTTAAACCAAAACTCACAGTAGCTAACACGGCTTGGGAACACGGCCATGACACCCAAAAACTAATCCAACACGCCCAAAATCCCTTGGCTTGGCCGTGTCACACATTGCTTTTGGCCGTGTCTCCCAAAACACAAACCCTAATATGCACAACTCTCCTCCAAATTGCACTCAAACTCATCAAACACCATATAACATGTTTCAAATGAATGGAATCAATGTTCTAAACACAAATTCTACATGTTTATCACAATAATCACCTCACAAAACATTAATATTACATTAAACACAAACCCTAAAATCCTCATCCTTTTCCATCTTTCAAACTCAACATCCACCACTTCCAACAACAATACCTATTTAAACTCTTAACTTAAAACCAATTCAACACTTGAAAACACAACACAAACACATCTCAAACACACCAAATCACAAAATCAACAAACTCTAATTCACTTTAACACCACTTCAAAATAAGTAAAGAAAACAAAAGAATACTTACCAAATAATGAAATTTCTTGAAATTCCAACATGTTTACTTGAAATCTCCTTCAACCTTTGAGCTAAGAACATCAAAATCTTCCTTTGCTCTCTTGTTTTCCTTTGCCTTTGGTGAGCCGGCCAACATCAAGAAGAAGAAGAAAAGATGATGAAGAAATCACAAAGTCAAACACTCATTAAATACCCATCCAAAAGAAAAATACTATAATACCCTCATACACATCTTAATTCCCTTTATAAATTCTTGCCCACTTTGGTAATTTCACATGCCCTAAAAAAAATCTCCTCTTGCATTGACCAACCCTTTTGACCAATGTATATGTTATATATATCATCATATACACAACATATAAACTTGTCTCTAAACCCTATTTCTTCCCAAAACACATATACATATACTTTTCTTTTCTCAATTTAAACCAACAACAACAACAACAACAACATAAAAAACTTCTAGGGCATGCATAGGGATATTACAATTCTCCCCCTCTAAAAAGAAAATTTCATCCTCGAAATTACCTGATATCAAAGCTGAAACAACTGCGGATATTGTTCTTGCATGGATTGTTCACTTTCCCAAGTTGCTTCTTCTTTTGCATGATTCTTCCAAAGAATCTTCACCAATGGCACTCTCTTGTTTCTCAACTCTTTCACTTCTCGTGCCAAGATAGCAACTGGTTCCTCTTCAAATGTCAAGTCTGGGCTCACTTCAATAGATTCAAATGGCAACACATGAGATGGATCCGACCTATATCTACTCAACATAGAAACATGGAATACATTATGAATACGATCCAACTCAGGTGGCAAAGCAAGTCGATACGCCACTGGCCCAACTCTTTCTAACACTTCATACGGCCCAATTAAACGAGGACTCAATTTTCCTTTCCGACCGAACCTCAAAATCTTCTTCCAAGGAGACACTTTCAGAAATACCTTATCTCCAACATCAAACTCTATGTCTCTCCTTTTCAGATCTGCATAAGACTTCTGTCGGTCTGAAGCTGCTTTTAACCTGCCTCGAATCAACTTTACTTTTTCTTCAATTTCTTGAATCAAATCAGGACCAACCAACTTATTATCTCCAAGCTCATTCCAACAAAGAGGTGTCCTACACCGTCTGCCATACAATGCTTCAAACGGTGCCATACCAATGCTGGATTGGTGACTGTTGTTGTAAGCAAACTCCACAAGAGGTAAAAACCTATCCCAACTTCCAGAGAAATCGATGACACAGCTTCTCAACATATCTTCAAGAATCTGTATCACCCTCTCTGACTGTCCATCTGTCTGTGGATGAAAAGCAGTGCTGAAGTGCAGTCGAGAACCCAAAGCACTATGCAAACTCTTCCAAAATCTTGAAGTAAACCTGGGATCTCGATCAGACACTAAAGAAGTTGGAACACCATGCAGTTTCACAATCTCATGGATATACAGCTCAGCCAACCTCTCCAAAGAGTAATCCATCCGCACCGGAAGGAAATGAGCTGTCTTAGTCAATCTATCCACAATCACCCATATGGCATCATGTTTCCTTAATGGCAATCCAGACACAAAGTCCATTGTCACTCTTTCCCACTTCCATTCTGGCACTGACAACGGTTGAAGCAACCCGGTTGGAACTTGATGCTCTGCTTTAACCTTCTGACAAGTGAGACATTTCGATACAAACTCAGCAATGTCTCTCTTCAACCCCATCCACCAATAATGCTGTCTCAAATCATGATACATCTTCGTATTACCCGGATGCATAGCAAACATCGACTGATGAGCTTCTTCCAAAATGACCCTTTTCAAATCAGCATCATCGGGTACACACAATCTGCTCTTGAACCAGAGACTTCCATCACTCTTCACAATAAAATCTCTACCCTTTCCACTCTGACAATCCGAAACAATCTTCTGTATCTTCTTATCGGCCAACTGAGCTTCTTTGATCTGATCTAACAAAACCGGCTTCAATTGCAACTGTGCCAATAATGCACCATCAACACAAGGTACAAAACTGGCATGCAATGCTCTCAACTCAACAAGCAACGAGAGCGAGTAAACTGTTAAACCAGCTAAAGACTTCCGACTCAAGGCATCAGCAACAACATTTGCTTTACCTGGATGATAGTCAATCAAGCAGTCGTAGTCTTTAATCAATTCTAACCATCTCCTCTGTCGAAGATTGAGCTCTTTTTGAACACCCAAATACTTCAAACTCTTGTGATCAGTGTAGATGAAACATTTCTCCCCAAACAGATAGTGGCGCCAAATCTTCAATGCAAACACAATGGCAGCCAATTCCAAATCATGGGTCGGATAGTTAAGCTCATGCGATTTCAACTGTCGAGATGCATAAGCTATAACTTTCCCTTCCTGCATCAATACACACCCCAAACCTCTATGTGAAGCATCACTGTAGATCACATATGGTTTGCCTTCAACAGGTAAAGTAAGAACAGGTGCTTGAGTTAACATTTCTCTCAACTGTTCAAAGCTCGCCTGACACTGATCTGTCCACAAAAACCTCACTCCGTTACGAAGCAATCTGGTGAGTGGAGTAGCTATCAAAGAAAACCCTTTCACAAACCGCCGGTAATAGGCTGCCAAACCCAGAAAACTTCTAACCTCTGTCACCGACTTGGGTGGACTCCAATTCAATATAGCTTCAACTTTGATCGGATCAACTCTAATGCCTTCTGCTGAAACAATATGTCCGAGAAAAGCGACTTGATCCAACCAGAACTCACACTTCGACAATTTGGCAAACAACTGCTTTTCTCTCAAAATCTGCAACACAATCCGCAGATGCATATCATGTTCCTCTTCATTCCTCGAATACACCAGAATGTCATCGATGAAGACCACTACAAACTGATCTAGATAGGGCCTGAACACCCTATTCATCAAATCCATAAAAGCTGCAGGTGCATTCGTTAGACCAAAAGGCATAACTAGAAATTCATAATGCCCATACCTGGTCCGAAAGGCGGTCTTGGAAATGTCTTCAGCTTTAACTCTCAATTGATGGTACCCAGATCTCAAATCAATTTTAGAAAATACAGCTGCGCCCTTCAATTGATCAAAGAGATCATCGATTCTAGGCAAAGGATATTTATTTTTAATAGTTACCTTGTTCAATTGCCTATAATCGATACACAACCTCATAGTACCATCTTTCTTTTTCACAAATAGCACAGGAGCTCCCCAAGGAGAAACACTGGGGCGAATAAATCCTTTGTCCAACAACTCCTGCAATTGCACTTTCAACTCCCTCAATTCTGCTGGTGCCATTCTATAGGGAGTAATAGAGATAGGAGTGGTACCAGGCAACAATTCAATACCGAACTCCACCTCTCTCTCAGGAGGCAACCCTGGCAACTCCTCTGGAAACACATCCGGGAACTCAGCAACTGTGGCAATGCTATCAATAGGGGAACCCTTCACTCTAGTATCCATCACATGAGCAAGATAGGCTTCACACCCCTTTCTAATCAATCTCCTAGCTGCAACAGCTGAAACAAATAAGGAGGCTAGCTGTTCCTGCTCATTAGATACTATCACCTCTCTACCATCACCCGTTCTCAAAGAAACAATTTTCTTTTTACAATCCACCACAGCTCCATGTCGAGATAGCCAATCCATACCTAAGATCACATCATATTCCTTAAATGGCATCTCAATCAAATCTCCAAGGAACTCCTCACCCTGCACCCTCACTGCACTATCCCGGTGCACTTTACTAACAATCACACTATGACCTAACGGATTTGTCACCAACACATCAAATCCTAGGGACTCAGCATGCACATCAAATACAGGCAAAACAGATGCACTAATATATGAATGCGTGGAACCCGGATCAATCAAAGCAAGTACTGGAGTATTAAATAAAGAAAAAGTACCAGCTATGACTGCCGATGCATCAGGCTGCCTCTGCATAACATACATCCTCTGGGAAGAACCAACCTCCTCTGGTCTACTCTCCATGGAGGTAGCACCTCCTCTAGAACTGTACCCCGGTCTACCTCCTCGGCTGACACCTCTGCCTCCTCGGCCTCCCCTCGCACTAGGTCAAGAAGCTGCTGTATCAACTGACATCTGCTCTTGCCTCTCAGGGCAATCTCTCACAAAGTGATCAGGTGACCCACACCTGAAACATACCCCTGCAACACCAGCCTTCCAACAAGGACCACCATGCGGCCTACCACAATGGATGCAGATGGGTAAGGTGGATCTCTGAACCATAGGGGTCGGAGCACTCACCACTGAAGCTGCAGGTCTAAATCTCTGCCTCTGTAACTGCACTGACCTACCTGCTGGTCTCTGGCTCCTACTACTCCGAGGAACAAAACTTCCTCTACCCCTCTTCGCAGAAGAAGACCCTGCCTCGAACTGGGGCCTTCTAACCCTAACCTCTTCTTCTGAAGCAACCGCAATACCCTGAGCTCGCTCTACACTTCGAGCTGCTGCCACAAGCTGTGAGAAATCCTGATATCTGGATCCAGTCACTAAGCACATGATCGAGGGCCTCAATCCCTCCTCAAATCGCCGACATCTATCAATCTCATCAGCAATGATACCCCCAGCATACTGACTCAGTCGAATAAACTCAACTTCATACTCAGTAACAGTCTTGCTGTCTTGCTTCAAGCTCAAGAACTCCATCTTCTTCATGTCCTTATACTCCCTAGGAGTATACTTCAACTAAAATTCCCTCAGAAAATCGGCATATGACAAGGTTGGTGGATCTTCCATAGAATGTGGCACTGTCTTCCACCAGTCGTAGGCGTCCTTCTGTAGCAAAGATCTTGCATAGTCAAACTTTTCCTCAGGGGTGGCTTGCAACTGAATAAAGATCCTCTGAACTTTGTTAAGCCACTGCTCTGCTACAGCTGGGTCAGTAGTACCAAGGAAATCCTCCGCTCCATACTTCCTTAGTTTGTCATAGTGCCTCACTGGTACCACAGGCTGAGGGGGTGATGGCACTGGTTGCATTGGTGCTTGCCTCATAACTTCCATCATATGTCTAAACCAGGATGGCGGAACCTCCTCACCAACTGGTCTACCCGACACCGAAGCAGGTGCCTCCTCAACACTATCAACCCTAGCTCCATCATCAGGAGCAACGCTCTCCTCACTACCCTCAACTGACTGTCTCAAATGAGGATCCA
The DNA here is from genome assembly GCA_947685225.1 of Garcia nutans. Lineage (NCBI taxonomy): Eukaryota > Viridiplantae > Streptophyta > Magnoliopsida > Malpighiales > Euphorbiaceae > Garcia > Garcia nutans. The sequence continues at coordinate 45,487,489 of CANTUV010000008.1, forward strand.
TCAACACCTAACACTGCAAACACAAAAGGACACACCTTATTAATGATCAGAGATTGCCAATCCCAAACATGTATTTTTATTCAAAACCAACTTTTTAAGTAAAATATTCTTTTTGTTACATTTTACCTAGGTTGAGAATCTCAAACCTAGGCTCTGATACCAAAACAATTGTAACACCCCCATATCCAATGCACACACACTACAACCACAACAATGTAGCATAAGTGCACCAAACATAGGGATGCTACGGTTTTCTTAACATTCAAAACACTTTAAACTTGATACAATACCCTTATCATTATACATTATAGAAAAGTAGATCATTTACTTATAAAACAAAACATATTAGCTATATATATATATATATACATTTAAATATTACACAGCGGAAGTTATAAAATATGTACATATTTACATATTAAACATTTCTTTACAAAATATAAAGAAGTATACATGATTGGCAAGTCTGCTCTGATCTTTAAGCTCCCAAAATGGATTCTTCAAGGTCTACTCTCACTTGGTCTTGATAAACTCTCGGATTCAACTCTATCAACTCTATTACCTGCGCGATTAAACACTATCGCGCTAAGCCAACGGCTTAGTAAGATAATCATGCTAATGATATGACTTAGTGCAATGCAATGTCATTTCTCAATCCATATTATACATGTAACATCATATATGCAAAACTAACAACATACTTTCACATTACATATCTTTTCATATACCTCATTAGTATTCATTTAACCATTCATAATCAACACTACACAAAGACAAGCATGGGCCCAAGACACACTAATATGCCATTCAATTTTCAGAGTTAATGCTTTGGTTTTGTTATCACATTTATCAATATCATATACCCAACTAGGCTTCAAGGATTAAGTTCAACCAAGCTTCAAGGGGAGCAAAGCATGCTAAGCTTCTACCCAACTTGGCTTCAAGAACTAACCCAACCTAGCTTCACGGGTGGTAACATCTCAATTAGGCTTCAAGGATTCAATCCAACCTAACTTCAAGAGATTGTTACACTTATTAGGCATGCCACCAACAACCAACTCTGAAAATGGAATAACACATTAGCCACACAATTCATTTATTATTCAATTATCATTTTCATTCTCAATTCTCAACAACATTTAGGCAAACATGCCTTATTTCTTTCAATTGCATCATCATAGCCAAACACAATGGCATTGTCTCATATCATGTCTTATTTGAATTATCATTGCATCTTTGATATACATTTCAATTTCAAAGTATATTACTCATGAAACACATTACCATTCACAATGCATAACATAACATTGTTCAATCTCAACAATGCAATTAGGGCAAAGAACAATTGATATGATTCATAGTTTTAGGACCTTACACATGCATTTGATTATATCATTCATTGATTCAAGTGTGTTTAAAGTGTTTAGGGTTAGGTTTAGGGACCAACCTACCCTTGGAGAACCAAAACAATGCAATTAGAACAAAGAATAAAAATCCCAACCCACACAATTGAGGGACACGGGCAGCCACTTGAGGGACACGGGCAAGCTTGTGGCCGTGTCACTCAACCCAATTGGACAGTAAGCAACACGGGCAAGGGACACGGCCAAGCTTGTGGCCGTGTCTCTTAAACCAAAACTCACAGTTGCTTGAGATTTAATCTTTGAAATTAAATTGGTTGAGAGGAATAACCGTTCATACATATAAGTAATAGAGAAGTGCAAACCCTAGACCTTTCTATTAAGTGAATCAATATATCAGCTCAGTTTACTTTTATTATTTTAAAATCCAATCGATCTGTTTTCATTAGTTGTTAGCAATTTAAATTTATTAAATACTTGTTATTTATAATCTGATTATCAATTAGCTTATCTAGCTTCCTTGTGAGACGACCTTGGGGTGATCACCTTTGCTACAGCTACCTCGTATACTTACGAGTGACGCTTATAGTAGAGTTAATTAGAGCGCAACAAGTTTTTGGCGCCGTTGTCAGGGAAGCTAATTGGCGTAATTGTTTATTAGTCATAGATATTTTAGATTATTTTTCATTGTTTACTTTTGATTTTATTTTGTCTTTTGCTTTTAATAATTTCTTTTTCTAGAAATTTTGTTTATGCAAGGCAAGAGATCACTCGTAGGAGAGCTATACCCAATTATTCCAGAAATTCAAAGAGTGAAAAGAAGCAGAGAAGAGTTTGAACTGTATACCGTATTTGATACTACAGAGGAGGACACTTCTAATTTTGAGTCGGAATCTGCACAATCTACCAACATGGGAGAAGAAAGGCAAAGAACTATGAGGGACTTTGCTAGACCTATCATTGGAACTTCCACATCTTGCATAAGATTGACAGATGCAGCAAGAAATTATGAGTTGAAGAACATTCATTACAACATGCTGCCATCATTCTATGGAGTTCCAAATGAAGATCCTTTGAACTTTATTCGGGATTTCTACTCCACCCTCAACACTTTTCCATTCGGAGGACTAACAGAAGATCGGTTGAGGATGAGATGTTTCCCGTATACATTAAAGGATAGGGCAAAGAGCTGGCTTATGATGTTGCCCGAAAATTCTTTGACAACTTGGGAGCAATTTTATAACAAATTTATGGGCAAGTTCCACTCACATCAGAAGACAGCTGAATTAAGAGGGAAGATTGCTACTTTCTCTCAATTTGAAGGAGAACCATTTCATGAGGCTTGGGATAGATTTAAAATGCTATTGATCCAGTGTCCACATCATCACTACCCACTTCAACTTCTGAATTAGTTTTTCTATGATGGATTAACCCAGCAATTTCAGAATACAGTTGATAACGCAGCTGGGGGAGCCATGGGAGAAAAGATAGCAGATGAAACTTATGACATCTTTGAAATGTTGGGAGCTAATTCTCAACAGAAAAGTATAAGGGGAAGAAGTAAATGGGTGAATCAACTGGAAGCCAATAGTGAGATGGTCAATCAAATAGCTGAATTGACAAGGCAGGTGCAGATGCTGAACATGAAGAACAATACTTCTTCATCCACTCAAGAAGTGTGTGGAATTTGTGGGACTTTCGGGCATGGAGTAAATATATACCCCTCTGCATATGAGATTTATGGAACTGAAGCTGAGCAAGTCAATGCTATGGGGGGATATCAACCAAGGGCCCGGAATGATCCTTACTCCAATACTTACAATCCTGGTTGGCGGAGTCATCCAAATTTTTCCTGGACAACAAATAATTCTCAACAGCCTTTCCATTTGCTCCAGAGACAAAACCAACAGCAGGGTCAATCTTCAAATCAAGGGCAGCCTAAGAGAGAGAGTTTGGAGGAAAGTTTACAGGCTTTTATCCAAGTCAGTGCTACGAATCAAGAGATGGACAACAAGAGGTTGGATTCCTTAGAAGCATATTTTAAAAAAGTGGAGACCCAAGTGGGACAACTTGCACAACAGATGCAGATTCAACAAAAGGGGAAATTCCTAAGTCAACTTGAGCAGGCACAATCAGTGACTGTTCTTAGAAGAGGCAAGTTAATTAACAATAATGTTGAAAATAATTCTGTGAATGCAGGTGAGCAAGAGAATAAAAAGGAAGGAGAGCCAGAGAACAAAGGTGCTGGAGAAAGATCAATGGAGAAGTACCCTACAGCAGATTTACACAAGGCAAGCAATCCATACCGGCCACTTATACCATTCCCCAGCAAGTTGAAGAATGATAAACAAGATAAGCAATTCTCAGACATCTTCAACATGCTGTCTAAGGTAAGTATTAAATTACCCTTACTTGAAGCAATAAAGAACATGCCAGCTTATGCTAAATTCTTCAAAGAGCCGAACACCAAGAAAAAGAGGTATGAGATGAATGAAAAGGTGATAGTTTCAGAGGTAGCTAGTGCTGTTCTGCAGCATAAACTACCTCCAAAGCTAAAGGATCCTGGAACTTTTATAATTCAAATTACTATGGGGAATGGAAAGGGGACTGATGGCATGTGTGATTTAGGAGCTAGTGTAAACTTGATGCCTTATTCTGTGTACCTTGAATTAGAACTAGGGGAACTTAAACCAACCAAAATGGTGTTGCAATTAGCTGATAGATCTCTTAGATTCCCGAAAGGGGTTATAGAAGATGTGTTAGTTAAGGTTGGTGGGTTGATAGTACCTATGGATTTCATAGTTCTTGACATGGAAGGAAATAACTCTACACCATCAACACACACTATTCTGCTGGGTAGGCCTTTTATGGCGACTACCAACACTTTGATAGATGTTAAAAATGGTAAATTGACAATGACTGTCTTAGGACAAACGGTTGAATTTTCTATTTTTAATACTTCTCCCATCCCTACAACTGCTTTATATGAGGATTGTTCTTTAATTGATTGTGTTGACGCAGTTGTTTCAGATGTTTTCTTGCAGACAAGTTCCTCGGATAAATTGGAGGTGGCACTGACCTTAGATGGTGGTTTAGATATTTTTTATTCAGAAATAGCCAGTTGCCTTGAGATATTAGAGATTGCTGAAATAGAGGAACTTAAGGAGGACCCAGCTTGTGAGCTTCCCTCTATCCAAAAAGAAGAGAAGAATCCTTCACTTGAGTTAGAGCTGAAAGAGTTACCTAAAAATCTGAAATATGTGTTTTTGGGAGATCACAATACCTTGCCTGTGATAATATCTAGTGAACTTAGAGAAGGGGAAGAGATGAGGTTGGGAAGTGAGCTAAAAAGATTGAAAAGAGCAATAGGATGGGGATTGAGTGACATCAAAGGTATTAGCCCTTCAATGTGCATGCATAGAATCGCCTTAGAAGAGGTAGCTAAACCTGTGAGGGAGACCCAAAGGCGCCTTAACCCAAATATGAGTGAAGTTAAACACATATTAAATATACATGTCAAAGGCGCCTTAACCCAAATATGAGTGAAGTCAAACACCCACCAAAAGGTGAAAACGTGTCCTTTACATTAATCCCAAAATATAAGAACAATTTAAATTACATGAAAATTAATTAATGAGGTATCCAATAATGGAAACATACCTCTTACAATGTTTTGAAACCAAAGAAAATTAATAAAAGTAAACAACCATTCATCATAAATAAATCATTCATCTTATTTAAATAAAACAGTAAGTATATAACTTTAAGGTTTAAGTAAATAAGATTGAAGCTTATGAAAAAAAATTAAATCTTTAGATATTTGAAAGGAACAAGCTACTGTGATGATTTGGAAAATATAATTAATTAAAATTTATGGTTTGAATAAATTAGGGTTTAGGTTTGTATTTTGAATAAAGCTACTGTATTTTGAATAATCATAATAAAGAAAATTAAACATACAGACTTATAATACATAAATAAATATTGACCCCTTCGACGAGCCCATACGGCAATCCTGCTAGCCGGCTAGATGGCTGGGGTCAAGGGGGCTGCGCCCCTTGAAGGGTCAGGGGTCACGCTCGAAAGATTTTGAAAATTGGCTTTTATGGTTGTAGGTTTTGGTGTTGAAAATTAAGATTTTAGGGTTTAAGATTTAAAAAATAGGGTTTCGAAATTGGAAGAAACAAGCTACTGTAAATCTTAGCAAAATAGAATTGGTTAGGGTTTTAAGAAAACATATTATTATTTTATGGTTTTAGAAAAGTGTAATTAGGGTTTTATATCTCAAAAGTTAGTTTTATGGGTATTAAGGTTTTTAGGGTTTTGAAAAAACACTTTTTAGGGTTTTAAGTTGAGTTTAGATGGGAAATAGAATAATTGATCAAAAAAAATATCATCTATTGTATGTTTAAAAATTTGATCAATTTGGATGATGAAGCTACTGTGAACATAAATAAGTCAATAGAAAATCAAACATCCATTGTTGGTTCCACCTCAATTTGAATTCTGGTTGAACAATAGCAAAGACAGTGTGGGCTGCCTTTGATGGGTTGTATATTGCTTGCTACCTCTTGATTATTCAAGCTTGAGATTATGAATAGGCTGCCAAAAATAATTCCGAGCTCCAAAGGTCTAGATCCTCTTTTAAGATAAAAAGTCCAATCAAAAAATTGAGCTCCTTAATGTGGTATTTATAAGAAAAAATAAAAACCTAATACTAATTGGCTAAGGAAATAAAAATGTTTTAGGAAAAAAAAATTAAAAACCAAGTAGATTAGGGTTTTGGCAAAACCGTGAGCGGGCTAGGCGTGCGAAAGTGCGCTGACGAAGAAAATTTGCTAGCGCTGGGCTTGGGTGCTGCTGGCTCTGGCGGGGGCTAGGCCAAATCCTACGGCGAATTTGCCAAGTTTTTCCTGCGGCGAATTGGCCCAAGCCAATTCGTCGCCCGGGACGAAAATTTTTTATAGCCGATTCTTCCATTGTCGATTTTTATTTATTTATTATTTTTTATCCTTTTTTTTTAATTTTTTTTATTTTTATTAATAAATATTATTAAAATAAATATTATTTAATTAAAATACCATAAAAATTATTTTAACTGTTTAAAAATATCGGACTGGACGAGGTCAAAAATTAAGGGTCTACAATAGGCTCACAATTGATTTTTGATATTTCGTAATTGACCTAAATATTTTTAAGCTCTTTTGTAATTGAAAAAATAATTTTGTTTCAAAGCCCTTGGGCTTTTTAAGTTAGAACCTTAAGGTGAAAAAAGATTTTTTTTTACCCATACTTGAAGGGTTTTAATGTCTAAAGACTTTCTTGAAAAATTTGAAAATAGTTTTAGTCTTTTGGATCTTAAAGATAAAGAATTATTTTTGAGCTTACAATATAGGTAGGTCATATTAGAAAAAGAACAAACCAAATAAGCCATGGTTCAAACCAAGATATATCAATCATAGTCAAACAACAAGCATTTCGGGTAAAACCTAAGGAAAATAGCTAGGTCAATTACATGAGCTTAAGTATTTGGGTTGGAAAGTTTTAAGTTCCCATAGCAAGTATATACCAAAAGGTATAAGGCTATGAGTGGTTATGCCATGCTCGATCTCCATACCTTGAGTGAAAGTATGGTATCCCTTACATGACACAACATGGGTAACATGGGCATCCTAACTCACGCACACAATTCAATCTAAATGATGCAATGGACAATATCATAATAAGAAAGAATAAAATAATATCAAGACCAAAAGAATCAACTTCTCTTCTCCCTAGAGGAGTCGTCACTGTGAGCGGAGATTTTTCCCCCACTCTCACGTGGAATGGTTCTTGCAATTTTGGCACTGTTAGGCTCAGGGCCTTAGAGAACACGGGCCTAAGCCCAGAGAAAATGGCGTCACCACCCGGACGGGCCAGGAAAAAAGAAAGGGGTGGATGACTCAATTCCTAAGGAATTCCCAACCCCTTAATGAGTTTGAAAAGTTGGGTACGTGTGGGGGAGGTGAGAAATGGCCCAGCACCCCCACAATGCCTAGTTCATTGGAACCAGCCTCCTTTTCAGGTCTTAATATTATAAAATTCTTGAATATAATGATATTATCCATAATATATGTGATCATAAGAATAAATAAATACTTTATTAAAAATCATAACAATGTTCAAACAAAATAAATAAATGGACACCCATCCAAAGATGGAAACATGTCCTTATATCGTCCAATGTCTAAAGCTAAATAGAACTCGCACCAAAAGGTGAAAACATGTCCTTTACATTAATTTCAAAATATAAAAATAATTTAAATTACATAAAAATTAATTAATAAGGTACCCAATCATGGAAACATACCTCTTACAATTTTAATGCCAAGACATACAAATAATAATAAAGAAAATATCCATCCATTCATTCATCATAAGTTAAATGAATCAACAATCAAATTTTAAGTAAATGATTCATAAAATATATAACCAATCACAGAACCAAATTTAAATAAAACAACAAATGTATAAGTTGAGGGTTTTAGAACTTTTATGACCAAAATAAGATTTTTAGAGTTTTGAGAAACAAGGCTAGGGTTTAGAAGGTTTTTTGGCTTAAAAATTAAGATTTTGGGATTTAGGATTGGAAAATAGTGTTTTGATTTAGGCTTAAAAAATAAGGTTTTGATCTAAAAACCAACGTTTATTATTATTCTTTTTTTAAAAAAAAAGATGGGTACTGTGCAATTAGAAAGAAGTAGAATTCAATTCAGATTTTAGGGTTTGAGGGAATTATGGTTTGTAATTTTTATTAAAATAATAATTAGAATTTAGGGTTTAAATAAATTATGGTTTGGAATTTATGAAAATAGGATCAAAGTTTTGAAGATGGAAAAAGATAAGTTACTGTGATTTAAATGAAACTCCTGCAAAAATAGTTAAAACTTAAGTGAAACTACTATTATAATAATTAAAAAAAACTTTACACTAAGCTGCTATAATGATAATTAAAAAATAACTCAATGCTGATACTGTAATGAAATATAAAAAAAATTAAATGAGGCTACTGAGTAACTTAAATAAAAAAAAATTAATGAACTAGGTAATGTGATCATAATTTGAAAGATGAGGATGATTAGTGATTTTGATAAACAAAGTTAGATAAACGTACTTACGTTTGAGGGTTACACCAAATTTAGAGAATTGATCAAGCTGCATGCTCCAATCTCTTTTCCTGGCTGAATAAAATCAAGACAACACTTGTCTTGTATTCTTGTGAAACATAATTTTTTTTTTTGGTTTTTGATTGCTTAGGGTTTCTCCCATAATTTTGCTTTTTATTTCTCTAATTATTCAGTCCAAAAATCTAGCCGAAAGTCCTCAATTTAAGAAAAAATCTCAAAAATATAAAATTCCAGAGTCTCTGCCTAAAAATTCTCCAAAAATCCAAAGTTTGAATAATTGTTAAAGCTTACCCAATAATTCCTCCGCTCAATCCATGTTTAGAGCTTATTATTTATAGGACATCATTAATAAAAAAAACCTAATATGTTAAGGAAATGAATAAAAAATTTGTGCTAAATAAAATTTTGTCAAAAATTGGCCACGGGCACAGGCTGCTGGCCAATTTTGAGGTAGGGCATGCGCTGCATAAGAATTGGACGAGCTTCGAGCAGGCTGCTGGCCAATTGTGAGGATGGGCGTGCGCTGCATGAGGATCAGGCGAGCTGGGCGCAAGACGCTGGGCAATTACTATGGGCTGCTAGTGTATGGCGAACTGGGCATTTGCTGTAGGCTGCTGCTGGTGAATTGGGCAAGCTACAATTTGCCACAGGCCTAGGCTTGCAGCGAATTGCATGCTGCGTGGCAGCACTGCCGCGCTGCCTCACTTCATTCGCCGATTTGTCTTACTTTTATTTTTTATCTTTATTTTTATTTTTATTTTATTTTATTTTATTTTTATTATTAAAAATAAATATTTAAGGTGAGAAACGACCCAGCACCCCCACAATGCCCGGTTCATTGGAACCAGCCTCCTTTGCAGGTCTTAATACTTAAATATAACAATATTATCCATATTTACATGCAACAATTAAAATAAAGCATCATTATATTAAAAACAAAGCAATGTCCAATCAAAGCAAATAAATGGACACTGATCTGAGGATGGAAACATGTCCTTACATTGTCCATGTCTAAAACTAAATAGGACACCCACCGAAAGGTGGAAATGTGTCCTTTACATTTGTTCAAAAACTTTAAAATAAAATAAATTACATGATGCTCACGACATGAGGTACCCAAAAATACGGAAACATACCTCTTACAATATTTTAAAATCAAAATAAATCAATGAAAGTAAACAACCATTCAACATAAATAAATCATTCATCATAGACATCAAACATCAATCAAAATATATAATAAGCATTCATCCAATTTAAATAAAATAGTAAATATATTAACTTTAGGGGTTCATGCATCAATTAGGGTTTCTAGGGTTTTATGTTCAATAACTAGGGTTTTGCATATACTAGTTTAATTAGTTGAGAAATATTTTAAAGAAATAACATAGCTACTGGATGTTTAAAAGGTTTAGGGTTTTGGATGTTTTTATGAAAATAATGCTACTGTGAAAAAAAAATAGGTTTGGTTAGGATTTTAAGCAAACAGATTATTGTTTTGGATTTTAGAAAGGTGTACTTAGGATTTTAGATTTGAAAAACATGTTTTTAAGCCTATTAAAGTTTTAGGGTTTTATGGTTAAGATATTAGGGTTTTATAGTTTGAAATCTCAATTCTGTAGATGATGATTTTGAATTATGAATTTGATGTTTTTCTACGATCAGAGTGTGCTTTTAATATTGACTACATCTACTACTTATGTATTTTTAGGTGAAACAAATATAGAAAGCCAATTTTATTGTTGAAAGATTAAAATAACTCACTGAACAAAATTATAACCAAATAGCTACTGTGAAAGTTTTGAAACGAAATTAATTAAGAAATAGGGTTTGAATAACTTAGGGTTTATGAAATTAGATTTGTGTTTTGAATGATTATATTATTTACTTTAATTAAGACCTTAAGTATTATATGAATTAATTTATGCTACTGTCTAAACTAATTGAAGGAAGAATTAAATAACTAAGGCAGTGTGATGATGGCTTAAAAGATGAAGAAGATTAATGATTCAATAAATTGAAGTTAGAGCAATTTACCTACGTTTGAAGGCTCCACCAACTTTGAAGAAATTGAACCAAGTTGTTGCCTGCTTCAGATTTAGTTTTGGTGAGCAAAGCAATCTGGAGATGATTGCTTGTTGCCTCCTTTGGTTGTTGTGTCTTGAATTTCCCCTTACTTGCTAGGGTTTTCTTTTGTCCGAAAGAATTCAAGGGTCCCATGTTTGGTTTAAATTTTCTTTTTTTGTTGAAAGATCTAAGTTTCATATCCCAAAAGTCCCTTCTGAAGTGTTTTAATGTGGCATTTATAGGAAAAATCCAAACCTAATTCTAATTGTCTAAGGAAATAAAAACCATTTAGGAAAAGAAATCAAAAGCAAATAGAATTCGATTTCGGAAAAAACTGCACTAGAAAAAAAATTGCACTGGCAAAAATTGATACGGGCTATGGGCAGGCCAGCATGAAAATTGCAAGCAAACTGGGGCACGGGCCAGCCAATTTGCCGTATGAATGGCCAATTCGCCGCAGGAAATTCCTGCGGCGAATTGCCCTAAGCCAATTCATTTTCAGCGACGAAAAATTTTCGTCGCCGATTCTTCCATCTCCGATTTATTTATTTATTTATTATTTTTTTACTTTACTAATATTACCTTTTTTATTTTTATTAAAAATTAAAAATATTAAATATTAAAATAAATATTATTTAATTAAAATACCACAAAAATTATTTTGGAGTATAAAAAATATTAGACTAGACTTGGTCAAAAATTAAGGGTCTACAGTTTGCCCCCTGCTTGAGCAATCTGAGACTACGGCAAAAGAGAGTGAAAATCAATGGGATTTTTTACTGGGTTTGGAGCCATACTGGACCCCCAAGGTTGGTTTGAGCTCTGGACTAAAAAATAATTTGGGTTCTGGACCTGAGCTAGATTTAGGATTTGGGTTCTGGACCCGGGGTAAGTTCTAGACTTAAGGGTAATTTGGGTTCTAGACCTGAGCTAAGTTCTGAACTTAAGGGTAATTTGGGTTCTGGACCCAAGCTAAGTTCTGGACTTAAGAGAGATTTGGGTTCTGGACCCAAGCTAAGTCTTGGACTTAAGAGAGATTTAGGTTTTGGACTGAGCTAAGTTCTGGACTTAAGAGAGAATTTAGGTTCTGGACCTAAGCTAAGTTCTAGACCTAAAAATAATTTGGGTTCTGGACTCAAGCTAAGTTCTAGACTTAAGATAGAATTTAGGTTTTGGACCTAAGCTAAGTTCTGGACTAAAAAATAATTTGGGTTTTAGACCCGAGCTAAGTTCTGGACGTAAGGGTAATTTGGGTTCTGGACTCAAGCTAAGTTCTGGACTTAAAAATAATTTGGGTTCTGGACCCTAGCTAAGTTCTAGACTTAAGAGAGAATTTATGTTCTGGACCTAAGCTAAGAGATATTTGATTATTTGCAAAAAATAATTGTAGTCAGTAGGATACTAAAGGAATTTGCAAAAAATTTAGCTAATTTTTACCATGCCCTTATCTTCTTGCCCCTTGCGTGTAAAAATATTTTAAAAATGCAAAAATATTTATATACACGTAAATATCTGAATGACTGAATTGAATAATTGAGTGTCCTATTTATTCACTGTTGTGAACACTCGAATTTTGAGGCTCGGAAAGCCGGCTTCCTCAGACTGGAAAAGACCAAGCCAGACCGGACGACCACGGTGAAGTTAGCTGAAAGTATGTCTTCATGGTACTTAAAATGTCCGGAATGTCGCGAGGATCACGGATATGGTCCCGGAATATTTTTTGGAGGTCTGTAGCTCCCGAAAAATTAGTTTGAGCGAAAAATCGTGCTATTTTGGCGGCTGAACCGCCGCAGGCAGCGGTCCAACCGCCGCGCACAGCGGTTCAACCGCCGTACACAGTGCACGGCGGTCCAACCGCTGCGAACGGCGGTTCGACCGCTGCGCACGGCGGTTCGACCGCCGGCGTTGACCTTTTCCCGATTTTTCAGCTGACAACGCCGGTCCGACCCTGACCCCGGCGGTCCGACCGCCGTCCAGCCTGAATTTTGCCTATAAAATGCTACTAAGTTTTCAAAAAGAGGGGTTGGACTTTTTTGGGTGGGCCTCATGCTGTCGAATTCGTTTCACGCCTAAAAAACTCTTATTGGACTTTTATTTGCAAGAATCTAACCTTGTGTGGCAGGGATTAAGAATCATATTTCAAGATCTAAGAAAACAAGACCTGGAACTTCGAAGTGGAAGGACCCTAAACAAGGTAGTATGATAATTCATCATTTGTCAATTTAAGCATATCATAAAGCATCCTATCTTCTTCTTAATTTCTTTTCGGTCAAAGACCTAATGCTTTTAGGTCTAAGGCCTAATTAACTAATCAATCAACACCTTGGCTTGAAGCCGCGAATCAATCAACTTTTTGGCACGGAGCCTAAATTGCATCCTTTTGGTACAAAGTACCTAAATTTCACAATTAAAATCAATCCTTTTGGCCAAAGGCCTAAATTGCACTATTTTGGTACAAAGTACCTAAATTTCACAATTTTTGCACTAAGTGCTAAAACTCATAATATTGGCAAAAAGCCCGGCAATGCAGGCCAAAGGCCTAAAAATTACATCCTTTAGGTACAAAGTACTTAAATTTTACCATCTAGCACTAAGTGCTAAATCTCACAAATTTGGCAAAAAGCCCGACAATGCACGAAGCATACACACACACATGCATGAAGCATAATTTTTATCGCCTTTAAATAGGCTTTTCCGAACTACATGGGCTTTGATCTCTCATAAAAATGAGAGTATGTAGACATATTTGGGATTCACCCCGAATAGCAAGTCCACAATTTACTAACAATCTGTTCTTCTTCCTTTCTGTTTTCCTTTTAGATTCTTTTCTTATTTGGCAAATTAATCAAATGCATGACATAGTTCCCGAATCCTCCTTAGGTTCGCAGATTAGAAACCTTTACATTGGACACGTTATTGGAGTCAAACAAGGGTTTTCTTAGTTTTTCCCTTCGAACAAAATAAACTGAGTGGCGACTCCTGACAACGAGTGAACTTTCATCCGAATCCTTTTCAGGTGAAAAACTGAGGTTTACAGATTGGCGACTCCACTGGGGACCATAAAAATGATTTATGGGATTCTAGTGGACTACTATTGCTTATTTGATTAATTTGACACTAGGGACCATGAAAATGATTTATGGGATCCTAGTAGACTACTATGGTTTATTTGATTAACTGGCCCTTCTTTAGGGTATTTTTATTTATTTTGCAGGATACCTTAGCAATGGTTGTCCTTTCTTTAAGGACATTAGAATTGAATATTGAAAAAAAAAAGAATCTTTCTGGGGACCATAAAAAAAATAAATAATAATAATAATAATAATAAAAATAATTTATGGGATCCTAGTAGACTATTATTCATTTGACTGATTTGCCCTTCTTTAGGGTACTTTTATTCATTTTGCAGGGTCCCTTAGCAATATATATCCCCTCCTTGGGGATATTGGATTGTAAATTGACAAAAGGAATCTTTTTCCTTTAATGGACATCTTATTTGATTAGTTGTGCATTTATTGTGTCATTCAGAGAATCTTTTTCTCTTGCATCATATGGGGGAATCCTTTTCCTCCATTGCATAAAAAAAAAAACTGTTTTCAAATGAATTTCTTCTCTTTTTGTTCAAAATGCTGAGTCTGGATAGCAAGTAGCGCTGACCGGCAGGTCTCCTTGATTATGCCGGCGGACAGCCAAAGCGTCCTCCCTGTTGTCGCAAACCATTCCAATCCTTTTGGAGTGGCCCATGAGTAATCGTACTGTTGGACCCACGCGAAACTCCTTGTTTCACATGTGGTTAGGTATATCTTACTCAAGACTCAAGGGTCCCTATTATAAGCCAATTCTCTATTTTCATGAACAATAGAATCTTCCCTTAGGTTGTATGTACCCAATGATAGTGCCACATTCCATTAAAATGAATTATGATGTGATGAGGTGCATTCATGCAACATGACAACATTATTTTGGGGGAAAATCTTTTGGGAAAAACTTTTGATGTATATAAGTGGACCAAGAGTTCTTCCTACCCTACACACTATCCTGATCCTTTACCCTTAACCTTTGCAGGTATCCACTATCTGTGTGCCTTCACCCACTCGAACTACACCAACTCCAACTGTGCAATCACCCACAAGTCCTGCTACCCAAATTTCACCAACTGCTCCAATTACTGAAATGGCTACTATTGAACAGATTAAGGCCTTGCTAGATGGATAGGTTAAGGAAATTGAAGCTAGAATGCAAGAGAGAATTGATGAAGCTTTAGCTGCCCAAAGGGTAGCCATCCTGGCTGAATTAGGAGGGGCACCAAAGATAGCCACTACTTCTGAAAATTTGGGGAAAGAACCTATTGTGGGGCAAACTAGTACCCCCATGACTGCTCAGAACAATACCCCTGTCATCAATTTGGAGGATCCACCCTCTAAAAATGAAACTAATGAACTGAAAAAGAAACTTGAATTGCTTGAAAGGTCAATCACCGCCATGAAAACTCATAAAGAGGTGGTAGACATGGATTCCTTATCCTTGTTTCCCCAAGCTAGATTGCCTCCAAAATTCAAGATGCCTGGGATGGACAGATTTGATGGGACCACTTGCCCTAAAACCCATTTGAAGATGTATGTGGGGGCCTTGAGCCCTTGGGGTTTAAATGATGAGCTCTTTGCTCAACTCTTTCAACAATCCTTGACTGGGGCTGCCCTAAAATGGTTTGTAAGCTTGGACAGTGCTAAGATTAAGACCTGGGAAGACATCTGCAATGCATTTAACACTCAATACCACTACAATATTGAGGTGGATGTCACTAGAAGAGAACTTGAGACTACCAAACAAAACAACAATGAACCCTTCTCCTCGTTCCTTACGAGGTGGAGGGCAAAAGCCGCCCAAATGATCAATCGCCCTTCAGAACAGGAGCAGATTGATATTATAATCAGGAATTTGAGGCCTACATATCAAGCTCAACTGCAAACCCAATATCTACCTACTTTCAAATCGCTCATTGCGACTGCAACCAAGGTAGAAGATTTGATACAACTGGGTAAGATAGTAGATGAGGGAGCTACTTCGAAATATAAAAAACAGGGCCAAACTACTTCCTCAAGCAAAATCAATGAAGTAGCCAATATTGCCCCTGCGAATCCTTTACGTGTGGGCAATCTTGGGCAGAGAAATCAGCCAAGAAGGCAGTATACTAACCTTGGGGTGCCCCTTCATCTAGTGTTTAAAAAGGCCATAGAAGGGAAGTATTTGAAGCCTTTGGACCCAAGGCCACCTCCAAACCCATTACCCGCCAGTTATAAGGCCAATGAATATTGTGAATACCACCAAGGGAAAGGGCATAGAACAGATGCTTGCTGGACTCTGAAAAACCGTATCCAGGATTTGGTGGATAGGGGTGACATCATTCACCTCAGGAATCAACCAAACATTAATACTAACCCTTTGCCTAATCATTCCATCCACGCCATCACTCTGGAAGAAGAGATGTTTGATCCTTTCAAACTCCTCTTAGAAATGAATGAAGTGTGTGTGTTGGATTTGAATGACCTTGCTGAAGAGGTCAATGCTTTGACAAGAAGCGGAAGGCAATATCAGCCACTCGACTTGGGAAAAGCCCCTACAACCTCAAATCCCCCCCATAAGAAAACACCAGAGCCAAAAGAAGACCCTGTCCTCACTCAGCTTAAACAAACTCAAGCTAAGGTGTCAATTTGGGAGCTCCTTGCTTCCTCATTCCCACACCGTCAGGCTCTCAGCAAAGCTTTGAGTCAGCTTGATACATCAATAGACACAAGCCCAGAAGCTTTGGTAGCCACTTTGACCCAATCAACCAAGGCATTGAGTATCCAATTTTCTGATACAGACCTACCAGAAGATGGCAGTAAACACAATGATGCTCTATACATCACCATACAAACTGGGGGAAAGACTGTGCCCATGGTTCTCATTGATAATGGGTCAGCCTTAAATGTATATCCCTTGAAAGTAGCAAGTTGTCTAGGGTTGGAGGCTACAGATCTTACACCTTCTGATCAGATTGTTAGAGCATATGATAACACTCGAAGAGAAATTTTGGGTGTTGCCACTCTAGAAATTGTCATTGGGCCGGTGAAAATGAGAGTGCCCTTCCAAGTCATTGATGTACCCGCGAGCTTTAATCTCCTCCTTGGAAGGCCATGGATTCATCAGAGTAATGCTGTCCCTTCTTCATTACATCAAAAACTTAAGTTCCCTTCTGAAGGAAAAATCATCACTATCAAAGGTGACACTTGTGAAATCAATAAGAGAACCATGGATCAGTCTCTCTTTGAGGTTGTTCCTGGCGAAACCGCCATGACCTTGACCGGTTTCCATTATGATACAGTCCAATGCATTGAAGGAGAAAAACCCAAAGGGCCATTTATCTTATATGATTTTGGAGAGGTCCAAATCAATTGCCTGGTGGGAATGATGCTAAAGGTAGGTCTGCTGCCCGGAATGGAAATGATAAAATCTGGGAGGAAAACACTCGTGGTACGGCCATGGGAAGAACCTGAGAATACGGGAACTTTTGGCCTAGGGTACAAACCCACAGATGAGGAGGTAGAAGAGTTTGAGCATGGAAGGAAGAAAAAGAAGAATTGGGGGGCAAGAAGCCTCAAAATGCGCCATTACTTTAGAACTCTGAATGGTCACTTCTGCAAACCTGGGAAAACAGTTCCTTACTGTGGTTTCCAGGAGCCATTCTATTCTCCTATGACTGGGAAGCAGTTACCGGGTTTTGAGATGTTCACTGATGTTTTAGTGTTGAAGGAAGAAGAGCCAGAGCCTATAGCTGACCCACAAGTGGAAGATTTCATGCAGCCTAGTCTCTTTGATGAGGTTGCTATGATAACCAATTTTGAAGACAAAAGGGACTTCACAAAGCTGATCAAGACCACAGATGGACCACTGATGAACTGGTATGCCGAGGAGGGACAAGCTGCTACAGTCAAATCTAGTCCTGTGTCACACCCTGAACCTGAGTCTTGTACTAAATCAAATTCTGAGTCAAACACCAAGTCAGAGTCTAATTCTGAGTCTTCTGTAGTTTTAGATTTAGAAAACCCCAATGTCAAATCTAATGTAATCTTGGAGAATGACTCCACCATTATCAATGAAACTCTTCAAATTCTCGGTTACCCTGTGTCTTTTGCTTTCCAAGTATTATCTAGCAAAAATGAAATAAATGAAATAAAAGAAATAAATGAAAAGATAATAATTGGCAAAGAAAACGAACATACATACATTGCATATGATTGTGCGAATAAGGAACAGGTTGTTGATTGCATCAGAAGATATGTCGACTGCTTCATGTGGAAGGCAAGTGATGTCACAGGAATAGACCCAGCAATAGTAGTTCATAAGATTCCGCTATACCCAGATGCGAAGCCGGTTAAGCAGAAATTGAGAAGAATGAAGCCTGAATGGTCTTTGAAAATTAAAGAGGAGGTTGCCAAGCAACTGGATAATAGGTTCATAGAACCAATTGCCTATCCTTCCTGGTTAGCAAACATTGTGCCAGTCCCGAAGAAAGACGGAAAGGTCAGGATGTGTGTTGACTACAGAGATTTGAATAAGGCCTATCCCAAGGACGATTTTCAACTACCACACATCGATTTGTTGATAGACAGGATGGCTGGGCATGTGATGGTTTCCATGACTGACCTCGCGGTTGGGTACAATCAGATCCTAGTTCATCCACCAGACAAAGAGAAGACAGCTTTCATTACAGAATGGGGCACTTTCTGAGAATGGGGCACTTTCCTTTGGTAGGTAGCCCCTGCATTTATCAACCCAAAAGGCATGATTCACAAAGAAGTAGAAGCGTATGTTGATGATATGATTGTTAAGTCAAAATCTCCAGAAGAACACGTTGAAGCACTTGAGAAGTTCTTCCTTAGACTTCGCAAGTACAATTTGAAGCTTAATCCTGCAAAGTGCCTCTTTGGTGCAACATCAGGCTTATTTTTGGGATATTTGGTCAGCAAGAAGGGAATAGAAGTTGATCCAGCAAAGTCGAAGGCTATTATGAAAATGCCTCCGCAAAGAACAGAAAAAGAGATTCGAGGCTTGCTAGGTAGATTACAGTATATCAGTCGATTCATATCGTAATTGGCAGAGACTTGTGGTCCAATCTTTAAGCTACTAAGGAAAGATGCTTCACAAGAATGGAATGAAGACTGCCAAAAGGCCTTCGACAAGATCAAAGAATACTTGTTAAGTCCGCCAATTCTACAACCTCCCATATAACACCCCTTCCCGACCTATAATAAGCCGAGGAGGAATGCTACATCAAGATACGAGCTCTGGTTATGTCAGCTTACTTAATGTTCCTTATAAAAATTTTTCAAAAAAATTTTGACGGAGTCTCCCTTAAAATTCTAGGTCCCAAGTGTCGACAAAACTGATTTTTCTTATATTTGAAAAACATTTTGTTTCACAATTCAACTCAAGTACACTCCCAATAATCCACCCTTATAACCTCAACTACAATCCTGCAAGAAGAATTCACACTTCTATATTCACAATCCAACTCAATTTAAAACCATACAGTTATTATACATTACTAGATTTATATGCTACATCAAGTTATCTGTAACACCCTGATACCCTATATAAGTACTATGCGTATACCTAGTATACATACAGTAAATATATAAAGTATAAGGATGTCACTTTTCGTTACCTTTTAAAATATTTATAATAGAGTTCAAACCATAATACATTAATTTAAATAACATTTACAAAGTCATTATCTTTATTAAAACTTCATTTATACATATAAATACTCTCTCGTCAGAAATACATCATAATTAAAATTTATACATGTATGCATAACCCTCTAGTTGGTCTCGACAAACTTTACTCTTCTTGTGGCATAACAAAAGACTTCATATCTTCCATCTAAATACCTGCGCGAATAAACACCCGCGCTAAGCCCGAGAGCTTAGTAGTACAAATAAATAATATAAACATACAATACAGAAATTCTAACGTATATCCATATACTAACTTTAAGTACTGTTAGTTTCTTATCGTAGTTTCCCTTTTCAATTACACTTTACACATATCTCAACTAATCTCATATATTACATACATGCATACATATCAATAACACCAACCACAATTCCATCACTACTACTCACAAGGAACATATCAATATACATATTACATAACATATTTCATAACATTTCATTTCCAATTAAGGCAACTATAAATTTCATTATTCATTCATTTCACGTTTCATAAACTACATCGAAAATCAAGACAGACCTGGGTCCAGAACACACTAATATGTTATTCAAAGTTCAGAGTTACTGCTTTGATCCATAATCACAATAATCAAGCCCATAGGCAACATATATCATATCTCTATCCATAGATAGTGTAACAGACCCAGTCTCTTGGACCATCAACCCGACTAATCGAGAAGATCCTCAACCCGGCAAGACTGTTACTTTTCATATATTTCACATTTATAATTCATATAGTGTAACAGACCCAGTCTCTTGGACCATCAACTCAACAACTTGAGGAGATCCTCAACCCGGCTAGACTGTTAACACTTCATATGTTATAGGCATGCCGTCAAATCCAGAACTCTGAAAGTTGAATTAACATATTAGACACAACTCTTTTCATTTATATCTTTGTACATTTCTTTCTCAATTCATTTCATATTCAAAACAGGCAACCATGCCTCAATTATAATTCATTTACATTCTCATAGCCAACACAATGGCTTCACATCTCATTTGATTCATCATAGCCAATCACAATGGCTTCACCTCTTATCATATTTCAATTCACATTATAGCACTTCATCATTCAAGTATACATAAACAATTATATTGAGCATATATCTTAAATTCATCATCATATAATCAACATGTCTATTTATTTCATTTCAATCATTATTACCAACCACAATTACAATACATTTCATCATTTCTCAAAACACATTAGCACAATTCATCATTACAATATTTATCATAACAAATTGCATTGTACATACCTATTTGAATGATCTTCATATCTTTCACATCATCCAATCATAACCTTAATCAAATTATATTGACAATATAGTAATTCACTTAACACATTTACAAACAACTGTGTTAAGTCTTAATTCATGTAAATAAGTGCAATCATATAAACTTTGTACTTACCTTAAAACCAACTTACACCACTCTATACACCTACTCTTCCAAGAATCCTCAACACTAAGATTAGGTCAATTCAACCTCTTCACAACCTAATCCAAAAGGAATATTAGCAAAATGACCATATGAATAGTAAATTCTGGTTTTAGACTAAATTTTATCCTTATTTTGAAAATTTGTATAAAATAATATTCTTGACTAAAAACTCTAAAATTTTTACAGAACTTAATTTTACATCTTAAAATCATTCCTTTAAAATTTCAGATCAAACTGAACACAAAATCTTGGTCAAATAGTTCACCCAAACAGACTGCCCCAATTGCCCTGCATCCTGGCAGCAGTTCTAAACTTTGTGAATTCCATAAATTAAATTCAATCAACTTGGTTCCAAATTATTTTTCTCAAATACTAGACTCATTAAGCAACAACATATCCAAAATTCAATTGAATATAATTTTTCTACATTTTATTAAAAATCCCGAAATATAGCTGTCTCAGTTAAGGTACCTGCTGGAACAGATCTAATAAAAATAATCTTTCCAAAATCATAACCATTCCAAAATCGAATCAACATATTTTTCAGTCATTCTAGACTCATAGAGTCACAACATATCAAAAATTCACTTCAAGAATATTTTTCTATAATTAATTAAAAATCGTACAAGTCACAGCCTTTACCAATTGTAAAACAGAAAAGAAATTCCACTAAACCCAACTCTTGCTCTTCAATCACCAACACCAACCTAATTAAATCAAACATACTCCAACATACTACAATAATACAACCCTAATTTCAATTATCAACAATCAAATCTTCATACAACTTCAAATAAACCAAAGAAATCAAGAAAGAGAACTTACTTGGATTTTTAGCCAAATCTTTACTATCCACTTGAAATCCTTAAGTATTTGGTGTAAATAAAAGCAAAATCATCTCCTTCTCTCTCTAGCTTCTCTCTCTCTCTCTCTCTCTCTCTCTCTCGGCCAAAAAGAAGAAGAAGAAGAAGAAGAACACGTTTTTTTTTTCCTTTTCTTCTCTTCTTATTCTTATTTCAAATATATATATAATAATAATAATAATAATAACAATAATAATAAAAACAATAAATCTCCACCACACACTCTCTTCCAACCTTTGACTTTCTTTTCTCTTTTTCTTTTTGTCCTTATCACCATAATTATTAATTAATTAATTATAAAAATATATACATAACTCACTTTCCCTACACCACTTTATATCCCATGTATATGTGATGTATATGTATATATCTTTTATATGGTATTTATATTCCCATATTTCCTTATATATATATCATCTTATAATATTTCCCCTTTTTACTTCCATTAAACATATACATTAACTCCAAATATAACAATAATTCCAAAACTTTTAGGGTATAGTTTGGGATATTACAATTCTCTCCCCCTTAAATAATTTCGTCCTCGAAATTATCCAGCACAATAACAATTCATTTATAATAAAACACCATCTTAATTCATATGAAGGTAATCGTATTCTTATATTATGATTTCATCAAATTACATAACTTTTACTCTTCCACCTTTAGTCAATCATCTTTTCCCAATTCACAACTCATCATTATATAGCTATATTTATCTTATTACTTTTTCAACAAAACACCCAAAATAACTCATTACATTTCAAAGAAATTTTCTTTTATACAATAATCAAATCATCTTTTTATAGGCAATCTCTTAACTTTAATCTTGGAAATTATTGAATTAAATCTTACTATAGATTATCCTGTTATTACAATCACTTTTGAAAATAACCACTTATCAAACCTTGATTGATAACAATATTTTCATTTCTTATACTTAAATCCCTCTTTACCATGTTTTTCACTTAATATTAATATCGATACAATCTTTATAAATTTACTTTACAGATAATCAACCTTTTTCCTTTCATTATCTTTAATAACTGATATATCATAATTCATTCATGTATCAGCATATCACTTCATATATACATTATCATATATATCTTATACTCTTAGCATAACTATACATATTAAATCTAGATAATAATTCACAATCTTAATGAATTCTAGATCAATTGGTCTAGCTGTCATAAAATAACAACATTTCAATCTTATTCCATTCAAACCAACCATTAACTTATTTAAGTTTATCATCACATATTAATATACATAACACAATTCTATTAGGTCAAACTCATTCTCAACTTCTAATCCCTTAGGATCCATCTGTTCGACTCCTTACTAACAAATTACTTCAAATTATCTTTCAATATTCATATATATCTTCTGCTTTCAATAATAGCAGTGCAATCTCCCATAATTCTCATAATTTTTCTCATACTATAATTATTACCCATAGTTCATTCACTTAACATTGTTTCCATCAATTAATTCATCTTATAACAAAAATATATTCAGTATCATTTTCAATCACATTTCATAAATTTCTCCCATTTATCATATTCTCACATTATCATACCATTACTATGATTACATAATCACTTTTTATTCATTCTTCACAATTCAAGACATTTACACGGTTCTCTTCTCTATTCATATTTTTCATAATTATAAACAAATTTCTAACATAGAATTGATAAGATACCACTTTACCAATCACAACTCCTAACCATATTTCTTGAAACAAAATTATCAATCTCACCCACATAATACTACAATCATATCACCTTAGGCCCAAATCTGCTGATAACAAAATTAACCAGCCAATTACACTAAACAAATTATATAGCCAGAGTATATTAATAGTCACATATGTAGTTTATAAATCAATATTGTTCCTCTATTATTCTTCTTCAAACATTTCCAACTATCTCAAAAGTTGACATAATTCAACTTTGTCTCCAAAACAATTTGTTCTTGATCATATGATTATCATTAGCCTAACTCACATCAACAATATTACTTATAACACTTATGTGTACAACATTCAATCATATACAAACTTTATACAACTTCCATTTCTAACCTATCTCTTATAAAACTTTTCATACATTATACTTTCCATCTTTATTAAACACATATACATATAATATATTTCCACAAGCATAATCCTTCAACCAAAAAGCATTATATGATAGTCTAGCTCAGTTATTATCATAACAATTTCATCGTCCATTGTTACTCGAGTCCTTTTTCACTTTCCATTACAATCCATAGTCTAACTCTTCATAAATCAAAACTTAATTTCTCATAGATCCACTAATACATGCCATATCATTCTTCATACCACTATACAAATAATTATACCACATTCACATACATAGGTCACGTTCACAATGTGACTTGCTTTCATATTTCTTACACTTTACAATTATATTTAATTCCTCTTTTTCATACCATCAATACACATTTAACATTTATTATTTTTCATTGAACAACACCATTTTCATCTTTTTTTTTTACATGACTTAAATTATTTATATATATCTCACATATTTATACATATGTCCCTTACATCCAATCATATACACATCGCCCATTAATCCCTATAAAATTTCCAAATTTCGTTATCACAAATCCCAATTTCTTGAACTAACATTGCTCAATCCAATTCTCACTATTAATATTATCACATGACCTAACTTTGCACAAGTTTATCAATGCAAGAGTACTCATTCTCAACACTAATAGATATGTAGTTGTATAGGTTACAAACACGCAATACTACGCGTACATTACACTTTCAAGTGATCAACTCAATCCTTGATCACTAGCATCTTACATCCCATTATCACCTTCCAAGTAGTCAACCTTATCATGATTACTTCATCACTTGCCAACTTTTAGTTCATCAAATTACATATCTGTAAGTCATTCTTAATATGCAAAAATTTTCATTCCACTTAACTCATATACGTACTATACATTAAATTTTCGATATTTAAATAATCTTTATCCAAATTCCGTTAACATTATAAATTCTCCTCTTACTACTTTGCTTAAACTTCAATTTACTCATCTCGTTTTATTAATATAAACTTAAGTAAACATCTTATATATACATACTACAAAGCAACATCAAAATATATCCTTTTTACAATCATTAAAGCTCATTTCAAAAATCCAAATATTACACATTATCACCATTAACATGAGCTTTAACAATACTCAAGCATATTATATTCCTACCATTCAAACCACAATGTTTACATTAAATTAACAATACTAACAACACCATTTTATCTCCTTGCTTAACCCCTATCATTTTTTTTTTAATCTTAACTTTACATATTCAAACCTTAAGTTATCACACTTTGTCTATATCACTCAACTCATTCAATATTCCACCATATTCTCTTCATTATAATTACATATCCATCCATATTATCCATCAACAATATTTCCTCTCCCTTGAAATCCAAACATAAGCTTTATTAGAAAGAGATTCAAATAGTAGAGGAAAGATTACATACTTTGATTTTGATTTTGTTTTTAATTCATTTTTTTTAACTTTATTTTCCTGATCATTTCTTTATATTATAATCATATTTCACATTTTCTTTCCTCAAGGAAACTACCATTCTTTAATTTATCACTTAAACTTACATAAATTTTTTTTCCATCTCATTGCTTTCTTTAAATTTCCATTCATATAGAACTTCATCCACACATTATTATCCATTTCATACAATTCAATACATTTCAATTCATATAATACCACATTCGAGACCAACCTAGATGTTAATGCATATGCATGTATCAAAAATTTCATTCTTTTCATTTTCATTCATCATCATTTTTCTTTTTAAAACATTTCCTTTTTAAATTTACTTAGGCCGAGAATCTCGAACCTAAGCTCTGATACCAAAATAATTGTAACACCCCTTCCCGACCTATAATAAGCCGAGGAGGAATGCTACATCAAGATACGAGCTCTGGTTATGTCAGCTTACTTAATGTTCCTTATAAAAATTTTTCAAAAAAATTTTGACGGAGTCTCCCTTAAAATTCTAGGTCCCAAGTGTCGATAAAACTGATTTTTCTTATATTTGAAAAACATTTTGTTTCACAATTCAACTCAAGTACACTCCCAATAATCCACCCTTATAACCTCAACTACAATCCTGCAAGAAGAATTCACACTTCTATATTCACAATCCAACTCAATTTAAAACCATACAGTTATTATACATTACTAGATTTATATGCTACATCAAGTTATCTGTAACACCCTGATACCCTATATAAGTACTATGCGTATACCTAGTATACATACAGTAAATATATAAAGTATAAGGATGTCACTTTTCGTTACCTTTTAAAATATTTATAATAGAGTTCAAACCATAATACATTAATTTAAATAACATTTACAAAGTCATTATCTTTATTAAAACTTCATTTATACATATAAATACTCTCTCGTCAGAAATACATCATAATTAAAATTTATACATGTATGCATAACCCTCTAGTTGGTCTCGACAAACTTTACTCTTCTTGTGGCATAACAAAAGACTTCATATCTTCCATCTAAATACCTGCGCGAATAAACACCCGCGCTAAGCCCGAGAGCTTAGTAGTACAAATAAATAATATAAACATACAATACAGAAATTCTAACGTATATCCATATACTAACTTTAAGTACTGTTAGTTTCTTATCGTAGTTTCCCTTTTCAATTACACTTTACACATATCTCAACTAATCTCATATATTACATACATGCATACATATCAATAACACCAACCACAATTCCATCACTACTACTCACAAGGAACATATCAATATACATATTACATAACATATTTCATAACATTTCATTTCCAATTAAGGCAACTATAAATTTCATTATTCATTCATTTCACGTTTCATAAACTACATCGAAAATCAAGACAGACCTGGGCCCAGAACACACTAATATGTTATTCAAAGTTCAGAGTTACTGCTTTGATCCATAATCACAATAATCAAGCCCGTAGGCAACATATATCATATCTCTATCCATAGATAGTGTAACAGACCCAGTCTCTTGGACCATCAACCCGACTAATCGAGAAGATCCTCAACCCAGCAAGACTGTTACTTTTCATATATTTCACATTTATAATTCATATAGTGTAACAGACCCAGTCTCTTGGACCATCAACTCAACAACTTGAGGAGATCCTCAACCCGGCTAGACTGTTAACACTTCATATGTTATAGGCATGCCGTCAAATCCAGAACTCTGAAAGTTGAATTAACATATTAGACACAACTCTTTTCATTTATATCTTTGTACATTTCTTTCTCAATTCATTTCATATTCAAAACAGGCAACCATGCCTCAATTATAATTCATTTACATTCTCATAGCCAACACAATGGCTTCACATCTCATTTGATTCATCATAGCCAATCACAATGGCTTCACCTCTTATCATATTTCAATTCACATTATAGCACTTCATCATTCAAGTATACATAAACAATTATATTGAGCATATATCTTAAATTCATCATCATATAATCAACATGTCTATTTATTTCATTTCAATCATTATTACCAACCACAATTACAATACATTTCATCATTTCTCAAAACACATTAGCACAATTCATCATTACAATATTTATCATAACAAATTGCATTGTACATACCTATTTGAATGATCTTCATATCTTTCACATCATCCAATCATAACCTTAATCAAATTATATTGACAATATAGTAATTCACTTAACACATTTACAAACAACTGTGTTAAGTCTTAATTCATGTAAATAAGTGCAATCATATAAACTTTGTACTTACCTTAAAACCAACTTACACCACTCTATACACCTACTCTTCCAAGAATCCTCAACACTAAGATTAGGGCAATTCAACCTCTTCACAACCTAATCCAAAAGGAATATTAGCAAAATGACCATATGAATAGTAAATTCTGGTTTTAGACTAAATTTTATCCTTATTTTGAAAATTTGTATAAAATAATATACTTGACTAAAAACTCTAAAATTTTTACAGAACTTAATTTTACATCTTAAAATCATTCCTTTAAAATTTCAGATCAAACTGAACACAAAATCTTGGTCAAATAGTTCACCCAAACAGACTGCCCCAATTGCCCTGCATCCTGGCAGCAGTTCTAAACTTTGTGAATTCCATAAATTAAATTCAATCAACTTGGTTCCAAATTATTTTTCTCAAATACTAGACTCATTAAGCAACAACATATCCAAAATTCAATTGAATATAATTTTTCTACATTTTATTAAAAATCCCGAAATATAGCTGTCTCAGTTAAGGTACCTGCTGGAACAGATCTAATAAAAATAATCTTTCCAAAATCATAACCATTCCAAAATCAAATCAACATATTTTTCAGTCATTCTAGACTCATAGAGTCACAACATATCAAAAATTCACTTCAAGAACATTTTTCTATAATTAATTAAAAATCATACAAGTCACAGCCTTTACCAATTGTAAAACAGAAAAGAAATTCCACTAAACCCAACTCTTGCTCTTCAATCACCAACACCAACCTAATTAAATCAAACATACTCCAACATACTACAATAATACAACCCTAATTTCAATTATCAACAATCAAATCTTCATACAACTTCAAATAAACCAAAGAAATCAAGAAAGAGAACTTACTTGGATTTTTAGCCAAATCTTTACTATCCACTTGAAATCCTTAAGTATTTGGTGTAAATAAAAGCAAAATCATCTCCTTCTCTCTCTAGCTTCTCTCTCTCTCTCTCTCTCTCTCTCTCTCTCTCTCTCTCTCTCTCTCTCTCTCTCTCTCGGCCAAAAAGAAGAAGAAGAAGAAGAAGAACACGTTTTTTTTTTCCTTTTCTTCTCTTCTTATTCTTATTTCAAATATATATATAATTATAATAATAATAATAATAACAATAATAATAAAAACAATAAATCTCCACCACACACTCTCTTCCAACCTTTGACTTTCTTTTCTCTTTTTCTTTTTGTCTTTATCACCATAATTATTAATTAATTAATTATAAAAATATATACATAACTCACTTTCCCTACACCACTTTATATCCCATGTATATGTGATGTATATGTATATATCTTTTATATGGTATTTATATTCCCATATTTCCTTATATATATATATCATCTTATAATATTTCCCCTTTTTACTTCCATTAAACATATACATTAACTCCAAATATAACAATAATTTCAAAACTTTTAGGGTATAGTTTGGGATATTACATCCCAGAATGGGAAAACCTCTGCTCTTGTATTTGTCTGTAACAGATGAAGCCATGGGTGCAATGCTAGCTCAAGAGGCTGAAGATACAAAGGTAGAAAATGCAATTTACTACCTCAGCAAAAGGATGCTGGATTATGAGTTAAAGTATAACAAGATTGAGAAGTTGTGTTTAGCCTTGTATTGGACTTGTACGAAGTTACAACACTACTTGTCTTCTTACACTACTTATGTCATCGCAGAACAGAGTCCCTTGAAATTCCTTATGGAGAGGCCTGTTTTGGACAGCAAAATGGCTAAGTGGGTGTCAACATTGGCAGCCTTTGACCTAAAATTCATTCAAAGGAAAGCTGTGAAAGGTGGTGCAATAGCTGACCAATTAGCGGAATTACCCGTGAATGACGAGATGCGAGAAGTGGGTTTCCCTGATGAAGACCTCTTGAATGTGGAAAGGAGTATTTGGGAGATGTATTTTGATGGGGCATCCAATTATCATGGAAATGGAATTGGGATTGTGTTCAAAACTCCTTGTGGAGAATACATTCCATTTGCAGTTAAACTTGACTTTAGCTACACAAACAATGAAGCAGAATATGAAGCTTGCATCAATGGGCTTGAAGCCACCCTCGAATTAGGGATTAAGAACCTAAAGGTCTACGGTGATTCTATTTTAATAGTATCACAAGCCTTAAGGAAATGGAAGATAAGAGAAGAGTGTTTGGTTCCTTACCTACAATGCCTTGATCATCTGGCACAACAATTCGATGATTTGTCCTTCGAATATCTCCCAAGAGCAAAGAATCAGTTTGCTGATGCCCTGGCTACTTTAGCTTCCATGATCAATATCAAGGAGGGGAAAGTCATTCGTCCATTGAAAGTTCAACTTCAGAAGCAACCTGCCCACATAATGCATTTGGCCGATGGTAAACCATGGTTTTGGGATATCAAAGGTTATCTCAAGGATGGAAGTTATCCGGAGGGATCATCAAAGGTTGATCAAAGGGCCATAAGGCAGCTAGCCATAGGTTACATTCTTAATGAAGATATCCTCTACAAGAGGAGTTGGAATGGAATGCACCTAAGATGTGTGAATGAAGTAGAGGCTAAGCAGATAATGGAAATGGTACATGGTGGCGAATCAGGACCACACATGTATGGGATCGCCTTGGCTCGAAAAATTGCCAATCTAGGATATTATTGGTCTACCATGAATGCTGACTATGTGGCATTTGTGCAAGAATGCCATCAGTGTCAGATATTTGCCAAGATGCAGAAGCAACCTCCCGTTGCCCTGAATCCGATCACTTCTCCATGGCCCTTCGCTACTTGGGGAATAGATATAATTGGCAAAATACATCCAAAAGCATCAAATGGACATCAGTTTATCTTGGTAGCAGTGGACTACTTCACAAAGTGGGTTGAAGCAGCTTCCTATACAAAATTAGACGCCAAAAAGGCAGCACAGTTTGTCCGAACCAACATCCTTTGTCGGTACGAAACGCCGTTTGAAATTATCACTGATAATGGAACTCATTTCTAAGTAGAATTTGCTAAGCTCTTGAAGGATAAGAATGTCCAGCATCATAAGTCCTCTCCTTATAGACCTCAAACAAATGGAGCTGTAGAAGCAGCGAACAAGTCTATAAAGGTAATCATACAAAAAATGATCAAGGAACATAGGCGTTGGCATGAGAAGTTACCGCTGGCTTTGTGGGGATATAGAACATCAATTAGAACTCCTACTGGGGCAACCCCGTATTCCCTCGTGTACGGAATGGAAGTTGTACTCCCCATTAAACTGGAAGTTCAATCGGTGAGGATAATTCAAGAAAGTCAGATAAATGAAGCTGAATGGATCAGCAATTATCATCATCAGTTGTTGGGTTTGGATGAAAAAAGACTTCAAGCTCTACATCGGATTCAAGGGTATCAGAGGAGAATGGCCAGACATTTCAACAAAAAGGTCAAAGATCGAAAGTTGGAAGAAGGTTGTTTGGTTCTGAAAGAGATCAGAACACCTGTTACAGATCCTCGTGGGAAGTTTCGTCCTCTTTGGGCGGGACCCTACATTTTAAAGAAAATACTTTCCGGCGGAGCCGTCATCTTGTCTGATTTGGATGGTCTGGAGTTCACAAACCCATGCAATCTGGATCAATTAAAGAAATATTATGTATAATCATGCATTGTAAGGAACTACATTAGACCTGATTCTCGCAAACTAATTCGAGATATGTAGGCAGCTCTCCTTGAGCACGGTCTAAATTTTAATAAAAATCATTGGTTCATTTTTCTTTTGCCAACATAAAAAAAAGAAGAAAGAGAAAAAGAGAAAGAAAAGAAAGAAAAATCCTGCTAAGTCGAAAACCCACAAAGGGCGGCTTAGGCAATAGTGGGGCCCGCTAAGTCAAAAACCCGCAAAGGGCGGCTTAGGCAAGAATGGGTAAGAGCTCGCTAAGTTGAAAATCCGAAAGGACGACTTAGGCAAAAATTAGAGCAAGTAAACAAAGTAGATAATGCTTAGAAAGCAAATGAAAGAGTCATTCCAAAAAGAGTCATTCATTTCAAAAAGAGTCATTCATTCCATGAAATATCAAACCAAACAAAAGAGTCAAACCACAAGTCCAAAATGTCAAAAGAACCAAAAAAAAAAGAGAGAGACAATGGAGTCACCCTGGGATCTAAATCCTACGCCTCCTACGTGGGGTAGAGTCTTCGGTATCTTCTTTAGTTCCGGAACTCTCTGCGACATCTATCTTCTCCTCGCTAAGAGGAACCACCTCCTCACCCTCTAGCTCCTGCAGCAATGCATGCCTACTTGGCTTTTCAATTGACCAAACTTTAGCTGTGAACCAAGTTCTATACTTTGGAGTAGGCTGGACAAGGGAAGACTCCACAAAAGGCCTGATCATCTGATGGTTCCTAAACCCAAGTTTGAAAAACAGCTCGAATAACTCCAGGAATAATTTGGGGGCAACTTCAGAAAAATTCAAGTTCCTTCCCCAGTGAAGTTTGACTTCCTAGAGGATTATTTCTAAGTTCTTTACTAGAAATAATTACTGATAGCAGAGCTTAGTGAGGCCTAGCATTACTTCTGGTTCATTACTAGAGCTAATTCAAGTACATGTAAATGAAAGATTCCCATAATTTATTTCTAAGTTCTTTACTGGAAATAAATAAAAATTCCAATCCACCAATATTCCCCTAAGAGTGATGACAGAAAACAACCCACATCTACCCATATTGATCCTTTCCACCTTTTGAAGACTCTTGGTCTAGTTGTGCATGCAATGGTTGGAAAGAAGCAAATAAATACCTTTCTGAAAATAAAAGGGGACATCATGCATACATATGCACTGTTTGTGCTAAACAAAAATGCAGGTACAGAAAAGTCAGAATACAATCAGAGAAAAATCAGAAGTGTTACAAGCAATCCAGAAATGCCAAAAGGTGGGTCTTTTACCCCTCGCTCAAAATTCGCTCTTCAGACGACCACTGGGCTCCATAAATCATTTTTATGGACCCCAGTGGGGGGCAATTGTGAACACTCGAATTTTGAGGCTCGGAAAGCCGGCCTCCTTAGACAGCAAAAGACCAAGGCAGACCGGACGACCACGGTGAAGTTAGCCGAAAGTATGTCTTCATGGTACTTGAAATGTCCAGAATGTCGCGAGGATCACGGATATGGTCCCGGAATATTTTTTGGAGGTCTGTAGCTCCCGAAAAATCAGTTTGAGCGAAAAATCGTGTTATTTTAGCGGCTGAACCGCCGCAGGCAGCGGTCCAACCGCCGCGCACAGCGGTTCAACCACCGTACACAGTGCATGGCGGTCCAACCGCTGCGCACGGCGGTTCGACAGCCGCGCACAGTGCACGGCGGTCCAACTGCTGTGCACGGCGGTTCGACCGCCTCGCAAGGCGGTTTGACCGCCGTCGTTGACCTTTTCCCGATTTTTCGGCTGACAACGCCGGTCCGACCGCTGACCCCAGCGGTCCGACTACCGTCCGGCCCGAATTTTGCCTATAAAATGCTACTAAGTTTTAAAAAAGAGGGGTTGGACTTTTTCGGGTCGGCCTCATGCTGTCGAATTCGTTTCACGCCTAAAAAACTCTTATTGGACTTTTATTTGCAAGAATCTAACCTTGTGTGGCAGGGATTAAGAATCATATTTCAAGATCTAAGAAAACAAGACCTGGAACTTCGAAGTGGAAGGACCCTAAACAAGGTAGTATGATAATTCATCATTTGTCAATTTAAGCATATCATAAAGCATCCTATCTTCTTCTTAATTTCTTTTCGGTCAAAGACCTAATCCTTTTAGGTCTAAGGCCTAATTAACTAATCAATCAACACTTCGGCTTGAAGCCGCGAATCAATCAACTTTCTGGCACGGAGCCTAAATTGCATCCTTTTGGTACAAAGTACCTAAATTTCACAATTAAAATCAATCCTTTTGGCCAAAGGCCTAAATTGCACTATTTTGGTACAAAGTACCTAAATTTCACAATTTTTGCACTAAGTGCTAAAACTCATAATATTGGCAAAAAGCCCGGCAATGCAGGCCAAAGGCCTAAAAATTACATCCTTTAGGTACAAAGTACTTAAATTTTACCATCTAGCACTAAGTGCTAAATCTCACAAATTTGGCAAAAAACCCGACAATGCACGAAGCATACACACACACATGCATGAAGCATAATTTTTATCGCCTTTAAATAGGCTTTTCCGAACTACATGGGCTTTGATCTCTCATAAAAACGAGAGTATGTAGGCATATTTGGGATTCACCCCGAATAGCAAGTGCACAATTTACTAACAATCTGTTCTTCTTCCTTTCTATTTTCCTTTTAGATTCTTTTCTTATTTGGCAAATTAATCAAATGCATGACATAGTCCCCGAATCCTCCTTGGGTTCGCAGATTAGAAACTTTTACATTGGACACGTTATTGGAGTCAAACAAGGGTTTTCTTAGTTTTTCCCTTCGAACAAAATAAACTGAGTGGCGACTCCTGACAACGAGTGAACTTTCATCCGAATCCTTTTCGGGTGAAAAACCGAGGTTCACAACTGTGTAGTTACTATTTATATACTATTCACTAACTATTCATTTACTATTTATCAATAGTAACATTTACTTTTTTTTGTTTGTTATTTTTTTAAGATTTAGGAAAAATAAATTAATTAGATGAATATATTTAAGAATTTAACAAACAAGTAAATAGATAGACTAAAAATAGAACATAAGTAAATTTAGCCTAAAAATCAGTGGTATTGATATAATGATATACTTACCTTGTGTTAACTTACTTGGCTCCGTATTAGCGTGATCGTTGAGTTATCCAGGGCGGAGGGTGTGTCTATAAAGCCCGACAATGGTATGATGTAGCATCTTCCCGGGTAAAACGGATTATCCGAGATTGCGATTTTGAAAGCTTTATGTTGCAATTACCATCCGAGGAGTGTTCGATAGACAGGAGTGTAGTTCAACCATTGTCAGAGCGGTGGATGGACACGACCCATACTTTTCACCTACCTATAGGAGAAATGACCATTGGCACAGTCGATTAAATAGCCATAATTGGTATCCGGTACTATAGCCTTCCGGTCCATCTTACCAATGATTTTCTAACATTCGAAGAAGTCTAACAGTTAATCGGTATGGAATCATCATTTAAAAGGACTTTCAAGATAAAAATTGAGCCGATTCATAATTATTAGATGAACTAAGTAGGACGGGATCGTAGAGAAACAACCAAGCAATATGCTCGAGGATTTTTACTATATTTGCTCGGGTCGACTATTTTATGCAGCACCTAATCTGCCATCCATTTTTCAGTGTTGAGGGCCCTTACTGAAATGAGTATGGCACCGCTTTACGGCTGGGGTGAAGCTGGCCTTGCCTATCTTTACCATGGACTTGATAAGATTTGCAGAAATAAGAAGTCTTTTGTTGGCTTTATGGTGATTGTCGAGGTATTCTTCTTCTACCAATGTCAATTCCATTCTTATTCTCATATGAATTTGATTTTTATTATTGTTGTAGGCATGGGCATATGAGCATAATCTTGTGAGGGTGCCTAAAATTTTTCAAGAGATAGTTAGGTATCTGAGATTGAATTTTTGGTTGTTAAATCATGCAAAAGTTCCCGGCTCTCACCATGTGCACACCCAACGCTATCTCTTAAGTTGCTTAACCTAGGGCTAGGTAAAATAGCATTAGTATACTTTAAAATTTATATAAAAGTTCACTTAACTTATGCCATTTTGTAGGTCAATTTGGCCTAGTGGAACACAAAAGAGCGAACGAACTGGACTTCTTCCATGAATTTGCCTTTGTCAGGGTCAATCTCAATGCCATTTAGACCAATCACATGTCCCAACAATTTGCCTAAGGTAACCCCGAACACATACTTCTTTGGGTTTAATGTTAGCTTATATTTCAATGCTCTATTGAAGAATAATTCTAAGTTTTGGAAGTGTTGTTCCCTTGCATCTGATTTCACCATTATATCATCAACATATACTTCGACTTTTTTGTGCATCATGTCATGAAATAATGTGGTGGCCATCCTTTGGTAGGTTGCTCCAGCATTCTTTAAGCCAAACAGCATCACCCTATAACAAAATATACACCATGTAGTAATGAAAGCAGTTTTGGCTTTATCCTCTTGGGCCATTAACACTTGGTTGTATATGAAAAATCCATCTACAAACGAATGTAGCAAGCTAGAGGTTGTACTATCAATGAGGACATCTATATGGGGTAAAGGAAAATCATCTTTAGGGGAAGCCTTGTTTAAATCTCTATAGTCGGCACAGATCCTAATTCTTCCATCTTTCTTTGGCATGGGTACTATGTTGGCTAGCCAATCTGGATATTCTATCACTTTAAGGAACTTTACTTGTATTTGTTTAGTGACCTCTTCTTTAACCAATTCAGCCCATTTCGGCCTCAAATGCCTAAGCTTTTATTTGACAGGCTTCATATGAGTGTAATTAGGAATGAGATGTTTGGCTATGTCTCGATCTATTCCAGGCATATCCTCATAAGACCAAGCAAATACTTCTTCATATTTTTTAAATATGTTTTCAAATCTCTCTCTCTCTCTCTCATCAGGAGTAAGGTCGGATGCTATTCTAATATTTTTAAGATTTTTGGTTGTTCCCAAATTTAATGATTGTGTATCAACAGAGTTAATAATAAAGATGCTCATGTAACCACTATTTGAATGTGTAACACCCCTATACCTCATATACGTACACAGCATGCTAGAACGATCGTAATATACGTATACAAAATATAGGTATGCCATGTTTATAAAACATACAGACAATCCTTTTTTTTAAAAAAAATATATGAATAACTTTAAAACATTTTAAAACTAGAAACAATAGATAACATATTTAATCAAAACACAGTGGAAAATATATAACAATTATTTACAAATACAAATACATCAAAACTCAAGTTTTACAAAAACATAAAACATATACATGTTTGGTAGTATGTCTTCGATCTTTAAGCTTCACTAGCAACACCTCAAGATCTAGCCTCTACTCGGCCTAGAGGAACTCTCTGGTTCTTCCCTGTTACTTGCGCGATAAATCATAATCGCGCTAAGCCAACGGCTTTGTAACACCCTTATACCCCGCATACGTACACAGCATGCTTTTACGATCGTAATATACGTATACTGAATATAGGAATGCCACGGTTTACAACCAAACGACTCATTTATGAACAAATTTAAAACATTTAAAAGAAAATATAAAACACAAAAGATAAAGTGTTTATTTAAAACGCAGCGGAAAATATAACAAATATTTACAAATACCTATACATCAAAACTCATGTTTTACAAAATATAAAATATATATACATGTTTGGCAGTATGTCTTTGATCTTTGAGCTCCACTATCAACACCTCAAACTCTAGACTCTACTCGGCCTAGAGGAACTCTCCAGTTCTTCCCTATCACCTGCGCGATGAACCACAATCGCGCTAAGCCTACGACTTAGTGGTACAAACTATAATAATATTATGCTTCAATGCCATGCCAATGTTATACATTTCAACAATTAAAACAATATTCACAAGTGATATCTTTGTATTGTTCATAAGACTACATTTCATCATTTTATGATTTACATTGACTCAAAGAAAAGTATGGGCCCACAAGACACTAATATGTTATTCAAAGTTCAGAGTTACTGCTTTGGTCCATAATCATAATCATCAAGCCCATAGGCGATACATATATATATATCTCTATCCATGGATAGGGTAACAGACCCAGTCTCTTGAATCTCAACCCGCTAAACTCGAGGAGATCCTCAACCTGGCAAGACTATTACCTGTAACAGACCCAGTCTCTTGGACCTCAACCCGGATAAACCAAGGAGATCCTCAACCCGGCAAGACTGTTACTTATCATATATTTCATATTCATAATTCATATAGTGTAACAGACCCAGTCTCTTGGACCTCAATTCAACTCAAATTGAAGAGATCCTCAACCCGGCAAGACTGTTACCTTTTTACATTTTATAGGCATGCCGCCAAATCCAGAACTCTGAAGGTTGAATAACACATTAGACACATAATCTTTTCATTTATATCTTTATACATTTCTTTCTCAATTCATTTCATTCTCATCATTATAGCCAACAACCATGGCTTCATATCTCATAATCAAAATAGGCAACCATGCCTCAATCATCTCATTAGCATCATTATAGCCAACAACCATGGCTTCATATATCATCAAATCACATTAAATCAATTAATCATTCAAGTATCCACATCCAATTGCATTAACATACCTTTCATATCTCATCAAATTTTTTAACCCTGTAATCAATTGCTTAGCATATGTATAATCAAATATCAAATCATGTGAGTGTATGCAACAATGTAGTTTGTACTTACCTTAGGAACAACTCACACCAATCTACAACCTTTCTCTTACAAGAATTCTTCACCACCTAGGTTAAGACAATTCAACCTCTTCAATACCTAAACCAAAGGTGATAATACATACTCACTTAGAGATACACATGAGATAATAAGACTAAGAACCAACTAGAGCAAACCCTAAACATGACACGCTCAACAACACGGGCGTGTCCCTAACCGTGCCCTAAACTCACAACAGAGAAGCTTTGACACGCTCAGAACCACGAGCGTGTCACTGAACGTGTAATACATTCTGTCTCATAGAAACATTGACACGTCCAACAACATGGGCGTGTTCATGGCCGTGTCAATTCCTCACCAACACAGTAGCTATGACACACTCAGTGACATGGGCGTGTCACTGGACGTGTCAATACTACAACTACACAGAGGCTGTGACACGCTCAGTGACATGGGCGTGTCACTGCTCATGTCACCCATCTAAGAACACAGAACCATCGACATGCCCAAAGACTTGGCCGTGCTCATGGGCGTGCCAGGCCCAAAACCCAGATTCCGGCAACATCAACAACACAACCAACAAATCACTTCCTTTCACCAAAATCCACTTCTAACAAACTTAGCTCAACATACCCAAAAACCATAACAAACTTACAAAAACACCAAAAACAACTAAAAACATACATCCAACACAAATCAAAATCATCACCACAAACCCAAAACTCAACCACAATACATTCACTTCTAACAACTTACTCTTTCCTTCAATCCAACCCCAAAATCCAAAATCACTTGAACCAAACACTCTTAAACACATCTTAATCAAACATAATCACATACTATCAACAATCAACCCACAAACTCAAACACATCTTAAAAGAAAATCAAGGAATCAAGAGGAAACTTACCAAGGATGAAGAAACTCTTAAATTTCCACTTGATCACTTGAAAACTTCCTTAGATCTTGAGTTAAGAAGATCAAATCTCTCCCTTGTTCTCTTGTTTCTTTGTTAGCCGGCCAAAAGAAGAGAGAAGGAAAGAAAAGGAAAATGGCCACGGAAAGGAAAGAAAGAAAGAAGAAAAGATAGAAAGCAAAAGTCAAATCATCTCCTAAAACCCTCTCCTCCAAGCATTTAATATTAAAATAATCCATTTAATCTCTCCCACTCATTTAAATTTCCTTCTAATTACTAATTAAATAAAAAATACAAAAATATCTTCCTTAGTTGACCAACCATTTGACTTGTATATATGTTGTATATATTTCCATATATACAACATATAAACTCTCTCTTCACTTCCTTTCTCTTTCCAATAACACATATACATTAAATCCAATAAAAACAACAATTAAATCAAAACTTCTAGGGCACACTTTGGGATATTACAGGCTTAGTGGTACAAACTACAATAATACTATGTTCCAATACAATGCCAATGTTACAATCAATTTCATACACCATTCAAAAGAATATTACATTTCAGCATTTTACTTTGTTCAATGTCATATCAAACATTCATATTGTATCTTCATAATTTCATTAGTTTCACCATTCAAGAATCATATTAAATACAAAGACAAGCATGGGCCCAAAAGACACTAATATGCCATTCAACTTTTAGAGTCAATGTTTTGGTTTAATTATCACATTTATCATTATCATTATCCCAACTAGGCTTCAAGGATTTAGGTTTAACCAAGCTTCAAGGGGAACAAAGCATGCTAAGTATCAACCCAACTTGGCTTCAAGAACCAAACCCAACCTAGCTTCAAGGGTTGTAACATCTCAATTAGGCTTCAAGGACTAGACCCAACCAAGCTTCAAGGGGAGTAAAACATGTTAAACTTCAACCCAACTTGACTTCAAGGATCAAGCCCAACCTAACTTCAAGAGATTGTAACTATTAGGCATGCCACCAACAACAAAACTCTGAAAATGAATAACATATTAGACACACAATTCATTTATTATTTCATTATCATTTAATCATCATCACTTAGGCATACATGCCTCCATCATCTCATTTACATCATTATAGCCAATAACAATGGCTTCACATCTTTTCAATAGAATATACATATCTAACACATTGAACATAATCATCTAGGCAATATGCCTCAATCATGTCATTTACATCTCATTATATATCTCAATTCATCATTTAGGTGTGCATAATTAATGGCATTAACACATAATTTAGATGCTTATCAATCATTCATATTATACCAATCATAACATTATTCATAAGCATCAACAATGCATTAGATTTCCTAACACATTTACAATCAAATGGATTTTAAGTCTCAACATCATATGAATATATGCAATAATGTAGTTTGTACTTACCTTAAGCACCACTTATACAAATCTATACACTTCTTTTTTTTCCAAGAATTCTTCACTTCTCAAATTAGGGCAAATCACTTTCTTCCAAAACCTAGTCCAAAAATGATACAATACATGAATTCCAATACAATTTATCACTTATTAACCTCCTCTTAGACCTTTATAACACACATTACAAACCAACACCCCATATTAGAGCCCATGGTCGTGGCCACCCTAACCCCCACGGGCGTGGGGTAGAAAACAATTCTGCCTAAATTGTTCAACACCCCCACGGCCATGGCATCAAAGGGCCACGGGCGTGGCATCCAAAATGCTACTGCCTTCGACCAAATTCACATATTCTAGGCTTACAACTCCAACAAACACAAACAACATGAAGATCTATGAAAATAATTAATCAAACTCAAGTTAAACATCACTTACCACTTCAAAACCCTAAAACCAACTCAACTCAAACACTTCCAATATCAACACCAACATAACTTCTTAACTTAAAATCAATTTCAAGACTTAAAAACACACCACAAATAAACCTAATCATACCATCAACATCAATTCATCAACCCCAAACACAACTTCAAAAAGAACAAAGGAAATCAAGAGAGAGAACTTACCAAAGTTGATGAATCTTCACAAATTTCCAACTTAATCACTTGAATCTTCCTTCAATTTTGAGTTTGGAACAAACAAAATTCACTCTTGCTTTCTTGCTTTGGATGGCCGGCCAACAATGGAGAAGAAAGGAAGAAAAAGAAAAAATGAAGAAAAGTCAACTTTCCCTTCTCTTTAAACCTCCACCAAGCAATTTAAAAAGACAATTACCTAAATACCCTTTTCTATATAATTAAACTTCCTTTCACTTAATATCCTTTTTAGTAATTTCATAAGTAACAAAATAAATATCTTCTTCCTTTGACCATCACATTTGACTTGTATATATGTTGTATATATTTTCATATACACAACATATACACTTTCCTCTAAATTTCTTTTCTCTTCCAAATTAACATATACATTCAATCCAATTAAAACAATAATATCAAAACTTCTAAGGCATATGTTGTCCCAAGATGGCAACCAAGAGGGGGGGTGAATTGGTTTCCTCAAGAAATGATGGCAAATTAAAAAACTTCAACAAATAAGAAATGTAGAAGATGTAAAAGATTGAGTAGAGAGTAGAAAAATCAGCACAAGAGATTTATAGTGGTTCAGATTCAACAATCCTACATCCACTCCCCAACCTCAATTGGGTATTCCACTATACTTGAAGTTTTACAAGCTCACTTCCAACTTTGGTGTTTCGACAAGCTCACACCTAACTTGACAAGTGTTTTACTAAGGCTAACACTCAAACCACTTACAAGAGTTTTACTAGGCTCACTCTCACAACCTTTACAAGAGTTTTACTAGGCTCACTCTCACAACCTTTACAATTGGTGTTTTAATGGCTAACACTCAACCTTACATGAAGAGATAAATAGATGAAATCTTAAGTAAATAACTTGCAAGAGTTTGGACAATATTAGTATTTATTCTCTTGCTAGAAGACTTGTTTGAGGTAGTATTTATAGGCCTCAAACAAGTTCTGCCCGTTGGTGAAGTGGGTAGAAAAGTGCAATTCCAACAGCCATAAAATCTTCTTGGATTTTTGTGTCAGACTCCTGGGATGGTCGCGCATACCCTTGGGGCGGTCGCGCATCTATTTGTGCGGTCATCCCAGCAGTCTAGTGCGGTCGCGCAATTCAAATCTCTAACGGCTACTTGACGCGTGGCATCTTCTTATTGGTTCTTTAACTAGCCGTTGAAGCCCACCAACGGCTATATAAATTTAGCGGTCGGGCATCCACATTGGGCGGTCGCGCATTGTCTTGCGTCGAGTCATTCACCGCTCCATGCCACCGCGAACCTCTCTGTCAAACCAAGACAGTTTGGATGGTCGCGCAACCCCTTGGGGCGGTCGCGCGTTCTTGGATGGTCGCGCACACCCTTGGGGCGGTCGCACATCCCTTCAAAGACAGATTTTTAGCACTTAGGAAATCTTCAACTTTCTTTGCATTTCAGCTCATTCTAAGTTGCTTTCCTGCCATATAGACACTCATTGAAGCCATTAGATCACTTCAATTTGTTTCCCAAGATCAAAAATAAGATTGACCTAAATCTAGGTCAACAGCATACATTGGGATATTACAGAATGTATGCAACCATCAGGAGAAACATCACACAAGTAAGCAAAATCAGACTTTATTGCATTCATCTTGGAAAAGAAAGCATCATCATCCTCGTACAAAGCAGAAAAATTAAAATCAAAATCAAAATTATTGTTCTCAAAATCATAAAGCAGAATATCTTCAAACTTCTCTTCAACCAGGGCAGCAATCTCCTCCGGAATCTTCTCGGCTTTCAGGACAGCTTCCTTCTTTTCTTCTGGATTGGGCTCCTTGTCGGCTGGTAAGGTGAGCTCTTTCTTCACTTGCTCCACTAGCTCAGCAACATCAGCAAAAATTTTAAAACCCGAGATCAACTTTCCCATGAACATGATTGGCTCGGGCTTTCCTTGGAGTGCTCCCATGTCTGGAGCTTTGACAAAGATTTTTTCAAGTGGTGGGAAGCTCATCTTCTCATTCTTCTTTGGCTGGACATCTTTGTTGGCTTCTTCATACCCTAACCCTTTCTTGGAAGTTTGAGTTTTGAAATCTGGAAGATTTGTTATACCAGCCTTGCCCTTTCCAAGACTAGCTCCGGGATGGTAGCTCATGTTCTTGATCATGTTCAAGACCTTAGAGTCTACTACTTCATCATCAGAAATTGCAGCTACTTGGAAACCACTGAGAGGCCTCTCCACCATTAGAGCATTAACAACCTCATTATACTCAGTCTCGATGACCACTGTCTCATCTCTATTAGGAAGCTTGATCTTTTGATCAAGGGTGGAAGGAACTCCACCAAGAGGATGAAACCATGGTCATCCCAAGAGTAAGGCAAAGGTAACAAGCATGTCCAAAATAACAAATTCAACAATAGATTCAATTGGACCAACCTTGACAGTAGCTTTGAAAGTTCCTTCAGCATGTCTCTTGGTGTTATCATAAGCCCGAATGGTTACTTTGGATGGGTTTAGATCCCTTGTTGACATGGCTAGTTTTGGCAATATTTTAAGTGGACAAACATTTATGGCGGACCCATCATCAACCATTACACATGGAGTCCTTTTCCCTTTGATTTCTATTTTGATAAAGAGAGGGCGGATGTGATCTCTCCCCTCTTCCGATAAATCTGCATTTGAGAAAGATACCGCTCCCATATTAACTTCGCTCTTCTCTTGAATATCTTCACATTTCATTACTCCTTCAATTTTTATGAAGTTGATCAGCTCCTCCGGTGTTATGGAGGTGGAAATTGGCATGCTCGCCAAGGCCTTGGCCATAGTTTCTCGATGCTTTTTTGAAGTAGCCAATAAGTCCCA
The DNA here is from genome assembly GCA_947685225.1 of Garcia nutans. Classification (NCBI taxonomy): domain Eukaryota; kingdom Viridiplantae; phylum Streptophyta; class Magnoliopsida; order Malpighiales; family Euphorbiaceae; genus Garcia; species Garcia nutans. Next base: position 45,531,202 of record CANTUV010000008.1, read on the forward strand.
AATGCTAACACTTGCTTAGGTTCTTTTCAATTGCTTGAGCACAGTATCATCTTCCTATTCTTTGTTCCCTACTTCAGCTTCCTTTCCTGTATTAACTTTTACCTCCTTAGGCGGTGGCCTTGCATAAGGCTTACCGGTTCTAGTGTTCTTTACTTCATCTTCTTCGAGCTCGGACCATGTCCATTCCTCCTTCTTGGGTACAAGATCGTCATCACTATCTCTTGAATCCCAAAACCCATTCACAACACAAATTGCTACTTCTTTACCCACTATAGCTTGTTCAATTTTGCTAAATACCTCTTCTTCTTTTGTTGCTTCTCCACCCACATCTTGGAAAGAAGACATGACAAAACTTTCATGCAAACCTCCTCCAATCATGAAGGTTGCCGGTGGTGGTACTCTATTGAACCTTGGTAACAGATTGTCTTTGGTGTTTGGCTTGTTGGGCTCTGGAAACTTTCCACTTCAATCAAATTTTGGATCTCATGCCTCAACCTCACACATCTATCCGTGTCGTGTCCTTGCATTTGATAAAATTGACAAAATGCCTTAGTGTCGAAATTAGGTGGGAGAGGTTTAGGCAAAGGATGAGGATTTAAGGGTTGTAACAATCCCTTTTTTTGTAGCTTATTAAGAACCCAAGACAGCGGTTTCCCCAATTTTGAAAACTTTCTTCTTATTCCTTGGCTAGTAGCATTAACACCAACTGCCTTTTGCATGCCTTGGTTACCAGACTGGTAGTTTCCTTTCTCTTTCCTTCTTGTTGAAAAATGATTCTTCTCTCTTTTCCATTCTTCAATTTGCAGACCAGCTTGGAGGAGATCTTTGAAATCATAGATGAGAGTATGAGACATCCTTTCACGAAGACTAGGCAACACCCCTCTCATAATCATTCTTATTTGATCAGATTCATCGGGCCTCTTCTTGAGCAAAGCAACCCTATTTCTCCATCTTTTAACATAGTCCACAAAATTCTCATTTGGCCTTTGTATAATGGACTCAACTTCCATTAAGGTAACTTCCATCTCAACATTGCATCCATATTGTTGGATGAAGGCCTTGTATAGCAGATCCCAACTCTTTTGTGTGCCATCATCTAAGGTATTGAACCAGTTTTGGATAACAGGATCCAATGAGAGCATAAAATACCTTAGAGTTTGAGCCTTAGTAGCTCGGGCAGACTTCATAGCAGTGATATGCTGCTTCACATGGAGGTGAGGATTTCCGGTTCCATCAAACTTTGCAAAGGATGGCATCTTGAATTTGTAAGAAAATTCTTCATCTAACTCAAATAATTTGTCAACTTCCGACATTTCTTTGGTTTTCAACTTCTTCTCAAATTTCTTTTCCAAGTCCACAATCATCTTTTCAACATCAGATGTTTCAGTTTTCTCCATAACTGATCTTTCAACAATCTTTGGTTCTTTCTTCTTGTCTTGAGGATCTTGAAAGTATTGAGCCCAATCATCATCGTCATCAATGATCGCCTTATCTTCATCAAAAACCACTTCACCAACTTTAGCCTTCCCCTTGTCCTTTGGCTTCTTAGTGCTAGCAGATGCTTTGGCATTATTTCCTAAAATTGCAGCCAATTGGTTCTTCATGGTCTCAGCCAGGGCCTCCTTTATTTCTTCCATCTTGGCATTAAGGGTGTCATCCACCATTCTTTGAATTTGTTCAGGTTCTGTTGCTTTTGGTGAGCAAGTGATTGAGTTGCTACTAGATTCTTCATCTCCGGCATAGGTCGAATTGTCATAAGCTTTTGAACTGTCGTAATCCAGGGCTATGAGCCAGAGAGGATCAATGAGATGCAAATGTATGCATGTATGCATGTATGCACAAACAATAGACAAAGATAAGTAGAACATCCCTTCCAACCTTATAACTTCCACACACATATAGCGAGTCTCTTTTCCTAGGTATATGGTTAACAAAATACCAACATGGGGTATCTTATTTTTGAATATTTCCCTCGGACATTTCAACCAGTAGTTATATTTTAAAAAATGAAAATCAATTCATGATAATTCCCATTAATTAGGCTTTAATCCATCCAACCAACTAAAGTAGCTTTTATGCTATATTGGATTAAAACCAAATTAAGAGGTTTATTATAAATAGATTTCTCACTTGAAAAAGTAACTAATGATTCATGCCAAAACAAGCCCATGATTAATTATTCTTAGTATAAACTAGGCTCACAATTGATTTTTGATATTTCATAATTGACCTAAATATTTGTAAGCTCTTTTAAAGGTTGGATGAAAATAATTTTATTTCTATGCCCATTGTAAAAAAGACTTTAGAAAAAATGGATTTTGCGCTTAGTATTTGGGTCAAGAGAAAAGAATTTTTAATTTATTTTTTAGAAAAGTTTTATGTCCAAAGTCCATCTCGAAAAGTTTTAAAAATAGCCTTGGTCTTTTGGACATTAAAGAAAAATTTATTTGAGCTCACAATGTAATTAGGTCATATTAGAAAAAGAACAAACCAAATAAGCCATGATTTTAGCCAAGACAAATTAACCATATTCAAACAACAAGCATTTGGGGTAAAATCCTAAGGAAAGTAACTAGGTCAATTAAATGAGTTTTAGTCTTTGGGTTAAAAGGCTTAGGTTCCCATAGCAAGTATAAACCTAATGGTATAAGGCTATGAGTGGTTATGCCATGCTCGATCTCCATACCTTGAGTGAAAGTATGGTATCCCTTACATAACACTACATGGGTAACATGGGCATCCTAACCCACGTACACGATGCAATCTAATATGATGCAATGGATAATATCATGACAAGAAAGAATAGAATAATATAAAGACCAACAAAATCAACTTCTCTTATCCCCAGTGTAGTTGCCACTGTGAGCAGGGATTTTTGCTCCCCACTCCCGGTGGAATGATTCTTGCGACTTTGGCATTATTTAGGCTCGGGGCCTTAGAGAACACAGGCCTAAGCCCGGAGAAAATAGAGTCGCCACCCAGATAGGCTGGGAAAAAAAAAGGGGTGGATGACTCGATTCCTAAGGAATCCCCAACCCCTTCAGAAAGTTGGGTACGTATGGGGAAGGTGAGAAATTGCCCAGCACCCCCACAACGCCTTGTTCATTGGAACCGGCCTCCTTTGCAGGTCTTAATATTATAAAATTCTTAAATATAACAATATTATCCATATTTACATGCAGCAATCAAAATAAATCATCATTATATTAAAACCAAAGCAATGTCCAAACAAAGCAAATAAATGGACACCCATCCGAGGATGGAAACATGTCCTTACATTATCCATATCTAAAACTAAATAGGACACCCACCGAAAGGTGGAAACGTGTCCTTTACATTGGTCCAAAAATTTAAAAATAAAATAAATTATATGATGCTCACGACATGAGGTACCCAAAAATATGGAAACATACCTATTACAATATTTTGAAATCAAAATAAATCAATGAAAGTAAATAACCATTCAACATAAATAAATCATTCATCAAAGACATCAAACATCAATCAAAATATATAATAAACATTCATCCAATTTAAATAAAATAGTAAATATATTAACTTTTGGGGTTCATGCATCAATTAGGGTTTCTAGGGTTTTATGTTCAATAACTAGGGTTTTGCATTTACTAGTTTAATTAGTTGAGAAATATTTTAAAGAAATAACATAGCTACTGGATGTTTAAAAGGTTTAGGGTTTTGGATGTTTTTATGAAATTAATGTTACTGTGAAAAAAAAAAATAGGTTAGGTTAGGGTTTTAAGCAAATAGATTGTTGTTTTGGTTTTCAGAATGGTGTAATTAGGATTTTAGATTTGAAAAACATGTTTTAAAGCCTATTAAATTTTTAGGGTTTATGGTTAAGATATTATGGTTTTATAGTTTGAAATCTCAATTCTGTAGATGATGATTTTGAATTTAGAATTTGATGTTTTTCTGCGATCAAAGTTGAGTGTGCTTTTAATATTGACTATATCAACTACTTATGTATTTTTAGGTGAAACAAATATAGAAAGCCAAATTTATTGTTGAAAGATTAAAATAACTCACTGAACAAAATTATAACCAAATAGCTACTGTGAAAGTTTGGAAACGAAATTAATTAAGAAATAGGGTTTGAATAACTTAGGGTTTATGAAATTAGATTTGTGTTTCGAATGATTATATTATTTACTTTAATTAAGACCTTAAGTATTGTATGAATTAATTTATACTACTGCCTAAACTAAATTGAAGGAAGAATTAAATAACTAAGGCAGTGTGATGATGGCTTAAAAGATGAAGATGATTAATGATTCAATAAATTGAAGTTAGAGCAATTTACCTACGTTTGAAGGCTCCACCAAATTTGAAGAAATTGAACCAAGTTGTTGCCTGCTTCAGATTTGGTTTTGGTTGAGCAAAGCAATCTGGAGATGATTGCTTGTTGCCTCCTTTGGTTGCTGTGTCTTGAATTTCCTCTTGCTTGCTAGGGTTTTCTTTTGGCCAAAAGAATTCAAGGGTCCCAAGTTTGGTTCAAATTTTCTTTTTTTGTTGAAAGATCTAAGTTTTGTCTCCCAAAAGTCCCTTCTGAAGTGTTTTAATGTGGTATTTATAGGAAAAAATCCAAACCTAATTCTAATTATCTAAGGAAATAAAAACCATTTAGGAAAAGAAATCAAAACCAAATAGAATTCGGTTTCGGAAAAAACTGCGCTGGAAAAAAATTGCCCTGGCAAAAATTGCTGCGGGCTACGGGTGGGCCAACTCCAAAATTGCTAGCGAACTAGGGCATGGGCCAGCCAATTCATGCAGGAATGGCTAATTCGCCGCAGAAATTCCTGCGGTGAATTGGCCCAAGCCAATTCACTTTCGGCGACGAAATTTTTTTGTCACCCATTCTTCCGTCGCCGATTTTTTTTATTATTTTTTTATTTTACTAATGTTACCTTTTTTATTAAAAATTATAAATAATAAATATTAAAATAAATATTATTTAATTAAAATACCATAAAAATTATTTTAGACTATAAAAAATATTGGACCAGACTGGGTCAAAAATTAAGGGTCTACACATACTACATGCAATCATAAAAATAAATAATCACTTTATTAAATCGCAATAAGTTCAAATAAAATAAATAAATAGGCACCCATCTATGGATGAAAATATGCCTTTACAATCGTTCAATGTCCAAAAGAAAACAAATAAAATAGGATTCCCACTAATTAGTGAAAATGTATCCTTTACATTGATCCAAAAATTAAAATAAATTAAATTACATAAATCTTAACAAATGATGTACCCACAATGTGAAAACATACCTCTTACAATTTCTTGAGTAATTAATCAAATAAATTAAATCATTCAAGTAAGTAATTAACATAAAACATACATCATAAAATTTCATAAAATATTCATCAAAATATAACGTGCATTAATAATCAATTCTATATTAAACAATAGATGTACAAACTAGGATTTTTATTTTTTTAGTTAAGGTTTTAAGAAACAAAACTTAGATTTTAGGGTTTAGGGTTTAGACAAATTAAGGATACTGTGAAGTTGAGATAAGTAAATATGGGGTAAGCTTCTAGGTAAAACAAAATAGATTACGTTTTGGTTTTATAAAATATATAACTAAGGCTTTGGTAATTAAGCTACTGGATGAAAATAATATTTTGGCAAATAAACTACTGTGATGATATCTTAAAGGATGACTTGTAAGTACTGAATAAATTATTTGGATTGAAAATCTAACCTATGTTTGAAGGCTCCTCCAAGATTGAATTTTGAACCAAACTTCAAGTCTGCTTGGATCAATTATAGTGTTGGTGGGTTGGAACAATTGCTTAGGCAATTGTTAAAAGTTGATTTCTACTTGTTCTTGCTTTTGTGTTGATCGTACTGCCCTTCTATGATTCTGTGTTTATTGCTTTTTATCCTTGATAATTGTTGCTAGGGTTGTTGAAGTTCAAAAGTCCCTTATTTATAGGCAATTAATTGAAAACCTAGTACTTCTTGATTAAGGAAATAATTAAAATCATCTGAATTAATTAAACCAAAATAGACTTGGTTTTGGCAAAATTGGCGAGGACGTGGGTTGCAGGCCTTGTCTGCAAGTACAGGCTGCGAGGGCGTGCCTGCTGACATGGGCTGCGGGGCTTGTCTACAGGTGCAGGCTACGAGGGCGTGCCTGTGGGCACGGGTTGTAGGCGCCTACCTACGGGCTGGGAGTTGCTAGTACCTGCCTGCGGGCTCGGGCTGCAAAGGGCTATGGGTAAATTTGCCTAAGTCAAGCCAATTCACTGTAGGCACAGGGCCTGCAGCAAATTGGCATGCCTAATTCGTTGCAGGCACGCCTTGTGGCGAATTAACATGCTCACTTCGTCGCCAATTATTATTTTTATTATTTTATTATTTTTTATTTTTATTATTACTATTATTATTAAAAATAAATATTATATTTTTATAAAATAAATATTTATATTTTTTCCCTTTTTTCTTCTTTTTTTTATTTAATATATTATTAAAATAAATAATAAATATTATATTATTATGTATTGAGATTTTAATATTTTGCCAGATAATATTTTTGTTTATAAAATTATTCCAGATTGTTTTACACCTTTAGACTTGACTTAATTGCCTTTTAATTAGTGTAAGACTGGACTTGGTTAAAAAATAAGAGTCTACAGTTTGCCTCATGCTTGAGCGATCTAGGACTATAGCAAAGAGAGTGAAAAACAACACAATTTTTTACTGGATTTAGTGTAATATCCCGGAATAGACCCTAAGAGTTTTGGAGTTAATGTTGTTGCATTTGGATTTAATGTATATGTATGTATGGGAAATATAAAGATAATATATATATATAAGACATATACATATACATCACATATACATGGGATATAAAATGGTGTAGGAAAGTGAGTTGTGTATATATATTTGTATAATTAGTTAATAATAATAATAATGATAATAAGGACAAAAAGAAAAGAAAAGAAGAAAGTCAAAAGTTGGAAAATTATGTGTGGTGGAGGTTATTTGAGAAATATTAAGTATTATTATTATTATTATTATTATTATTATTATTATTATTATTATTATTATTATATATGAGAGAAACGAAAGAAAGAACGAGAACGTTCTTTCTTCCTCTGCTTCTTCTTTTCCTTTGTAAATGAGAGAGAGAGAGAGAGAGAGAAGCTAGAAAGAGAAAGATGATTTTGCTTCTAGTTACACCAAAGATTAAGGATATCAAGATGTTTGCAAGTGGATATTGAAGATTTAGCAAGCTATTCAAGTAAGTACTCCCTTTTGAGTTGATTTTATTGATTATATGTATATATCTAAATTCTTATCTTCTTGTTTTGAATTCTTGTGGATTGAGGTTATGTTTGGTATAATTAGTGTGTAAAGTGAAGATAATGAAAGAGTGAAGTATGTAAAGATGTTGAATTGATATTTAAGTGATGATAAGTTGAGAAAATTGTGAGGTAAATGATGAAATGTTGAGGTTGGGTTTGGGTTAGATGAATTTGGAAGTGTTTGGCCTTTAATTCATTGAAGAACACGGCCAAGTCATGAGAGACACGGCCAAGTTAGGGCAAACTCGGCTGTGTTGGATGATTTTTAGAGAGACACGGCCGTGTCCCTTGCCCGTGTCTGCTACTGGATTGTTGTGTTGAGAGACACGGCCACTGGCTTGGCCGTGTCCACTGCCCGTGTTTGCTACTGCTTGAATTGGATTGAGAGACACGGCCACTGGCTTGGCCGTGTCCTTTGACCGTGTTTGCTACTGGATGTTTGGATTGAGAGACACGGCCACAAGCTTGGCCGTGTCCCTTGAGGGTGTTAGCTTGGGTGTTTGTTATTTGTTCTTCATACATTGTTGGATCTTCAGAGGTCTTTTATACCTAAACACACTTAAAACAATAATGATCCAACCAAATGTATATAGAAGATCCTATATTCATGTATAATGTAAATTGTTTTGTATATAACAATGATGATATAGGAAATGTGGAAGATATAATGATCATGGAAAAAGGTATGTGCAATGCCATTGATTATGTATTGTTGAGTGATGAATTGATCAATGTGATATGATGATAACAATGATGTTTAAGATACTATATGAACAATGTTATGTTTTATGTATTGTGAACTTTGTAAATTGTAATGTGTTATGTGAAAGATGTGATGTTGTGATGAAAGATGAAATGAGAATTGAAATCAAATGAAATGAGAAGCCATTGTCATTGGCTATGATGATTCAAATGAAATATGAAGCCATTGTCATTGGCTATTATAACACAAATGTGATGTAAAGCCATTGTGATTGGCTATGATGATTCAATTGTGATAAATGAGGCATGTTTGCCTAGATTATGATTCAATTGAGAATGAGATGGATAATGAAATAATAAATGAATTGTGTAACTAATGTGTTATTCAATTTCAGAGTTCTGGGTTTGGAGGCATGCCTATAAAATGAAAGGTAACAGTCTTGCCGGGTTGAGGATCTCTTTAATTTGAGATGAAATGAGGTCCAAGAGACTGGGTCTGTTACACTATGATAATTATGATTATGAGATATATAATTGGTAACAGTCTTGCCGGGTTGAGGATCTCCTCGAGGTTAGTCGAGTTGATGGTCCAAGAGACTGGGTCTGTTAGAGGTAACAGTCTTGCCGGGTTGAGGATCTCCTCATATGGAGTTGATGGTCCAAGAGACTGGGTCTGTTACACTATCCATGGATAGAGTTATTGATACATGATGCCTACGGGCTTGATTATTGTGATTATGAACCAAAGCAGTAACTCTGAACTTTGAATAACATATTAGTGTGTTGTTTGGGCCCGAGTCTGTCTTTGTTGTCAATGTGATATTCAAATGTTGAAATAAATGAGTAATGAGATCTATAACTACCTTTATTGGAAGTATGATTCATGTCTGATGAATTGTGGATAAAATAATGTTATAAAGTATGATTTTGCAATATGTGCATTGATGTATTGAAGGTGAATATGTTTGAGGGACTTTGTTGATATATGATTTTATAAAAATATAGTATGATGTGTAGAATATATATATGAATAAGGAATGTGTGAGAATTGCTTTCATAAAGGTGTTGAATAGGTCGTTGAATGGTATTTTGGTTGAAATGATGTATGTTTATATGCATATGAGATAGAAAGGGAAAGTACTGTGTTGTAAAGGCTTTATATAATTATGTATAATAATTGTGAAATTAGTGGGAACATATGAAGAATGCATTGAGAAAGGAAAACGTGGTAAGAGAACCATAAAACATAATGCTAAAAATATAAGGTATGATTCTTATGGTAAAATGTGTTTTAGTATTTATTTGTACTACTAAGCTTTCGGGCTTAGCGCGGATGTTTAATTGCGCAGGTATGTATGCGGTTGATCGGGAAGTCTAGCTGTTATGCCACGAGAAGGGTAAGGGTGTCTCGAGACCAACTAGAAGGTGATGCATACATGTGTAATTTTAAATTATATTGTATTTTTTAGTTAATATATATTCATATGGATGAATGAAGTTTTGATAAATAAGAATACTGACTTTTGTAAATGTGTTTTAAATTAATGTATAATTTGATGAACTTGGATAAAGGTTTTTTTTTTAAATTGAATCTAAAAGTAACATTCTTATACTTTATATACGTATTGTATGTATACTAGGTATATGTATAGTACTTATATGGAGTATCAGGGTGTTACAATTATTTTGGTATCAGAGCTTAGGTTCGAGATTCTCGGCCTAAGTAAAATTAAAAAGAGAAAGTTTTGAAAGGCCTAAAGAGAAGTAAAAAGGAAAAGTTTTGAAATGCAATTGGTAATACATGCATATGCATTCACACCTAGTTTGGTCTCGGACGTGGCATTATATGAGTTGTAGAATATTTGTGTTATAAAAGATGTTCAAAATAGTTGATGATATATGTATATACTATTTTGGATGTAATGAGAAATCATGATTGTTTGCAATGATGTTAGAAATGAATTATAATTGAGGCATAGTATCTAATTGATTATGGGAAACGAATGGTGAAATGTAATGTAATGTGATGTATGTATATTGATGATGCATATGAAAAATGTCATGTTGTGTGCAACATGGAATGTAATGTTGATGTTTATGAGCAATATTATGTAGGACATAATGTGAATTGAAACATACAAAAAAAAAAAGGAGAATAAAGTTGAAAATGAGTTGAAATCAAATCAAGATAAGAGTATGTACTCTTTCTTCTACACTTTGAACTTCCTTAGAATAAAGTTTATGTGGTCAGCTAATGTTGAGTTTGCTAGACAGAGGAATTAATGTTGAATTTGTTAATATCGAAAGTTATATTATTAATGAGGAGAGTGTGGTGGAATATTGAATGAGTTGATTAGTAGAGACAAAGTGTGATTATGTAATGTTGGGATATATATATACAGTTAAGGTTTTGTTTAAAGGAAAAAAAGATGATATTGGTTAAGTAAGAATATAAATTGGTATCGTGATTATATTGTAAATAATGTGAATTTAATGTTAAAAATGTGAGATGCTTTGATATTATGAAAGCTCATGGTAATGATGATAATATGTGATATTTGAGATTTTGAAATGAGCTTGGTAATTGTGAAAAGTATATATTTTGATATTGCTTTGTGATATATATACGTAAGATGTTTTTAAAGTGATATTAAGAAAAGATGAGTTTGGTAAATTGAAGTTTAAGCAAAGTAGTAAGTTGAAAAGTTAAAGTTTTAGTGGAATTTGATAAAGATTATTTGGATATTGATAGTTTAATGTATATTCAATACATGAGCTAGGTGGAATGACTAGTATTGCATATGAAAGTATTATGAATTGAGTAATGTGATTAATGGTATGAGAATTTGTTTTGAAATAATTAAGAAAGTGAGTAAGCAAATGAAAATGAGTTATTTTAAGTCATTTGAGTGGAAAGAGTAAAAATGGATATGAAGGTATATTAAACACTTTTAAAGACAAAAGTGAAAGAGATGTCACATAAGGATTCTGAATGAGATGTATGTGAAATGTTATTATGGTTAGAATATATATATATTTGTTTGGAGGATAAATATTTTACATTATATTGAAGAAACGAGAATGATAGTGTTTGAAAGAAAGTAATAAACATTAAATTTGTATGGAATGTATGACAAAGGAAAATAGAATAAGAGCATATAATTAAGTGTATACATGTATATGCTATGTGAATTGAGTTTTTCAATATGAATGAAATTATGAGATATAAACAAGTGTGTGAATCACATTATGAAGGTGACTTATGAATATGTATGTGGTATTATTATAGAATTAGTGTTATGGAAATGATGTTGTATGTATGAGTGGACCTAAGAGAGATTAGGTCTTGAACTGTGCAAAGTTAGATGGATTATGTGATGATAGTAAGTATGAAATGGACTTGAGTAATAGTGGACAGTGGAAACTATTATGATTGAATATGTATATAGTAATAGTGCTGAAGCATGAATTAAGTTGATAAGGATCATATAAGTGAGTGCAAATTGGCTGAAACAGAGTTGGAATGTGTTAATTTCTGTTATACTAAAAATGTAAAGAAGGACTATATAAATCTTATAATACACTTTAGCTTTGTATGTGTAAAGATTGAGAATAGAATTATATAAAGAACAGTATTGATTTGAAAGTCCCAGGCTTGAACATTAATCTCTTAAAGCTATGTGTTCTGTTCAGTATATTTGATCGGTTAATTTGTTATCCATGGATTTGGGTCTTGGATAAAATGATTGTAATACAGATTTGATGAGATTGAGATTATGGTTGAGGAGTGTAGTTAAAATTTATGATGGATAAAGTTGTATCTTATTATTTTATTGTTAAGAACTTGGTTACAACTGTGAATAATATGACAAAAAGGTAAACAAAATAAATATACCAATGATAGGAAATGTGAAGAGATATTAAGAAGGGAGAAATTATAATATATGAATGAAAGTTATACTGAATATGTTTATGGTATGTAACTTAAGGTTTAAGGGAATGAACTCAAGGTTTGAGTGAATGAGTTATAGATATAACGTATGATATTGACTGAAAATGGATTGAAGGAGATTAGAAATTGAATATAAGTTTGCTCTAATGGAATTAAGTTATATGTATATATATAAAAATTGTGAAATTTTGTGAAAGGTTAGATTAATTAATAGTTGATTGGATGTGAACAAGATTAGAACGTGGGTATATTGTGATAGATGGATCAATTGATCTGGATTTGGCTAAGATTATGAATCATCATTGAGATTCAATATGTATATTTATACCAAGGGTACAATTATTTACGTGATAATGTATATGATGTAAAATTTTAAAGTGTGATTGGACATGAATAAATGGAATTAGAGTAGTTGTTAATCATGATAAAAAGGGAAAAGATTGGTTATTTATCAAATAAGTAAAAAAGGTAATGTATTAATATGTAAGTTAAGTGAAAAACATGCTAAAGAAGTAACTCCATGTGTGAAAAATAAGGATCTTGTTATCCATTGAGGTTTGATAAATGTTTATTTAGACAGTGATTGTAATGACAAGATAAGCAATAGTATGATATAATTCAAAAAAATTTCCAAGGTTAAAGTTGATTATCTATAAAGAGATGAAGTGATATATCTTGAATGTAATAGATGAATGGAATATATAGATTATAAGATGAGTTGATTAGTGTATAAAAGAAAATTCATTGGGAATGTAATGAGCTATCTTGGTTGCTCTGTTGAGAAAGTTATAAGATAAAAATAGATATATAATGATAAGTTATGATTGACTAAAAGGGGGAGAGTAAAAGTTATGTAAGTTGATAAATTAAGATGGTGATTTGTTCCAAATGGGTTGTTAGTGTGCTAGATAATTTCGAGGACGAAATTATTTAAGGGGGAGAGAATTGTAATATCCCGGAATAGACCCTAAGAGTTTTGGAGTTAATGTTGTTGCATTTGGATTTAATGTATATGTATGTATGGGAAATATAAAGATAATATATATATATAAGACATATACATATACATCACATATACATGGGATATAAAATGGTGTAGGAAAGTGAGTTGTGTATATATATTTGTATAATTAGTTAATAATAATAATAATGATAATAAGGACAAAAAGAAAAGAGAAGAAGAAAGTCAAAAGTTGGAAAATTATGTGTGGTGGAGGTTATTTGAGAAATATTAAGTATTATTATTATTATTATTATTATTATTATTATTATTATTATTATTATTATTAGAGAAACGAAAGAAAGAACGAGAACGTTCTTTCTTCCTCTGCTTCTTCTTTTCCTTTGTAAACGAGAGAGAGAGAGAGAGAGAGAGAAGCTAGAAAGAGAAAGATGATTTTGCTTCTAGTTACACCAAAGATTAAGGATATCAAGATGTTTGCAAGTGGATATTGAAGATTTAGCAAGCTATTCAAGTAAGTACTCCCTTTTGAGTTGATTTTATTGATTATATGTATATATCTAAATTCTTATCTTCTTGTTTTGAATTCTTGTGGATTGAGGTTATGTTTGGTATAATTAGTGTGTAAAGTGAAGATAATGAAAGAGTGAAGTATGTAAAGATGTTGAATTGATATTTAAGTGATGATAAGTTGAGAAAATTGTGAGGTAAATGATGAAATGTTGAGGTTGGGTTTGGGTTAGATGAATTTGGAAGTGTTTGGCCTTTAATTCATTGAAGAACACGGCCAAGTCATGAGAGACATGGCCAAGTTAGGGCAAACTCGGCCGTGTTGGATGATTTTTAGAGAGACACGGCCGTGTCCCTTGCCCGTGTCTGCTACTAGATTGTTGTGTTGAGAGACACGGCCACTGGCTTGGCCGTGTCCACTGCCCGTGTTTGCTACTGCTTGAATTGGATTGAGAGACACGACCACTGGCTTGGCCGTGTCCTTTGACCGTGTTTGCTACTGGATGTTTAGATTGAGAGACACGGCCACAAGCTTGGCCGTGTCCCTTGAGGGTGTTAGCTTGGGTGTTTGTTATTTGTTCTTCATACATTGTTGGATCTTCAGAGGTCTTTTATACCTAAACACACTTAAAACAATAATGATCCAACCAAATGTATATAGAAGATCCTATATTCATGTATAATGTAAATTGTTTTGTATATAACAATGATGATATAGGAAATGTGGAAGATATAATGATCATGGAAAAAGGTATGTGCAATGCCATTGATTATGTATTGTTGAGTGATGAATTGATCAATGTGATATGATGATAACAATGATGTTTAAGATACTATATGAACAATGTTATGTTTTATGTATTGTGAACTTTGTAAATTGTAATGTGTTATGTGAAAGATGTGATGTTGTGATGAAAGATGAAATGAGAATTGAAATCAAATGAAATGAGAAGCCATTGTCATTGGCTATGATGATTCAAATGAAATATGAAGCCATTGTCATTGGCTATTATAACACAAATGTGATGTAAAGCCATTGTGATTGGCTATGATGATTCAATTGTGATAAATGAGGCATGTTTGCCTAGATTATGATTCAATTGAGAATGAGATGGATAATGAAATAATAAATGAATTGTGTAACTAATGTGTTATTCAATTTCAGAGTTCTGTGTTTGGAGGCATGCCTATAAAATGAAAGGTAACAGTCTTGCCGGGTTGAGGATCTCTTTAATTTGAGATGAAATGAGGTCCAAGAGACTGGGTCTGTTACACTATGATAATTATGATTATGAGATATATAATTGGTAACAGTCTTGCCGGGTTGAGGATCTCCTCGAGGTTAGTCGAGTTGATGGTCCAAGAGACTGGGTCTGTTAGAGGTAACAGTCTTGCCGGGTTGAGGATCTCCTCATGTGGAGTTGATGGTCCAAGAGACTGGGTCTGTTACACTATCCATGGATAGAGTTATTGATACATGATGCCTACGGGCTTGATTATTGTGATTATGAACCAAAGCAGTAACTCTGAACTTTGAATAACATATTAGTGTGTTGTTTGGGCCCGAGTCTGTCTTTGTTGTCAATGTGATATTCAAATGTTGAAATAAATGAGTAATGAGATCTATAACTACCTTTATTGGAAGTATGATTCATGTCTGATGAATTGTGGATAAAATAATGTTATAAAGTATGATTTTGCAATATGTGCATTGATGTATTGAAGGTGAATATGTTTGAGGGACTTTGTTGATATATGATTTTATAAAAATATAGTATGATGTGTAGAATATATATATGAATAAGGAATGTGTGAGAATTGCTTTCATAAAGGTGTTGAATAGGTCGTTGAATGGTATTTTGGTTGAAATGATGTATGTTTATATGCATATGAGATAGAAAGGGAAAGTACTATGTTGTAAAGGCTTTATATAATTATGTATAATAATTGTGAAATTAGTGGGAACATATGAAGAATGCATTGAGAAAGGAAAACGTGGTAAGAGAACCATAAAACATAATGCTAAAAATATAAGGTATGATTCTTATGGTAAAATGTGTTTTAGTATTTATTTGTACTACTAAGCTTTCGGGCTTAGCGCGGATGTTTAATTGCGCAGGTATGTATGCGGTTGATCGGGAAGTCTAGCTGTTATGCCACGAGAAGGGTAAGGGTGTCTCGAGACCAACTAGAAGGTGATGCATACATGTGTAATTTTAAATTATATTGTATTTTTTAGTTAATATATATATTCATATGGATGAATGAAGTTTTGATAAATAAGAATACTGACTTTTGTAAATGTGTTTTAAATTAATGTATAATTTGATGAACTTGGATAAAGGTTTTTTTTTTAAAATTGAATCTAAAAGTAACATTCTTATACTTTATATACGTATTGTATGTATACTAGGTATATGTATAGTACTTATATGGAGTATCAGGGTGTTACATTTAGAGCTAGATTGGATTTATAACTGAGGTTGGATTGAGTTCTGGACTCAAAAATAATTTGATTTGGGCTCTGGACCCGAGTTGGTTTGGGTTTTGGACTCGAAAAATAGTTAGATTCTGGACCCGAGGTAAGTTCTAGACTAAAAAATAATTTGGGTTCTGGACTCAAAAATAATTTGGGTTCTGGGCCTGGGGTGAGTTCTGAACTCAAAAATAATTTGGGTTTTAGACCCGAGATAGTTTGGATTCTAGACTCGGATTGAGTTTTCGACTCAAAATAGACTTGGGTTCTGGACCTGAGGTGGTTTGGGTTTTGAACCCAGAATGAGTTCTAGACTCAAAAATGATTTGGGCTCTGGACCCGAATTGAGTTTTGAACTAGAAAAGATTATATTTAATTTGGGTACTTGGACCAAAATCTGGGTACTTTGACCCATGACTGTATTTGACTTGGGTACTTAGACCCGGGACTTAAGCTCTTCTAGCTGATTGTCTCTTTGTTGTTTGAGAATTCTGTCTTTTCTTTTAGCCATTTGGTTCCATTCTTCAATGGATTGCGAGTCTTCACCCTTTACAATGGATCTTCATCCTTGGACTTTAGACATCGGGTCTCCACGCTTCAAAATGGATCTTCATCAACTTTGGGTCTTCACCCTTTAAATTGGATCTTCATCCTTTGGACATCGAGTCCCATCAAAATGGATCTTCATCCTTGAACTTCGGTCTTCACCCTTTAAATTGGATTTTTGTTCTTTAGACATCGGGTTTTCACCCTTCAAAATGGATCTTTATAGACCCTTATTTTTTGACCGACACTAGTCCCACATTAATTAGAAGTAAAATCTAAAGATTTAAAAAAGTATGAAATAATTTTAATAATATTATTATATTTATTATTTTTAATAATATAAAAAGAAATTTTAAATATTTATTTATAATAAAATATTTAATTTTAGTAAAAAAATAAAATAAAAAATAAAAAATCGGACGAATTGGCGAACGACGCGCTGCAGCTACTGCGTGGCAAGCAATTTGTTGGCCAACGCCCCAGCAGCCTCGTTGCCTAACACCCAGCAGCCCTCGCAGTAATGCGACAGCCTGCGCTCGCAACCTGTGTCAGTGTCCTTGTAGCCCACAGGCCAGTGTGCCAGCGCATTGGCCGATTTTGCCAAAAACCTTATTAAACTCAGAAACCTCAATTTATTTCATGAACAGATTTTATTTCCTTAATAAAGTAGGTTTGTTCTTTTTTTTTTTTTGCCTATAAATAATAGGAGATTGATAGTAAAGAAGGGGAGAATTTTTAGACTGGAGACTCATGAGGGAGAATTTAAGACTTTGAACTTGAGCAACTTTCAGGCAATAAAGAAAAGAGAGAGCGACAGTTTTATTAAATCATCAAAAAGCAATTGAAGAACAACAAGAACATAACAATTACCTCAGTGTCTTAGGCAGTTGTTTCCCTCCACCAATAACGAAGCTGATTCAGGCAGTGATAAATATCAAGTTTGATTTAACATATTCAGATTGGGGGAGCCTATGACACAGGTACATCTTCATTAACTTATTTAGGTTAAATGTCCATTCCCTTATTTTGTAAATTATGCATACTATTATTACTTTAAACATAGTTTTGGGAATTCCATTCAGCAAGTCTTAGCTTCAATATTTAATTTAATATGGACCTTAAATCATAGAGTCCAAGCTTCATCAAATAATTCAAGGATCCTTATTTTCACTTATAAACGTCAATTAAGTTTTCCAAAAACTTAAAGTCTTAATTTAAGTATTCTATACTTTATAAAACCCTAACCAGTGCATCCAAAACCCTATTTTCATGTTTTTAAAACTAAAATCCTAATTTGATCTCTATAACTCTAAATTTTAGTTTAAAACCATAATCTTATTTTCTAAAAGTATAAAACCCTAGTTTTATTTCCAAATACCCATAAATCACAGTTTTTCATCTAAAACCTAATATTATTTTCACAAAAGTTCCAAACCCTAATTTTGTTTTATAAACCCTAATTCAAGATGTAAACCTAAATTTATATTTTTATTGCTTCATTTAAATTTAGATACATGATTTATTATATGTCTTAATAAATAGTTTATTTTTTTATTTGATTTATTTAATTTACGATGAATGAATAGATGAATATTTTCTTTATTATTATTTGCCTATTAATAATATAAGAGGTATGTCTCCACTTTGTGGATACATCATTAATTAAGCTTTATGTAATTTAAGTTATTTTTAGATTTTGGATCAATGTAAAGGATACATTTCCACGAATTAGTGGGTATCCTATTTTATTTATTTTCTTTTGGACATTGAACAATTGTAAAGGCATGTTTCCATCCATGGATGGGTGCCTATTTATTTATTTTGTTTGAACTTATTGTGATTTTAATAAAGTGATTATTTATTCTTATGATTGCATGTAGTATGGATAATATCGTATTAATTAAGAATCTTATGATATTAAGACCTGAAAAGGAGGCCGGTTCCAATGAACCAGGCGTTGTGGGGGTGCTGGGTCATTCTCACCTTCCCCATGTGTACCCAACATTTTGAACCCAAAAAGGGGGTTGGGGATTCCTTAGGAATTGATTCGTCCGTCCCTTTCTTTTTGCTCGCCCGTCTGAGTGACGACTCCATTTTCTCAGGGTTTAAGCCTACGTTCTCTAAGGGCCTAAGCCTAACAGTGTCGAATCCACAAGAACCATTTCACATGGAGTGGGGGAGAAAATCCCCGCTCCCAATCTTCATCCTTGAACTTTGGGTCTTCACCCTTTAAATTGAATCTTCATCCTTTGGACATCGGGTCTTCACCTCTCAAAATGAATCTTCATCCTTGAACTTAGGGTCTTCACCCTTTAAATTGGATTTCATCCTTTGGACATCAGGTCTTCACCTTTCAAAATGGATCTTCATCCTTGGACATTTGTCCTATATTAGCTTCAGCTTTTCTAACTAGACTGATCTTTTGACTTTTGCATCTTCATTTCTTTTGGGTTTCTTCCACAAGCAATGGGCCTTCCATACCCCCCGATTTCATATCTATTTCATGTTTACTTCATAGAGTATCTGTTGTTCACTTTGACAATGAATAGACAATGTAAGACAAGAAATGCAGTGTGATATGTTTATGTATGCATGATATGAATGAATAATACTGACAGTGGTTCTATTGACTCATAGACTGAGATGGTAAGCCAAAGCAATCTTATTGGTTCTTTCCAAATTCTCGTTCAGGTATTGCATTAGAATGGTAGAAGACTTCACATTTGTTGCTTTTATCTGCAAGTTATAGAAAACATGAGTAGTGGAGCCCAAGTAGCATAATCAGAGACTGTAGACCCTTAATTTTTTACCAGGTACAGTCCAGAATTTTAAAACGGTCCGAAATCATTTTTATAGCATTTATTATTTATTTTAATATTTACTACTTATTTTAATAATATAATATTTAATATAAAAAAGAAAAGAAAGAAAGAAAATTATAAATATTTATTTTTAATAATAAAAAAATCAAAATTAAAAAAATTAAAAAATAAAAATCAAAAATTGGACTAATCGGTGAGTGAAGCACGGCAGTGCTGCCGTGCGGCAGGAAGCAATTGGCCTGCCACAGGCCAATTCGCCGTAGGCCACAGGCCAGCATGTGGTGAATTGAAGAGCTCGCTCGCCAACTGTGACATTCACAGTAAATCCTCACTAGGTGCCTGCAACATTCCATTCTCGCACGACGTAGTAGATTCACGAGAAGCAGCAGGCCGATCCTCTCGCTCACTCGCAGATAGTTTCTCATAGTAGGTCCAACGCCCAGCAGCCTGCGAGCACTGCTGATTTTGCCAAAACCTTGTTTACTTTGATTTTGTATTTTTTTCCTAAATAACTTATATTTCCTTAATCAAACAAAATTAGTATTAGGTTTTACTATAAACAAAAGCTTAAAAAATAAAAATGGGGACTTTGAAGATTGATTTGGACTGGAAAACTTTTAAAGAGGTAGAGAGACGTTTTAGGACTATTAGACTTTTTCTTGGCAGGAATGAGACTCTCAAAACATTGGCAATTTCTAGAAAAAAAGATTTTTAACAAAAGACAATAATCAAGGCAGAAAGCAAGTGGTGATTGTCTTGGTGTTAGCTACTCTAAAATTTTCATCTAACAATTTTCGTGAAGCCTTCAAATGTAGGTATGTTTATCTAACTTTGTTCATCAAAAATCATCTTCATCCATTAGTCATTGATCCATTGAAAATAATAAATTGTAACTCTCAAAATTTATTCAATAATCCAATAAAAAAACCAACGGACATATTTTCTAATTTTTGAGACACAGTATCCTTATTTGTTTTCTTTTAATATATCACAGTAGTTACTTTTTAATTTCAAAACTTTAATTTTGTTTTCATAAAAATCCCAACCTAAATTTATTTAAAATCTCAAAACCCTAATTGCATGATATTAGCCCTAAACCCTAATTTAATTAACCTAAACCCTTTTTTTTCTTAGAACTACAAAGCCCTAATCAATTTTATTTTTCTAAAATCCACAATAGCCTAAGTATTTTAAGTAATAATAATAATTGCATATTATTAATCAAAAACCCTAATTCATATCAACCCTAATTTTTTGAATCTAAATCCCAAAACCCTAAATGTTATTTAAGAAACCCTAAATTGATACATAAACCTAAACTTGCATCTCTATTGTTTTATTTAAATTAGATGTTTGTTTATTATATGTTTCGATTAATGGTTTATTTATATCTTTGATGAATAATTTATTTATGATGAATGGTTGGTTATTTTTATTGATTTATTTTGGTTTCAAGATATTGTAAGAGGTATATTTCCATGTTTTAAGTACCTCATGTTGTGAGCATTGTGTAATTTAAGTTACATTAAGTTTTGGATCAATGTAAAGGATACGTTTTCACCAATTGGTGGGTATCCTATTTTATTTATTTTCTTTTGGACATTGGACAATTGTAAAGGCATATTTCCATCCATGGATGGGTGCCTATTTGTTTATTTTGTTTGGACATTGTTGTGGTTTTAATAAAGTATTTGTTTATTATTATTGCATGTAGTATGGATAATATCATTATATTTAAGAAATTTATAATATTAAGACCTGAAAAGGAGGCCAGTTCCAATGAACCGAGCGTTGTGGGGGTGCTGGGCCATTTCTCACCTTCCCCACACGTACCTAACTTTCCGAACCCAATAGGGGATTGGGGATTCCTTAAGAATCGAGTAATCCACCCTTTTCTTTTTTTCGGCTAGTCCGGGTGGCAACTCCATTGGGGAAAAGAAAAGTTTATTCCGTTGGTCTTTATATTATTTTATTCTTTCTT
This sequence comes from Garcia nutans, assembly GCA_947685225.1. NCBI lineage: Eukaryota > Viridiplantae > Streptophyta > Magnoliopsida > Malpighiales > Euphorbiaceae > Garcia > Garcia nutans. The sequence continues at coordinate 45,552,499 of CANTUV010000008.1, forward strand.
ATTATGATATTGTCCATTGCATCATTTAGTTTGCATTGTGTGCGTGAGTTAGGACGCCCGTGTTACCTGTGTTGTGGTAGAACCACTCATAGCCTTGTACCTTTTGGTATATACTTGCTATGAGAGCCTAAAACCTTTCAACCCAAGACTTAAGCTCATGTAATTGACCTAGTTATTTTCCTTAGGTTTTACCCCAAATGCTTGCTATTTGACTATGATTGATATATCTTGGTTTAAATCATGGCTTATTTGGTTTGTTATCTTTCTAATATGACCTACCTATATTGTAAGCTCAAAAATATTTCTTTTCCTTTAAGATCCAAAGACCAAAACTATGTTCAAAATTTTTAAGAAGGTCTTTGGACATTAAAACCTTTCAAGTATGGGTAAAAAATCTTTTTCCACCTTATGGTTCAAGCTTGAAAAGCCCAAAAGCTTTCAAACAAAGTTATCTTGCATTACAAAGAGCTTACAACTATTTAGGTCAATTACGGAAAAATCAATTGTGAGCCTAGCTTATACCAAGAATTATTAATCATGGGCTTGTTTTTGGCATGAATCAATGGTTGTTTTTTCAAAATAAGGAATCTATTGATGATAAACCTCTTAATTTAGTTTTAATTCAATGTAGCATAAAAGCTATTTTAGTTGAGATTCAATGGATTAAAGCTTAATTAATGGAAATTATCATGGATTGAATTCTATATTAGAAAATGTAACTATTGGTTAAATCGTCCGAGGGAACTTTTTAAAAATAAAATATCCCATGTTGGTATTTTATCGACCATATACCTAGAAAAAGAGACTCGCTATTCGTGTGTGGAAGCTATAAGGTTGGAAGGAACATCCTAATTATCTTTGTTTGATTATTATTTGTGCATACATGCTTACATACATTCATTGCATGACATATCATTAATCCTTTCTGGCTCACAGACCTAGAGTCAGAAGTTCAAAAGCGTACGACAACCCCACCTATGCCAGTGATGTAGAATCCACAAGCGACTCAATTACCTTCTCGGCAAGAATAATGGATCCCGAACAAATTCAAAGAATGGTGGATGATGCCCTCAATGCTAAGATGGAAGAACTAAAGGAGGCTCTGGCTGAAACCATGAGGAGCCAACTGGCTGCAATTTAAACTTATGGACAACATTAACCTGAATCTTAATTTAGTCAAAATAATATATATATATTGACATAAATTAAAATTATAATATCTATTAAAAAAATATCATATCACATGTTAATCTAAGCTATATGTCATCTAGTAACTAAACTCACATTTAACATAATATGGATAATTAAGGTTTGAAACTTGGGTGAATTGTAATTGATGATGTGATTTTATAGCTCTTATCATATATTATTGAATTGTAATTGATGATTTTTCATAGCAGCAAACTATTAGAAGCATAACATTTGATTCCTATTATGATTCTATAAATTTTACTGAGGGTTACTTTTTATCTGAGATTGTTGCTAGGAATACTATTAATTTGTTCCTTAGTAAAAGAAGCTATCTTTTTTATTTTCATTTTAATAGGAATTCTTTGGGATTTATTTTCTATTTGAATTACAGTTTATTATGATTGTTGGACATGGTCATGATTTAAGAACCGCCGATTCAAATTCCTAAACTGCATTCGGATTTCAAAATTCTTGAATTTGAATCAAACTACTTATAGCATGGATTAAAGATAGTCAGTGGTGGAACTAGAAATTCATCGAAGGTGGGGCAAAATTTACACAGAAAAAATTACCGACGAGTAATTATAAATTTATAGTTCTAATGTTATTAACCTAATCACAATTTATAGTTTAAATTTTATTAACCTAATCACAATTTATATTAAATTTATATTTTATATTCAACATTTTAATTTATAATTTATAATTAATTTATCCTAAAATCCAAAACACTAAATCAATTCATTATTCAATCCAATCACAATACAAATTATTTTAAATAAATTAAAATATAAGTCAAATTTTCTAAGTAAGTTTACAGTTTACATAAATAAACATAAAAAGATTCAATAAAAATCTTAAAGTATAAATAAAACAAAAAAAATTGCTTATTACATTGTCATAGTAATAGTATATCCTATTAATTTTAATAGTTGACAGATCAGGAACTTGAGAGATTAAGTATTATATATACATAGATATTATATATATTTATTTATAATTATATAAATAGTATATAGATATTATATAGTGGGGGGGCAATTTATTATATACTTATGTATAGTTTATATAGTTTATATATGTATACATATATATATATACACACATGTGGTAGGAGGGGAGGGGGTCCATTACTCCCCCCCCCCCCCCCCCCCCCTAAGATGGTTCAAAAACTATCAATTCCAGTTTGAATCCTTGTTTGAAAATAGTCTGAAAGGTGGTTCGAGTAAACGATTCAAGAGGATGGTTTGAGACGGTTCAAAAATAGTTTGGGGCAATTTGAGAGACAGTGTATATGTAATTTTAATTAAAAAATTAGATTAAAATTAAAATTAATGATAATATTGAAATTAATAGTGCATGAGTTAAAAAATTAAAAATAATACAAAGAATATTTATTATAAAATAAAAATGAATGAGAAAAAATTAAAAAGAATAGAAAGAATATTGATTATAAAATGAAAATAAAGTGATTAAATTTATAGTGTAGAATATATTGAAAAGAAAATTGAAAAATATATATTGTAGAATATTAGAGAGTAAATTAAAGAATATTAGAGAAAGTTGAAGACTGAGAGAATAAGAGAGGATTTGATAAATTAAAGTGGTGCATAAAAATGAAATGAAGTATGTTTGTTGTAAATATAAAGAAATAGGTGGAGAAATATGAGAAAGAAATTGGTAGAATATAATGATTTTTATTCCTTGTAAGTTATCCCATATACACCACCCATGATGAGTTTATATAGAGATGTAAGTAAGCTTGAGATGAGAATATATAATTAGAATATTACAACCATAATCTGGATTAGATAAAATTAATCTAATTAAGTAGTCATCCATATATTTCTTGATATTTTTCCTTAGATGACTACCCCTTTAAATATGTCTCATTAAAATATTGCTAAGAAAAATTCAATGGAACAAAAACTTAAAAAATGAAAAAGAGTACAATATTTATAGGTAACTATCCTTCAAATATACATCAACTAAGATATATTTTAAGTGAACATGTTCCAATATTATATACATGTCTATTGAATATTGATATTAGCAGAGTCGTTGTGAATAAATTTTCTATATTGTCACTTGAGTGAACCTTGCAATATCAATTTGTCTTTCTTTCATGACTTCATAAGTGTAAAAGAAGTTTAGCAAGATTTATTTAGTTCTATCACTCTTTGTGTAACCTCCTTCAATTTGTGTACACTTGTTACATTATCTGCATACAATATTATAGTCTTGTCTCCTTTTAATAGGAAATACTCATGCTCCTTTGATATAGTTGACCATGTTTATTAATTATAAATATTCATAACTTACTCTTGAATAACTAGTAATTCCAAATGGTTTGATGGAGCAGCAGTGATTGTTCGCTTTATAGATCATCATTAAATAGTAGTTCTATTATATATAAAGACAAAACTCTATTCCAATGTCTTTGGTGCAAAATTCAACCACGCTAACAAATTAACTGCAAAAGAACTATTTATATGATATGATAATATTAGTAAAGTACATAAATATATAGAAAAGTAGCCTTATTGCATTGAGATATGGTACTTTAGGACCAATAATTTTTCATTATCTTCTTATGAAAGAAAAAGGATCTCTTTTTAGATCAAAAGAACAAATAACCATTAGAACTCCTAATGGATAAAATTTATCCATATAAAATTATTTCAAAATTGTCTCTATATAAAATGATTGATAGATTAGAATTCCATTTGATAAAAATTGAACTTTGAAATCCAAGATGAAATTTTGTTCTTCCAAGGTGCTTCATGTCAAATTCTTTCTTTAAATAGTAGTAGTAATTAAGATTTCTTCTAGGATCTCCATCATGATCAAATCATTGATATAAAGTGTAACTATAGCAAATTCATAATTTATCTTATAGATAAAAACACATAGGCAAATACAATTGTTTTCATATCTATTTCCTCTAAGTATTCACATAGGTGATTATACCATATCTGCCTAGATTACTTTAGCTCATAACAGGACCTTTGGAGCTCAATATATTATATTTGTAAAGGTATTACATGCTTCATGCATCTTGAATCATTCATTGATTTTCACATATATGTCATAATCTAATAAGCCATATGACTAAGTTGTCATAATATATGTTGAGTCCTTTAGGGGTTGCCAAACTAATTCTAAGAGTAATTATTTTCATAATAGAGAAATGTATTCTTTTTATAATCTCATTTGATTCATTTCTTCTACATAAAAAATCCCATGGGTTTGGCATCTTCTGCTATCTGGATGACTGATTCAAATATTGTATGTTTAACAAACGAATCTAGCTCAACCTGGATTACTTCATTCTACTTTGGCCAATCACTTTGATGATGAAATTTTTAAATATTTTTAGGCTCAAGCATATTTCAATAATTTCAACAACTACATATGCAAAGTTATGTAATATCCCAAAATGTGTCCTAGAAGTTTTAGTATAATTGTTGTTTTATTTGAATTAAAATGTATATGTTATTGGAAAGAGAAAATAATTTAAAAAGGAGTGTATATGTTGTATATATGGATATATATATAACATATACACAAGTCAAATGGATGGTCAAAGGAAGAAGATATTTATTTTGGATATGTTGTTGCTTAATGAGTCTAGTATTTGAGAAAAATAATTTGGAACCACGTTGATTGAATTTAATTTACAGAATTCACAAAGTTCAGAACTGCTGCCAGGATGCAGGGCAATTGGAGCAGTCTGGTTGGGTGAACTATTTGACCAAGATTTTGTGTTTAGTTTGATCTGAAATTTTAAAGGAATGATTTTAAGATGTAAAACTAAATTCTGTAAAAATTTTAGAATTTTTAGTCAAGTAGATTATTTTATACAATTTTCAAAATAAGGATTAAGTTGAGTCCAAAACCAGAATTTACTATTCATATGGTCATTTTGCTAATACTCCTTTTGGATTAGGTTGTGAAGAGGTTGAATTGCCCTAATCTAAGTGTTGAGGATTCTTCGAAGAGTAAGTGTATAGATTGGTGTGAGTTGGTTTTAAGGTAAGTACAAACTACATAGTTGCATACACTTACATGATTTTGATACTTAATACATAATTGGTTGTAAATGTGTTAAGTGATCTATTGCATTGTTGATGCATATTAATAATGTTATGTTTTGCATAAAGTGAACTTTGTGGAATGTATGTTGAAAATGTGAAAGATATGATGATATGATGAATTATGAAATGTATGTTCAATGCAATTGATTATGAATACTTTAATGATGAATTGCCTTAATTTGAATTGAGATATGATGTGACATGAAGCCATTGTGGTTGGCTATGACAATGCAAATGAAATAATTGGGGCATGGTTTCCTATTTGATTATGGAATATGAAAGGAGAAATGAAATGAGAAATAAAATAAGAAATGAAGTGAGAAAGAGATTGATAAAGAGATAAGTGAAATAATTGTGTGATTAATATGTTATTCAATTTTCAGAGTTCTGAATTTGGTGGCATGCCTATGAATCATTGGATAGGTGAAATGACCGGGTCGTAAGCCGATTCCAGTTAGAAAATGTGAAATGTGATGTTTTTGGGGTGAAATGACCGGGTCGTAAACCTCAAAAACAAATTATTGAAACTAGATTGAGTGAAATGACTGGGTCATAAACTCAAATCTAGTTAATTATCCATGGATAAATGTATTGATGATTATGATTATGGACCAAAGCAGTAACTCTGAACTTTGAATAACATATTAGTGTATTTTGGGCCCATGCTTGTCTTTGTTTTCAATGTGAATCATGAATGTTTTGATTAATTATTAAATAATGTAAGATTGTGAAATATAATATTCTTTTGAATTGTTTATGAAACTTGATTGTGTGACATTGGCATTGCATTGAGGCATAATATTATGGTTGTTTGTACCACTAAGCCGTTGGCTTAGCGCGATTGTGGTTTATCGCGCAGGTGACAGGGAAGAACCAGAGAGTTCCTCTAGGCTGAGTCGAGTCTAGATTTTGAGGTGTTGATAGTGGACATAAAGATCAAAGACTGACTGCCAAACATGTATAAATTTTATGTGTTGTAAAACTTGAGTTTTGATGTATATGAATTTGTAAATATTGTTACTTTCTGCTGCATAGTGAACAAATATTTTATCTACTGTATTTCATAATAAACCTTTACTTTATTTTGTACTAGAAGGGTAAATCCTTTTTGCAGGTTGTAGTTGAGGTTATAAGGGGGATTTATTGGAAGTGTACTAAGAATGATTTTGGTTGCATTGGTTTGTGTAAAAAAAAAGTTTTCAAAAATCAAGAAAAAAACTAGTTTTGTCGACACCTGGGACTCAATTTTTAGGCGAAACTATGGCAAAATTTTTTTGTAAAAATTGGAACTAAAATTTGACTAAGTAAAATTGGTAGCAACATTAGGTTAGTGTGGCGCCTCTACTCAGCTTACACACGTAGGTCGGGAAGGGGTGCTACAAGTTACTTCTCTAGAAATATGTTATTGTTGATCTATATTGTTTTTTACCCCTTCAAAAGTGTCATTTTAAAATTATCCATTTTTCCTTCTATCAAAGAACAATATTTTAAACCAATAGGTCATTCATGTTTTTGGCGTATGTGAGATTTATTTAGCATCATATCCATAGGATATCCTGCAGGGAAATCACTCTTTAATGGATGTTCATTTGTATTTTTAATAATACATTGCATTATATTTGAATTTAGATGGTTAAGACAATCATGTCAAAGTATAAAATTTTTGAGATCTAAGCACTTTTGGTGCAAACAGTGTGACTCAACCATCCTTATTTTTTTATGAAGTACAATCTAGTTAAGAACTTTGAAATTTCTTAAATATGAACTTCTGAATCAAATTTGTAGAGTTAACACATAAAAATTTAATATCTCTCTCACTTTTTTTCAATAGGATATCTATTGCAATATATTCTTTAAAACTCACATTTGCAGAATCAAATATCATGTTAATATTAATTTCAGCTAATATAAACTATAACAAATATTTTTTTATCATGAAGAATTGTGAGATTTGTGCCAATTGTCAAAGGAATTAGCTACATAATAAATAGATTTTATTGCACAAATTTATAGATTTGACAGCAGTATTGATAGTTGACTTAGCTAATTTAGGAAGCTAATATTTAGAGATGATTTTTAAGGCTAATTTTGTTGATTTTCAGTTATTTTTTATTTCCTTTTTCTAACCCATGTAACCTGTATATATTTTGTACTCTAAAAGGTGAATAGACACAACTTCCTTCTCATTTTTTGTTTATTATTACATGGTATTAGAGCCACACAGTTTGGAATCTCTTGTTCTCAACTCTCAACACTAGTGTGGCCATTCTATTTTCTTATTTGCTCTTGATCAAGTTATCTTAGCCTCATTTCCTCTGATAAGTATGATTCCTTCTCAATTTGATTTTTTGGCAAAATGATTCCTTCTTAATTCCATTTAATAGCAAAAATTACTCGACTTGGGCATTCCATTTCAATATATTTGTCGAAGGCAAGGATTTATGGGGCCATGTTGATGCTAGCAGACCTGCTCCTAACAAAGACAAATAAAAGGATAAGCATGCCAAGTGGGAGGTCAAGGATGCTTAAATCATGGCATGGATTCTAGGATCTATTGAATCCAATGTCATCTTAAACATTTGATAGACTGCAGCTAAAATGTGGACTTATTTGAAGAAACTTTACAGCCAAAACAACACGGCTCATAGGTTTTAACTTGAACATGAATTAGACAATCTCCAATAGGGCAGTCTCTATATTTCTAATTTTTATTCTAGTTTCATGAATCTTTGGGCTGGATATATTGATATAGTGTATGCCTCGTTGCATCCTGAAGGTCTTAGTTTTGTCCAATCTGTCCATGAAATCACTAAAAGGGATCAATTCCTTATGAAACTCAGATATGAATTTAAAGGAACCAGGTCTAATCTTATGAACCAAGAACATGTCCCCTCCTTGGATGCATGCCTCAATTATTTGTTTCGTGAGGAGCAACGCTGTAACACCCATTTTTTTAATTCAATGAAATATTAATATGGAGGGTTAATTAGAATGATGAAAGATGGATATGTATAGTATATACCTAATGTATATATAAGATATATATAAAATATATATTGGATACATAATATATACAAGCTATATACCTAACCTATACATTTTCATTAAAACACAAAGTTAGGTAAAAAGTAAAAAGTTAAAATTAAATATAATAATCATATTAATAAAAAAATAAAAGAAGGTAAAAATTAATTTTTGGATGGAAAAGACTAAAAATATCTAATATTTAATTAATTAATTAATAATTATATATATGTATGGTTAGGAAGAAAGGAAATTAAAAAGTTCATCTTCTTCCTTCTTCTTCAATGGTGGCCGATTTTCATTAGAGAGAAAGGGAAAATTTTGCTTCATCAACTACACCAAATTTCACAAGAATTTGAAGGAATTCAAGATGGTTTTGAAGATTAAACAAGAATTCAAGTAAGTTTCCATCACTTTAAGCTTATTTTGCTAAGTTTTATGAATATGTGAATTTTGTGTTTGTGATGGTGATAGCTCTAATTGTTGTAATTGATTGTTTTGAAGTTATTTTCATGTGTAAGTGTTGATTTTATTGTTGGATGATGGAAAAGAGGTTGTTTTGGTGAAGTTTGAGTAAGGTAGCAAGGAAAACTAGGGTTTTAATGGAAGTTTGGATAAAACTTTAACAATTATTGATTATTTTGTATAAAATGGGTATAAGTATGATTCTAATAGAAGATTTTTACTGATTATTTTTTTTAGGAGTGATTTCACCAAATTCCCTTTAAGTGAAGAAGTTTAGGGTTTAAGGGAAGTTAGGATTGGGAGGTGATTTTGGCTTGATTTTAGAGCTTTTCAAGATTAGTACATACTTTGTTAACATTTAAATTGAATATTCAGACTTGCCTTCATCCACATTGGTCTTCTTTAGAGAATGTTACTTTCTTTAAAGTAACATTGTGTAGTATTTTGTGCATTCTTATCAAGATTGTGATTTGCACATTGGTTTAAAACCAAAAACCATTATTTTAAGGTATGGCCATTAACATTTGGAAATGTGCTAAGTCACTTTAAAATGTGGCTATTCACATAAGCTATGTAAAATTGTTGGAAATATGGTTGTACATTAGCATTATGAAAGTAAGACACACTGAGACTATACAAAAAAGAATTATATGAAATGTGATAAGAAAAATGTGAAATGGTTATGGAATAATGTGGAAATTGTGAAAAAATGAAAAATGAAATGAATATGAGAAAAATGTAATATAATGAGTGATATTTATTGCCTTGCAAATTATTTGTTCTAGAGAATTGAATTTGGTACTGTTGAGTTGGCATGCCAACGATATGTCATGATGTTTTATATGCCTTTGGGCGATATGTACTGGTATCATATTTATTATTATGCCTTCGAGCGAGACACACTGGTGTTGGACACTTTGGTATCAAGGAGACGACCTTCGAGTGAGAGTGGTACATTGGTATCACATGACACTTGACCTCCAGTGTCAAACCATTGGGTCTCAATAGGCTAAATCAATCTTTCCGGGACCTAAATATTATGTAGTGATTTGTTGGACCCAATATATTGTATTATGTTTATAAAATTTATGAGTTCATGGATGCTGAATGAGCATTGCATTCTTTATTATAACAAATACATTTTATGCTAGTAAAGAGTTTCATTGCTTTAAATAAATACTTTATGTTATCAAAATATGTACTGCTAAGCTTAAAGCTCAGCATGATTGCAATTTATTGCACAAGTGACAGGATAGAGACAGGAAGCCCTGATATACTTGAGAGAGAGCCTAGGACTTGAGTCTAGAGTTGGAGGTAAAGCTTTGGCCACAAGACCAAATCCTTTTTGGTGCTACATACATGTAAAATGTTTTGTTATATATACATATATATATATTGGTTTGAATTCGATTGTTAAACCTTATGTATATTAAACACAGTTGAGGTATTGTATATACATGTACTTGATGAATAATGTTTTGAAATTTGAAAATTTTGGATGTAAATTAATGAAAAGGTGGGTTTGAATTGAAAGGAGAATTTTGGGATTGTCATTTCCTTTCAGGTTGTGATTTTGTTAATTTTGGAATTTATCAAAATTATAGACAAAACTCTGACAAATTATTTCATTTATTTTTTATTTAAATAAAGCTATATTTTTAATAGTTATATTTTTATTACTAAATGGAAACTTCTACAGATAATTACTATTGTAACACCCTTGTACCCAATATACGTACACTACATACTCCCAACATATGTAATATACGAATATAGAATACAAGAATGTCATAACCCATTTTTAAACAAAACAAATCTTCAATTATAAAACCTGTATAATCTTAAAACATTCAATTGATATCATATAAATAGTAAATGAAACAATACTTGTTAAAACACATATATATACTTCATTACCAAAGGTTTATCCAAAACATTTTTGATAGATTGCGGAATACACATAAATACATGAAATCAATATATATAAAAATATGAAATATATACATGCTGGTAGTTTGTCTCTGATCTTGATGTCCATAATCAACACTGCACTCACAAACTCAAGCCTAGACTAGACTAGGTCTAGCTGAACTCTCCGGCTCAACAGGATCAACCCTGTCACCTGCGCAATAAACCATAATCACACTAAGCCAAAAGCTTAGTGGTTCAAACTTTGATAACAATATAGTTCAAATGTAATGCCAACGTCAAACTTTCAATAACTAGAAACAATACACAAGGATATCATATTTCATAATATTATATCTCATTATATTGCCCAATTGTTCCACTATCATAATTCACATTAAAGCAAAGACAAGCATGAGCCTAAAAGGATCTAATATGCTATTCAAATTCTAGAGTTACTTCTTTGGTTCAATATAACAACATTTGTCTAGCCCGAAGCCGAATCATAATCATAATGAGGATTACCTCATATGTAACATCCCAACTAGGCTTTAAGGACTAGGCCCAACCCAGCTTCAAGGGTCTGCTACATCATGTAACACTCAACTAGGCTTTAAGGACCAAGCCCAACCCAGCTTCAAGGGACTGTTACTTCATAGGCATGCCGCCAAACACAAAACTCTGAAAATTGAATAACATACTTGGCACACAATTCTTTCATAATTTCATTATCAAATCCTTTCTCATTTTCTCATGATCAATCTAGGCACAATGCCTCAAATATCTCATTTATATCAATATAACCATCAACAATCTCTTCACATAATATCATTAGTGTATACATAACAAATTGCATTATCCATACATTTTGAGTCATCATCTTATTTTTCACATAGTTCACAATGTACAAGTCATAGCATTTTATTCATGCATCAACAATGTAGTAAGTAACTTAACACATTTTCCAACCAAATGTGTTAAGTCCCAATGTCATGTAAATATGGACAATTATTCAAAGTTTGTACTTACCTCTAAAGCAACAAACACCACTTCCAACCTTCTCTTCCAAGATATCCCTCAACACTTGGATTGGGGTAGCTCAACTCTCTTCAAAGCCTAAACCAAATGTGATTATACACAATCATAAAGCGATCCACAAAGAAAAATAAGGAAAATACCCATCTAGGGCTGCACATGACAACTCAACAACACGTGCGTGTCCATCACCGTGCCCTAAACCCACAACACAGAAGCTTTGACACGCTCAGTAACATGGGTGTGTCACTTCACGTGTAAATACTTGAACAACATAGTAGCATTGACAAGACCAGTGACATGGGCATGTCACTGGTCTTGTCAATTCTCCTCTAACACAGTAGCTATGACATGTTCAGTGACATGGGAGTGTCACTGCACATGTCAATTCTACAACATCACAGTAGCTGTAACACGCTCAGTGACATGGTCATGTCACTGATTGTGTCACCAACACTGAAAATAGAACAATCGACACGCCTAAAGACATGGCCGTGCCACCGAGCATGTCAGGCCAAAAACCTAATATCGACATAAAAATGCCACAACCAACTATCATCTTTCATTAACCTTTCCAACTCCATACAAACTCAACCAATCCACCATAATACCACATGATACTTATGTAAACATCAAAATAACTCAAACACAATAAAAAAAATACACAATCATAACCATATTTCACAACTCAAAACTTACACAATCCACAACTCTTATTCTCTTCACCAAACTTAACCTTTTCTTCAATCCAACCCCAAAATCATAATAAACTAGACAAAAGAACTTCAAACATACCAAAATCAACCATAGACCCATACCACACTAAACATCTAATTCACACATACAAACTTCCAAAGGAAATCAAAGAAACAAGTTGGAAACTTACCAAATATGGAGAAAATCCTTAAAACTCCAATTTGAACACTTGAAATTCTTCAATTTCTTGAGTTAACAAGAAGCAAAATCTCTTTTCCTTTGATGAAGATGATGTCCGGCTCAAAGAAAGAAGAAGAAGAAGAATAAAATAGTCAACACCCACTCCACTATCAACTAACACTCTTTTGAGAGGAGATTTTTGCCCCCACTCCCTGTGGAATGGTTCTTGCGACTTCGGCACTATTTAAGCTCGGGACCTTAGAGAATACGGACCTAAGTCCGGAGAAAATAGAGTTACCACCCTGACGGACTGGGAAAAAGAAAGGGGTGGATGACTCGATTCCTAAGAAATCCCCAACCCCTTAATGGGTTCGGAAAGTTGGGTATGTGTGGGGAAGGTGAGAAATGGCCCAGCACCCCCACAACGACCGGTTCATTGGAACCGGCCTCCTTTACAGGTCTTAATATTATAAAATTCTTAAATATAATAACATTATCCATATTACACACAATAACTAAAAGAAAGCATCATTATATTAAAATCAAAGCAATGTCCCAACAAAGCAAATAAATGGACACCCATCCTAAGATGGAAACATGTCCTTACATTACACACCTAAATAGGACACCCACCAAAAGGTAGAAACATGCCCTTTACATTGGTTCTAAAATAGAAAAGCAAATTAAATTACATGATATTTAACTAATGAGGTACCCACCAAGTGGAAACATACCTCTTACAACATTTGGAAGTCTAAATAAATTGATAAAAGTAAATAAATCATTCATCAAAGGTATTTAAATATCAATAAAAAGTAAACATCCAGCCATGATAAATAAAATAAACCAAGCATTGAACTTAAATAAATTAAAGCATATAAAATAAATCAAAGCATAATCAAATATAGAATTGAATAAAGCAAATAAAAGTTCAATTATAGCTACTGTGACTTTTTATGTAATTAAAATATATTAGAAATTATGTTTTAAAAGGCTGGTAAGAAACTTTGATTAACCAAATTAAGGTTTGAATGGTGAAATCATGAAATTAGGGTTTTAGACACTTTAAAATATTTTTGATTCATGGTTTTAAATGGTGATTTCAAGCTACTGTGTAAAATTTAAAGTATTTATGTTTTTATGATTTTTAATGTTTTAAAGGATTAGGGTTTAGAAAAAGTTAAGGTTTAAAGTTTTAAAGGAGTTAGAGTTTAATATTTTAGGTTTAGAAGTTGAATTTGGGTTTGATATTTTTAGAATTTAGGGTCATGGTGATGCATGATTTTTAAGAATTTGGAAATCAATTTGATAATTTTATGAAGTTTTATGAATTTAGGCAAACAAATTAAAGTTTTTATAAGTAGAAAAGATGTTTTTTAAGGCTTTTTGAATGAAATAGAACCTACTTTAAAATTTTAAAAGAAACAGAATTTAAATCTTAGTTTTATTGAAAAATATGTTCAATTAGAGTTTTAAGATTTTTAAGAAGTAAAAATAACAATTTTAAGCCTTTTGGAAGATAAACCAACGAAATAAGATTTTTTGGCTTTAGAAAAACTAAATTAAAGTTCTAAGATTTTAACTTTTGAAAAAGACAAAATCCTAGTTTTAGCTACTGTGAAAAAAAAATAAAGAAATTAGAATTTCATACCTTCTTTTGTAAGTTGCACCGAAATTGTTTCTTGGATGAACAAGCTCGAAAGACCAGCCATTTTGCCTTTTGAATCCCTTAAATTGTGTTTCTGCCACTTTAAAATCTATTGAATTCAAGATTTTCCTTTATGGATTTGGATTTTCTTTTTTCCTTGTCCCTCTCGGCCTCCACTTTTTTAATTGCCTTTGGTCCTTATTTATAGTGGTTTGATGTGGTTTATTCCTAATTAGTTAAGGTAAGTAATATTAATAATAAAAAAAAGAAATCAAAACCTAATTGAATTAGGTTTTGAAAAATTTGCGTCGAAAAAATTGTGCTGCCGAAAAAAATTGCCGCAGGAAAAAATGCGCTGGAGAAAAAATTCTGCCGCAGTTGGCTGCGGCAGCGCGCGAGGAACGGGCCCGTAGCCATTTCGCAAGCAGAAAAATTCTGCGTGGCTATTTCACACGCAGAATTTTCCTGCGTACGAAATGGCCTGGGCCATTTCACACGCAGAATTCTTCTACGGGCGAAATGCCCACGCTATGATTTTTTTGTCGCCTATTTTTCCGACTCCGACTCCGATTTTCATTTTTATTTTTATTTTTTGACTTTTATTTGTTTATTTCTATTTTTTATTAAAAAAATTAGATACTAAAGCAAAAATTATTTAATAAAAATTATTTTGGACCAATTAGACAACAAAAATCATTTTAGACTAAAAAAAACATATTGGACCGGATTGAGTCAAAAATTAAGGGTCTACAACTCTTAACCACACAACTTTCCTCTTTTAATCTCCACTAAGCAATATATTATTATTATAATAAAATTAATCTCAAATATCCTCTTCCACTATCCATTAATTAATATCTTATTAAATAATTAAATATCATTTGACCATATTTAAATGTTGACTTGTATATATTGTATACATCAACATATATACATTATATACACATCCTTCCTTTTTCCTTTCTTTTCACTTAATAAAATATATACACTTTTAAATCCTTTAATTAACTTTTAAAATTAATATTTATTTTAAAATTTTGGGATATTACAATTCTCCCCCTCTATAAATAAATTTCATCCTCTAAATTACCTGCTCTCAGGTCTGGAACAACTGAGGATACTGATCCCGCATCATCGGCTCACTCTCCCATGTTGCCTCTTCAATGGCATGATTCTTCCAAAGAACTTTCACAAGTGGCACTTTCTTATTTCTCAACTCCTTCACTTCACGTGCCAAAATAGCCACTGGTTCTTCCTCATAAGCCATATCTGGACTCACCTCAATTAATTCTACTGACAGAACGTGAGATGGGTCTGATATGTACCTCTGAAGCATAGAGACATAGAAGACATTGTGAATTTGATCTAATTCAAGAGGTAAAGGTAATCTATAGGCCAATAGTCCAACTCTTTCCAATACCTCGTAAGGTCTTATGAAACGAGGACTCAATTTCCCTTTGCGGCCAAATCTCAAAATTTTCTTCCAAGGAGACACTTTCAAATATACTTTATCTCCTACATTGAACTCTATATTTCTTCTCTTCAAATTTGAATAGGATTTCTGTCAGTCTGAAGTTGCTTTCAAATGATCCCGAATCAAATCGGGATCGACCAACCTACCTTCTCCAACCTCATCCCAACATAGAGGCGTCATGCATCTTCTACCATACAATGCCTCATAAGATGCCATTCTAATACTGGACTGGTGACTGTTGTTATAAGCAAACTCAATCAGTGGTAAAAATCTATCCCAACTCCCAGAGAAATCGATGACATAACTTCTCAACATGTCCTCTAAAATATGTATCACTCTCTCTGACTGACCATCTGTCTGAGGATGGAAAGCAGTGCTAAAATGTAACCGAGAACCCAAAGCATCAAGCAAATTCTTCCAAAATCTCGAAGTAAATTGAGGATCTTGATCAGATACCAAAGAAATTGGGACTCCTTGCAACCTCACTATTTCTTTGATATACAGCTCAGCCAACCTCTCAAGAGAATAATCCATTCAAACTGGAAGAAAATGAGCTGTCTTCGTCATCTGATCAATAATCACCCAGATTGTGTCATGCTTCTTCTGAGTCAAAGGCAAACCAGTCACAAAATCCATCGTCACTCACTCCTATTTCCACTCTGGCACTGATAATGGTTAAAGTAATCCCGAAGGGAGTTGGTGTTCAGCCTTAACTCTCTGACAAGTGAGACATCTGGATACAAACTTTGCTATGTCCCTCTTCATACCTGTCCACCAATAATATTATTTCAAAACCTGATACATCTTGGTACTCCCAGGGTGCATGGCATAAACTGGTTGATGTGCTTCCTCCAATATTACCTTTTTAAGTCTTGCATCATCAAGAACACACAACCTATTTCTGTACCACAAATTGCCATCACTTCTCACATCAAAATCTCGACTCTCCCCGTTTTGGCAATTCAAAATAGCTTTCTGGATTTTCTTATCTACCAACTGAGTCTCCGTAATCTAATCTAATAACACCGGCCTCAATTGCAACAGAGCCATCAATGCACTATCATCACAAGACTCAAATATGGCATGAAATGCTCTCAAATCAACAAGCAATAAGAGCGAATAAGCAGTCAAACCTACCAAAGACTTCAAACTCAAGGCATCGGCAATAACATTTGCCTTACCAAGATGATAGTCAATTAAATAGTCATAGTCTTTTATCAATTCTAACCATCATCTCTGTCGAAGATTCAACTCTCTCTAAACACCCAAGTATTTCAAACTCTTGTGATCTGTATAAATGAAACACTTCTCCCCATACAAGTAATGTTGCCAAATCTTCAAAGTAAAAACTATAGCTGCTAACTCTAAATCATGCATTGGATAATTTAGCTCATGCGGCTTTAACTGTCGAGAGGCATAAGTAATGACTCTACCCTCCTGCATCAGAACACAACCTAAACCACTATATGAAGCATCACTGTAAATCACATAAGGTTTACCTTCCATAGGCAGGGTAAGGACAGGAGCCTGAGTCAACATCTCCTTCAGCTGCTCAAAGCTCACCTGAAACCGATCTTTCCACACGAATCTAACTCCCTTCCGAAGTAATCTGGTGAGCGGAGTAGCTATCATAGAAAAACCTTTCACAAACCATCGATAATAGCCTGCCAAACTCAGAAAACTTCTAACTTCTGTCATAGTCTTCGATGGACTCCAATTCAATATAGCCTCAACTTTACTCGGATCAACTATAATATCTTGTGCTGAAACAACATGACCGAGAACAGTCACTTGATCAAGCCAAAACTAACATTTAGACAACTTGGCATACAACTGCTTCTCTCTCAAAGTTTGCAATACAATCCATAAATGCTTGTCATGATCCTCCTCATTACGTGAATACACAAAAATATCATCAATAAAGACCACCACAAATTGATCTAAATAGGGTCTGAATACCCTATTCATCAAATCCATAAAAGTTGTTGGTGCATTCATCAACCCAAAAGGCATCACCAAGAACTCATAATGCCCATACCTCATACGAAAAGCTGTCTTAGGTATATCTTCATCTCTGACTCTCAACTGATGGTATCCTGATCTGAGATCAATCTTTGAGAAAACTGCTACTCCCTTCAACTGATCAAAGAGATAATCTATCCTAGGTGAAGGATACCTTTTCTTGATGGTCACTTTATTCAACTGTTGGTAATCAATGCACAATCTTAAAGTACCATCCTTCTTCTTCACAAATAAAATAGGCGCTCCCCAAGGAGACACACTAGAGCGAATGAACACTTTATCCAACAATTCTTGTAACTGCACCTTCAACTCTCTCAACTCAGCAGGTGCCATACGATAAGGAGTAATAGAGATGGGAGTGTTACTAGGCAACAAATCGATATCAAACTCAACCTCTCTCTCAGGGGGGTATTCCTGGCAACTCCTTAGGAAAAATATCTGGAAATTCAGCAACTGTGGGTATACTGTCTAGCTGGGAACCCACTACTCTGGTATCTACTACATGAGCAAGATAAGCATCACATCCTTTCTGAATCATCCTCCTAGCTGAAACAACTAAAACAAACATGGATGAAAGATGTCTATGCTCACTAGATACCATCACACTTCTACCATCATAAGTTCTCAGGGTAACACACTTCTTTTGATAGTCTACCACAGCCCCATGCTTAGATAACCAATCCATGCCTAAAATTAAATCATACTCCTTGAAAGGCATCTCAATTAAGTCACCAAGGAACTTCTCATCCTGAACCACAACTGGACTATTACGATTCACCTTGCTAACTATAACACTATACCCTAAAGAATTTGTCACCAAAACATCAAATCCTAGGGTCTCAAAATGCAATTTAGTCATATGCAAGATGGATGCACTAATGTATGAATGAGTCAATCCAGGATCTATCAAAGCAAGAACTGAAGTACCAAATAAAGAAAATGTACCCGCAATGACAGCTGAAGCATTCGGCTACCTCTGCATCACATATACCCACTGAGATGGTCCTGCCTCATATGGTTTGCTACCTATGGTAGAACCTCCTCTATGACCAGACAATGTCTGACCTCCTCGGCTAGCACCTCTGCCACCACGAGCCCCTCTAACACTAGGTCGAGAAGCTACAGTATCTGTCTGTCTATCCTCTGGTGGCTCAGGGAAATCTTTGATAAAATGATCTGGTGACCCACATCTATAACACACTGTTGATCCATCAGTCTTCCAGCATGTACCCCCATGTGCCCTACCACAATGGACACATGTATATGAAACCGGCCTCTGAACTACTGGAGTCGGAGCACTAGCCACAGAAACTATAGGTCTCGATCTCTGTCTCTGCTACTGAACTGACCTACTAGAATGCCACTGGCTCCTACTGAGCCTCTAAAAATATCCCCCTCGGCCTCTCTTCATAGATGAAGATCCTGCCTCACTCTAGGGTCTCCTATATCTGGTCTCCTCATCTCTAGCAGCTGCTGTAAGACCCTGTGCTCTCTCAACACTCCTAGCAGCTGCAACCAACTAGAAAAAATCCTGATACCGAGAGCCTACTATGATACACATAATAGAGGGTCTCAACCCCTCCTCAAACCTCCTACACCGGTCAATCTCATCAGAAATAATTCTGCCAGCATAATGACTCAATCGGGTAAAATCGATCTCATACTCCGACATAGTCCTGGTATCCTGCTTTAAATTCAAGAACTCTATCTTCTTCGCATCCTTATGCTCCCTCGGAGTATATTTCTACTCAAACTCTCACAGAAAATCATCATAAGTCAAGGTTGGTGGATCATCCAGGGAATGTGGAACTGTCTTCCACCAATCATATGCATCCCTCTGAAAAAGAGATCTAGCATAATCAAACTTTTCTTCTGGAGTAGCCTGCAGCTAGATGAACACTCTCTGGACTCTATCTAGCCACTGCTCAGCTACAACAGGATCTATAGTACCCACAAAATCCTCAGCTCCAAACTTCCTCAACTTATCATATTGCCTCGTCGGTACTTGAGGCTGAGACTGCGGTGGCGGCGGCTGCTGACCTGGAGCCTACCTCAACAGCTCCACCATATGCCATACCCAAACCAGAGGAATCTCATCAACTGTTGGTCTCTCTGACACAGGAGCAGGTGCCCCTCTAGCTATCTCAGCACTAGCTCCATCTCTACCCTCAATGGGAGCTACACTCTCCGCACTACCCTCAACAGACTGACGTGTCTGAGACACCATAATTACCTATATCAGCAAGCACAGCAAAAATTGCTACATCAGAGATCAAAAACTGCCAGTGCCTGTAACACCCCTTCCCGACCTACATGTGTAAGCTGAGTAGAGGTGCCACACTAACCTAATGTTGCTACCAATTTTACTTAGTCAAATTTTAGTTCTGATTTTTTTTTAAAAAATTTTGCCATAGTTTCGCCTAAAAATTGAGTCCCAAGTGTCGACAAAACCGGTTTTTTTCTTATTTTTAAAAACATTTTACACAAACCAATGCAAACAAAATCATTCTCAGTACACTCCCAATAAATCCCCCTTGTAACCTCAACTACAACCTGCAAAAAGAATTTACACTTCTAGTGCAACATAACATAAAGGTTTTGTGACAATCCCTATATTTAAATATTACACAGCGGAAGTTATAAAATATTTACATATTTACTTACTAAACATTTCTTTACAAAATATAAAGAAATATACATGATTGGCAAGTCTACTCTGATCTTTTAAGCTCCCAAAATGGATTCTTCAAGGTCTACTCTCACTTGGTCTTGATGAACTCTCGGGTTCAACTCTATCAACTCTATTACCTGCGCGATTAAACACTATCGCGCTAAGCCAAGGGCTTAGTAAGATAAAACATGCTAATGGTATGCATTAATGTAATGCAATGCCACATATGTTATTGATAAGATCAACATCATAAATATAAAGTTAATCACATAATTATGCATTTCACAAATCATAGTCATATGAGTATACCCCATTTCAACATCTTTCCACATTCAACATTACTCAATCATACTCAATAACCAACATCTCATTTCATTAACTCATAACATTATTTAGGACATTCATATAACCTTGACACCTATGGGCCCAACAAGTATTTAATACGATATTCAGAGTTCAGAGTTACTGATTTGGTTCATAGTCACAATAATCACGCCCGTAGGCAATGTATATACATGTATCTCTATCCATGGATAGTGTAACAGACCCAGTCTCTTGGACCATCACTCAACACATATGAGGAGATCCTCAACCCGGCAAGACTGTTACAAATCATATATCTTATATTCACAATTCTCATAGTGTAACAGACCCAGTCTCTTGGACCATCAACTCAACACATATGAGGAGATCCTCAACCCGGCAAGACTGTTGCCTTTCATCATTTCTTAGGCATGCCACCCAAATCCAGAACTCTGAAACTGAATAACATATTAAACAAACAATTCATTTATTATATAGTTACCATTTCCATTCTCAAATTCTCATCACATTTAGGCAAATATGCCTTCTTTCTTTCAATATCATCATCATAGCCAATCACAATGGCATTGTCTCATATCATGTCTTATTTGAATTATTATTTCAATTTCAATGTATATTATTCATGAAACACATAACCATTCACAATGCATAACATAACATTGTTCAATCTCAACAATGCAATTAGGGCAAAGAACAATTGATATGATTCATATGAATAATACATTCTGGTTTTAGACTCCATTTTATCCTTATTTTGAAAAATTGTATAAAATAATCTACTTGATTAAAAATTCTACAATTTTTACAGAATTTAGTTTTGTATCTTAAAATCATTCCTTTAAAATTTCAGATCAAACTGAACACAAAATCTTGGTCAAATAGTTCACCTAACCAGACTGCCCCAATTGCCCTGCATCCTGGCAGCAGTTCTGAACTTTGTGAATTCCATAAATCAAATTCAATCAACGTGGTTCTAAATTATTTTTCTCAAATACTAGACTCACTAAGCAACAACATATCCAAAATTCAATTGGATATGATTTTTCTACATTTTATTAAAAATCCCGAAATATAGCTGTCTCAGTTAAGGTACCTGCTGGAACAGTTCTACTAAAAATAATCTTTCTAAACTCATAACCATTCCAAAATCGAATCAACATATTTTTCAGTCATTCTAGACTCATAGAGGCACAACATATCAAAAATTCACTTCAAGAACATTTTTCTATAATTAATTAAAAATCATACAAGTTACAGCCTTTACTAATTGTAAAACAGAAAAAGAATTCACTAAACACACTCTTACTCTTCCATCACCAACACCAACCTAGCTTCTTATCTTTAATTCCATTTCAACACTTGAGAATAAATCATAAACACATCTCATCATCAAATCATCAAACCCTAATTAACTTCCCATACCACTTCAAAAGTAGGAAAGAAATCAAAGGAAAGATCTTACCTTAGTTAAAACTTCTTGAATCAACACTTAAACACTTAATCTTCCTTCAATTTGAGCTCAACACATCAAGATCCTCTCTTCACCACTTGCTTTCCTTTCTCTATGGAGGAGCCGGCCACACACATGAAGAAGAAGAAATTATGAATAAACCAAAGTCAACTCTTCTTTAAATCTCCACCAAGAGTTCCAATTCAAGCAATTACTTAATTACCCTTAATCATTTAATTTAACTTTTGTCTCATGTATGCCCGTGATAGTAATTACACATATCACATAAAAATATCTCTCTTCCTTTGACTCTTCCTTTGACCCATTTATATGTTATATATATCTTCATATACACAATATATACCATTCTCTCTAAACCCTAATTCTTTCCCAATACACATATACACAAGCATTCTCCTCCCAATTTCTTTTCTTATCCCATCATATACATTCAATCCAATTTATAATAATAACAACAACAACAATATGCAAAACTTCTAGGGCATAAATGAGGATATTACAGTGCCAATGCATGTATCTTATTTTTTTAAAAAAACCATATTTTAAAATCTCAATTTCCTTTTTCTTACAACCCACCTAGGTTGAGAACCTCAAACCTAGGCTCTTATACCAAAACAACTGTAACACCCTTGTACCCAATATACGTACACCACATACTCCCAACATATGTAATATACGGATATAGAATACAAGAATGTCATACCCATTTTAAAATAAAACAAATCTTCAATTATAAAACCTGTATAATCTTAAAACATTCAATTGATATCATATAAATAGTAAATGAAACAATACTTGTTGAAACACATATATATACTTCATTACCAAAGTTTTATCCAAAACATTTTTGATAGATTGCGAAATATACATAAATACATGAAATCAATATATACAAAAATATGAAATATATACATGCTGGCAATTTGTCTCTAATCTTGATGTCCATAATCAACACTGCACTCACAAACTCTAGCCTAGACTCGACTAGGTATAGCTGAACTCTCCGGCTCAATCGGATCAACCCTGTCACCTGTGCAATGAACCACAATCGCGCTAAGCCAAAAGCTTAGTGGTACAAACTTTGATAACAATATAGCTCAAATGTAATGCCAATGTCAAACTTTCAATAACTAGAAACAATACACAAGGATATCATATTTCATAACATTACATCTCATTATATTGCTCAATTATTCCACTATTCATAATTCACATTAAAGCAAAGACAAGCATGGGCCCAAAAGGATCTAACATGCTATTCAAATTCCAGAGTTACTGCTTTGGTCCAATATAACAACATTTGTCTAGCCCGAAGGTGAATCATAATCACATTGAGGATTACCTCATATGTAACATCCAAACTAGGCTTCAAGGACTAGGCCCAACCCAGCTTCAAGGGTCTACTACATCATGTAACACCCAACTAGGCTTTAAGGACCAAGCCCAACCCAGCTTCAAGGGACTGTTACTTCATAGGCATGCCACCAAACACAAAACTCTGAAAATTAAATAACATACTAGGCACACAATTCTTTCATAATTTCATTATCAAATCCTTTCTCATTTTCTCATGATAAATCTAGGCACAATGCCTCAAATATCTCATTTATATCAATATAACCATCAACAATCTCTTCACATAATATCATTAGTGTATACATAACAAATTGCATTATCCATACATTTTGAGTCATCATCTTATTTTTCACATAGTTCACAATGTACAAGTCATAGCATTTTATTCATGCATCAACAATGTAGTAAGTAACTTAACACATTTTCCAACCAAATGTGTTAAGTCCCAATGTCATGTAAATATGGATAATTATTCAAAGTTTGTACTTACCTCTAAAGCAACAAACACCACTTCCAACCTCCTCTTCCAAGATATCCCTCAACACTTGGATTGGGGTAGCTTAACTCTCTTCAAAGCCTAAACCAAATGTGATTATACACAATCACAAAGCAATCCACAAAGAAAAATAAGGAAAAGACCCATCTAGGGCAAACTCTATACATGACACACTCAACAACATGGGCGTGTCCATGATCGTGCCCTAAACCCACAACACAGAAGCTTTGACATGCTCAGTAACATGGGTTTGTCACTGCACGTGTAAATACTCCAACAACATAATAGCTATAACATGCTCAGTGACATAGGCGTGTCACTGGTCATGTCAACTCTCCTCCAACATAGTAGCTATGACATGCTCAGTGACATGGGAGTGTCACTGCATGTGTCAATTCTACAACATCACAGTAGTTGTAACACGCTCAGTGACATGGGTGTGTCACTGATCGTGTCACCAATACTGAAAATAGAACTATTGACACGCCCAAAGACATGGTCGTGCCACCGGGCATGTCAGGCCAAAAACCTGATATCGACACAAAAATGCCACAACCAACTATCATCTTTCGTTAACCTTTCAAACTCCATACAAACTCAACCAATCCACCATAATACCACATGATACTTATGTAAACATCAAAATAACTCAAACACAATCAACACTACACAATCATAACCATATTTCGCAACTCAAAACTTACACAATCCACAACTCTTATTCTCTTCACCAAACTTAACCTTTTCTTCAATCCAACCCCAAATTCCTAATAAACTAGACAAAAGAACTTCAAACATACCAAAATCAACCATAGACCCATACCTGTAATATCCCAAAGTATACCCTAAAAGTTTTGGAGTATTTATTGTTGTATTTGGATTTAGTGTATTTATTTTAGTGGTAAGAGAAGAGGTTTTGAGTAGAGTGTATATGTTGTATATATTGGGATATATACAGCATATACAAGTCAATGTATGAAAGGTCAAAGGAATTAATTAATTTGAATAAGAGTGAGTGGAAGTGGAAGTGGATGGAGATATTTTAGAATATTTTAATGATTTATTGCTTGGTGGAGGTTTAAGTGGAGGAGAAGTGTTTGACTTGTCATTTACTCTTTTTCTTCTTCTTTTCTTTGTGGTTTGGCCGGTACACTCCAAAGCAATAGAGAGAAGGAGAGTTTTGTTTTCTTAAGATCAAAATTGAAGGAAGTTTTCAAGTGATCAAGTTGGAAATTTAAGAGTTTCTTCATCTTTGGTAAGTTTTCCACTTGATTCTTTGATTTTCTTTGAGTTTGTGATTTGAGATTGTGGTTGATATGTGATTGTTTGATTGTGGTGTGTTTAAGAGTGTTTGGTTCAATTGATTTTGGATTTTTGGGGTTGGATTGAAGGAAAGAGTAAGTTTGTTGGAAGAGAAAGTGTTGTGGTTGTGTTTTGGGTTTGTGGTGATGATTATGATTTTTGTTTGTTGTATGTTTTGAGTTGTTTTGGTGTTTTACAAGTTTGTTATGGTTTTTGGGTGTGTTTAGTTAAGTTTGTTTGAAGTGGATAATGGTGGAAGTAAGAGGCTTGTTGGATATGTTATTGTTGTTGCCGGAATTTGCATTTTTGGCCTGACACGCCTATGAGCACGGCTAGGTCTTTGGGCGTGTCAATAGTTCTGTGTTCTTGGATGGGTGACACGAGCAGTGACATGCCCATGTCACTGAGCGTGTCATAGCTACTGTGTGGGTGAAGGATTGACACGGCCATGAACACGCCCGTGTTGTTGGACGTGTCAATGTTTTTATGAGACAGAATGTATTACACGTTCAGTAACACGCCCGTGGTTCTGAGCGTGTCAAAGCTTCTGTGTTGTGGAGTTAGGGCACGGTCAGGGACACGCCCGTGTTGTTGAGCGTGTCATGTTTAGAGTTTTCCCTAGTTGGTTCTTAGCTTTATTATCTTATGTGTATCTCTAGGTGAGTGTGTATGATTACCTTTGATTTAGATTTTGAAGAGAGTTGAGTTGCCATAATCCAAGTGTTGAAGGATTCTTGGAAGAGGAGTTTGGTGTAGAGTGAGTTGCTCTTGAGGTAAGTACAAACTTGCATGATTGCATACATTCATATGATTTTGAGATTCAATACATTTGATTGTGAATGTGTTAAGTAATTTATTACATTGTTAATACATTTGATTTATGCTATGAATTGCTTTAATGTGAATTGAGATATGATGAAATGTGAAGCCATTATTGTTGGCTATGATAGTGCAGATGAAATAATTGGGGCATGGTTGCCTATTTGATTATGGATTATGAAATATGAAATGAATTGAGAAAGAGGATGATAAAGAGAAAAAAAATGAAAAAAATTGTGTGATTATTATGTTATTCAATTTTTAGAGTTCTGGGTTTGGCGGCATGCCTATGAATTGCTGGACGGGTGAAAAGACCGGGTCGTAAGCCGAGTCCAGCTGAAAAATGTGAAATGTGATGTTTTTGGGGTGAAAAGACTGGGTCGTAAGCCTCAAAAAAAAATTCTTGAAACTAGATTGAGTGAAAAGACTGGGTCGTAAGCTCAAATCTAGTTGATTATCCATGGATAAATATATATATCGCCTACGAGCTTGATGATTGTGATTATGGACCAAAGCAGTAACTCTGAACTTTGAATAACATATTAGTGTCTTTTGGGACCATGTTTGTCTTTGTTTCAATGTGAGTCATAAATGGTAAAATAATTGAATAAGATAATGAAATGAAATGTTATGAAATATAGCATTGTTGAATATGATTTCTATTGTTGAAAATATGGCATTGACATTGCATTATGCATATTGTTATTGTGGTTTGTACCACTAAGTCGTTGGCTTAGCGCGATTGTGATTCATCGCGCAGGTGACAGGATAGAACCCGAGAGCTCAGTTAGATTGAGTGGAGTCTAGCTTCTGAGGTGTTGATAGAGGGCTTAAAGATCAAAGACAAACTGCCAAACATGTATAAACTTTATGTTTTGTAAATATTGATTTTGATGTAAATATATATGTAATACCGCTACATTTTCCGCTGCTTAATAAATAAATGTTTTATCTATTATGTTGTATAATGTTGTTAAATTGAAAGATTTGTTTGTTTAGTAAATCGTGGCTCTCCTGTATTCGGTATACGTATATTACAGGTGTAGTAGTATGTAGTGTGCGTATACGGGGTATAGGGGTGTTACAATTGTTTTGGTATCAGAGCCTAGGTTTGAAATTTTGATTTTTAAAATGTAATTTTTAAATAAGATACATGTTTTGGTATTAGCAGTCTTTGATCTTTAATGAGGTATATTCTGCTGTGTTTGCAGATATAGGTAGTGATGGCGTCTCAGTCACGTCAGTCCTTAGAAGGTAGTGCTGAGAGTGTATCTCCTGAAGTTGGAGCTAGGGTTGAGAGAGTTGGAGAGGCACCTACTCCTGTGCCAGAGAGACCAGCTGTTGATGAGGTTCCGCCAGTTTGGCTAAGACATGTGGTAGAACTGTTGAGGCAAGCTCCAGTGCAGCCACCACCGCCACCACAGCCACAAGTACCGGTGAGACATTATGATAAATTGAGGAAGTATGGGGCTGAGGATTTCTTTGGCACTACAGATCCTGAAATAGCTGAGCAGTGGTTGGATAGAGTGCAGAGAGTATTTATTAAGTTGCAAGTCACTCCTGAAGAGAAATTTGATTATGCTAGATCCCTTCTGCAGAAAGATGCTTATGATTGGTGGAAGACGGTTCCTCATGCTATGGATGATCCACCAACTTTGTCGTATAATTATTTTCTGAGGGAGTTTGAGCAGAAATATACTTCGAGGGAGTATAAGGATGTTAAGAAAATGGAATTTCTAAATTTGAGACAAGATAACTGGACTGTGACAGAATATGAGGTAGAATTTATCCGATTGAGTCACTATGCCGGGGGGATTATTTCTGATGAGATTGACCGGTGTAGAAGATTTGAGGAGGGATTGAGGCCCTCTATTATGTGCATTATTGCTGGTTCTCGGTACCAAGACTTTTCTCAGTTGATTGCAACAGCTAGAAGTGTTGAGAGAGCACAGGGTATTGCAGCAGCTGCTACTGAAGAGGAGACCAGAGTTAGGAGACCCCAGTTTGAGGCAGGGTCTTCGTCTATGAAGAGAGGCAAAGGAAGTTTTATTCCGAGGATTAGTAGGAGCCAGAGGCAGTCGGGCAGGTCAGTTCAGTATCAGAGGCAGAGACCGAGACCTACAGTTTCTGTAGCTAGTGCTCCGACTCCAGTGGTTCAGAGGTCTACTCCACCTACATGTGTCCATTGTGGTAGGATACATGGGGTGTTTGTTGGAAGATTGATGGATCAGCTGGGTGTTTCAAATGTGGATTGCCTGATCATTTCATTAGAGATTGTCCTGAGATGCAGGAGCATAGGCAGGCAGATTCTGCAGTTTCTCGACCTAGTGTGAGAGGAGGTCGAAGTGGCAGAGGTGTTAGTAGAGGTGGTCGACCCGGGTTTAGTCAAAGAGGAGGCTCTATATCCGGAGGCAGTAGGCCAGATGAGGCTGGATCTTCTCAGAGAGTGTATATGATGCAAAGGCAGCCAAATGCTTCAGCAGTTATTGCGGGTACATTTTCTTTATTTGGCATTTCAGTTCTTGCTTTGATTGATCCAGGATCTACTCATTCATACATAAGTGCATCTATCTTGCCTGTGTCTGAATTGCATTCAGAGTCCTTAGGATTTGATGTGTTGGCATAGTGTGGTTGTTAGCAAGGTGCATCGGGATAGTGCAGTTTTGGTGCAAGGTGAGGAGTTCCTTGGTGATTTAATTGAAATGCCTTTTAAGCAGTATGATTTGATATTAGGCATGGATTGGTTGTCTAAGCATGGAGCTATGGTAGACTGTCAAAAGAAGTGTGTTACTTTGAGAACTGGTGATGGTAGAAGTGTGATGGTATCTGGTGAGCAGAGACAACTTGCATCCTTGTTTGTGTCAGCTTTGGCAGCTAGAAAGTTGATTAGAAAAGGGTGTGATGCTTATCTTGCTCATGTTTTGGATACCAGAGTAGTGGATTCTCCACTTGATAGTATACCCACAGTTGCTGAATTTCTAGATGTGTTTACTAAGAAGTTGCCAGGGTTACCCCCTGAGAGAGAGGTTGAGTTTGGTATTGAATTGTTGCCTAGTACCACTCCCATCTCTATTACTCCATATCGAATGGCACCTGCTGAGTTGAGAGAGTTGAAGGTGTAGTTGCAGGAACTATTGGATAAAGGGTTTATTCGCCCTAGTGTTTCTCCGTGGGGAGCTCCTGTTTTGTTTGTGAAGAAGAAGGATGGTACTTTGAGGTTGTGCATCGATTATAGGCAATTGAACAAGGTGACTATCAAGAATAAGTATCCTTTGCCTAGGATAGATGATCTCTTCGATCAGTTGAAGGGAGCAGTAGTGTTTTCCAAGATTGATTTGAGATCAGGGTACCATCAGTTGAGAGTCAGAGCTGAAGATGTTCCCAAGATAGCTTTTCGCACAAGGTATGGACATTATGAGTTCTTAGTGATGCCTTTTGGGTCGACGAATGCACCTGCAGCTTTCATGGATTTGATGAATAGGGTGTTTAGGCCCTATCTAGATCAGTTTGTGGTGGTTTTCATTGATGATATTTTGGTGTATTCGTGTAATGAAGAGGATCATGACAAGCATCTGCGGATTGTATTGCAGACCTTGAGAGAGAAGCAATTATATGCCAAGCTGTCGAAGTGTGAGTTTTGGATTGATCAAGTGACTTTTCTTGGTCATATAGTTTCAGCGGATGGTATAAGAGTTGATCAGAGTAAAGTTGAGGCCATTTTGAATTGGAGTCCACCAAAGTCAGAAGTTTTCTGGGTTTGGCAGGCTATTATCGACGTTTTGTGAAAGGTTTTTCTTTGATAGCTACTCCACTCACCAGATTACTTCGGAAGGGAGTTAGATTTGTGTGGACAAATCAATGTCAAGTTAGTTTTGAGCAGTTGAAGGAGATGTTGACTCAAGCTCCTGTTCTTACTTTGCCTGTGGAAGATAAACCATATGTGATTTATAGTGATGCTTCACATAATGGTTTAGGTTGTGTTTTGATGCAAGAGGGTAAAGTCATAGCTTATGCTTCTAGGCAGTTGAAGCCGCATGAGCTTAATTATCCGACGCATGATTTGGAGTTAGCAGCTATAGTGTTTGCATTGAAAATTTGGCGACATTACTTGTATAGAGAGAAGTGTTTTATCTATACAGATCATAAGAGTTTGAAATCTTTGGGGGTTCAGAGAGAGCTTAATCTTCGGCAAAGATGGTGGTTGGAATTGATCAAAGACTATGATTGTTTGATTGATTATCATCCTGGTAAGGCAAACGTTGTTGCGGATACCTTGAGTAGGAAGTCTTTAGCAGGTTTGACTGTTTATTTGCTCTCGTTGCTTGTTGAGTTGAGGACGTTGCATGCTAGTTTTGAATCATGTGATGATGGTGCATTGTTAGCTCAATTGCAGTTGAGATCGGTGTTGTTGGATCAGATTAAAGAGGCTCAATTGGCTGATGAGAAAATTTAGAAGATTGTTTCAGATTGCCGAAATGGAGAGAGCCGAGAATTTTATGTGAGAAGTGATGGTAGCCTTTGGTTTAAGGATAGATTGTGTATTCCTAATGATGCGAGTTTGAGACAGATTATTTTAGAAGAAGCACATCAGTCGGTTTTTGCTATGCACCCTGGAAGTACTAAGATGTATCAGGATTTGAAGCAACATTTTTGGTGGTCGGGTATGAAGAGGGACATAGCGGAATATGTATCCAAGTGTCTCACTTGTCAAAGGGTGAAAGCTGAGCATCAAGTTCCAACAGGGTTGCTTCAACCTTTATCAGTGCCTGAATGGAAATGGGAGAGAGTGACAATGGATTTTGTTACTGGTTTGCCATTGACTCAGAAGAAGCATGATGCTATTTGGGTGATTGTTGATCGGTTGACAAAGACAGCTCATTTTCCTCCAGTTCGGATGAACTATTCTCTGGAGAAGTTGGCTGAGCTGTATATCAGTGAGATAGTGAAATTACATGGAGTTCCAATTTCTTTAGTGTCTAATCGAGATCCCCGGTTCACTTCAAGGTTTTGGAAGAGTTTACATGGTGCTTTGGGTTCTCGATTGCACTTTAGCACTGCTTTTCATCCGCAGTCAGATGGGCAGTCAGAGAGTGATACAGATTATAGAGGATATGTTGAGAATCTGTGTGATTGATTTCTCTGGAAGTTGGGACAGATTTTTGCCACTTGTGGAATTTGCTTACAACAATAGTCATCAATCTAGTATTAAAATGGCACCATTTGAGGCATTGTATGGTAGAAGATGCAGAATGCCTCTGTGTTGGAATGAAGTTGGAGAAGGCAAGTTGGTTGGTCCTGATTTGATTAAAGAAACAGAAGAGAAAGTGAAGATAATTCAGGACCGATTGAAAGCAGCCTCAGATCGGTAGAAATCTTATTCAGATTTCAAGAGGAGAGACATAGAGTTTGATGTTGGAGATAAAGTATTTTTAAAAGTGTCTCCTTGGAAAAAGATTTTGAGATTTGGCAGAAAAGGGAAGCTAAGTCCTCGTTTTATTGGACCTTATGAAGTATTAGAAAGAGTTGGACCAGTTGCTTATCGACTTGCTTTGCCGCCTGAGTTAGATAGAATTCATAATGTTTTCCATGTTTCTATGCTATGGAGGTACAGATCAGATCCATCTCATGTTCTGTCAGTTGAATTTATTGAGGTAAGTCCGGATCTAACTTTTGAAGAAGAACCAGTTGCTATTTTAGCATATGGAATGAAGGAGTTGAGACATAAGAAAGTGCCAATTATAAAGGTTCTTTGGAAAAATCATGGTAAAGAAGAGGCAGCTTAGGAGAATGAGCAAGCAATGCGAGAACAGTATCCTCAATTGTTTTAGACTTAAGATCAGGTAATTTCGAGGATGGAATTTCTTTTTAGAGGGGGAGAATTGTAATATCCCAAAGTATACCCTAAAAGTTTTGGAGTATTTATTGTTGTATTTGGATTTAGTGTATTTATTTTAGTGGTAAGAGAAGAGGTTTTGAGTAGAGTGTATATGTTGTATATATTGGGATATATACAACATATACGAGTCAATGTATGAAGGGTCAAAGGAATTAATTAATTTGAATAAGAGTGAGTGGAAGTGGATGGAGATATTTTAGAATATTTTAATGATTTATTACTTAGTGGAGGTTTAAATGGAGGAGAAGTGTTTGACTTGCCATTTACTCTTTTTCTTCTTCTTTTCTTTGTGGTTTGGCCGGCACACTCAAAAGTAATAGAGAGAAGGAGAGTTTTGTTTTCTTAAGATCAAAATTGAAGGAAGTTTTCAAGTGATCAAGTTGGAAATTTAAGAGTTTCTTCATCTTTGGTAAGTTTTCCACTTGATTCTTTGATTTTCTTTGAGTTTGTGAGTTGAGATTGTGGTTGATATATGTTTGTTTGATTGTGGTGTGTTTAAGAGTGTTTGGTTCAATTGATTTTGGATTTTTGGGGTTGGATTGAAGGAAAGAGTAAGTTTGTTGGAAGAGAAAGTGTTGTGGTTGTGTTTTGGGTTTTTGGTGATGATTATGATTTGTATTTGTTGTATGTTTTGAGTTGTTTTGGTGTTTTTGCAAGTTTGTTATGGTTTTTGGGTGTGTTTAGTTAAGTTTGTTTGAAGTGGATAATGGTGGAAGTAAGAGGTTTGTTGGATATGTTGTTGTTGTTGCCGGAATTTGCATTTTTGGCCTGACACGCCCATGAGCACGGCTAGGTCTTTGGGCGTGTCAATAGTTCTGTGTTCTTGGATGGGTGACACGAGCAGTGACACGCCCATGTTACTGAGCGTGTCATAGCTACTGTGTGGGTGAAGGATTGACACGGCCATGAACACGCTCGTGTTATTAGACGTGTCAATGTTTCTGTGAGACAGAATGTATTACACGTTCAGTGACACGCCCGTGGTTCTGAGAGTGTCAAATCTTCTGTGTTGTGGAGTTAGGGCACGGTCAGGGACACGCCCGTGTTGTTGAGCGTGTCATGTTTAGAGTTTGCCCTAGTTGGTTCTTAGCTTTATTATCTTATGTGTATCTCTAAGTGAGTGTGTATGATTACCTTTGGTTTAGATTTTGAAGAGAGTTGAGTTGCCATAATCCAAGTGTTGAAGGATTCTTGGAAGAGGAGTTTGGTGTAGAGTGAGTTGCTCTTGAGGTAAGTACAAACTTGCATGATTGCCTACATTCATATGATTTTGAGATTCAATACATTTGATTGTGAATGTGTTAAGTAATTTATTACATTGTTAATACATTTGATTTATGCTATGAATTGCTTTAATGTGAATTGAGATATGATGAAATGTGAAGCCATTGTTGTTGCCTATGATAGTGCAAATGAAATAATTGGGGCATGGTTGCCTATTTG
Organism: Garcia nutans; assembly: GCA_947685225.1. Lineage (NCBI taxonomy): Eukaryota > Viridiplantae > Streptophyta > Magnoliopsida > Malpighiales > Euphorbiaceae > Garcia > Garcia nutans. The sequence goes on from CANTUV010000008.1 coordinate 45,586,017, forward strand.
ATTATGGATTATGAAATATGAAATGAATTGAAAAAGAGGATGATAAAGAGAAAAAAAAATGAAAAAAAAATTGTGTGATTAATATGTTATACAATTTTCAGAGTTCTGGGTTTGGCGGCATGCCTATGAATTGCTGGACAGGTGAAAAGACTGAGTCATAAGCCGAGTCTAGCTGAAAAATGTGAAATGTAATGTTTTTGAGGTAAAAAGACTGGGTCGTAAGCCTCAAAAACAAATTATTGATACTAGATTGAGTGAAAAGACTGGGTCGTAAGCTCAAATCTAGTTGATTATCCATGGATAAATATATATATCGCCTAGGGGCTTGATGATTGTGATTATGGACCAAAGTAGTAACTCTAAACTTTGAATAACATATTAGTGTCTTTTGGGCCCATGCTTGTCTTTGTTTCAATGTGAGTCATAAATGGTAAAATAATTGAATAAGATAATGAAATGAAATGTTATGAAATATAGCATTGTTGAATATGATCTCTATTGTTGAAAATATGGCATTGACATTGCATTATGCATATTGTTATTGTGGTTTGTACAACTAAGCCGTTGGCTTAGCGCGATTGTGATTCATAGTACAGGTGACAGGATAGAACCCGAGAGCTCAGTTAGACCAAGTGGAGTCTAGCTTCTGAGGTGTTGATAGAGGGTTTAAAGATCAAAGACAAACTGCCAAACATGTATAAACTTTATGTTTTGTAAATATTGATTTTGATGTAAATATATATGTAATACCACTACATTTTCCGCTGCTTAATAAATAAATATTTTATCTATTATGTTTTATAATGTTGTTAAATTGAAAGATTTGTTTGTTTAGTAAATTGTGGCACTGCTCTATTTGGTATACGTATATTACATGTGTAGTAGTATATAGTGTGCATATACGGGGTATAGGGGTGTTACAATACCACACCAAACATCTGATTGACACATATAAACTTCCAAAGAAAATCAAAGAAACAAGTTGGAAACTTACCAAATATGGAGAAAATCCTTAAAACTCCAACTTGAACACTTGAAATCCTTCAATTTCTTGAGTTAACAAGAAGAAAAACCTCTTTCCCTTTGATGAAGATGATGGCCGACTCAAAGAAAGAAGAAGAAGATGATGAAAATAGTTAACACCCACTCCACTATCAACTAACACTCTTAACCACACAACTTTCCTCTTTTAATCTCCACCAAGCAATATATTATTATAATAATAAAATTAATCTCAAATATTCTCTTCCACTATCCATTAATTAATATCTTATTAAATAATTAAATATCATTTGACCATATTTAAATGTTGACTTGTATATATTGTATATATCAACATATATACATCATATACACATCCTTCCTTTTTCCATTCTTTTCACTTAATAAAATATATACACTTTTAAATCCTTTAATTAACTTTCAAAATTAATATTTATTTCAAAATTTTGGGATATTACAACTATAGCATTTCTTGTATTCTATAGGCTTAATACGTACACTACCTCTCGTACTTGGCACGATTTGTTATTTTGCTCCCTCTACATTAACTTTAACCATTTTAACCTTTTAACTCATCTTGATCATATCAATTATACCCTTATCTGCTGACATGGCAAAGTGCGTGCAATATATTTCCCTTGAGCGCATGAACTTATAAAATTTTATTAATATGAATCATAAAATTACATTTATACCCTTTGCTTCATCTTCTTCCCCAAATTTGCAATTTGCAATCATAGTGAGTGATTCTCACAACCTTTCAAAGAAAATTTCAAAAGTTTACACATTCTTCATAAAATTACAACTAATATAATATTGTTTCATCTTCTTTCCCAAATTTTCATTTGCAATAAAATTTTTCATTTGCAATCACAGTTATTAATACATCAACGAAATCATAATTTTATGATATAAAAATTGGATTTGTGTGTCTTTTTGTTTGACAAAAAGAATTTTATATACTCAAAATTCAAGAATTTTTTCATTCTCCTTGATTTTTAAAAATTATAGATAAAAAAATAGAAGAACAAAAAAAAGGGAGATTTGCAACTGTGATTAGCAAAATAAAAACCCACATCTTCTCTTTTCTCCTCTAAAGATAGACGTTTACTTTACCACTGCCAAGATTTTTCTTATTTATGCTTCGATTTATTTTCCCTCTCAACCTCTATTTTTCCCATCAAAATCTCCTAGTTTATCTTGATGTCTATTAATTCTTCTTGAAGCCATTTTCGTCGAAATGCATTGGTGTCTTCAAAAATGAAAGTACTAACCCATTTTAAAGAAGATGAAACCATCAAAAAAATCAGAAGATGATGCCATCTTTGATCTTCCATTAAAGACAAAAATTGAGTACAAACTATAAATAGAGTTGTAGTTATCATGCAAGAACATCCAAAGTTTGATATATTAATAAGAATTAAGAAGAAAGAAAATGGAGATAGATGGAAGAGAGAAGAAAAATGATGAAATGGGAAAACTTTAATGAAGGATTATTATTATTATTATTATTATTATTATTATTATTATTATTATTATTATTATTGTTGTTGTTGTTGTTGTTGTTGTTATTATGGTTTTGAGGTACACAAAATTGTTATTGAGGTGGACAAAATTTTTGACACATGGCATCCATTGTTAAATTGACATTGATGTGTATTTATTGGTAGAGAGTGTATTTTACGAGCAGTAAATATGTTGCATATTTTAGTTTTAAAGGTTAAATAGGTATGAAATTGGTAAATTGAAGGGGCGAAGTGGTTAATTGAATAGTAGAGAGGGGCAAAATGACCAAAATTGCCAAGTTCAAGGGGCAGTGAATGTATTAAGCTTATTCTATATATGTATTTTGCATGTACGAGGTGTATATTTTATATGTATATAGGATATAAGGGTGTTACAAGTGCCTTCTCACTCAAACCACCATGGAACAACAAAGATCCAGCTCTATTCCCGTGGCTTATACAGCCCAAAGTAAGCCAAAAAGTAGGGACATAAGCATTATTTAATGCTTTTGTTGTAAGGGCTTTAGTCATTATGCTTCAAATTATTCAAAAAAATTTTGCAACTACTGTAAAAAGGATGGCCATATCATTAAGGAATGTCATACTGGACACCCTAAGAAAAATGAAACAACATATATTGCCTTAGTTAGTGCTTCTAGTGCTAGAAATTTTATAAATAAAACACATTTCTTCCTCTATTCAACCTATAACCCCTGAAATGATTAAACAAATGATAATTTTTGCATTCTCTTCTTTAGGACTTTCAAGTAAACCCTACTCTAAATCATCTCATTGGTATTTTGATTCTTAAGCTTTCTATTGTATGACAAATGTTGTTAATCTTCTCACCAATATAAATAAATATTCTGGAGATCTCAAGATTGATATAATCTGATGGGAACTCATTACCTATCATAGCCATTGGTGATATTTCTCCCTTTCTAACTAATGTTTTTGTCTCTCCTAGTCTTACCATTAATCTTATTTATATCAGTCAACTAGTTGATAATAATAGTAAAGTGGAATTTTCTAAATCTAGTTGTATTGTACAGGATCAACAATCAAGGAAGATGATGGCAAGGGGGCCTAAAGTAGGGTGTCTTTTCCCTTTTCAATTTCCTTTGTCTCCATGTTTGTCTTTGCCATTTATCACTTGTAATGTTGTTCATGTTGATTACAGAGCATGGAATAAATGTTTTGTACATCCAAACTCTAATGTACTCCATGATTTGCTAAATTTTGGTTTACCTGGGGATAAAAGGTCACCATCTCTTAGTGTTGTTCAATTTGATTGTAAATATTGTAAGCTTGGCAAAAGTAAAACTCTACCATTTCCCACTTATACACTAAATGCAATCCAACCTTTTGATATGATATACACTGACGTGTGGGAAATGACACCAGTTATTTCACATGCTAATTACAAGTACTTTGTCACTTTTATTGATAATTATAGTCATTTCACATGGATTTACTTCTTATGTTCTAAAGATGAAGTGTTTTCTGTTTTTAAGCTTTTTCATGAATATATTCAAACCCAATTTTTTGCCAATATCTAAATCCTTTACTATGACGGTGACTACATGTCTCATTTATTTCAATAATTTCTACAAAGTAATGGCATAATTTTTCAAAGATCTTGTCCTTCAACCCCACAATAAAATTGGGTGGCTAAAAGAAAGAATCACCATCTTCTCAATATTGCCTGCTGTCAGCAGGGATTTTCGCCTCCACTCCCGTGTGGAATGGTTCTTGAGACTTCGGCGCTATTAGGCTCGGGACCTTAGAGAATACGGGCCTAAACCCGGAAAAAATAGAGTCGCCACCCGGATGGGTCGAAAAAAATAAAGGGGTGGATGACTCAATTCTTAAGGAATCCCTAACCCCTTAATGGGTTCGAAAAGTTGGGTACGTGTGGGGAAGGTGAGAATGACCCAGCACCCCCACAATGTCCGGTTCATTAGAACCGGCCTCCTTTTCAAGTCTTAACATTATAAAATTTTTAATTAATATAATATTATCCATACTGCATGTGATCATAAGGATAAACAAATACTTTATTAAAAATCATAATAAAATTCAAACAAAATAAATAAATGGACACCCACCCGATGATGAAAACATATCCTTACATCGTCTAATGTCTAAAACAAAATAGGACACCCATCGAAAGGTGGAAACATGTCCTGATAAGAGCATTTTTGTACTTGTTTTTAGTATGATTTTTATGTGTTTTTAGTTAATGTTTCATTTGATTTTGTTTAAAGTTTGTTTTAAGTGTTTGTTTTAGGTTAAAGTGCAAAAAACTCCCTTGGATGATCAAAACAATGAAGGAAAAGCATGAATCAAGCAAGACATGGCCAATCCAAAGCAAGCTTGGCCATGTCCCTCAAAAGAAGTCCAAGATAGTAGCTGACACACCCAAGAGACACGGCCAAGCCACTGGCCGTGTCTCACCTGAAGAGCAAAACCAAGAAACCAAAGAAATGAAGGCAGAAGCTGACACCATCACATGACACAGCCAAGCCACTGGTCGTGTCACATGACACGGCCAGGAGCTTGGCCGTGTCACCCTTGGAAACAAAGAAAAGAATTGAACAAATGGCAAGTAGAAGATGACACACTCAAGAGACACAGCCAAGCCACTGGCCGTGTCACCCCATGAAACCAAAGAGAAAAGAAAGAAAGGAAGAGAGGCAGTGATGGACACGGCCAGCTAGCTTTGCTATGTCCCAAAGAAAGATGAGAGACACGGCCAAGCCACTCATGGCTTGGCTGTGTCACCTATGGAATATTGACTTCTCTTGTACGAGTTGGGAGACAAAGTGGGGAACAAGACACTGTGCTTGCCAAAAGAAAGATTAAACAAAGGGGATGTGGGAGACAAGGAAGAGTGGTGTGAGTTGGAAGGTATGGGCTTTGAGCTTGGAATGATTTAAAATGAGGAGAAGAGGAAGAAGAAAGGAGTTCTAGAGGTTTTTGTAGAAAACAGAGAATAGAGACAGAGAAGAGAGATTTGAGAGGAGGAGGCTTGGGTATACACGGTTGGGCAAGGAGGGAGTGACACTCTCCTTGACTCTTCATCTTCATCCTCCATTTCTATCCTCTCCACCATCTCCATCTTCCATTGGCAAGCTCCTGAAGATTGAAGAAGCTACATTGAAAGGGGTTTTTCTATTTTCTCCTTTTATTTATTTTAATGTTGTTGTTGTTGTATTAAGAGTATTGAACATGAACTAATTCATTCTCTATCTAGATATTGATGAACCCTAGCTTATTTGTATGGTTGAATAATTTTAATTGATGGAGTTGTTTTATTCTTATGATGCTTAATGATTTATTTCCAATTGATAATAGCATGCTTATTGATTGGTTACAATTTTCATATTATTGACTTGAGAAAGCTTAATATGAATTGAATAATCATATGGGTTGAGGATTGATTGGAGAACTAGAGATAGACTTACAAGATCCTTTGATTTATAGTTCCTTGTCCTTAATGCAAGATCTATTTAATTGTGTTTGAGAAGAGATTCCGGCACTCTACTTAGTGATTAGGGATTAATTCACTCGAGAGAGGTTTTAGTCTAAGTTAGAGGAATGCCAACTCAACTCTATTATGTGATTTAATTGAATTGATGTTCATAAATATACTTGTGGCTAGGGGGATTCAATATCTGGATAGTATCATTACCATCAATCCTTTTTACACAACACTCAATTTTTCTTTGCTTTCATTTATTTAAGTTAATTGTCTTTAATTACAAAACATCACATAACTATTAATTTGTTAAACAACAGTTAAGATTTGCACTAGTACTTGACCTTGTCCTCAGTGGAATGATAACTCACTCACTACTTTATTACTTGGGTGACCCGTGCACTTGCGGTATTGCTACAGCATTAGGCTCGCATGCACCATGTCCTTTACATTGATCCAAAACTTAAAAAAAAAATTAAATTGCATGATGCTCACAACATGAGGTACCCAAAATATGGAAACATACCTCTTACAATTTCTTGAAACAAAAACGAATCAATGAAAATAACCAACCATTCATCATAAATAAATTATTCATCAAAGATATGAACCATCAATCAAAACATATAATAAACATACATCTAATTTAAATAAAGAAATAAATATACAAATTTAGGGTTCATGCTTCAATTAGGATTTCTTGAATGAAATTAGGGTTTTTAGGATTTAGAAAAATAAAGTTAGGGTTTTGATTTAAAAAACTAATATTTAATTATATCAATATACCTATGATTAATAAAATAAATTAGGAACCACTGCCCATTGATTTTATTGGATTAATTGCTACTGGATGAAGATGCTTTTGATAAATAAATTATATCAATATACCTATGTTTGAATGCTCCACCATATTGAAGAAATTGATCAAGCTCCTGCCTGCTAAAATTCTTTTTTTTTTTTGCCGAGCTAAATCAAGACAACACTGTCTTGTTGTCTTGAATTTGTCAATGTGTCTTTTGTTGCTTGTCAAGAAATATTGCATAGAAATTGTACGCTCAAAGTCTCGAGTCTCCAGTCTAAAAGTCCTTGAATAAAATCTCCAAAAATCTCCAAAGTCCATCTCCAAAGAAAAAGTCCCAAGTCTCTGCCTCTTTTTTATTTTTGTGTTTCTGCCCGAAAAATGGAAAAAACAAAAGTCCTTAGCCGAAAAAAATCTCAAAAGTCCCCTGTGTAATTGTTTAACCATGCTATTTATAAGAAAAATCAAAACCTAATACTAATTGGTTAAAGAAATAATAGACTGTTAAGGAAAATATAATTAAAACTGAGTAAAACAATGATTCGTCAAAAATTATGCGTGGGCCCGTGCTGGCAAGGCTGCTGGGCAATCACTGTGGGCGAGACGTGCTGCAAGGCCCTGGGCTACTGGCACACGGGCTGGGCAATCGCTGCTGCAGGGCTCGAGGATCTACTGCGAGGAATTGGGGGCGCTGCGCTGGGTGAGCTCAGCGAGCAATTGCGCTGGGGCGTAATTTCGCTAGGTGAGCAGCAGTTCACCGCAGGCTTGGGCCTATGGTGAATTGGCTACTACTAGCCAATTCGCCACTGCTAGCCAATTCACTGCAGGCCCAGGCTGCGGCTAATTGGTTGCCAGCCAATTACTCCTTGTTGCGTGTCGCTCGCCGATCCGTCCAATTTTTTATTTTTATTTATTTTTATTTTTTATTATTTTTATTATTAAAAATAAATATTTTAAAATTAATTATATCTGTGAACCTCGGTTTTTCCGCCCGAAAAGGATCCGGGCGAAAGTTCACTCGTTGTCGGGAGTCGCCACTCAGTTTATTTTGTTCGAAGGGAAAAACTAAGAAAACCCTTGTTTGACTTCAATAACTTTTCCAATGTAAAGGTTTCTAGTCTGCGAACCCAAGGAGGATTCGGGGACTATGTCATGCTTTTGATTAACTTGCAAAAATGGAACAAATTTAAAGAGAAAAAGATTGTTGGTAGTTTGTGGACTTGCTATTTGGGGTGAATCCCAAACATGCCTACATACTCCCGTTTGAATAGGAGATCAAAGCCCATGTAGTTCGGAAAAGCCTATTTAAAGGCGATGAAAATTATGCTTCATGCATGTGTGTGTGTATGCTTCGTGCATTGTCGGGCTTCATGCCAAAGATGTGAGATTTAGGTACTTTGTACCAAAAGAGTGGAATTTAGGCTCCATGCCAAAGGTTGATTTTAATTGAGTCGGGCTTCATGCCAGAGTTGTGAAATTTAGCACTTAGTGCTAAATGGTGCAATTTTAGGTACTTTGTACCAAAAGAGTGCAATTTAGGCCTTTGGCCAAGTGTTGTCGGGCTTCATGCCAAAGACGTGAGGTTTAGCACTTAGTGCTAAATTCTCCAATTTTAGGTACTTTGTACCAAAAGAGTGCAAATTTTGGGCCTTTGGCCAAGTGTGGTTGGGCTCCATGCCAAAAATGTGAATTTCAGCACTTAGTGCTAAATTGTGAAATTTTAGGTACTTCGTACCAAAATGGTGTAATTTAGGCTCCGTGCCAACAGATTGATTTTAATTGTGAAATGTAGGTACTTTGTACCAAAAAGATGTAATTTAAGTCTTTGTGCCAAAGAGGCTGATTGATTAGTCCATTAGGCCTTAGACCTAAAAGGATTAGGTCTTTGACCGAGAAGAAATTGAGAAGAAGATAGAATGCTTATGATATGCTTAAATTGACAAATGATGGATTAGAATATTACCTTGCTTAGGATTTTCCCGCTTCGAAGTTTCAGATCTCGTTTTCTTGAACCGGGGATTATGATTCTTGATTACAGATTGTTTCCTGCAGCACACGGTTAGATTTATGCAAATAAAAGTTCTTAATCGTTTTTAAGCGTGAAAAGAATTCGACAGCATGAGGCCCACCCGGAAAAGTCCAAACCCCGCTTTTTCTGAAAATCTGAACTGCTATTTATAGGCAAAATCGGACTGTACGGCGGCCGGGCCGCGGGTCACGGCGGCCGAGCCGCCGATTTTGGCGGCTGAGCCGCCGGTCACGGCGGCCGGGCAGCCGATTTTGGCCTGTTTTCGCTCAAACTGATTTTTCGGGAGCTAGAGACCTCCAAAAATTATTCCGGGACCATATCCGTGATCCTCACGTCGTCCCGGACATTTCAAGTACCATATCGATATACTTCCGGTGAATTTTACCGGGGACGTCCGGTCTGGCCCGGTTTTCAGTAGTTTGAGAAAATTGGCTTTCCGAGCCTCAAAATTCGAGTGTTCACAATATCATTAAAAATAAATAATAAATAAATAATAAATATTAAAATAAATAGATAAAAAATATTAAAATAAATAATAAATATCACAAAAATTATTTTGGACTATTTTAAAATACCGGACTGGACTTGGTCAAAAATTAAGGGTCTACAGTTTTCCCCCTGCTTGAACAATCTAAGACTTTCAGTAAAAGAGAGTGAAAAGCAACATGACTTTGAGTTGATTTTGAATGAGGATGGATTCTTGACCTGAGGTTGGAGTTGGTTTGGGTTTGGACTCGAAAATGATTTGGGTACTTGGACCATACAGTAAATTTGATTTGGACCCGAGATTGGATACTTAGACCCGAGTTTGGGTACTTAGACCCGAGATTGGATACTTATACCCGAGTTTGGGTACTTGGACCAGAGATTGGGTACTTAGACCTGAGTTTGGGTACTTGGACCCGAGACCCGAGTTTGGGTACTTGGATCGAGGCTGGGTACTTAGACCTGAGACTGAATTTTAATTTGGGTACTTGGACCCGATACTGGGTACTTGGACCCGAGACAAAATTGGTTTTGGGCACTTAGACCCGAGATTGGATACTTGGACCCAAGACTAAATTGGGTACTTAGACTCGAAATTGGGTACTTGGACCCGATACTGAATTAGGTACACAGATCCGAGACTGGGTACTTAGACCCGATACTGAATTGGGTTTGGGTACTTAGACCTGAGATTGGATACTTGGATCCGAGACTGAATTGGATACTTGGACCTGAGACTGAGTACTTAGACCCGAGACTGAATTGGGTTTGGGTTCTTGGACCCGTGATTGGGTACTTTGGATCCTAGACTGAATTTGGTTTGGGTACTTGGACCTGTGACTGGATACTTGGGTACTTAGACCTAAGACTGAATTAGGTTTGGGTACTTAGACCCGTAATTAGGTTTGATTTTGTTACTTGAACCCGAGATTTGGTACTTAGACCCGAAACTGAATTAGGTACTTGGACCTAAGACTGAATTGGATTTGGGTACTTGGACCCGTGATTGGATTTGATTTGAGTACTTGGACCCGAGATTGGGTACTTAGACCCAAGACTGGATACTTAGACTCGAGATTGGTTACTTGGACCCGAGACTGAATTAGGTACTTGGACCCGAGACTGAATTTGACTTGACCTTTTATTAGCTGAGAATTTTGGCTTAACCAATTGTTCCATTCTTTAATGGATTGTGGGTCTTTACCTATCAAAAGTGGATCATTATCCACTGGATTTCGAGTCTTTACCCTTCAAAATGGATCCTTATCCATCGAAGATCAGGTCTTTACCCTTGAAACATGGATATTTATCAATTGAAAATTGGGTCTTTTACCCTTGAATCATGGATATTTATCCATTGGAGATCAAGTCTTTACCCTTGAAACATGGACCTTTATCCATTAGAGATTGGGTCTTTACCCTTGAGACATGGATCTTTATGTAACATCCGTGATTTTGGAGAAATTAAATAAGTATTTGGAGATATAAAATTGTATATACTCAATATATATATCTAGAGTATATATAACATATACATATGGTATATTAATTGTATATGTTGGATTAATACATTACATACTTAATATTTAATACACATATAAAGTACATTTGATGTGTATATAAGATACACATTACTTGTGCATATGTGTAAAATCCCAAAATTTTAAAAGTTCTAATTTTTGAAATTTTGATAAAATAAATTATAATTTAAATGGATAAATTAAATTAATGATTTAAATGAAAAATGAAGGGGTTTTAAATGAAAAAGTGAAACATATATGTGATATATATGTAAAATATACATAACATATAAAAGTCAACACTTTTTAAAAGAGAAGTCAAAGTAAAAGGGTATTTTGGTAATTAAATCTTAGAAATTCAAAATTAATAAAATAATTCAAAAATAAATTATTTTTGTATGGAAGAGGGAATTTATGACTTTTAATTTATTAAATAATTAATTATTAAATTATTTTAATATATATATATGGTTTAAAATAAAAGATGAAAAGAAAAAGAAAAAAAAGAAAGTCTTCATCTCTTCTTCTTCTTCTTCTTCTTCTTCTTCTCCATTGCCGAAACCTCCATGGTTGTCTAGCCCAAGATTTTGCTTCTTCCATACTCCAAAAATTGAAGGATTTCAAGTATTCAAAGTGGATTTTTGGTGATTTCCACCAAAATTAGTAAGTTTCCAACTCTTTTCTTTGAATTCTATAGAAAATTGGATTATGTTGAGTTTGGGGTTTTGATGTAGCATGTTATAATTATTGGAATGGGTGTGAATGATGTTATTTTGGGTAGTTAAAAATGATTTTAAGGTTGGATTAAAGAAATGGTTGAATTTAAGTTGAGTTTGGTGAAGAGAGAGAATTTAGGGTTATGGAACATTTGAGTTTTTGAAATCATGAGTTTTAATTGTGCAAATTGGTTCCAAATGTGTTGTTTTGATGCATAAACAAGGATTTTAAAATCAAATAATGGATTTAGTTAAGTTTGGATAGAGTATGAAGATGGTAGTATTGATTTAGGGTTTTGGAAAAGTGAATTTTCAAAGAATGATTAATTGTTTGATTTTAATGCTTAAATCATGTTTTTTAATGATATAAGTGGTGGAAATAAGATTGAAATGATAATTGGATTGAGTTGGAATGGAGATCCTTCAATGGTGAAGGTTATGCCATTTTAGGGTTTTGAGCATAAGCTTGTGGTTAATTAATGTAATTGGTTTAAACATGCTAAAACATGTTTTTAATGATATTAATAAACTTAAAACACTAATTTAAATGGCTTGATATGGTTTTTCAAAGTTAAAGTGAGGTGAAGCTTAATTTTGGGATATGGTTTAGAGTGATGTTTAATTATGGTTTGATGTTGAGAATACCTTAGAATGTGATATTAAATGATTATGTATGATCACATTTGGTATAGGCATTGAGGGAGGTTGATTTGCTTCATCCAAGTGGTGAAGGGCAAGTTGGAAGGATAGGATTGGAGGTTGTGTTAAGCTTGCTTTGGGTTGCTAGTGGAGGTATGTACAAACTTTGAATATAATGTTTATATTTGCATGACATTTGGACTTAACACATTTTGGTTGAAAAATGTGTTAAGCTACCTGGTTCATTGATTGAGTATGAATAATATGCCATGACATTTGTAATGTCATATATGTGTTAAATGCATTGTGAAAAGCCATTGATAATAGCTAAATTGTGTAAAATGTGAAATATGTATAATATGTGAAAATACCCAAAGTAATTGGGTAATGTGTTGTGAATGCAAAAATGAGATATGTAGTATAATGAAATGAATTGATATTGATAAAAATGAGAAAAATGAGAAAAATGAGAAAAATGAGAAAGATGTGAAAAAAGAGAAAAGTAAGAAAAAAATGTGAAAATAAGGCAATGTGCCTAGATTGAATATGTGAAAATGAGAAAGAGATTAATAATGAGAAATACGAATAAATTGTGTGCCTAGTATGTTATTCAATTTTTAGAGTTCTGGGTTTAGCGGCATGCCTATGATTGCCTACGGGCTAAATGCTGGAATGGTGAAAAGACTGGGTCGTAAGCCAGGTCAGCTGATAAATATGATATTTTTGGGGTGAAAAGATTGGGTCATAAGCCTCAAAAACTATAGCAATCTAGCCGGGTTGAGGACCAAGATACTGGGGCCTAAGGGTCTAGTCGGGTTGAGGACCAAGAGACTGGGGCTGTTACATTATCCATGGATATATTGCCTACGGGGCTAGACACATGGTGTCATTATGGACCAAAGCAGTAACTCTGAAATTTGAATATCATATTAGATCCTTTTTGGGCCCATGCTTGTCTTTGCTTTAATGTGAATTATGAATTGTGATACAATTGAGCAATTTAATGCTATGAGTTGTGATTATGAAATATTTGAAAAATATAAGAAAGTAGAATGATGTTACATTTATATGCATTCTGCATTGGCATTGCATTGAGTTTTATTGTTATTATCAAAGTTTGTACCACTAGGCTTCAGCTTAGCGCGATTGTAATTCATCGCGCAAGTGTCATGGATAATTTGGTAGAGCTGGAGAGTTCTACTAGACCTGGTCAGGTCTAGGTTTGTATTTATTGAGCTTGAAGATTTATTTTTGGATACATCAAGATCAGAGCCAGTTGCCAGCATGTAGATATTTGATATTAAAATGTATTTTGATATTATATATGTTATGATATGTTTTTGGAAGTATGTAATATAAATTGTAAAGAATGTTTTGAATAATTTGTTCATATGGGATTTTATATGTGTTGTTAATTTATATATCTATATATAAGTATTTTGAGAAAATATGGAGAAATTGAGAAGTATTGGTAAAATGGTGAATTGATTTTTATTGAGAGTGTTTGCTTTTGCAGGTGGTGTTTTACTGAATTTTGGGAACGTCCAAATTACAAATAAAACTCTGGCGAATTTTTTTCAGAGATTTTCATATAAAATATTTATTTTAGATTCCTATAACAAGCAAAGAATATTTATATACTATTTATTTTATATATTAATATTTGAAATCTTAAAATGTGAAAATTTTTATTAAATCGGTCTGTGACATTTTTATGCCGTATATGCATATTTTACATGTGCTGAAAATATGTATTGTACGTATATACGGTATAAGGGTGTTACACTTTATCCATTGGAGATCGGGTCTTTACCCTTGAAACATGGATCTTTATCCATTTAAACTTTTGTCCTATATTGGCTTCAGCTCTTCTAGTTGGACTAATCTTTTGTCTTTTGCATCTTCATTCTTTTGATAATTCTAATGTTCCATTTTTTTTGTTCTTCCTTTTGCACTTTTGCAAAAAATTTAGCTATTTTTCAACTGGCCCTCATATCTTCTCCTTGCCCCATGCGTGGCAAAATATTTGGAATTGAGTTTGAAAATGTTTTGTACACGCATAAACTCAAAAATTGAAAAGGAGAAACTTTGCCCCCTGTGTAGGCTCAAACCAATGATTTTTCCCATGCAGGTTCATATTGATGTTTGTATATTGTCTAATTTTTCGCACAAGCATGCATTTCTTCTTTTGCAAAATGACTGGAGCTTCATCAAGCAATGGACTTTCTATGCCCCCTAATTCAATATCTTCTTCATATTTACTTCATAGAGTATCTGTTGTTTACTTTGACAAAAGAATAGATAACACAAGACAAAAATGCAATGATATGCTCATGTATGCATGATATGCATGAATAATACTTACAGTGGTTCTATCGGCTCACAAAAAGAGGTGATCAGCTGAAGTGTTCTCATTGGTTCATTCCAGATGCTCATTCAGGTCTTGCACTGGAATGGTAGAAGACTTTACATCTATGACTTTTATCTTCCAAGATGAAATCATAAGCAGTTGAATGCCCCAGCAGGATAGTCAGAGATACAGTCATTTCAAACTATAATTCAGCATGTCAATTGGTAGCTTCTTACAAATAATCCTTTATTTTTCCCAATGTGTCCTTCGAGGTTCGACGATGCACCATACTTCCCTTAACTTGAAGGTTTATGCAACAAGAAAACATTTTTTTCTTTTCTTTCTTTTTTTTATACTTTGGCTTTGTCAAATCAGTGTCATTGTACCTCAGGCTCGATTTTCCAAATTAACACATCTATAACATGACAACCCTAGTTACCGTACTAAACTCGGGAATCATTTCTATTTGAGCAAGAATTATTGCACTTCAGATAGGCACATACACATTACTTGGCCAAAGTTTTCATTGATTTTGAATATTGTCTATCTCATATGCATGCTTATCCAAACTATCTCCACTAATAGACTCCACCTACCAAGAGAGATCAACAGGTCTTTAATAGGCTTGAAACGGGGTATATACGGGACATGGGTTTAAATGAAGGCCATTTTGAGATTGGAGCTGATGTGACATCGCTGACAAATCTTCACACCACAAACTTCTTGTTTTTGTTGGAATTTTAGACAGTTAGGAGAATAAAAAGATAGAGCTTTGAATGTTCTCCCATCTTCTTGGCATTAATCTGGATCTTAATTGGGATAGTCTCTACCTTTGTAAAAAGTTTGATACCCATATTTCATCATTTCATCTTTCTCCTCTGTAGGATTGTCAAGTATAAGACTTTCAAAAACTAGATGATCTTTCTCCTTTTTCTCTGATTTTGATTGAATCTTTAGTTGGGTTGGACCAATTCAAGTCAAATTGTCCTTATAAATCAAATGAAAGTCTTTTACTGCTTTAGGTAAAAGAGAACTTGGTTGGCTTCCTAAACCGTTTTGGGCTTTATTTTCTTTTCTTTTTCTTCATTTTTTTCTTTTTTTTTCTTTTTTTTTTCTTTTTTTTTTCTATCCTTATGGTGTTGACTAGGCATTCCTTTCTTTTTGATCTTCTTGTCTCTTCCCTTTAGTGATCACCAAATTTATCATAAATATTACAACAGCTCAAGGTAGGTTGTTGGGGTTTGTAAACCAATAAAGAGAAAGCTAAAATTTTATGAAGGCTCAAAGAGACAACTAGGGATTAATATTTAATTAGGTGGATACTAATTGTTGGTTCATCAAACAATTCCTAGATCATCTATCCCTTAAAAAAGTATAGTTTAATTTTGCCTCAAAAGTTCATCAAAGCATGTTCTAAGACTGACTAGGACTTAGATAAAGGTAACTATGCAGGAGCCCTCTCTAAGTAATCATACACAGCTCAATGCTATAGAATAATTCCCTCACCTAGTAAAGTCATTCGAATCATGATGCATAGATATATTAACTTATGATTATTGAGCTAGACTCGTCATTGATTAAGCACCAAAATGAACAAAGACCATGAAAAATTTTGATAAAAGTAATTTATTCAAATAACCTTCATTTTAAAGACATAATTGTTTCAAATAAGTAGTAAAGAAACCAAAAATAAAAAAGAGCAACATTTCAAGCTAAGGGAGGTTTGTTGAATAAAATTTCTCCTTATTCCACATCTTTAATACTTTTGTCTTAAAAGAAGGATAAAATAGAATCTTCCTCCAATCCTCCTCCTACAATGAAGGTTGCTGGCGGTGGCACTCTATTGAACCTAGACAGAGGATTGTCCTTTGTATTAGGCTTATCGGGCTCAGGTAACTTCCCACTATCAATTAAATTCTAGATCTCATGCCTCAACTTCATACAGTTGTCCATTTCGTGTTCAGGCCTTTGATAGAATTGGCAAAATGCCTTAGCATCAAAGTTAGGTGGAAAAGGATTAGGCAAAGGATGAGGAGTCAAGGGTTGCAACAATCCCTTCTTTTGTAGCTTATTGAGAACCTAAGACAACGGCTTTCCTAGTTCTGAGAATTGTCTTGTATTTCCTTGACCAATCGCATTAATATTAACTTCCTTTTGCGTGCTTTGATTACCCTACTGGTAGTTCTCTTTCTCATTCCTTCTTGCCGAAAAGCGGTTCTTCTCTCTTTTTCACTTTTCGATTTGCAAGCCAGATTGCAAAAGGTCTTTGAAGTCCCTTATAAGGGTGTGAGACAGCCTCTCATAGAGATTAGGCAGGATGCCTCTGACTATCATTCTTATCTGATCTGACTCATCAGGCCTCTTCTTGAGCAAAGCAACCATATTCCTCCATCTCTTCACATAGTCCACAAATTCTCATTTGGCCTTTGTCTAGTGGACTCAACTTCCATTAAGGTAACTTCCAGCTCAACATTGTACCCATACTATTGAATGAAAGCCTTGTATAACAAATCTCAGCTCTTTTGAGTACTATTCTCTAAGGTCTTGAACCAATTTTGGACAACAGGGTCTAATGAAAGCATGAAGTGCCTTAAAGTTTGAGCCTTAGTAGCTCTAGTAGACTACATGGCAGTGATGTATTGTTTGACATGTAAGTGAGGATTTCCTATACCATTGTACTTAGCGAAGGAAGGCATCTTGAACTTATACGAGACCTCCTCATCTTATTCGAACAATTTGTCGACCTCTGACATTTCTTCAATTTTTAGCTTTTTCTCCAATTTCTTCTCCAAATCAGCAATCAGTTTCTCAACATCTGAAATTTTAGTCTTTTCTATGGCTGATGTTTCCACAACCTTCAGCTCCTTCTTGTCTTGAGGCTCTTAAAAGTACTGAGCCCAGTCGTCATCATCATCAACGATCACCTTCTTATCATTAAAAACCACCTCACCATCCTTAGCCTTGTAACACCCCTATACCCCATATACGTACACCACATATACTCTCAATATGTATTATACGTACCGGATATAAGGATGTCACAATTTAATTGATGCAAACCAATCTTTCAACTTAACATCAAATCATCATTATAGATAGTAATATATAAAACATTCCTTTTTAAAATACATATACATATATATATATCTTCATTAAACCCAAAGATTATCCAAAACATTTATTTAATAAGCAGCAGAAAATGTAGCGGAATATACAAATGTATACATGAAAATCAATATTTACAAAAAAATATAGAGTTTATACATGCTTGGCATTTCGTCTCTGATCTTGAAGTCCAACAATCAACACTTCACAAAGGATCACAAGCCTAGACTCGACTCAGTCTAGCTGAACTCTCTGGTTCAATCGGATCTACCCTGTCACATGCACGATAAATCACAATCGCGCTAAGCCAACGGCTTAGTGGTACTAACCATGATAACAATATGATTCAATGCAATGCCAATGTCAAACTTTCAAGAATTAGGAACAATACACAAGGATATCATATTTCATAACATTACATTTCATTATATTGATCAATTATTTCATCATTCATGATTCACATTTAAAGCAAAGACAAGCATGGGCCCAACAAAAACTATTATACCATTCAAATTCCAGAGTTACTGTTTTGGTCCAATAATCACATTTATCAAGCCCATAGGTGAATCATTATCATAATGAGAAACATCTCATATGTAACATCCCAACTAGGCTTCAAGGACTAGGCCCAACCAAGCTTCAAGGGGAGCTTAGCATCAACCCAACTTGGCTTCAAGGACCAAGCCCAACCCAGCTTCAAGGGATTATTACTTTTAGGCATGCCACCAACAACAAAACTCTTAAAATTGAATAACATACTAGGCACACAATTCTTTTATTATTTTATTATCAAATCCTTTTTCATTTCCTCATGATCATCATAAGCACAATGCTTCAATTATCCCATTCATATCAATATAGCCATCACTAATGGCTTTACATATTATCATTAGAGTATACATAACAAATTACATTGTTCATATATTTTGACTCCTCAACATATATTCCACATAGCTCACATAATGCAAATCATTACACCATTTTCATATATCAACAATATAATAGGTAGCCTAACACATTTTCCAACCAAATGTGTTAAGTCCTAAAGTCATGTAAATGTATGCAATCATGTAAGGTTTGTACTTACTTCTAAGAGCAACTAACACCAATCTAACAACCTCCTCTTCCAAGATTCCTTCAACACTTGGATTAGGGCAACTCAATTCTCTTCAAAACCTAATTCAAAGGTGATTATACATTCTCACTTAGTGATACACATAAGAAGATAAGAATAAGAACTATCTAGGGAAAACTCTACACATGACACACTCAATAATACGGGCGTGTTCTTGATCATGCCCTAAACCCACAATACAGAAGCTTTGACACGCTTAGTGACATGGGCATGTCACTGCACATGTCAATCCTCCTCCAACATAGTGGCTATGACACGCTCAGTAACATGGGTGTGTCACTGGACGTGTCAATACTACTCCAACATAGAAGCTGTGACACGCTCAGTGACATGGGCACATCACTGCTCGTGTCACCCATACTGAAAACAGAACCAATGACACGCCCAAAAATATGGCTGTGTTACCGGGCGTGTTAGGCCAAAAACCTGAAATTGACACAAACATACCATATCCAACAAACATCTTTCTTTTACCCTTTTTCACTCCAAACAAACTTAACCAAAACCATCAATATACATAATAAACTTACTTAACATCAATACAACTCAATTACATGCATCAACACATAAACACAACCATATTTTACAACTCAACACATACATAATTCACAACTCTTATTTTCTTCACCAAACTTAACATTTTCTTCAGTCTAACCCTAAAATCAAAGTCAAATAGACCAAACAACCTCAAACATACCAAAATCAACCATACACACATCTACAACAACCATTCATCAAACTCAAATGCACAAACTCCAAAAGAACACAAAGAAACAAGTTGGAAACTTACCAAAAGTGAAGAAAATCCTTAAAACTCCAACTTGATCTCTTGAAATTCTTCAATCTTGAGTTACAAATCACAAAACCTCTCTTCCTTTGGCAAAAGTGATGGCCGGCTAAGCAAAAGAAGAAAGAAGAAGAAGAAGATAATGAAAAGTCAATACCACTCTACTCTTAGCCACTCAAATCTCCAATTAACCTCTACCAAGCAATTTATGTATTATAATAATAATGTAAATATCATATTCCACTTACATTAATTTCTAATTTAAATAATTAATTATCCCATTTGACCATCAATAAAGTTGACTTGTATATGTTGTTTATATCTTCATATAATTCGATGTTAGGGCATTCGGGGGTGTGTTCAAGTCAAACCGACCCCTGCAATTCAATATGGGACATCCCATATCGAATTAGGATGCCCCAATTTGATATGGGATAGTCCCATATCGAATTGGGACTATCCCAATTCTATATGGGACCTTAAATTAAGGTCCCAATTCAATATGGGATAAGTCATATATCAAATTGGACTTCCAATTCTATATGGGACCTTCATTAAAGGTTCCCATATCGAATTGGAAGTCCAATTCGATATGGGATAGGCTCCATGTCGAATTGGAGCCTTCCCAATTTGATATGGACTTATATTTTGATGGGTTTTCTTGGTTTGAGTGCGATATGGTCTCGGTTTGCTATGTGGTTTTAATTCGATATGGATCAGAGAGGATCCATTTTTAAAATGAAAAACTCCCATGACTTTTAACCTAATGCATGCATGTTTTTATAAATACAAACTTTAAACCGAGAAAGAGGCAGCAACTATCAGGAACTTTCAGCAGAGAGAAGTCTTCACGAACTTCTAACTTGAATAAACTTTTGAACACTAGCAACTCTTAGCAACAGGAAGCAATTCGAGAGAGCAACGAAACTCAAATATCAAGAAGTGAGAGCATATTAATAAGGCAATAGCTTAGCTAATTGTCTTATTCTTAATTCAACCAACAAATATAAGGCCGGTGCAAACAAAAGTTTGGATCAAATTTGGATTATTGGTAGAATCAACAAACGGAGGTATGTGTCTTAGATTAAATCCATTTAAATACAGCATGTTAAAGTTTCGTTGATGTTGTTTACCCTTCATGCAAAGTAAATCTCAGTAGCCTCTAGATCTAGTATACTTAGAGGTGCTAAATTGATATTTTTTTACTGCATGATTATATAGTTACAAATATCACAAAAAGCTTATTTTCTCCAACATTAAACTTTAAATATTACTTTCATAAATTTCAAACCCTAATTCACTCAAGCCCTAAACCCTAATTAAAATCACACAGTAGCAATAATCTTTTTAAATAATAATGATAATAATAATAATATTAGTTCTCTAAATCAAAACCCTAAAATCTTAATTTCTAAACCTAAACCCTCTAAACCCTAATTTCATTCAAGAAACCCTAATTCAAGATGTAAACCTAAATTCTATATATATTACTTTATTCAAATTTAGATGCATGTTTATGATATATGTTGATGGATGATTTATTATACGTCTTAATAGATGACTTATTCTTATTTGATTTTATGATGAATGTTCGAATGAATGCTTTGATTTATTTTTAGTTTTAAGAAATTGTAAGAGGTATGTTTCCATGATTGGGTACCTCAATTGATAAGTTTCATGTAACTCAATTTATTTTAAGTTTTGAATTAATGTAAAGGATATGTTTCCACTAATTAGTGGTATCCTATTTTATTCATTTTCCTTTGGACATTGAACAATTGTAAAGGCATGTTTCCATCCATAGATGGGTGCCTATTTATTTATTTTGTTTGAACTTGTTGTGATTTTAATAAAGTGATTATTTATTCATGTGATTGCAGGTAGTGTGGATAATATCAAATTAACTAAGAATGTTATAGTATTAAGACCTGAATAGAGGTCGGTTCCAATGAACCAGGTGTTGTAGGGGTGATAGGTCATTCTCACCTTCCTCACGCTTACCCAACTCATTAGGGGGTTGGGGATTCCTTAGGAATCGAGTCATCCACCCCTTTCTTTTTTTGGCCGGTCAGGGTGGCGACTCTATTTTTTTTTGGGTTTAGGCCCATGTTCTCTAAGGCCTCGAGCCTAACAGTGTTGAAGTCACAAGAACCATTCCACATGGAAGTGGGGGCAAAAATCCCCGCTCACAGCTAGGCCACCAATAATGAGACTTCAAATTCTGGTACATCTTATTGCTTCCGGGATGTATAGTATGCATAGTACTATGAGCTTCACTAAGTATACATTTTTTTAATTCTTTCACATTAGGTACACACAATCACCCTCTATAATACAATCCACCATCTTCTAACACAATATAATCTGGCTTTTTACCTTCATGCACTTGTTTCAAAAGTTCTAACTTTTGATGTTGTTTCTGAGCTTCTATCACTTTTTGCTTTATGGTTGGTTCAACCTTCAATTCTATTAACATAAAATATGATATCATTTAGTTTATTTAATTTATATGTAAATATATTACTATAATATTCTATATACAACATACCTGCTAAAGTCTTTCGACTTAAAGCATTAGCTACCACGTTAGCTTTTCCAGGATAATAGCCAATGATACAATCATAATCTTTAATCAAGTTTAGAATCAAGCATCCAAATCCAGTTTCGGGTCGAGAACCTAAAATTCAGTCTTGGGTCGAGAATCCAAATCCAGCCTCGTGTCGAGAATCCAAGTCTAGTTTCAGGTCGAGCACCTAAAATCCAATTTTGGGTCGAGCAACCAAAATTCAATTTTGGGTCGAGCACCCAAAATTTAGTTTCGGGTCGAGCACCTAAAATTCAATTTTGGGTTGAGCACTCAAAATCCAGTGTTGGGTCAAGCACCCAAATCTAGTTTAGGATCAAGCATCCAAATCTAGTTTTGGATCGAGAACCCAAAATTCAGTCTTGGGTTGAGAACCCAAATCCAGTCTTGGGTCGACAACCCAAGTCCAGTCTTGGGTTGAGAATCAAAATCCAGTCTCGGGTTGAGAATCCAAAATCCAGTTTAGGGTCGAGAACCCAAAAATTTAGTCTTGGGTCCAAGTACCCAAATCAAATCTTTTTTAGTCCATAACTCATTTCGGGTCCAGAACCTAAACCAACATTAACCTCGGGTTGAGAACCCATCCTCATATAAAATCTACTCAAAACCATGTTGCTTTTCACTATGTTCTACTGAAGTCTCAGATCGTTCAGGCAAGGGGCAAACTGTAGACCCTTGATTTTGGTCCTGACTTATCCGTTGCCTGAGCTATAAACCATTTGATTATATGGTACAATGGTGGAACCTTTAAAACCCTAAAGAAGTTTGTTTTGAAGATTCGATTGGATCTAATTCGATTTTAGGGCATTTAGGGGTGTGTTGAAGACAAACCCGCCCCTCCAATTCAATATGGGGCAACCCATATCGAATTGGGATGCCCCAATTTGATATGGGATAGTCCCATGTCTCCCAATTTGATATGGGACCTTAATTTAAGGTCCCATATCAAATTGGAAGTCCCAATTCGATATGTGATAGGCTCCATATCGAATTGGAGCCTTCCCAATTCGATATGGACTTATGTTTTGACGGGTTTGCTTGGTTTGAGTCTGATATGGTCTCAGTTTACTACGTGGTTTTAATTCGATATGGATAAGAGAGGATCCATTTTTAAAATAAAAAACTCCCACGACTTTTAACCTAATGCATGCATGTTCTTATAGATACAAACTTTAAACCGAGAAAGAGGCAACGACGATCAATAACTTTCAGCAGAGAGAAGTCTTCATGGACTTTTAACTTGAATGAACTTTTGAACTCTAGCAACTCTTAGCAAGAGGAAGCAATTTAAGAGAGCAACAAAACTCAAATATCAAGCAGTGAGAACATATTAACAAGGTAGTAGCTTAGCTAATTGTCTTGTTCTCATTTCAACCAACAAATATAAGGTTGGTGCAAACAAAAGTTTGGATCAAATTTGGATTATTGGTGGAATCAACAAACGGAGGTATGTGTCTTAGATTAAATCCATTTAAATACAACATGTTAAAGTTTCATTGATGTTGTTTACCCTTCATGCACAGTAAATCTCAGTAGCCTCTAGTTCCAATATACTCGAGGTGCTAAACTGATATTTTTTTAGTGCATGACTATTTAGTTACAAATATCACAGAAAGCCTATTTTTTCCAACATTAAACTTTAAATCTTATTTTCATAAATTCAAAACCACTCTGTATACTCCAACATTAAACCCTGATCTTATTTTCATAAATTCCAAACCCTAATTTACTCAAGCCCTAAACCCTAATTAAAATCACACAGTAGTAATAATCTTTTTAAATAATAATAATAATAATAATAATATTAGTTCTCTAAATCAAAACCCTAAAATCTTAATTTTTAAACCTAAACTCTCTAAACCCTAATTTCATTCAAGAAACCCTAATTCAAGATGTAAACCTAAATTTCTATGTCTATTAATTTATTCAAATTTAGATGCATGTTTATGATATATGTTGATGGATGATTTATTATACGTCTTAATAAATGACTTATTCTTATTTGATTTTATGATGAATGTTCAAATGAATGCTTTGATTTATTTTTTAGTTTCAAGAAATTGTAAGAGGTATGTTTCCATGATTGGGTACCTCAATTGTTAAGTTTCATGTAACTCAATTTATTTTAAGTTTTGGATTAATGTAAAGGATACGTTTTCACTAATTACTGGGTATCCTATTTTATTCGTTTTCCTTTGGACATTGAACAATTGTAAAGGCATGTTTCTATCCATGGATGGGTGCCTATTTATTATTTTGTTTGAACTTGTTGTGATTTTAATAAAGTGATTATTTATTCTTGGATTGCATGTAGTATGGATAATATCAAATTAACTAAAAATGTTATAGTATTAAGACCTGAAAAGGAGGCCGGTTCCAATGAACCGGGCACTGTGGATATGTTGGGTCATTCTTACATTCCCCACGCTTACCCAACTTTCCGAACCCATTAGGGGTTGGAGATTCCTTAGGAATCGAGTCATCCACCCCTTTCTTTTTTTCGGCCAGTCTCGATGGCGACTCTATTTTTCTTTGGATTTAGGCCCGTGTTCTCTAAGGCCCCGAGCCTAATAGTGTTGAAGTCACAAGAACCATTCCACATGGGAGTGGGTGCGAAAATCCCCGCTCACAGCTAGGCCACCAATAATGAGACTTCAAATTTTGGTACATATTATTGCTTCCAGGATGTACAGTATGCGTAGTACTATGAGCTTCACTAAGTATATATTTCTTTAATTCTTTCACATCAGGTACACACAATCGCCCTCTATAATACAATCCACCATCTTCTAACACAACATAATCTGGCTTTTTACCACTTGTTTCAAAAGTTCTAACAACTTTTGATGTTGTTTCTGAGATTCTATCACTTTTTTCTTTATAATTGGTTCAACCTTCAATTCTGCTAACATAACATATGATATCATTTAGTTTATTTAATTTATATGTAAATATATTACTATAATATTCTATATACAACATACTTGCTAAAGTCTTTAAACTTAAAGCATCAGCTACTACGTTAGCTTTTTCAGGATGATAGTCAATGATACAATCATAATCTTTAATCAATTCCATCCACCTCCTTTGCCTTAAGTTTAGTTCTTTTTGTATTGGTAAGTATTTCAAACTTTTATTGTAACATCCCCTGACAATTCTCATTAGAAATATTAGAGAATGTTACTCGATATACTATCAGTGCTCTAACCAATTCATTGACAAATTTTCCTTTCAAAATGTTACTAACAAAAATCTTTAAATAATAATAATACAATCTGTATAATACAACAGTTATAAATCCAATATTTAAACCAATCTCCAATATCTCCAATAATCCAAATAGTAATTATAAATCAGATAAACATCATAAGTTCATCAAATCAAATAAATATATAATACATTGCTTTATTTGATAATCATTCACTAGAATCCCAAACTTCATCCTCTAAATACATATATTTCTTTCATGTTTACAAATTTGTACAATCTCTCAAATAGCCAAGTTAATTTTTATTTATACATTTCATAACTTATGAGTATAATATACAAAAGATCTCTATATGTACTATAGGTAATTTCCTAAGATCCTTAATTCCACTTCTTACCTTGCTCCGATGACCTGGTACCTCTGTGTCAGAAAATAATTCTAACACGCTAAGCAAAGCTTAGTGGTGCTTGTATAAATATATTTTGTCACTTAATCTTAAAGGAAAATACTTATGGAAATATAGTAATAACACTCAGTTTTAAGAAATATTTTAATATATTAACTATTTTCAATAACAAACCAACATAATATTTTGATTATACAAAATAATACCTTTAACTCTATAAAAGTTATCATGCTACACTACACTTTTGGGATTGCAACTTTTCTTTTTGGGATTAAAATTTCATTTGTTAACATTGCTCATATTACACTTATTTATTTCAGTAAGTCTTACTTTCAGTTTTATATATAGGACAATTTCATTCAATCTATAATTTGTAGCACTTAAATTTAGTACTATACTTTGGAGCACTTTGTATCTTATATCATTATATACACTTTCAATCATTATAACACTTAGAACGTTATTGATCAATTCAATAAATTGAGCATAACATTTCTATTCCGTGCATTAGAACTTTCACTTGTAAACCTTAATATATATATTACCAATCACTTTCATATTGTAACACAGTAAGTCATTTTCAAGTAATTGACTTATATTATTATTTTGCATTTCTTTCATTATTCACAACATCATATTCACATATATTTTCAATTTAGATAACTTTATTAAATATGCCCATACATACTGAACTTAGATCATAGGTTTGGATAACATGTTAGTGTAGCAATTTTAATGCCAAATCTCAAGAATATATAATGGCAACTATGCCCACTGTCACTGATGACACAATGTGTCTATTAATGGCATGAGGTGCCCACTATCACTATGGCTATCCTTCCTCTAGTTAGCCATTCAATCCAAAGCTAGATCTAAAATCAATATGATTTGGGCAATTCATTTATTTTAATTATCATTGAATTATGTATATCACTTCAATGAAATAATTCTTTGATCAACATTTGGTATGACAAATATTTATCAAATTACACTACTTGATAGGGTTGATTTTAAAAATCCTTTACACTTTAAGGCCTTATAGTTATTTAGGCTGAAATCAGGGATGAAACACAAGAAAAAAGCCATTTTAGGCAAATTTCTTCAAGTGACACGCCCAATGACATGGGCGTGTCCTGGGCGTGCTATTTGCCCATTTCACAGTAGCTTGGACACGCCCAATGACATGGGCATGTCACTGAGCATGTCATTTATTTTACAATTCAGTAACTATGACACACCCACTGATATGGGCGTGTCACTGGCCATGTCAGGAAAAAATTCTACATTTCATACACTTAACCATTTTAACTCAATATATTCAAAATCTATGATAATAATGAATCAAATCCAAATTTTTTTAACATAAAAGAGTCTACATCTAATGCTTTAATCAATCTTCAATTAATCAAACCTTCAAATATCACTTATGGCTAAAACAACATCAAACTACCCAATTCTTATAAAGATTGAATTAAGAATCAAACTCACCACATATAAGTTCTTTTAATTCATTTTTCAATCATCAATCCATTTAATCAATATTTTCAAGAAATAATTCATTATAAATGACTCAATCAATCAATTCAAACATTCAAACTCATAGCAATTCAATTATTTGCAAAGTGTAATACATAAGCATATACCTCTTTCAATTTCTCTCTTTTTCTCTCTTTTCCCTCTTTTTCTTTGATCACTTGCTGATAATCTCACCTTTTCTAGCTTATTCTTTTAAAAACCCATAGCTAGATATGATTTTCTCTTAAATTTTAGCCAAATTCATGAAAAGAACGAAGAAAGAAGGAGCTTTGGTGGTGTTGATGATGATGATCATGGAAAGAAGAAGGAAGAAGAAGCAGAAGAAAGAAGCTTCTACATAAATGCACATTTGTCCATACACACACACACACACACATATATATATATTTATGGCTTAATCTAGTGTGGTCAATCTCATTTTAAATATAGTGCACCCTCTTTTCTATCCTTTGATTCTAATTTGATTTTTAATCTCGTAAAACTGTAAAAATAATTTCTTCAGTAAATTTTGAGATATACTATTCACTATTCTCTACTTATAGCATTTATCCACAATACTTTTATCACTATACACTATTAATTTTTCAATATTAGTTAAAAAGTTTCATGTTTAAAATCTTGACCATTACATTTATGGTCAGTGAAAATATAACACTTTTCACCATACAAATAATGTCGCCAGATCTTGAGAGCAAATACAATAGTAGCCAACTCCAAATCATGTGTAGGCTAATTCAATTCATGAGATTTTAATTGCCTAGAAGCATAAGCAATTACCTTACCCTCTTGCATCAATACACAACCAAGTCCTTGATGAGAAGCATCACTATAAATAACATAATCCTTATCTGGGGTCGGTTGTGTCAATATCGGTGCTTCAGTCAATATAGCCTTCAATTGTTCAAAGCTAGCTTGACACTAGGCATTCCACTTAAATTTAGTTTCTTTTCTAAGGAGCTTAGTTAAAGGAAGTGCTATCTTCAAAAACCCTTGCACAAATCTTCTATAGTAACCAGCTAAGCCAATAAAACTCCTTACTTCTGCTATATTCTGGTGGCTACCAATTCAAAATAGTCTCAATCTTACTTGGATCCACACGAATACCATTAGCTGATACTACATGACCTAGAAATGCCACTTCCGTCGGCCAAAAATCACATTTAGATAGTTTAGCATATAATTGATTCTCCCTTAATGTCTGTAGTACAATTCTCAAATGCTTATCATGCTCCTCTCTATTTTTGGAATAAACCAATATGTCATCAATGAAAACCACCACAAACTGATCTAAATAGGGTTTAAAGACTCGATTCATCAAGTTCATAAAAGCTGCTGGAGCATTAATTAAACCAAAGGATAGGACAAAAAATTCATAATGCCCATATCGAGTTTTGAAAGTTGTCTTTGGAATATCTACTTCTTTAACTTTCATCTTATAATAACCCGATTTTAAATCAATCTTAGAGAAAACACCTGATCCCTTCAACTGATCAAACAGGTCATCAATCCTAAGTAATGGGTACTTATTCTTAATAGTCACTTTATTCAACTATTGATAACCTATACACAATCTTAAGGCACCATCCTTCTTCTTCACAAATTAAATCGGTGCACCCCAGGGTGATACACTAGGTCTAATAAAGCCCTTATCAAGTAATTCTTGTAGTTACACTTTTAATTCTTTTAATTCCGGAGGTGTCATTCTATAAGGTGGAATAGAAATTTGTGTTGTACCTAGAGCTACATCAATAACAAATTCTACCTCTCTCTCCGGTGGTACTCCCGGTAATTCTTCTGGAAAAATATCCGAAAACTCACTCACGGTAGGTATGTCTCCTAAAGCCTTGCTTGAATGTCATGTATCATTAACATAAGCAAGGTAAGCTTCACACTTCTTCCTAATCAACTTTCTAGATTTAGCTGCAGATATTAAACTAGAAGGGTAAAATTATTTTTCTCCTCGAACTATAATTTCACCATAACCCGTAATCTTAAAAGTCACAATTTTACTACAGCAGTCTATAACTGCTTGATTTCGGGACAACCAATCCATTCCCAAGATTACATCAAAGCCATGGAATGGAAGTTCAATCAAATCACTAGGAAGTTCTACATCATGAACTCTAAGTGCACAATTTTAATATACTTTGTTTACCTTCACACTATATCCTAAGGGATTAGTAACTTCTATCTCATAATCAAGTTTATCAACACACATTTTCTTCCCTGAAGCTAGAGTTGTAAATATATAACAATGTGTAGAACCAGGATCTAATAATGCATACACATCAAGACCAAGTAAAGAAAATTTACCAACTACAATATCAGAAGCATCTTGATCCTCCACAGCTTTCATGGCATAAGCCCTAACTAGATCACTACCTCAAGGCCGAGGTCTATCCACTGTTTCAGATTCTCTCTAATAACTATCACTGGGTTGACCACCTCTACTTGTCCTACGGCTAGACTGAGACTTCTATATAGAACTATGTCTTTCAACAACTTCTAATTCTTTTATCGTTGGACAATCTCTAATTTTATGCTCTAAAGAAGTACATTTCAAACAAGCCCCTTTTTGATACCAACAATCTTCACTTGCATGGCCCTTACCACAATATTGACAAAGTATAGCAATAGCTCTTGAAGATGAGCCTATAACCACTCCAAATCTATCACCTCTAGACCTTTGAAAACTAGCTCCATTTCCTCTACCAAACCCCTTAGTTTGGGCTTGAATATTTCTCTGTCTTTTCTGGCCACTTTGTTGTTGCTCACTAGAAAATCCCTTCTTTGTTTGTTGTCTTCTTCCCTGCTCTTGTTTAATCTCGTTTTCTATAGAAACTGTAGCATTAACAATAGTGGAAAACTCTTTAATCCTCATCGCTACTAAATACACCTGGATCTTACTGTTCAAGCCATGTTCAAACCGCTTACATTTCTCTTCCTTAAATACAACTAACTTTGAAAAATATTTGTTGAGGTGAACAAACTGCCTCTCATATTCAATCACAGATGTTTGCCTTTACTTAAGATATAAAAACTCCCGGCGCTTCTCCTCTAAATAAATCTCACTAATATATTTCTTTTTAAATTCTTCTTGGAAAAATACCCAAGTGAGTCTACCTACATGTACACTTTTCTGCTTTGTATCCCACCAGGTATAAGCTTGTTCTTGCAACAAGGAAACTTGTAATATCCCAAACTATACCCTAAAATTTTTGGAATGCTTATTGTTGTATTTGGATTAAATGTTATAAGTGTATATATGTTTAAGTGGGAAGATAAGAATGGAAAGAGGAGTGTGTATATGTTGTATATATAGAGGTATATACAACATAAACAAGTCAACTTTTATTTAGAGGTCAAATGAGAATTATTGATAATTTTATAAATAGAAATTAAATTAAGTGGAAGAGGATATTTATACATTTTATTATTAAAATTTCTTGGTTGAGATTTAAAGAGAGCTTGAGCGGTTATTAAAGGTTGGCTTTGCTCTTCTTTCTTCATCTTCTTCTTTCATCTTTTGGGTTAGCCGGTCATCACCATAGCAAGAAGGAAAGAGAGATTTTGTTCTTCCTAACTCAAGATTGAAGGGTGTTTCAAGAGATCAAGTTGGAGTTTGAAGGATTTTCATCATTTTTGGTAAGTTTCTAACTTGTTTTCTTGGTTTTCTTTTGAGTTTGTGTGTTGAGCTTGGTGTATGGTTGTTGTTGAGATATATATGTATAATTGTGGTGTATTTGAGAGTGTTTGGTCTTATTGGTTTTGATTTTGGGGTTGGTTTGAAGGAAAGGTTAAGTTTGGTGATGGAAAGTAAGTGTTGTGGATTGTGTGGGTTGAGTTGTGATTATGGTTGTGATTGGTGTTTGTTATATGTATTGTGTTGTTTTGGTGTTTATGCAAGTTTAGTATGGTTTATTGATGGTTTTGGGTAAGATTCTTTGGAGTGGAAAAGGGTAAGGTATGTTGTTTGTTGGATGTGGTGTTGTTGGTGTCGGAATCAGGATTTTTGGCCTAACACACCCATAAACACGGCTAAGTCTTTGGGCGTGTCAATGGTTCTATTTTTTGGATGGGTGACACGATCAGTGACACGCCCATGTCACTAAGCGTGTCATAGCTACTGTGATGTTGGTGGATTGACACATCCAGTGACACGCCCATGTCACTAAACATGTCATAGCCACTGTGTTGGAGAAGGATTGACACGGCCAATGACACGCCCATGTCACTGAGCGTGTCAAAGCTTTTGTATTGTGAGTTTAGGGCACGATCAAGGGCATGCCCGTGTTGTTGAATGTGTCATGTATAGAGTTTGCCCTAGTTGGTTCTTGTTCTTATTTCCTTATGTGTATTACTAAGTGAGTGTGTGTAATTACAATTGGATTAGGTTTTGAAGAGATTTAAGTTGCCCTAATCCAAGTGTTGAAGATATCTTGGAAGAGGAGTTTGGAATTGGTGTGAGTTGCTCTTAGAGGTAAGTACAAATCTTACATGATTGCATACATTTACATGATTTTGGAATTTAACACATTTGGAGGGAAATGTGTTAAGTAACGCACTACATTGTTGATGCATATGAATAATGCTATGTTTTGCATAATGTGAACTATGTGAATTATATGTGAGGATTCAAAATATATGAACAATGTAAGTTGTGATGTGTACTCAAATGATGAAATATGAAGCCATTGATGTTGGCTATAATAATGTAAATGAAGTATTAAGGCATTGTGATGTTTATGAGAAAATGAGAATGAAATTGATAATGAAATAATAAAAGAATTGTATGCCTAATGTGTTATTCAATTTTCAGAGTTTTGTTATTGGTGGCATGCCTAAAAGTAACAATCCCTTAAAGCTGGGTTGGACTTGGTCCTTGAAGCCAAGTTGGGTTGATACTGAGCTCCCCTTGAAGCTTGGTTGGCCCTAGTCCTTAAAGCCTAGTTGGGATGTTACATATGAGATGTTTCTCATTGCGATAATGATTCGCCTACAGGCTTGATAAATGTGATATTGGACCAAAACATTAACTCTGGAATTTGAATGGCATATTAGTTTCTTTTGGGCCCATGCTTGTCTCTGTTTAAATGTGAATCATGAATGATGAAACAATTGAATAATATAATTTAATGTAATGTTATGAAATATGATATTATTGTATATTGTTTATAATGTTTGAAAGTATAACATTGGCATTACATTGAAGTACATTGTCATTATGGTTTGTACCACTAAGCCTACGGCTTAGCGCGATTGTGGTTCATCGCGCAGGTGATAGGTTAGAACCGGAGAGTTCTGCTAGACCGAGTTGAGTCTAGGTTTGTGAAGTGTGGATTATTGGACTTCAAGATCAGAGACGAACTGCCAAATATGTATAAACTTTATATTTTGTAAATATTGATTTTGATGTTTATATGTATATAACGCTACATTTTCTGCTACTTAATAAATAAATGTTTTATCTATTATGTTTTATAATATATCTTAAATGTTTTAAGTTTCTTATATTGATAATAGAAAGATTGGTTTGTTTCAAATAGAATGTGACATCCCTGTATCCGGTATACGTATATTACATATGTGGTTGTATGTAGTGTGCTTATATAGGGTATAAGGGGTGTTACAAAACTGCATAGTCCAACCTTTCCTCATCATCACAATGCAGAATATCAAAAACTCTCACAATCCTCTCCATCCAATACTCCGCTACTGAAGACTCATCAGTATCACGAGCTTTAAAATCTTCTGCTCCCAATTAATTCTCTCCAATGGAGATCTTTGGGACACTGGTGGTGGAGGTTGTGTAAGAGGAGCAACTCCTAAAATTTGCCTAAGAACTTCTCTCATATTTCTCACAAATTGGGGATCTAAGGGCACTTATTCTGTAGAAGGTTTTGATGGCTGCTAATTCCCCATACTAGCTTGGTTATGTGAGGACGCAGCTTGTTCCTCTGCACCTTGACGGGATTTAGATGCCGTCTTATACCTTTAAACATTAAAAATCAACTGCATCAAATATTTATTCAATTATATAGTTTACATGGCAATGACAGATGTACTTCTCTCTTCTTTTAACCCACAAACTTAGGACCGCCTAAACCTGCTCTGATACCACTAAATGTAACACCCCCTACATAGACTATACACTAACTACATAGGAGATGTCACCCAACATTCACACTTGTCTACATATGTATCACAAAAATTTAACCAAAATGCTTATATGTATTAATGCAGTTGTTAAGCTTTCAAAAGAACTATTATAACCAATCCTATATTACAAACATATATCTGTTAATCCACAAAAAACTTCTAATGTTAATTTACAATATTATAATTCTCAAACTACTCACAAACTTATACAACTGTCATACAAAAGTATAAAGTATTGCCATGTGAACTGTATAGAATACAATATTTAAAATATTGTCCATTGAACCTTGGTGATGCAGTTGACCCGGAATGTATATCTCTCACTATGCAGTATCAACTCTTCTTGTTTGATCTGTGCATCAGAAAATAATTCTAACATGCTAAGCAAAGCTTAGTGGTGCTTATGTATTCACAATATGCGAGAAAAAATGAAGAAAAGAAAACCATATATAAAGTGATTTAGAAACAATGGAGGTATCACTTTTAGAATAATAGATAAAGAAACTGATAAATTCATTTAAACTTGAAACACTAAACACAATTAAATTTAGAATTGGTTAATTCAATAATAACCAAATAGCATGATGTTTTTAATGTAGATAACTTCTTTAAATATGCCTATACACACTGAACTCGGATTCTAGATTTGGATAACGGGTCACTGTTCGCAATTTAATGCCCACCATTTAAAATTTTGGCCATTGGTCCACGGTGGCACGAATGCCCACTGACTATGGTGACACAGAGTGTCTATTGATGTCACGGAGTGCCCATTATCACTTTGGATATCCTCCCTTTGGTTAGCCATTCAATCCCAAGCTAGATTTAAAATCAATATGATTTGGGCAATTCATTAGTTATTAATTAAAATTAAATTATGCACAACACTTCAATGAAATAATTCTTTGATCAACACTTGGTATCACACATATTTTATCATATATTCAAATAAATCTGTTACACTACTTGTTAGGTTTGACTTCAAAAAGAAATCCTTTACACTTTGAGGACTTATAATCGTTACGGCTAGAATTACAAATGTAAAACAAAGTAGAAAGTTATTTTGGGCAATTTCTTTAAGTGACACACCCAATGACATGGGCATGTCATTAGCCGTATTGTTTGAAATTTCTTACAGAAGCTTTGACATGCCTAATAACATGGGCGTACTTCTGGCCGTGTCATTTAACTTGCATTACAGTAGCTACGACATGCCCAACGATACGGATGTGTCACTGGCCATGTCATTTAACTTTTATCACGAACGTGTTACTGGCCGTGTCTTCAATATTGAAACACAGTATCATTGACACGTCCAGTGACATGGCCGTGTCACTGGTAGTGTCAAGAAAATTTCTGTATTTTGCACACTCATCAACTTAAACACAATATATTTAAAAATATGGTAAGAATGAATCAAAACTAGTTTCTTTGTCATAGAAAGAGTTTATATCAAATATTTTTCAGTAAAAACTCATCAAAGATAACTTAATCAATCACTTTAAACAATAAAATTCATAGAAATTTAAGTAGTTGCAAATCAAAAATACATAAGCACATACCTCTTCAAAGTCTTCTTTTTCTCTAATCACTTGTTGATAATCTCAACTTTTCCAGCTTAATCTTCTAAGAACTTATATCTAGATGTGATGTTCTCTTAATTTTTGATTAAAATCTTGGAAAGAAGGAAGAAAAGAGGAGTTTTGGTGAAGAAGATGGTGGTATGCGTGGATGAACATGAAAAAAGGAAGAAGAAGAAAGAAACTTCTACACATACACACACCTGTCACATATATATATACAGCTTAATCTAGTATGGCCAATCTCATCTTAGCTATGGTACACACTCTTTCTTATCTTTTGGTTCTAATTCGATTTTTAATCTAGTAAAATCATAAAAATACATAACTTCTTCAGTAAATTTTTAAGATCCACTATTTACATCACTTATCCATACCACTTATATCACAATTCACTATCAATTATCAATATTAAATTAAAAGTTTAGTATTTAAAATTTTAAACATTATAAGTAAAGTTCAACTGGTCCTGATGCAAGCCCGACTGGACCATTTAAATAATACTAAAGTCATAAGCTGTTACAACTCCACTCAATAAGTGGAAGCCACGTGGACCAACCATTGGAAAAGCATTAAGTAGAAATTCAATTGCTCCGACCGGACCATGCATTATTCTGATTGGACTTCTATATATCCGATCAGACCTTGAAGATTCAGACTATGAAAGTGCTCTGGCAGAGAAATTAGTGGAAGACAAGAATCAAACATGTTGGTCCCAATTTCAAACGGCTAATTCTTACTTAAAGGCTATAAATACCTTATGTAACTTCATCATTAAGCAGTTTTGAGAAGTATTTTCAAGTTTTGTGGTTATAATAGCCTCATTGAACATCTTTCTTTCTTTTGCATCAAAACCAACCTTTGTATTCATTGAGTGTTGGGTGTGAGCATTAAACGCCACCTTAAGTTTGAATGTGAGCTTAGAAACACATAGGTTGTGAGAGTTAGCCTAGAAAAACTCTTGTAAGGGTTTTGAGTAAGTGATCTCAAACCATTGTAAGTAGTTTGGTGTGAGCTAAAGAAAACACTAAGTTAGAGTTAAGCTTGTAAAAACTCAAATCTAGTGAAACCTTAACAAGTTGTTAAGGAAGTGGATGTAGGATTAAGATAAATCTGAACCACTATAATTCTTATGTTCAATCTTCTACTTAATCTTCTTCTACTCTCTCCATACTTTCTTTTTAATCTTTGAAATTTTTAAATTGATCATCATTTCTTAAGACCAACCAATTGGCCCCCCCTTCTTGGTTGCTATCTTGGGATCAGAGATTGTTAATTTCTTAAACTTAATTGTGAAATTTGATCCAAAATGGCAACCTCTTCTTCATTCTCTCATGGAAACCTTAACTCTCTTCTTAGACCATACTTTGATGAAACTGACTATTCCTATTGAAAACATAAAATGTTTTTGTTTCTAGATAGTTAGGGAATAGAGCTTTGGGACTATGTTGAAAGTGAGTGGAAGCCTCCTACTCATGAAGTTGAGGATGTCCAAGTTCCTCTTCCCAACTCTCAATGTCAAATGCCAACACAAAAGATAGTGTTCTTGATGATTTTGTAGGTACACTTGAACAAATTGATACTCCAAAGGATAATCATGATGAACATGATGAGGAAAGTCAAGAGCTACCTAAGGATTAGGAATACAAGAAGGATCATCCAAAAGAACTCATCATTGGTGAAACATCAAAGTGAGTAACTACTAGATCCAAACTTAAACACTTAGATGTTAATTTTGATTTTGTTTCTCAAATTGAGCCAAGGACAATTGATGAGGCTCTTAGTGATGAATGTTGGGTGATTGCTTTGCAAGATGAACTAAACCAATTTGAGAGAAATAATGTATGGGAACTTGTTTCTAGACCTAAGGATTATCCAATTATTGAATGTAAATGGGTATATAGGAACAAGCTTGATGAAAATGGTCTCATCACTAGAAATAAAGCTAGATTGGTAGCCAAATGGTATAACCAAGAGGAAGACATAGACTATGATGAGATATTTGTCCTAGTTTCTAAATTAGAAGCTATTAGGATACTTCTAGCATTTGCATGCCACATGAATTTTAAATTTTTTCAAATGGATGTTAAAAGTGCATTTCCAAATGGATTTATCAATGAAGAAGTTTATGTTGAATAACCTCCTGATTTTGAAGATTATAGATTTTCAAATCATGTTTTTAAATTTACAAAAGCACTATATGGATTGAAACAAGCTCCAAGAGCTTGGTATGATAGACTTAGTGCGTATTTGCTTGAAAATATTTTTTTAAAAGGAAAAGTTGACACAACTCTTTTTGTTAAAAAGAATAGACATAATATATTAATTGTGCAAATTTATGTTGATGATATTATTTTTTATGCTACTAATGAATCCTTGTGCAAAGAATTTACTTCCTGTATGACTAAGAAATTTGAAATGAGCATGATGGGTGAACTTAAATTCTTCCTTGGACTACAAATCAAGTAATGCAAAGATGGGATCTTCATTAATCTATCCAAATACATGAGGGAACTCCTCAAGAAATTTGGAATGGATGGCTGCAAGTGTAGCAAAACTCCCATGAGTATATCTCTAAAGCTTGACAAGGATGAAAGTGGAAAGGTAGTAGATGAAAAGAAATATCGAGGTATTATCATATTCTTACTTTACTTAACCGCATCTAGACCCGATATAATATGTAGTGTTTATTTGTGTGCTAGATTTCAATCATGCCCTAGGGAATCTCATTTGAATGCTACTAAACTAATTTTGAAATACTTGAATGGCACATTGCATCTAGGACTTTGATATCCTAGGAATACATCATTCGACATATTAGGTTTCTCAGATGCAAACTATGCCGGCAGTCTTTTGGATAGAAAGAGCACGACCTAGGCATGTCATTCTCTTGGTGAATTTCTAGTTTCTTGGTTTAGCAAGAAACAAGTATCGGTTGCTCTATCTACCGTGGAGGCTGAATATATTGCTGTATATTTTTGTTACACTCAAGTTCTTTGGATGAAACAATAATTATTAGACTATGGAAAAATATTTGAACACATCCCTATGATAACACTAGTGCCATAAACTTATCCAAAATTTTAATTCAACATTCTAGGTCAAAACATATAGACATTAGGCATCTCTTCTTAAGAGACAATGTCCAAAACCAAAATTTGGTTTAAATTTCATTGATACACAAAACCAACTTGCTGACATATTTACCAAACCCCTAAATGAGGAAAGGATGAACTTCATAAAACAACACTTAGGAATGATAGATGGAAGCACAATTTCATAAGTTCAAAACTACTTGAAAATTTATTTTACCTGATCCAAAATTTCAAATCTTTAACAATTTTTTATCAAATATTTGCACCTCTATCTTTAAAATTATCATTTTCTTCAAAAATTTTGATGTTTGATAGTTTCCCGATCATACTATCAAACATTGAGTCCGATCATACTTATTAAAAATTCTTAATTTTAATTTTTTCTGCAAAAGTATGACCATACTTTTTATGGTATGACCGGAATTTTTTAAAATTTTATGACCGTTATGCCTCAAAGATTAATTTTGTTTAGACTCTTACATAGTTTGACCATACTTTTTAAATTTTCTAAAAATCACCACCAGACTTTTGGTAGTCCGACCGGACTTTTCCTCTGCATTTAAAATTTTTCTAGCCTTTGGAACTCTGTCTAACGTTATAACTTTGTCTCCAATGGCTATAAACAGCTAGTTTCCATCCAAAATACTATAAAATACCCCCCCCCCTCCCCCTCAAATCAGTTTTAACACTCTTTTAACTAATTCTAAACATTCAAACACTAAAAATACTCAAATTTACTCAAATCAAACTCTCCTCTTCATCTACTTCTCTCTTGAATTGAACACGGCACCAAAAGAACACAAGAAGAAGGCCTCTAGAGCTGAAAAAGGGAAGGGGTTGCTACCCCTTCTCAACAAGAGGAAGCTCCAAGAAGAAACCACAAGATTTAGTTCAAGGATGAGGAAGAAAGACTAAGGTATGCAATCCTAAAAGACTAACATGTTGAACTAAACCATCTCTTCTCCTCCTTCACTCTAGAGTCATTAGGATTTAAAAATGATATTAGAGGATGTCTTAGAACCTTGGAGTGGGAAAAGTTTGTGTTCTTGGAGCGAGATGACCTCGGTTGGGAATCCTTGACAAAGGAATTCCTCACAACCTTGGTTGTTAGCAAAAAGAGCATTAATCCTTTAGGCTACTATGGGATTTCATTTAGACTATTTAACCAAGAGTATGGCCTTACCCTAGAGGACTTTTCATCTATTTGGGGCTTTCAAATAGAAGGCATTTCTCAAATCTCTACCTCTCCCCTAACTCCTGAAATTCAATTGGAATTTTGGAAAGAAATTTTCCTTGAAACCTCTCTCCACAAACAATCCAATGCCAAGAACCTTAGAACTCTTACCTATTGGATGTTGCATAGGATTGTTACCTATACTATTAGTGCTAGGGGTGAGAGCAATGAGAAAGTCACCCAAAAGGACTTACTCTTCCTTTTCTGTATGATTAGGGGTCATTCTATTATTATGGGAAAATTCCTTATTGACACTTTCCTACATATCAGGAAAACCAAGTCAGGCCTAATCCTTCTCTCCTCTCAAGTCACTCAAATTGCAAAATATGTTGGTGCACTTACACCATCAAACAAAGAAACCCTCTCCAATCCTCTATATCCCACCAAAAAATCCATAAACATAGGGTATCTCAAACATGCCAAGTGTATTAGAGATAATGATGGGAAATATGTCTATCTGTTAGGAGCACTAGGTGCTAGGGCTCAACAAAGGAAAAGACTTAGGATTGTTGAGGAAGGTGAGGAGACTTTCTAAATGGAATTCCCTAGAACCCCAACCACTAGACCTCAATTCTCCATCCTTCAAATTCTTCAAGATATCTAAGGACAAATGAGCTCACAAAGCTCAAGGATTGACAAGATCACAAGTGACATATCTCATCTTCATCTTGACATTCAAACCATCCAAGAAGCATTAGGTTTACTAAAATGCTTTAAAGATGAACCTAGTTTGTCACTCTCTATCCATGGCTCCTATCCTAAAGAAGGAGAAGCTGCTGCCTCTCAACCAAGAGAAGGAGATCATGAAGAAGAGGAACAAGAAGAAGAAGAGGGAGATGAAGAAGAAGAAGAAGATGAAGGAATTGATTAGGATGTTCTTAAATTTCCTTTGGACTTTTAAATTTTCAATCTAATAAAATTAGTATTGAATTTTAAGTAATTGGCATTCAATGCATTTCAAATTCTCTTTATATTTTACTTTACTTTTTCCTTGTCAAAGGGGGAGAACAAACTTAAAAATTGAATACAAAAACTTAAAAACTTGAATGCAAGAAATTATAAATGCACAAGTTACACTTGAATAAGAAATATAAACATAGCATTCATTAAGGGGGAGCATACTAAGAGCATACTAAGCATTTGAACATACCTTTAAGCATTTGTATACACTTTTAAAGTTTTTTAAAGTTTTTAAATTCAATTCAATTGCCAAAGTCAAAAAGGGAGAGATTGTTAACCAAACCCTCCTATTTTTTATCTTAGGCAATTAAATTGAATTTACTTAACACTTGCATTAAGTTTCATTTTGCAGAAAGTTAATTCTTTTGAAGAAATTTGAAGAAGTTTGATCGTACCTTACAAAAGACCGACTAGACTATTGATGACTAAACGAACCAAAAGACACAGAAGGTTTCACGGTGGAGAGTACTCTCAAAATCTCATTGTACCAAGAAAGTATGACCGTACTATCATTCATTTCGACCGAACCTTCAATGACCAAAAGAGGTAAATCAAATAGAAGGATTCAATGTCAGAAGTACTATTATTTTTTTAGAGTACCATAGAAGTCTGACCGGACGCAAGGTAATTCCGACTGAACCTAACAAGGCAATTTTCCCTCAAAACGTCTAGTAGGTTTTCCAGTTGAAAGTACGTCCAAGAATTGGACGGATCGAGTAGAGTCCGATCGGACCTTATGTAAGACCGACCAGACCATTTAAATAATACTCAAGTCAAAAGCCATTACAACTCCACTCAATAAGTGGAAGCCACATGGACCAGCCATTGGAAGAGCATTAAGTAGAAATTCAATTACTCCGACCGGACCATGCATTATTCTGACCAGACTTTTGTATATCCGACCGGACCTTGAAGATTCTGAACATGAAAGTGCTCTGGCAGAGAAATTAGTGGACGATAAGAATTATACATGTTGGTCCCAATTTCAAACGGCTAATTCTTGCTTGAAGGCTATAAATACCTTATGTAACTTCATCATTAAGCAGTTTTGTAACATCCCCAAACAATTCTCACATAAAATTATCAGAGAATGTTACTCGATATATTATTAGTACTCTAACAAATTCATTGACAAAGTTTTCTTTTAGAATGTTACTAACAAAAATCTTCGAATAATAATACAATCTGTATAATACAACACCTATAAATCCAACATTTAAACCAATCTCCAATATCTTCAATAATCTAATTACTAATTATAAATCAGATAACCATCATAAGTTTGTCAAATCAAATAAATATATATAATACATTGCTTTATTTGATAATCATTCACTAGAATTTCAAACTTCATCCTCTAAATACATATATTCCTTTCATGTTTACAAATTTGTACAATCTCTCAAATAGCCACACTAAATTGTATATATACATTTCATAATTTATGAGTACAATATACAAAAGATCTCTATATATACTATAAATAATTTTTTGAGATCCTTAATTCCTCTTCTTAACTTGCTCTGTTGACTTGATACCTACGTGTCATAAAATAATTCTAACACGCTAAGTAAAGCTTAGTGGTGCTTTAATAAACATATTTTGTCACTTGATATTAAAGGAAAATACTTATGGAAATATAGTAATAACACCTAGTTTTAAGAAATATTTCAATATATTAACTATTTTCAATTACAAACCAATATAATATTTTAATTATACAAAATAATAACTTTAACTTTATAAAAGTCATCATGTTATACTATATTTTTGGTATTGCAACTTTTCTTTTTATGAATCATTTTATTTAAGACTTGCTTTCTCATTGATAACATTACTCACAATACACTTATTTCATTTTTCAATAAGTCTTACATTTCAATTTCACATATAGGATAATTTCATTCAATATATAATTTTTAGCACTTAAATTTAGTACTATACTTTGGAGCACTTTGTATCTTATATCATTATATGCACTTTCAATCATTACAACACTTATATAGTTATTGATTAAATCAATAACTTAAGCATAACATTTCCATTTCGTGCATTAGAACTTTCACTTGTAAACATTAATATATATATATGAACAATCACTTTCACATTGTAACACAGTAAGTCAATTTTAAGTAATTGACTTATATTATTATTTTGCATTTCTTCCATTATCCACAACTATCATATTCACATATATTTTCAATTTAGATATCTTCATTAAATATGCCCATATATATTTAACTCAGATCATAAGTTTGGATAACATGTTAGTGTAGCAATTTTAATGCCAACTCTCAAGAATGTATAATGGCAATTGTGCCCACTATCACTGATAACACAATATGTCCATTAATGGCACAAGGTGCCCACTATCACTATGGCTATCCTTTCTCTGGTTAGCAATTTAATCCAAAGCTAGATCTAAAATCAGTATGATTTGGGCAATTCATTAGTTATGATTAATACTGAATTATGTATATCATTTCTATGGTACAATACTTTTATCAATATTTAGTATTATATATATTTGTCACATATCCAAGTTTATCACTCTTTTCCATACTTTTAACTCATGCACATGAATTCTCAACACAAAAGGAAGAAATATAAACATATTAGCCTCATACTAGGCCCGTATATCACAAAATACAAGCCAAAAATATTATCCAGGTACCCCACAATTGTGACATTTTAACCCCACGCCCGTGGGACACAAAATGAAATTGTCACATTCCTTAGTAGATCCCTACAATCGTGGTATTCAAGGGCCATGGCTGTGGCATTCAGAACGGCTCTGTTTTATCAAAATTTTTAAAGAAACAACCACACTTTCAACCCCATGGTTGTGGCACTCAATTGCCACGACCGTGGCATTGATTTTGGGTCTATTTTCAGAGTAATTCTTCCTCCAACAGTCCCGACTTTGATACCATGCCCATGTCACCTTTAAGCCACGCCCGTGGCATCCCAAAATCATGTATTCTACACTTTTAACTTTATAAAACATAAACATATTGAAGATCTAAGATAAAAATGTATCAAAATAAAAGTTTTGACATAAAAAGAATTCATATCAAATAGTTTAGTAAAACTTCACTTAATCAAACTTTCAACCATCTCATATGGATAAAAATAACATCAAGCCACTCAATTCTCATGTGGGTTGAATTAAGAATCAAACTCATCATATAGAAGTTATTTTTCACTCATCAATCTATTTAATCAATACTTTCAAGAAATATATCATTATAAATAACTCAATCAATCAATTCAAACATTAAAACTAATAAAAATTCATATATTTGTAAATTATAATTCAAAAGCACATACCTCCTTCAATTTCTCTCTTCTTCTCTCTTTTTCCTCTTTTTCTTTGATCACTTACTGATAATCTCACCTTTTCTAGCTTATTCTTTTAAAAACTCATAGCTAGATATGATTTTCTCTTAAATTTTAGCCAAATTCTTAAAAAGAAGGAGCTTTGGTGGTGTTGGTGATGATGATCGTGGAAAGAAGAAGGAAGAAGAAGAAAGAAGCTTCTCCATCCATACACATCTGTCCATACACACACACACACACACACATATATATATATGGCTTAATCTAGTGTGGCTAATCTCATTTTAAATATGGTGCACCCTCTTTTCTATCCTTTGATTTTAATTTGATTTTTAATCTCGTAAAACCATAAAAATAATCTCTTCAATAAATTTTTGAGATATACAATTTACTATTCTCTAGTTATAGCATTTAT
Source organism: Garcia nutans (assembly GCA_947685225.1). Classification (NCBI taxonomy): domain Eukaryota; kingdom Viridiplantae; phylum Streptophyta; class Magnoliopsida; order Malpighiales; family Euphorbiaceae; genus Garcia; species Garcia nutans. The sequence continues at coordinate 45,630,087 of CANTUV010000008.1, forward strand.
CCACAATACTTTTATCACTATACACTATCACTTTTTTAATATTAGTTAAAAAGTTCCCTGTTTAAAATCTTGACCATTACAATTCTCCCTCACTAAAGAAATTTTGTCCTCGAAATTTACATGCTATGGTAGTAAGCCATTCAATTTATAACTAATATCAAATCTCACATAAAATCAATTATTTTATTAATTTACATAACTTTTATTTATGTCTAATATCAATCAATGTAACATTTTCAGAATAATTTTATTATAGAACTGCAGAAGATTCAGGTCTACACACTTACACTATTCAAGTTCAATTCAGTAATTGCCTTTAATTCTCTTTAGATTTTTTTTAATTATAATTTGTGTCATTACATTCCACTGTTATATATATATCTCTTTCTTTCCCTTATATACTGAACTTTAAATCCTAGTTCTGGATAGCGGGTTACTGATGGCAAGTAAATGTCCACTGTATAAATATGGCCAAAGGCCAACTATGGCATGAATGCCCACTGTATATGATGAGACAGAGTGTCCACTGAGAAAAAGGAACTAAAGATCCTCTATGACGCAAAGCATCCACTAATGGCATAAATGCCAATATCACTGGGACAAATATAAAAAAAATGTCCTTTATGGCACAAAGTACCCACTTTCAATATGGGACATAAGTATCCTCTATGGCACAGAATGCTCACTTTCAATATGGCATAAAATGTCCACTATCACTTTGAACATTTACCCTTTAGCTAATCCGAAAACTAGATTTAACATCAGTATAATCGATCAATACATTTATTTCATTGTTACAAATTATTATCAATTATAATATCTTTTGGAATATAACACTTTCTCTTCAAAGTGTTTGTTTATTATTGTGAATTTATAAGATATGAGCAATTATTTCAAATACATTTATCATATGAATATATATACACATTATATTTGTTTCCGATTAGTTCGACTAATTTTATTTACTCATCGGTCTTTATCTTTTCAAATCATTTCCATTTTTCCACTGTAATAATGAAATCTAAATAGATTTTCACTCTTAATTATTTAATTCTTTTCTTAACATATTAAGAATTTATAACTATTCTTTCACTTTAAGAGTATATGTACATATATAATGTATTCACTATGTTTAATACACACACTCACACACATATATATATTTCTAACTTGACCCACAATACATCATTTCACTAGAAGGGTTAAACTACCTTCAAATCTCACTACATTCTTTTCTTTTTTACATTATCAATTCCTTTCTTTCTATTGTAATCAATTAGTATCAGTTAACTCTTTAACACTTCTATATATAATCTATAACTTATCTTTAATCACCAAATAATGTTACTATCACGTATTTTATAAGTACATAATATGTAAATCTAACATTCTTACTTTCATTACTCAATCAATTCGTATATACACCTCTTTGTTTTCTTTATCTTGCTCTTCAAACTATATAAAATCATTAATGATTCATCAATATATCATTCTTTTCACCTTGCTTCGGAAATTATCTTATCAAAGAGCATGTCAAAGCTTCTGTGTTGTGGGTTTAGGGCACGGTCATTGACACGCCCGTGTTGTTGAGCGTGTCAAGTGTAGAGTTTGCCCTAGATAGTTCTTTTTCTTATTTTCATTTGTGTATCTTATCCTTGTGTTGAGAGGTTTTGTTTATACCTATAAGCGTGTTACTAGGTGATTATTTATAATCACATTTAGTTTAGGCTTTGAAGAGATTTTAGCTACCCCAGTCCAAGTGTTGAGGGATATCTTGGAAGAGGAGGTTGAAAGTGGTGTTTGTTGCTTTTAGAGGTAAGTACAAGTTTTGAATAATTGCTTATATTTACATGACATTAGGACTTAACACATTTGGTTGAAAAATGTGTTAAGTTACGTACTACATTGTGATGCATGAGTTATATGCTATGATTTGTATAATGTCACAAATGCATTATATGTAGTGTGAACTTTTTGTAAAATATGATAATGCAATTTTTTATGTATAAATTAAAGATGGTATGTAAAGCCATTGGTGATGGCTATATTGATATAAATGAGATAATTGAGGCATTGTGCCTAGCTTGATCTTGAGAAAATGAGAAAGATATTGATAATGAAATTATGAAAAAATTGTGTGCCTAATATATTATTTAATTTTCAAAGTTTTGCATTTGGCTGCATGCCTAAGACGTAACAGTCCCTTGAAGCTGGGTTGGACTTAGTCCTTGAAGCCTAGTTGGGATGTTACATAATGTAGCAGTCCCTTGAAGCTGGGTTGGGCCTAGTCCTTGAAGACTAGTTGGGATGTTACATATGAGGTAATCCTCATTGTGATTATGATTTGCCTTCGGGGCTAGACACATGGTGTCATCTTGGACCAAAGCAGTAACTCTGGGATTTGAATAGCATATAGGATTCTTTTGGGCCCATGCTTGTGTTTCCTTTAATATGAATTATGAATAGTGGAACAATTAAGCAATATATTAAGATATAATGTTTATGAGATATGATATCCTTATGTGTTGTACATTGGCATTGCATTTGAACTATATTGTTATCAAAGTTTATATCACTAAGCTTTTGGCTTAACGCGATTGTAATTCATCGCGTAGGTGACAAGGTAGATCCGGTTGAGCCGGAGAGTTCGTCTAGACTGGGTCGAGTCTAGGCTTGAGACCTTGAGTGTAGAGTTGATTGTTGGGCATCAAGATCAGAGATAAACTTCAAGCATATATATATTTTATATTTTTGTACATATTGATTTCATGTATATTAATTTATATTTTGATGTATATATATATGTTTATTCCACAAACTATCAAAAATATTTTGGATAAATTTTTGGTAATGGAGTTATGTATAAGTTTTAGCAAGTAAAATTTCATCTGTTATTTATATGATATCAGTTGAATGATTTAAGTTTATACAGATTTTATAAGTGAAGATTTGTTTTGTTAAAATGGGTAGTGGCTTTCTTGTATCATATATTCGTATATTACATATGTTGGGTGTATGTAGTGTACGTATATATGGTATAAGGGTGTTACATTATCAGAGCCTAGGTTTGAGGTTTTCAACCTAGGTGGGTTGTAAGAGAAAGAAAATTGAGATTTTTAAATATGATACATGCATTGGCACTGTCAGTTTCTGATCGCTGATGTGGTAATTTCTACTGTGTTTGCAGATATAGGTAGTTATGGCATCTCAGACAAATTAGTCTGCAAAGGGTAGTGCTGATAGTGTAGCTCCTATTGAGGGTAGAGATGGAGCTAGAGTTGAGATATCTGGAGGGTTACCTACTCATGTGCCAGAGAGACCAGCAATTGATGAGATTTCGCTAGGCTGGGTACAGCATATGGTGGAGCTATTAAGGCAGGCTCCAGTTCAGCAGCTGCCGCCACTGCAACTGTAGTTATCGACGATGAAATATGATAAGTTAAGAAAGTATACTCCAAGGGAGTATAAGGATGCGAAGAAGATAGTGTTCTTGAGTTTGAGGCAGGATAGCCGGACCGTGTTAGAGTATGAGATAGAGTTTACTAGGCTGAGTCAGTATGCTGGTGGGATCATTTCTAATGAGATTGACCGGTGTCGGAAGTTTGAGGAGGGATTGAGACCCTCTATCATGTGTATTATTGCAGGCTCCCAGTATCAGAATTTTTCCCAGTTGGTTGCAGCTACCAGGAGTGATGAGAGAGCACAGGGTCTTGCAGCAACTGCTAGAGATGAGGAGACCAGAGCTAGGAGATCCTAGAGTGAGGCAGGGCCTTCATTTGTGAAGAGAGGCCGAGGAGGATATTTTTTGAGGTTCAGTAGGAGCTAGAGGCAGTCGGATAGGTCAGTACAGCAGCAGAGACAGAGATCGAGACCTACAATTTCTGTGGCTTGTGCTCCGACTCCAGTAGTTCATAGGCCAGTTCCATATACCTGTGTCCATTGTGGTAGGGCACACAGGGGTGCTTGATGGAAGACAGGTGGACCAGCAGTGTGTTATAGATGTAGGTCACCAGATCACTTCTTTAGAGACTGCCCAGAGCCACCAGAGGATAGACATATAGATACTATAGTTGCTCGACCTAGTGTTAGAGGGGGTCGTGGTAGCAGAAGTTTTAGCAGAGGAGGTCGGACATGGTCTGGTCAGAGAGGAGGTTCTACCATAGGTAGTAGACCAGATGAGGCAGGGCCATCTCAGCAGGTATATGTAATGCAGAGGCAACCAGATGCTTCAGTTGTTATTGCTGGTACTTTTTCTTTATTTGGTACTTCAGTTCTTGCTTTGATAGACCCTGGGTCGACTCATTCATACATTAGTGCATCCATCTTGCATGTGACTGATTTGCATTCAGAGTTCCTAGGATTTGATGTTTTGGTGACAAATCTTTTAGGACATAGTGTTGTAGTTAGCAAGGTGCACCGACATAGTCTAGTTATGGTTCAGGATGAGGAGTTCTTTAGGGACTTGATTGAGATGCCTTTCAGGGAGTATGATTTAATTTTAGGCATGGATTGGTTATCCAAGCATGGGGCTGTGGTAGATTGTCAGCAAAAGTGTGTTACCTCGAGAACCTGTGATGGTAGGAATGTGATGGTATCTAGTGAGCAGAGACATCTTTCATCTATGTTTGTTTCAGCTGTTTTAGCTAGGAGGATGATTCGAAAGGGATGTGAAGCTTATCTTGCTCATGAAGTAGATACCAGAGTAGTGGTTTCTCAGCTTGACAGTATATCCACAGTTGCTGAATTTCTAGATATTTTTCCTGAGGAGTTGCCAAGGATCCCCCCTAAGAGAGAGGTTGAGTTTGGTATCGATTTGTTTCCTGGTACCACTCCCATCTCTATTACTCCTTATCGTATGGCACCTACCGAGTTGAGAGAGTTAAAGGTGCAGTTGCAGGAGTTATTAGATAAAGGGTTCGATCACCCTAGTACGTCTCCATAGGGAGCGCCCATTTTGTTTGTGAAGAAGAAGGATGGTACCTTAAGATTGTGCATTGATTACTGTCAGTTGAATAAAGTGACCATAAAGAACAAGTATCCATTGTCTCGGATAGATGATCTCTTTGATCAATTGAAAGAAGCAGCAGTATTCTCTAATATTGACTTGAGATCAAGGTACCATCAGTTGAGAGTTAGAGATGAAGATGTACCTAAGACAGCTTTCCGCACGAGGTATGGGCATTATGAGTTCTTGGTGATGCCCTTTGGATTGACGAATGCACCAACAACATTTATGGATTTAATGAACAAGGTATTCAGACCCTATCTAGATCAGTTTGTGGTGGTTTTCATTGATGATATTTTGGTGTATTCACTTAATGAGGAGGATCATGACAAGCATTTGCGGATTGTAATGTAGACTTTGAGAGAGAAGCAGTTATATGCTAAGCTATCTAAATGTGAATTTTGGCTTGATCAAGTGATTTTTCTCAATCATGTAATTTCAGCACAGGGTATTAGAGTTGATCCGAGTAAAGTTGAGGCTATTTTGAATTGGAGTCCACCGAAGGCTGTGACAGAGGTTAGAAGTTTTCTGCGTTTTGCAGGCTATTATCGATAGTTTGTGAAAGGTTTTTTTATGATAGCTACTCCACTCACCAGATTACTTCGGAAGGGAGTTAGATTCATGTGGACAGATCGATGTCAGACGAGCTTTGAGCAGCTGAGGGAGATGGTGACTCAGGCTCCTGTCCTTACTCTGCCTGTGGAAGGTAAACCTTATGTGATTTACAGTGATGCTTCACATAGTGATTCAGGTTGTGTTCTGATGCAAGAGGGTAGAGCTATTGCTTATGCCTCTCAACAGTTGAAGCTGCATGAGTTGAATTATTCGACGCATGATTTGGAGTTAGCAGCTATAGTTTTTGCTTTGAAGATTTGGCGACATTACTTGTATGGGGAGAAGTGTTTCATGTATATGGATCACAAGAGTTTGAATATTTGGGTGTTCAGAGAGAGCTGAATCTTTGGTAGAGATGATAGTTAGAATTGATTAAAGACTATGATTATTTAATTGATTATCATCCTGGCAAGGCAAATATTGTTGTTGATGCCTTGAGTCAGAAGTCTTTGGCAGGTTTGACTACTTATTCTCTCTTATTACTTGTTGAGTTGAGAGCATTACATACCAGATTTGAGTCTTGTGATGATGGTGCATTGATGGCTCAGTTGCAATTGAGGCCAGTGTTATTGGATCAGATTAGGGAGACACAGTTGGCAGATAAGAGAATTCAGAAGACTATTTTGGATTGTCAAAAGGGGGAGAGTCGATATTTTCATGTGAGAAGTGATGGCAGTTTGTGGTACAGAGATAGGTTGTGTATTCCTGATGATGTAGGACTAAAAAGGGTTATTTTGGAGGAAGCACATCAGTCAGTTTATGTTATACACTCTGGGAGTACCAAGATGTATTAGGATTTGAAACAATATTATTGGTGGTCAGGTATGAAGAGGGACATAGCAGAGTTTGTATCCAGATGTCTCACTTGTTAGAGAGTGAAGGATGAGCACCAAGTTCCTTTGGTATTACTTCAGCCATTATCAGTGACAGAGTGGAAATGGGAGTGAGTGACGATGGATTTTGTGACTGGTTTGCCTTTGACTCAGAAAAAGCATGATGCAATCTGGGTGATTGTTGATCGGATGACGAAGATAGCTCATTTTTTTCTAGTTCGGATGGATTATTCTCTTGAGAGATTGGCTGAGTTGTATATTAGTGAGATAGTGAGGTTACATGGAGTCCCAATTTCTTTGGTATCTGATCAAGATTCCCGATTTACATTGAGGTTGTGGAGAAGTTTGCAGGATGCTTTAGGCTCTCGGTTACATTTTAGCAATGCTTTTCAGCCTCAGACAGATGGGCAGTCAGAGAGAGTGATACAGATTTTAGGGATATGTTGAGGAGCTGCATCATCAATTTCTCTAGGAGCTGGGACATATTCTTACCAATGATTGAGTTTGCTTATAACAACAATCATTAGTCCAGTATTAGAATGGCACCTTATGAGGCATTGTATCATAGGATATGCAGGACACCTCTATGTTGGAATGAAGTTGGAGAAGGTAAGTTGATTGGTCCTGATTTGATTAGGAAAACAAAAGAGAAAGTAAAGGTGATTAGGAATTATCTGAAAGCAGCCTTAGACAGACAGAAATCATATTCAGATTTAAAAAGAAGAGACATAGAGTTCGGTGTAGGAGATAAAGTATTTTTGAAAGTGTCTCCTTGGAAGAAAATTTTGAGATTTGGCCGCAAAGGGAAGTTGAGTTCTCGTTTCATAGGACCTTATGAGGTACTGGGGAGAGTTGGACCAGTGGCCTATAGACTAGCTTTACCGCCTAAGTTGGATCAAATTCACAATGTCTTCCATGTCTCTATGCTTCAAAGATATAGGTCAGACCCATCTCACATTTTGTCAGTAGAGTCTATTGAGGCGAGTCCAAATCTGACTTATGAGGAAGAACCAGTGGCTATTTTGGCACGTGAAGTGAAGAAGTTGAGAAATAAGAAGGTGTCACTTGTGAAAGTTCTTTGGAAGAATCATGCTACTGAAGAGGCAACATGGGAAAGTGAGCAGATGATTCAGGATCAGTATCCCAGTTGTTCCAGACTTGAAAGCAAATAATTTCGAGGACGAAATTTATTTGTAGAGGGGGAGAATTGTAATATCCCAAAATTTTAAAAATATTAATTTTTAAAAATTAATTAAATGATCTAAAAGTATATATATACATATAATTAAGTGAAAAAATGTGTATATGATATATATATATGTAGATATACATAATATATACAATTCAATATTTTATTATGGGTCAAATGTTATTTTAATTATTAAAATATTAATAAAGTGGTTAGTGAAAGATGATATTTTTATGTAATAATTAAGTATTATATTTTTATTTGGTGGAGAGTAAAAGTTGGAAATGTGTGGTTAAAAAGGAGATTAGTTGGATAAAGAGGAGTTGAGTGGATGATTATCTTCTTCTTCTTCTTTCTCCATTGAAGCCGGCTACTTCCATCAAAGGAAGAGAGAAATTTGCTTCTTGCTAACTCAAGTAATTGAAGGATTTCAAGTGTTCAAGTTGGAGTTTTGAGGATTTTCTTCATATTTGGTAAGTTTCCAACTTGTTTCCTTGATTTTCTATGGAAGTTTGTATATGTATTAATTGGATATTTGGTATATTATGTGTTAAAGGTTGTTATTGGGATGTTTGAAGTTATTTTATCTAGTTAACTATGAATTTGGGATTGGATTGAAGAAAAGGTTAAGTTTGGTGAAGAGAATAAGAGTTTTGGGTTGTGTAACTTTTGAGTTGTGAAGTCATGGTTGTAGTTGTGTATTTTTGCTTTTAATTGAGTTGCTTTGATGTTTACACAAGTATTTTATGGTATAATGATGGAATTGGTTGAGTTTGTATATAGTTGAAAAGGGTAATGAAAGATAATATTTTGGATGTGACAATTATGTGTGGATATTAGGATTTTTAGCCTGACACGCTCGGTGACACTGCCATGTCTTTGGGCATGTCGATGATTTTGTTTTCAGTGTTGGTGATATGTGCAGTGACAAGCCCATGTCACTGAGCGTGTAGCTATTGTACTGTAGAAGTTTTGGCACGGGCAGGGACACGCCCATGTCCCTGGACGTGTCTTATTTGTTGTAATATAGAGCTTTGGACATGGTCATTGACACGCCCATATCACTGAGCGTGTCAAAGCTTATGTGTTATGGGTTTAGGGCACAGTAATTGACACGCCCGTGTTGTTGAGCATGTCATGTGTAAAGTTTGCCCTAGATAGTTCTTTTCCTTATTTTCATTTGTGTATCTTATCCTTGTGTTGAGAGGTTTTGTTTATTCCTATAAGTGTGTTACTAAGTGATTATTTATAATCACATTTGGTTTAGGCTTTGAAGAGATTTGAGCTACCCCAGTCCAAGTGTTGAGGGATATCTTGGAAGAGGAGGTTGAAAGTGGTGTTTGTTGCTTTTAGAAGTAAGTACAAACTTTGAATAATTGCTTATATTTACATGACATTGGGACTTACACATTTGGTTAGAAAATGTGTTAAGTTACTTACTACATTGTGATGCATGAGTTATATGCTATGATTTGTATAATGTCACAAATGCATTATATGTAATGTGAACTTTTGCAAAATATGATAATGCAATTTGTTATGTATAAATGAAAGAAGGTATGTAAAGCCATTGGTGATGGCTATATTGATATAAATGAGATAATTGAGGCATTGTGCCTAGCTTGATCTTGAGAATGAGAAAGATATTGATAATGGAATTATGAAAGAATTGTGTGCCTAATATGTTATTTAATTTTCAGAGTTTTGCGTTTGGCGACATGCCTAAGATGTAACAGTCCCTTGAAGCTGGGTTGGGCTTAGTCTTTGAAGCATAGTTGGGATGTTACATGATGTAGCAGTCCTTTGAAGCTGGGTTGGGCCTAGTCCTTGAAGCCTAGTTGGGATGTTACATATGAGATAATCCTCATTGTGATTATGATTTTCCTTCAGGGCTAGACACATGGTGTTATCCTGGACTAAAGCAGTAACTTTGGGATTTGAATAGCATATAGGATTCTTTTGAGCCCATGCTTGTGTTTGCTTTAATGTGAATTATGAATTGTAGAACAATTGAGCAATATATTATGATATAATGTTATTGTGATTCATCGCACAAGTGACAGGGCAGATCCGGTTGAGCCGGAGAGTTAGTCTAGACCGAGTCGAGTCTAGACTTGAGACCTTGAGTGCAGAGTTGATTGTTGGACATCAAGATCAAAGACAAACTGCCAACATGTATATATTTTATATTTTTGTACATATTGATCTCATGTATATTAAGTTATGTTTTGATGTGTATATATATATATATGTTTATTCCACAAACTATCAAAAGTATTTTGGATAAATTTTTGGTAATGAAGTTATGTATGAGTTTTAGCAAGTAAAATTTCATCTATTATTTATATGATATCAGCTGAACGATTTAAGTTTATACAGATTTTATAAGTGAAGATTTATTTTGTTAAAATGGGTAGTGGCATTCTTGTATCATATATTCGTATATTACATATGTTGGGTGTATGTAGTGCACGTGTATAGGGTATAAAGGTGTTACACCCACTATCACTGATAACACAAAGTGTCCATTAATGGCACGAGGTGCCCATTATCACTATAGCTATCCTTCCTCTGGTTAGCCATTCAATCCAAAGCTAGATCTAAAATCAGTATGATTTGGGCAATTCATTAGTTTTGATTAATACTGAATTGTATATCTCATTTCAATGGTATAATACTTTTATCAACATTTAGTATTATATATATTAGTCACATATCCAAGTTTATCACTCTTTTCCATACTTTTAACACATACACATGAATTCTCAACACAAAAGTAAGAAATATAAACATATTAGCCTCATACTAGGCCCCTATATCATAAAATACAAGCCAAAAATATTATCCAGATATCCCACGGCCGTGGCATCTCAACCCCACGCCTGTGGGACACAAAATGAAACTGTCACATGCCTTACTAGATCCCCACGGTCGTGGCATTCAAGGGCCACAGCCATGGCATTCAGAATGGCTCTATTTTATCAAAATTTTTAAAGAAGCAGCCACACTTTCAACAGTCCCGACTTTGATACCACGCCTATGGCACCTTTAAGCCACACTCATAGCATCCCAAAATCATGTATTTTGCACTTTTAACTTCATAAAACACAAACATATTGATGATCTAAGATAAAAATGTATCAAAATTAAAGTTTTGACATAAAAAGAATTCATATCAAATAATTTACTAAAATTTCACTTATTCAAACTTTCAACCATCTCATATGGATAAAAACAACATCAAGCCACTCAATTCTCATGTGGAAATTAAGAATCAAACTCATCATATAAAAGTTATTTTTCACTCAGTAAGTCTATTTAATCAATACTTTTAAGAAATATATCATTATAAATAACTCAATCAATCAATTCAAACATTAAAACTCATAAAAATTCATATATTTGCAAATTATAATTCAAAAGAACATACCTCCTTCAATTTCTCTCTTCTTCTCTCTTTTTCCTCTTTTTCTTTGATCGCTTGCTGATAATCTCACCTTTTCTAGCTTATTCTTTTAAAAACTCATAGCTAGATATGATTTTCTCTTAAATTTTAGCCAAATTCTTGAAAAGAAGGAAGAAAGAAGGAGCTTTGGTGGTGTTGGTGATGATGATCGTGAAAAAAAGAAGGAAGAAGAAGAAAAAAGCTTTTCCATCCATACACATCTGTCCATATACACATATATATATATATATATTTATGGCTTATTCTAGTATGGCCAATCTCATTTTAAATATGGTGCACCCTCTTTTCTATCCTTTGATTCTAATTTGATTTTTAATCTCGTAAAACCATAAAAATAATTTCTTCAGTAAATTTTTGAGATATACAATTTACTATTCTCTACTTATAGCATTTATCCACAATACTTTTATCACTATACACTATCAATTTTTTAATATTAGTTAAAAAGTTTCCTGTTTAAAATCTTGACCATTACAAGTTTTGTGAAGTATTTTCAAGTTTTGTTACTATAATAGCCTCATTGAACATCTTTCTTTCTTTTGCATCAAAATCAACATTTGTATTTATTGAGTATTGGGTGTGAGCATTAAACACCACCTTAATTTTGAGTGTGAGCTTGAAAACACTTAGGTTGTGAGAGTTAGCTTGGAAAAACTATTGTAAGGATTATGAGTAAGTGATCTCAAACCATTGTAAGTAGTTTGGTGTGAGCTAGAGAAAATACTAAGTTAGAGTTAAGCTTATAAAAGTTCAAATATAGTGAAATCTTAACAAGTTGTTAAGGAAGTTGATATAGGATTAAGATAAATCTGAACCACTACAAATTTTGTGTTTAATCTTCTACTTAATCTTATTCTACTCTCTCCATACTTTCTTTTTAATATTTGAAATTTTTGAATTGATCATCATTTCTTAAAACCAAACAATTCACCCCCCTCTTGGTTGCTATCTTGGGACAACAATAATAAATTCAAGTTTTATGAGATTTAACATTGTAAATATAATAAATTTAAATAAATATCATAAATTAGATAAATAAATAGATAGATTAGAGTTTAAATATCATAACTCTAAAATAGCAAATGATCATATCAAATTATAGTAAATATTAATTTATTTACCAACTTCACCTAATATACAGATATTACTCATAATTTTAAATTTTTTTATTTTCATATATTAAAATTAAGTTTAATTTTAACTTTGGATAGTAACCATGAATAAATAACTTAATGACCTAAAATATAATTAGACAAAAGAATTGAATTGCCATATACAAAACTTTAGGAAACAAATTATAATATTAACAAGTGAACCAAATAGATGAAATTAAAACTTGAGGGATAAACTGTAATTTTTCAAAAATTACTTCTTCCCTAAGATTTCCTATTTTCTCGTTCATTCAAAATTTTATTTGTTTTTCTTAAATTATGAATTTTTAAACTTGTGTCTTCATAGAAATGTAGAAAAATTTCATGGTTACTATATTAAAAATAATTAAATAATTATAAACAAAAGGCGTTCTTTGATTTATAATGAATTCTTAAAAGATAAAATAAAAATTATCTTAGAGATTAGAAACATTAAATCTTTTTTCCTTAACTATTATAACTTGTAGAGATGATTATGTAGCTAATATGTTGTAAATATAAAGAAATTGGTAGAGAAATAGGAGAAAGAAATAAGTAGAAGAATATAAGAATTTTTATTCCTTGTAAGTTATATCATATGTACCACCCATTATAAGTTTATACAGAGGTATAAGTATGTTTGGGATAAGAATATATACTTAGAATTTTACAACTATAATCTGGATAAAATAAATTTAATCCATTTAAGTTGTCATCCACATATTTTTTAACAGTATTTATATATTTATAGAGTCAATTAAAAAAAATTGAAGGATGCATTAAGTTGTGACAGGCATGCACATGCCTCTTTGGTGCCACAACCTAGTAGTTGGCTGGTTTGATTCGGTTCAAATCGGTTGAATCGATAATTTTAAATTGAAATTGTCATTTTAATGGTTTATAAAAATAATGAACTTGAACCAAATCTTAGTACAAAGTTTAAGTTTCGACTCGACCATGATTCTAGTTTTGACTAATTTTAAGCCAATTTTAATCGCTTTGGGTTCGATCTAATTTTGATTTTAAACTATATTGTAACCATGTATAATAACTATGATATAAAATAATATATAACAAAATTTAATTTTTTTATTTTCAATGTCAAACTTTTAATTTGGTCATTTTTTTAATTTTTTAATTTTATTTTTTAAAATTATACGGAAATAATTTTTAAATAGCCAATGGTTAAAAAAAATTAAATAATAGATGAGATGATATGATATGATTAAATTATCGAGTGATGTAATATATTTTTTTATTAAAAATAAGTCTATAAATAAATAAAAATAAATACGTAATTAGATGATAATAATATATATATGTATTTTGGGAGCATAAACAAGATTTTTCATGAGGTGATATATAAAGATTGATTGAATAGTGAACGGTCAACATTTTCTTGTTACAGAATCAAAAATTTCCTCAACTCTCCATTTACCTAATCGTCGGTAACGGTAAAATCCCATTTCAAAACCTGCTGCGGTGCTGCCTACTGCTATTCAAGCAAATATTTTCTTTTGCTTAAACTGAAATTTACAGTGTAGAAAGAATCAAATTGATTGTTAGTGGTAATGGAAAGTGCATTAGTAAGCAAGTTTTGCAAGCCATTTTGCTTTAGTTCAAGGACACAAGTAGTGCAGAAAAGGAAGATAATGGCTTCTAAATTCAACTTTCAATCACTTCTTACGCCTACCCATCTCTCCTTGCAAGTTTCTTTCTCTTTATGACTCTGCCCTTTTGCTCGGTAATGGTTTTCCAACCAACCTCTGATACTGACCAGGGTCTTTTATTGGCTCCCCCTGTCTAGGAACAAGTTTAATAGTTGGATCCATAGCGGTTTCCACAGGTTTACAATCCAGCATCCCAATGTCTTCTAAAATATCTAAGGCATATTTTCTCTGCGAGATAACAATGCCTGTAGATGATTGAGCTACCTCAATACCCAGAAAATACTTCAACTTTCCCAAGTCTTTAGTTTGAAAATGACCGAGAAGATGTTGTTTGAGTTGAGCAATTCCTTCATTATCATCACCTGTTATTGCAATATCATCCACATATACTGCCAAATAAATACACTTTCCATGAGCTGTATGATGATAAAATATCGAATGATCTACGTCACTTCTACGCATCCCAAATTCTTGAACCACATAACTAAATTGTCCAAACCATGTGCGTGGAGATTGTTTCAGACCATAAAGAGACTTCTTCAATCGACAAACTAACCCATACTCCCCCTGAGCAATAAACCCGGGCGGTTGCTCCATATAAACTTCTTCTGCTAGGTTGCCATGTAGAAAGGCATTTTTAATGTCCAGCCGGTAAATAGGTGTTAATAAAATGTTACTAACCATAAAATGGAGTTGTAATTTTTTGAGTCAAAAATAGAGGTGCCTAACTTAGGTATTTTTTGGTCAAAAATGGAGATGCCTAACTTAAGTGATGGTGGTCAAAAATGGAGGTGCCTAAATTAAGTGATGGTGGTCAAAAATGGAGGTGCCTAACTTAGGTAAAAGAGATGTCTAACCTTTGACAAATCTCACCAACCATATGTTCACATGTTATAATTTTTCTATATAAATGGCCCTTTGGCCATCGTTATGTAATGAGAGAAAATTAGACAAAATAGAAAGAAAATTAATAGAGAGGAAGATCAGAGCGGGTCTAGCAAAAATTAAGTCAAGTAATTTTTGTGCTCTTGATCACGTCTATTAAGGAATTTCTTTAAAATAATTTCTATTAAAATTCTTGGGGATAATTAGGTGTGAGGTGTGAGTGTTTATAAACACGGTGTATTTTTCTCCTTAATAAAAGTCTACAGCAGCTCCTGAGACGTAGGCATAATTGGCCAAACTCCGTTATCAAATTGCGTGTTACTATTCCGCATTTATTTTTCGCTTTCCTATTAATCTGGTTTAAGGGAAATAGAGTGATAATATTCATTTCCCAACAACTGGTATCAGAGCCAAGGTTCGAAATCCGGCAAAAGTACTATTCATCTGTACGGGGATACTATTCACTGTCGGAATTTTTTTGGGAATCCAGATTCGAGTGGGAGCGATTGCCACAGACGAAGGAAAAGTGAGAATTGAAAAGTTCAATGGTGCGGACCTTGGCTTTTGGAAGATGCAAATTGAAGATTATTTGTATCAGAAAAAGCTATATCAACCTCTTTCACAAACGAAACCAGAAGGCATGAAAGAAGAAGATTGGAACCTTCTCGACAGACAAGCCCTTGGAGTTATTAGATTAACATTATCCCGTAATGTTGCTTTCAACATAGCCAGGGAAAAGACAACGGCAGGTCTTATGGCGGCTCTCTCTAGCATGTATGAAAAGCCATCGGCCGCAAATAAAGTTCACTTGATGAGGCGGTTATTTAATTTACGAATGGCAGAAGGGGCATCAGTGGCCCAACATCTGAATGAACTCAACACAGTCACAACCCAGTTGAGTTCAGTGGAAATTGAATTCGATGATGAAGTTCGGGCTTTAATTCTCTTATCATCTCTACCAGACAGTTGGAGTGCTATCGTTACAACGGTCAGCAGTTCGTCGGGAAATACCAAATTAAAATTCGACGATGTACAAGATCTGGTATTGAGTGAAGAAATTCGGCAAAGAGAATCAGGAGAAACATCAACCTCTTCAGCTCTACACACAGAGTCTAGAGGGAGAACTTCAGATAGAAATTCAGACTCTGGTAGATCAAGATCTAGAAGGGGAAAATCTAGATCGGGGAAGAAAGATTTCAAGTTTTATAATTGTGGCAAGAAGGGTCACTTTAAGAAGGAGTGTCGAGCTCTGAAGAAAGATACCGGCGCACAGGAATCTGTAAACGTGACCAAGGATGCAGGCGATGCTATGATTCTAAGCATTAACAGTCCAATTGAATCATGGATCTTGGATTCAGGGGCATCTTTTCATTCCACTCCATGCCGAGAAATCATGGAGAACTATGTCAGTGGTGATTTTGGGAAGGTTCATCTAGCCGATGATGAAACCTTGAAGATCATGGGAAAAGGAGATGTCAAATTAAAGTTGCCAAATGGAACTGCCTGGAAGCTGCAAGGAGTGAGACATATTCCTGGTCTCAAAAGGAATTTGATCTCTGTGGGACAACTTGACGAAGAAGGTTATTGTACGACCTTCACAGATTGTGAATGGAAAATTACCAAAGGAGCACTTGTCATTGCTTTTGGTAAGAAGACCAGTACTCTCTATGTAACCTCAAACATAGAGAACATCATCGCAATAGCGGATGCTGATTCAAATCTATGGCACCAGAGGCTTGGCCATATGAGCGAGAAAGGGATGAAGGCACTTCTATCAAAGGGAAAGTTGCCAGAACTTAAAAGTGTAGATGTCGGTCTATGTGAAAACTGCATCTTTGGGAAACAAAAGAAGGTCAGTTTCACGAAAACTAGCAAGACACCCCAGGTAGAAAAGCTCGAGTTGGTACATACCGATGTATGGGGACCATCTCCAGTTCCATCTCTTGCAGGCTCATTGTATTACGTCACCTTCATTGATGATTCAACGAGAAAGGTATGGGCGTATTTTTTGAAAAAGAAATCAGAAGTCTTTGATATATTCAGAAAATGGAAAGCCATGGTGGAAAATGAAACTGGCTTGAAAGTCAAGTGATTGAGGTCTGACAATGGAGGGGAGTACAAAGATAGAAGGTTCAGAGAATTTTGCGCAAGCAGTGGAATCAAGATGGAAAAAATAGTTCCTATGACACCGCAGCAAAACGGCGTAGCTGAGCACATGAACAGAACTCTGAATGAACGTGCCAAAAGTATGAGGATACACGCCGACTTGCCCAAGAATTTATGGGTTGAATCTGTCAACACCGCGGCCTACCTGATCAACTGTGGGCCTTCAGTACCTCTAGATGATGAAATACTAGAGGAAGCATGGAGCAAAAAAGAGGTAAACCTTTCACACTTAAGAGTGTTTGGTTGTATCTCTTACATACATATAGATTCTGCTGGAAGAAGTAAACTTGATGTCAAGTCTAAAAAATGTGTCTTTGTTGGATAGGTGGTGATGAGTTCGGTTACCGGTTTTGGGATTATAAAAATCGGATGATCGTAAGAAGCCGAGATGTCATATTCAATGAGAATGTGATGTACAAAGATAGGTTAACAGCATAATCAAGCAACTCCAAGATAGATGCTGAAAATAAAGAATTTGCTGAGTTCGAGGAGATTTCTGAAAATGATGTTCAGAATAGTCCTGAAGCAGAGGAGCCAAGCATGCCGGAATTGAGACGCTCCTCCAGAATTCCTAGACAAACCCAACGTTACTCATCTTCTTTGCATTACTTGTTGCTGACAGACAATGGTGAACCAGAGTGCTACGATGAAGCAATGCAAGTGAAGGATTCAGTCAAGTGGGAGTTTGTCATGAAAGATGAGATGGACTCACTCATATCAAATCAGACATGGGAATTAGCTGAACTACCACAAGGCAAGAAAGCACTCCACAATAAGTGGATTTACAGGATCAAAGAAGAGCATGATGGGAGTAGACGCTACAAAGCAAGATTGGTTGTAAAAGGTTTTCAACAAAAGGAAGGTGTTGACTATACTGAAATTTTTTCTCCAGTCGTGAAACTTACGACAATCAAACTGGTGTTGAAAATAGTAGCTGTAGAGAATTTATATCTTGAACAATTAAATGTAAAGAAAACATTTTTTCATGGAGATTTGGAGGAAGAGATCTACATGAAGCAGCCAGAAGGCTTCATTAAGGCAGCCAAGAAAAATCTGGTGTGCAGGTTGAAGAAAAGTTTGTATGGTTTGAAACAAACTCCTAGACAGAGGTACAGGAAGTTTGATAGCTTTATGGGCAGCAGCGGTTTCACAAGATGCCAAGCAGATCATTGTTGCTACATTAAGAAGTTTGAAAATAGCTTTATTATTTTATTGTTATACGTTGATGACATGCTCTTTGCAGGTTCAAACATGCAAGAGATTAAAAATTTAAAGCAGAAATTGTCAAAGCAATTTGCAATGAAAGATCTGGGTGCTGCAAAGCAGATTCTTGGAATGAGGATCAAGAGAGACATGAAGTCGGGGACTTTGATGTTGTCATAGGCTGAGTACATCACCAAAGTACTAGCTAGATTCAACATGAAAGTTGCTAAACTAGTGAACACACCTTTAGGTGTTCATTTCAGACTCTCCAAAGAACAGTCACTGAAGACGGAGGAGGAACGTGCACACATGGCAAAGGTGTCGTATGCCTCAGCAGTTGGGAGTTTGATGTATTCCATGGTTTGTACCAGGCCAGATATTGCTCAAGCAGTGGGAGCTGTTAACAGGTACATGAATAATCCAGGCAAGGTACACTGGAAAGCAGTCAAGTGGATCCTCAGATATCTTCAGGGTACCACAGATAAGGCACTTTGTTTTCAAGGTGGAGATACGACACTAGCAAGCTATGTGGATACTGACTTAGCCGGAAATGTTGACGTCAGAAAGAGCAATACAGGGTATGTCTATACTCTAGAAGGTACTGCAGTGAGCTGGGTCTCTCAACTACAGAAGATAGTTACTCTCTCCACAACTGAAGCATAATATGTCGCTATCACGGAAGCCAGCAAGGAGATTATTTGGCTCCAAAGTTTCTTGGAAGAACTAGGCAAGAAACAAGAAAATAATGTTTTGCATTGCGACAGTCAAAATGCCATACATCTAGTGAAGAATCCGTCTTTTCATGCCAGAACAAAGCACATACAGTTGCGATATCACTTTATCCGGTCACTTCTGGAAGATGGGATTTTGAAACTTGAGAAGATCAGTGGAACTCAAAATCCAGCAGACATGTTAACGAAGACGGTGTCGACTAACAAACTAAAGTTGTGTTCAGCTTTAGTTGGCCTGCAATAGAAGTAGATCGTAGAAGAGCTGTTGCATAGATCGAGGTGTGAAGATAGATTGAAATCAGTCTTCAAGTGGGAGATTGTTAATAAAATGTTACTAACCATAAAATGGAGTTGTAATTTTTTGAGTCAAAAATAGAGGTGCCTAACTTAGGTATTTTTTGGTCAAAAATGGAGATGCCTAACTTAAGTGATGGTGGTAAAAAATGGAGGTGCCTAACTTAAGTGATGATGGTCAAAAATGGAGGTGCTTAACTTAGGTAAAAGAGATGCCTAACCTTTGATAAATCTCATCAACCATTATGTTCACATGTTATAATTTTCCTATATAAATGGCCCTTTGGCCATTGTTATGTAATGAGAGAAAATTAGAGAGAATAGAAAGAAAATTAATAGAGAGGAAGATCAGAGCGGGTCTAGCAAAAATTAAGTCAAGTAATTTTTGTGCTCTTGATCATGTCTATTAGGGAATTTCTTTAAAAGAATTTTTGTTAAAATTCTTGGGGATAATTGGGTGTGAGGTGTGAGTGTTTATAAACACGGTGTATTTTTCTCCTTAATAGAAGTCTGCAGCAACTCCGGAGACGTAGGCATAATTGGCTGAACTCCGTTATCAAATTGCATGTTACTATTCCTCATTTATTTTTCGCTTTCCTACTAATCTGGTTTAAGGGAAATAGAGTGATAATATTTATTTCCCAACAATAGGCTAGTGATTTATGGCAGCAAGAGAAATAAGAAGCCGAACAGAGGCAATCTTTGCAACAGGAGAGAAAGTGTCACCATAATCAAGGCCAGGAATGTGAGTATATCCTTTGGCAACCAAGCGGGCTTTTAAGCGATCAACCTTTCCATCAAGACCAACTTTGACAGTATAAACCCAACGACAACCAACCACAAATTGCCCGGATGGTAATGGAACAAGTTCCCAAGTATCATTATCATGAAGAGCAGTCATCTCTTCGACCATTGCTTGTTGCCAACTAGGATTAGCTTGTACTTCATCAATAGATTTTGGAATAGATATAGTAGACAAAGTAGAGACAAAAGTATAGTATGAAGGAGAAAGACGGTGATAACTCAGAAAATTATAAATTGGATGAGGATTACAAGAAGAACGAATACCTTTTCGAAGAGCAATAGGTAGAGCGGGTTCTTCTGTTAGAGGCAAGACCGGCGTAGGAGAAGTTGTTGGGGGAGGAGATGAGTGTATGGCATCTGTACTTGCAAGAGAAACATCAAGTGTGGGAGAAGAAGGTCGCCTAGAGTTTATGAGAGGATAGATCATCTGAAATAGGAAGAGTGGGAGCTGGTAGAGCCTCAACAGCACCTGTCTGATTAGTGGAAAAATATGAGGATGCTTCAAAGAAGGTCACATCTGCTGAAACATAATATTTATTAGTGATAGGATCATAACATTTGTAGCCTTTATGGAGACGAGAATACCCTAAGAAGACACACTTAATAGACTTGGGTTGGAGTTTATCTTTACCAGGGGTATGATTATGAACAAAACAGGTACACCCAAACACACGAGGAGAGAGAGGATAAAATTGTTTATTGGGAAACAAAATAGAATGAGGACTCTGATTTTGCAGTACTGAAGAGGGTATCCGATTAATTAAGTAACATGCAGTTAGAACTACATCTCCCCCAAAAACGAAGTGGCACTTTATGATGGATAAGCATTGTGCGGGTGGTTTCAATGAGATGTCGATTCTTTCTTTCAGCAATGCCATTTTGTTAAGGGGTATATGCACAAAAAGATTGATGAATGATTCCTTGTGAAGCCATAAATTCTTGAAAAGGAAGAGATAAATATTCTCATGCATTATCTCTTCGTAGAATTTTGAGGGAGACATCAAATTGATTTTTAATTTCAACACAAAAATTTTTGAAAATTGTAAATAGTTCAGATCTATTTTTCATTAAAAACAACCAAGTATAACGAGAATAGTCATCAATGATAGTGACAAAATAATGAAAACCATAAATAGTACCAACACGACTTGGACCCCATATGTCTGAATGAATAACACTAAACATAGATGATGCTCTATTATTTAAAGACTTTGGAAAAGAACTACGAGTATGCTTTCCAAGTTGACATGATTCACACTCAAGAGGAGAAAGTGTGGAGGCACCAGAAACTAATTTCTGAAGTTTGGAGAGGCTAGGATGTCCAAGACGACTATGAAGTAGGTCAATAGAAATGGAAAAAGTAAGGGCAGTGGATGTTGTAGGACAGGAGAGAAGATACAAGCCATTGGGCTCATGACCTTCTCCAATCATCTTCCCCGTACAGCGGTCCTGCACAAAAACAGAATTAGATTCAAAGATTACTCTACAATTAAGTTGTTTTGATAATTTACTAATGGAAATCAAATTACATGGACATGCAGGGGCATATAAGACTGATACTAAAGGCATAGAAGAGAGAGGTTTACTTTCTCCTACTCCTTTAACCATTGTTTGTGACCTATTAGCCAAGGTAACTGTTGAAAATTGGGAATTAATTGTAGTAAGAGAGGAGAAAAGATTTGGATTACCAGAGATGTGATTAAAAGCACCGGAGTCTAAAATCCAAGATCCAGTGGGTGAAGATTGTGTGAGACAAGCAAAGGAAGTACCCGGTTGAACAACAGAACCTATTGGAGAAGATGACTGTTGTTTCAATACTTGATATTGTAAGTATTCATCATAATCAATCCCAGTTAATGTAACTGAGTTAGGTTTCGATGCTTGAGTCATGGGTAGAGGAAGAATACCATTTCCTTGAGACTGGACTATATTAGCAATTGGACGATTACCCTGATTAGGTTTAGGAGGTCGTCCATGAAGAGCCCAACAACGGTCACGTGTATTCTTGAGAAAAATCAGCTTGAATTTGAGATAATTGGGGTTTTCGACCAACCTTCAATACTGACCAGGGTCTTTTAGTGGCTTTCCCTGACCAGAGTCTTTTAGTGGCTCCCCCTATCCGGTACAAGTTTAACATTTGGATTCATAGGAGTTTCCACAGTTTATGATTTAACATCCCTATTTCTTCCACAATATTTAAGGCATACTTCCTTTGTAAAATAGTAATGCCTGTGTTTGACTGGGCTACCTCAATGCGTAGGAAATATTTCAACTTTCTCAAATCTTTAGTTTAAAAGATGTTGTTTGAGTTGGGCAATTCTTTCATGATCATCACCTGTTATTGTAATATCATCCACATACACCACTAGATAAATACTTTTTCCACGAGTTGTATGACGATGAACATTAAGTGATCTACTTCACTCTATTTCATACCAAATTCCTGAACAACTGTACTGAATCGACCAAACCACGCTCGTGGAGACTGTTTAAGACCATATAGAGATTTCCTCAATCGAGAAACTAACCCAGACTCCACATGAGCAAAAAAACCTGGTGGTTGCTCCATATAAACTTCTTCTATCAAATCTCTATGTAAGAAGGCATTTTTAATGTTGAGTTGGTAAATATTCCAATGGTGCATGACAACAAGAGAAATAAGAAGACGAACAAAGGCAATTTTAGCAACTGGAAAGAAGGTGTCCTCATAATCAAGGCCAGGAATTTGATTATACCTTTTAGCAACCAAATGGGCTTTTAGTCGGTCTACCTTCCCTTCATGGCCAACTTTCACTATATAGATCTAACAATAACCAACTATAGATTTCCCAGAGGGTAATGAAACAAGCTCCCAAGTATTGTTATCATGAAGAGCAGTCATTTCTTCAACCATGGCTTGTCGCTAACCTGGATAGGCCTGTGCTTCACTAATAGTTTTTAGAATATACATAGTGGATAAATTAGAGATAAAAGCATACTATGAATGTGATAACCGATGATAACTCAAGAAATTATAAATGGGGTGAGGATTACAAGAAGAACGAATGCTTTTTCTAATTGCAATAGGTGGAGAAGTGACTTCTGTTTGAGGCATGATTGGCGTAGGTGAAGTTGATGAGGGAGGAGATGAGTCATGTGGAGGACATATCGGCTCCGTACCAGCAAAAGGAACACCAAGAGTATGGGAAGACGAACGTCGAGAGTAGACTTGTAGTGGTTTAGGGGATGGTGGAATATAAAAAACATGAAAGGTGGGAACTGGGAGAGCCTTAATAATGCCATGTTGGTTTGTAAAAAAATATGGTGATGTCTCAAAAAAAGTTACATCTGCTGAAGTAAAATACTTGTTAGTTGTCGGATCATGTTATTTATAACCTTTACGAAGATGAGAATATCCTAAGAAAACACAAGTAATGGACTTGGGTTGAAGCTTATCTCTACCCGGTCTGTGATTATGAGCAAAGAAAGTACACCCAAAGACGCGAGTAGGGAGAGGGTAAGATGGTTGATCTGGGAACATAATGGAATGAGGACTTTGATTTTGTAAGACTGAAGAAGGCATGCAATTGATTAAGTAGCAAGCAGTCAAAACATCTCCCCAAAAATGAAGTGGCACATTATGATGGATGAGCATGGTGCGAGCTATTTCAATGAGATGTTGATTTTTGCATTCAGCTATACCATTTTGTTGAGAGGTATATGAAGATTGATGAATAATGCCTTAAGAAGCCATGAATTCTTGAAAATGAAGAGATATATATTCTCATGCATTATCACTACATAAAATTTTGATGGGGACATCAAATTGAGTTTTAATCTCAAGACAAAAATTTTTGAAAAATGTGATCTATTCTTTATTAGAAACAACCAAGTGTATCGAGAATAATCATCAATGAAAGTGACAAAATAATGAAAACCCAAGTTGGTACCAACACGACTTGCATCCCATATATCTTAGTGAACAATATAAAACATAGATGATGTTCTATGTTTTAATTGCCTAGGAAAAGTACTACGGGTATGTTTTCCAAGCTGACACGACTCACATTCAATGGAAGATGGTTTTGAAATACTATGAATTATTTTTTGAAGTTTGGAGAGACTAAGATGACCAAGGCGATTGTGAAGAAGGTCACCTGAAGTGGCAGAAGTAAAAACAGTTGATGTACCAGGACATGAAAGAAAATATAATCCACGTGATTGATAACCTACGCCAATCATCGTTCCCGTATGCCGATCTTGCACAGAAACAGAAGTAGAATGAAAAATCACTCTACAATTAAGTTATTTTGAGAGTTTATTAATGGAAATCAAATTGTAGGGATATTTTGAGACATTTAAGACTGAGTCTAATTTCTAACACCTTTAATCATGGTTTCTGATCCATCAGCTAAAGTGACCGTAGGAAATGGAGAAATGAGAGTTCTTAGGGAAAATAAAAGGTTTTTATTACCAGAGATATGGTTAGAAGCACCAGATTCCAATATCTAAGGTCCATTGTGTAACACCCCTATACACCGTATACGCACACTACATACTACTACACCTGTAATATACGTATACCAAATATAGGAGTGCCACGGTTTACTAAACAAACAAATCTTTCAATTTAACAACATTATAAAACATAATAGATAAAACATTTATTTATTAAGCAGCGGAAAATGTAGCGGTATTACATATATATTTACATCAAAATCAATATTTATAAAACATAAAGTTTATACATGTTTGGCAGTTTGTCTTTGATCTTTAAGCCCTCTAACAACACCTCAGAAGCTAGACTCCACTCGGTCTAACTGAGCTCTCGGGTTCTATCATGTCACCTGCGCGATGAACCACAATCGCGTTAAGCCAATGGCTTAGTGGCACAAACCACAATAACAATATGCATAATGCAATGTCAATGCCATATTTTCAACAATAGAGATCATATTTGACAATGCTATATTTCATAACATTGCATTTCATTATCTTATTCAATTATTTTACCATTTACGGCTCACATTGAAACAAAGACAAACATGGGCCCAAAAGACACTAATATGTTATTCAAAGTTCAGAGTTGCTGTTTTGGTCCATAATCACAATCATCAAGCCCGTAGGCGATATATATATTTATCCATGGATAATCAACCAGATTTGAGCTTACGACCCAGTCTTTTCACTCAATCTAGTTTCAAGAATTTGTTTTTGAGGCTTACGACCCAGTCTTTTCACCCCAAAAACATCACTTTTCACATTTTTCAGCTGTACTCGGCTTACGACCCGGTCTTTTCACCTGTCCAGCAATTCATAGGCATTCCGCCAAACCCAGAACTTTGAAAATTGAATAACATATTAATCACACAATTATTTCATTTTTCTCTTTATCATCCTCTTTCTCAATTCATTTCATATTTCATAATCCATAATCAAATAAGCAATCATGCTCCAATTATTTCATTTGTATTATCATAGCCAATAACAATGGCTTCATATCTCAATTCACATTAAGGCAATTCATCATTAAAGTATACATAATCAATTACATTGAACATACATTTTTAAGAATCATCATAACTCTCACATTATGCAAATCACAACATTAGTCAAATGTATTAACAATGTAATAAATTACTTAACACATTTACAACCAAATGTGTTAAATCTCAAAATCATGTAAATGTATGCAACCATGTAAGTTTGTACTTACCTCAAGAGCAACTCACTCTACACCAAACTCCTCTTCCAAGAATCCTTCAACGCTTGGATTATGGCAACTCAACTCTCTTCAAAATCTAAACCAAAGGTAATCATACACACTCACTTAGAGATACACATAAGATAATAAAGCTAAGAACCAACTAGGGCAAACTCTAAACATGACACGCTCAACAACACGGGCGTGTCCCTGACCGTGCCCTAACTCCACAACACAGAAGCTTTGACACGCTTAGAACAACGGGCGTGTCACTGAACATGTAATACATTCTGTCTCACAGAAATATTGACACGTCCAACAACACGGGCGCGTTCATGGCCGTGTCAATCCTTCACCCACACAGTAGCTATGACACGCTCAGTGACATGGGCGTGTCACTGCTCGTGTCACCCATCCAAGAACACAGAACTATTGACACGCCCAAAGACCTGGCCATGCTCATGGGCGTGTCAGGCCAAAAATGCAAATTCCGGCAGCAACAACAACAACATATCCAACAAACCTCTTACTTCCACCATTATCCACTTCAAACAAACTTAACTAAACACACCCAAAAACCATAACAAACTTAATTAAACATACCCATAAACCAATATAACTTGCAAAAACATTAAAACAACTCAAAACATACAACAAACACAAATCATAATCATCACCACAAACCCAAAACACAACCACAACACTTTCTCTTCCAACAAACTTACTCTTTCCTTCAATCCAACCCCAAAAATCCAAAATCAATTGAACCAAACACTTTAAACACACCACAATCAAACAAACACATATCAACCACAATCTCAACTCACAAACTCAAAGAAAATCAAAGAATCAGGTGGAAAACTTACCAAAGATGAAGAAACTCTTAAATTTCCAACTTGATCACTTGAAAACTTCCTTCAATCTTGAGTTTGGAAGATCAAATCTCTCTCTTGCTCTCTTGCTATGGAGGGTCGGCCAAACAAAGAAAAGAAAAGGAAAGAAAATGAGCCACGAAGAAGAAAGAAGGAAAGAAGAAAACAAAGAAAGCAAAGTCAACTCTCTCAACAACTCTCTTCCTCAAAACCCTCTCCACCAAGCAATATACAATAAAATAATCCAAAATATCTCCATCCACTACCACTCACTCTTATTCAAATTAATTAATTCCTTTGACCCTTCATACATTGACTTGTATATGTTGTATATATCCCAATATATACAACATATACACTCTACTCAAAACCTCTTCTCTTACCACTAAAATAAACACACTAAATCCAAATACAACAATAAATACTCCAAAACTTTTAGGGTATACTTTGGGATATTACAATTCTCCCCCTCTAAAAAGAAATTTTGTCCTTGAAATTACCTGATCTTAAGTCTGAAACAATTGAGGATACTGATCTCGCATCGCTTGCTCATTCTCTCAAGTTGCCTCTTCCTTTGCATGATTCTTCCAAAGAACTTTTATAATTGGCACTTTCTTATGTCTCAACTCCTTCATTCCATATGGTAAAATAGCAACTGGTTCTTCTTCAAAAGTCAGATCCGGACTCACCTCAATAAATTCAACTGACAGAACATGAGATGGATCTTATCTGTACCTCCGTAGCATAGAAACATGGAAAACATTATGAATTCTATCTAACTCAGGCGGCAAAGCAAGTCGATAAGCAACTGGTCCAACTCTTTCTAATACTTCATAACGTCCAATAAAACAAGGACTTAGCTTCCCTTTTCTGCAAAATCTTAAAATCTTTTTCCAAGGAGATACTTTTAAAAATACTTTATCTCCAACATCAAACTCTATGTCACTCCTCTTCAAATCTGAATAAGATTTCTACCGATCTGAGGCTGCTTTCAATCGATCCCAAATTATCTTCACTTTCTCTTCTGTTTCTTTAATCAAATCAGGACCAACCAACTTGCCTTCTCCAACTTCATTCCAACACAGAGGCGTTCTGCATCTTCTACCATACAATGCCTCAAAATGGTGCCATTTTAATACTAGATTGATGACTATTGTTGTAAGCAAATTCCACAAGTGGCAAAAATTTGTCCCAACTTCCAGAGAAATCAATCACACAGCTTCTCAACATATCCTCTATAATCTGTATCACTCTCTTTGACTGCCCATCTGACTGCGGATGAATAGCAGTGCTAAAGTGCAATCGAGAACCCAAAGCACCATGTAAACTCTTCCAAAACCTTGAAGTGAACCGAGGATCTCGATCAGACACTAAAGAAATTGGAACTCCATGTAATTTCACTATCTCACTGATATACAGCTCAGCCAACTTCTCCAGAGAATAGTCCATCCGAACTGGAAGAAAATGAGATGTCTTTGTCAACCGATCAACAATCACCCAAATAGTATCATGCTTCTTCTGAGTCAATGGCAAACCAGTAACAAAATCCATTGTCACTCTCTCCCATTTCCATTCAGGCACTGATAAAGGTTGAAGCAACCCTGTTGGAACTTGATGCTCAGCTTTTACCCTCTGACAAGTGAGACATTTGGATACAAACTCCGCTATGTCTCTCTTCATACCTAACCACCAGTAATGATGCTTCAAATCATGATACATTTTTGTACTCCCAGGGTGCATAGCAAAAACCGATTGATGTGCCTCTTCCAAAATAGTCCTTCTCAATCTTGCATCATCAGGAACACACAATCTATCCTTGAACCAAAGGCTACCATCACTTCTCACAATGAAATCTCGACTCTCCCCATTTTGGCAATCTGACATAACTTTATGAATTTTCTCATTAGCCAATTGAGCCTCTTTAATCTGATCTAACAACATTGGTCTCAACTGCAACTGAGCCAACAATGCACCATCATCACATGATTCAAAACTAGCATGCAACGCTCTTAACTCAACAAGCAACGAGAGCGAATAAACAGACAAACCTGCCAAAGACTTCCGACTCAAGGCATCAGCAACAACATTTGCCTTACCAAGATGATAATCAATCAAAAAGTCATAGTCTTTAATCAGCTCCAACCATCG
Organism: Garcia nutans; assembly: GCA_947685225.1. Classification (NCBI taxonomy): domain Eukaryota; kingdom Viridiplantae; phylum Streptophyta; class Magnoliopsida; order Malpighiales; family Euphorbiaceae; genus Garcia; species Garcia nutans. The sequence continues at coordinate 45,658,781 of CANTUV010000008.1, forward strand.
TCTCTGCCGAAGATTTAGCTCCCTCTGAACCCCCCAAATATTTCAAGCTCTTATGATCTGTGTGGATAAAACACTTCTCCCCATACAAATAATGTCGCCAAATCTTCAAAGCAAACACTATGGCTGCTAACTCCAAATCATGCGTCGGATAATTAAGCTCATGTGGCTTCAACTGCAGAGAAGCATAAGCTATGACTTTACCCTCTTGCATCAAAACACATCCTAAACCATTATGTGAAGCATCACTGTAAATCACATATGGTTTATCTTTCACAGGCAAAGTAAGAACAGGAGCTTCAGTCAACATTTCCTTCAACTGCTCAAAACTAGCTTTACACTGATCTGTCCACACAAATCTAACTCCCTTTTGAAGTAATCTGGTGAGTGGAGTAGCTATCAAAGAAAAACCTTTCACAAAGCGTCGATAATAGCCTGCCAAACCCATAAAACTTCTAACTTCAGTCACAGACTTCGGTGGACTCCAATTCAAAATAGCCTCAACTTTACTCGGATAAACTCTAATACCATCTGCTGAAACTATATGACCGAGAAAAGTCACTTGATCAAGCCAAAACTCACACTTCGACAGCTTAGCATATAATTGCTTCTGTAACACCCCTTCCCAACCTACATGTGTAAGCTGAGTAGAGGTGCCACACTATCCTAATTGTTGCTACCAATTTACTTAGTCAAATTTTAGTTCTGATTTTTACAGAAATTTTGCCATAGTTCCGCCTAGAAATTTGGATCCCAAGTGTCGTCAAAACTTGTTTTTCTGATTTTTGAAAACATTTTACACATACCAATGTGAATAAGAATACCATCAAATTTAATGCACTCCCAATGAATCCACCTTATACCCTCAACTACAAACCTGCACAAAGAGTTCACACTTCTAATATAACATAAAATAAAGATTTATGATTATTACATACTACTAACATACAATTATAACATAGAAAATCTCTTTTATATTTATTCATATACATGCCACAACTATCGACTCATAATGAACTAAAAGATCTACCCCTGAGATTTGCTGTGGTCTGGTCGTTGCTTCCCCAAGATTTATCTACTGCTCCGAACCTACGAGTCAAGAAAAACTTAACTCGCTGAGCGTTGTCGCTCAGTGGGTACTTTACCAATAAAAATAAAAGTAGTATATGAAAGTATTCAAAATCAAAGGAAATAATGAAATCATAATTTAACCAACCTTAAACCAATAGAAATTATTGTACATTCAGGGTAATATGCTTTCAATAATGTAAAATCATAATTCAAACTCATTGGCATTATATAGTTTAACGAAAAATAATATGTTTTTGATTCAGGCTCTACTGGGATATAGGGAACCATAGTGATAAGGCAGTGGCCCTCACCACTGTAATATAGGTGGCCCTCACCACCGATATCAGATCACAGGAATGGCCCTCACCATCCTGGTTATAACCAATGGCCCTCACCATTGGCCCCCAATGGCCCTCACCATTGAGTTCAGATCATATCAATTCAATCACAATATCAAGCAGTACTGCATAAGTTAGTATAGTGCACCATACCCTTATCTACCACTCCCACTATCCAGTAGAGCAAAAAGGTTAAAATGATTCAATTTAAGTCTCAAACCTCATTTTAGAATGACTCGCGAAATCATTTTAAATTCCCATCGCACTTTGCCATTTATGCCGCGCAACACATTCTTCAGTCAAACCATTCCCCTTTTTCGCATATTTAATATCCACAATAAACATATTAAACATTTCAAAGCATTCCTCAAAATATCCCAAATTGACCAAATGAATAGTGTTGCGGCGAGACAAATCGGCAACGCAAAATGGCATGACCAAATGAATAGTAAAATCTGGGTTTTCGTCAAAATTTCAGTCCACTTCAGTCATGCATTTGACCAAGTAAATGATCTTATTTTTAGCTGAAATTTTACAGAAAACTTATTTCATATGTTGACTAATTGCATGTAAAATTTTGTTGAAAAATTCATTCATTTGCTGCCTCAAACGATTTCCATAAAAAGGTCCAGAAAGCTGTCTTTTTGGGACCATTTCGGCCCAAACACATGAAATGCATAGGATAGTTTATTTTTCTTTTGCAAATCAATATTAAGGCTTCTTTAATGGTAAAGTGAAGATTCAAACACTTCCCTTTGACAACTTTTACATGTTTAACTCAAATCAATATATTTAAGCATCAACAACAAAACTTTCATAAACCAAAGTTTGTAAAGCATCAAACCAAAATTTATTATTCAAAAGTAAAGTACCAAACTAATTATTCAAAGGTAGAGTACCAAACCTTATTTCTTTAATTCCTCTTGGCTTTTCTTTCTTCTCCTTCTTTAATTCTTTATTTCTCCTTCAATCAATTCAAGATACAACATAAACCTTAGAATTTCAAAATAATAAATTATCCTCTATTTCTTTTCCAACCGAAACCCCTAATCCAACCTTATTAATCTTTCTACATCTTGATTCTTCCATTTAATCAATTAATCTCATCACTTACTTAATATTATTATTATGTTTTTCAATTCCATATAAGACTCTAATTCCCAATCTTCCAATAAATATATAACTACCTAAAACTAATACTAAAATTAAAGTCTACACACTTAAAAACCTTAGAACTTACCTTAAAAATCAAAGTTTGAAGAAACTTGGAAGTCCCTTGGTATTTCCCTTTGTTGGCCGAAATTTGCAAGTGGAAAAGAGAGAAATTGGTTCTTCATATCACATATATTTATGTACAAAAGAAATGATGATCACCTTGCCCACTTGTCCACTTTTTCTCTTTCTTCATTTATTACACATTTATTACACATGCTAAATGTTTTCTTTTGATTGGCCAACCTTTGATTTTTATAACTTCCTTTTTCCTTTACTTCTTTCCACTTGTCTCTCTTCCCATTGGATCTCATAAAGTTGTCCCGGGTTACTCATCCGGTCCCGACAAGAAACCGGGCCCACATTACGTTCCGGCGATTAATCGATCATATCTTTTAAACCGTATAGTTCCATGAATAACTTTAATTGATAATGACAAAAATGCCCTTAGTCAACATTTCTTCATTTTTCTTTAACGGGATATTTCCTGGAAAAACCGTTACACGTCGTTGCGATCCAATTTTTCTCTACATTCCATTTTTGGAATCTGTTATATGCACTATTAAGAACATCCGGTGCAACTTTCTTTGAAATTACATCTACGTCCCCAACTTTATTAAAAATTACAATTATGTCCCTTTTGTCATACAACCTTATCTAGGGCTGTTATCAAGAATTATCTTCTCCTTTTCCCTACTCTCGCTATGCACGTGTCTACACTGCATAAATGCAGTAGGCGGATGTGACAGTTCCTTCCTCGTTAATTTAAGCTTCGTCCCGAAGCTCATCAAGTGAAAACAAATATGGGTATTGCTTCTTCATAGTTTCTTCGCGTTCCCATGTAGCTTCTTCTACTTTGTGATTCCTCCAAAGCACTTTGACCAATGGAATCTTCTTATTTCGCAACTCTTTGATTTCACGTGCTAGGATCTCTACCGGCTCTTCCTCATATGTCATTTCAGGCTGAATCTCAATATCTTGAACTTGTATGACGTGGGTTGGATCTGAACGATACCTCCTTAGCATCGAAACATGGAAAACATCATGTATTTTATTTAATTCAGGTGGTAACGCCAACTGGTAAGCTACCGGACCTACCCGTTTAATAATTTCATATGGTCCGATGAATCTAGGGCTTAGCTTGCCTTTTTGTTTAAATCGTAACACTTTCTTCTAAGGAGAGACTTTGAGGAACACTCTGTCACCTACCTCAAACTGTATGTCTTTCCTTTTTAGATCCGCGTATGATTTTTGCCTGTCCGCTGCTGCTTTTAATCGGTCTCGAATGATTTCTACCTTCTCTTTAGTTTCCTTAACTATGTCTGGCCCCAACATCTTTTCCTCACTCAATTCTGTCCAGCAAACTGGAGTTCTGCATTTTCGACCATACAGTGCTTCGTAAGGTGCCATTTGTATGCTGGATTGATAACTGTTGTTGTACGCAAATTCCATTAAGCTTAGGTGTTTGTCCCAACTACCTTTAAATTCTAAAACGCACGCCCTCAGCATATCTTCTAAAATTTGAATCACTCTTTCCGACTGTCCGTCTGTCTGGGGATGAAATGCTGTGCTGTGGTAAGTTCGAGTTCCAAGGGCTGTTTGTAACTTCTGCCAAAAATTTGACGTAAAACGTGGGTCTCGATCGGATATGATCGAAGTTGGAACTCCGTGGAGACGTATAATCTCTTTGATATACAAGTCTGCCAACTTGTCTAGCGAGTAATCCACACGTACTGGTATGAAATGAGCGGACTTAGTAAGCCGGTCTACGATTACCCAAATCGCGTCATGTTTGTCCCTTGTCATAGGCAATCCTGTGACAAAATCCATAGTAATACGATCCCATTTCCAGGTTGGAATCGTAATAGGTTGTAGTAGCCCTGAGGGTAGTTGATGTTCCGCCTTCACTTGCTGACAGGTTAGACACTTCGTTACATGATCAACGATATCCCTTTTCATTCCTGGCCACCAATAATACTCCTTCAAGTCCCGATACATTTTCGTTACTCCTGGATGCATTGTATAAGAACTGTTATGAGCTTCTTGCAAAATCTGTTTCTTCAGCTCCTTGGACTTAGGTACCACCATTCTCTTCTTGTAGTAGAGAATACCATCAGGACGAATTTGATAGTCTCCTGAACAGTTCTCCTGCGCCTGTTGACTCCACTTCTTCACTTGTTCATCTTCCTTCTGAGCCTCACGTATTTGTTGATGTAAATTAGGTCGCACGTGCATTTCTGCAAAGATAGCTCCATCTTCTGTAGGTTTTAACGTTACCCTCATAGCACTTAGCGCTTGCATTGACTTCCTACTAAGTGCATCTGCTACGACATTTGCTTTGCCCGGGTGATAATTAATCGTATAGTCGTAGTTGGCTAACCATTGCATCCATTTTCGCTGTCGCAGGTTTAAATCTTTCTGCGTGGGCAAATATTTCAGGCTTTGATGATCCGTAAAGATGTAACATTTTTCCCCGTATAAGTAATGCCTCCACGTCTTGAAAGCCAAAACAATCACTGCTAGCTCTAAGTCATGCGTAGGATAATTCTTTTCATGTGGCTTGAGCTGTCGAGAGACATACGCAATGACTTTGCCTTCCTGCATCAATACACAACCTAACCCGATATGGGATGCATCGCTATAAATCACAAAATCTTTTCCTGATTCTGGTTGTGTAAGAATAGGCGCTTCAATAAGTTTTTGTTTCAGCTTTTCAAAGCTCCTTTGACAAGCGTCGGTCCACTGGAATTTGGCATTCTTCTGAAGTAGCTTGGTCATAGGTACGGCGATCATGGAAAACCCTTTAACGAATCTCCGATAATATCCTGCTAATCCCAAGAAACTACGGACTTCCGTTACTGTCTTAGGTGACTTCCATTCCAATAATGCTTCTATTTTCTTGGGATCGACCCTTATTCCTTCTGCCGATACAATATGTCCCAAGAAAGCTACTTCTTCCAACCAAAATTCGCATTTGCTGAACTTAGCGTATAACTGCTTCTCACGCAGGGTTTGCAAAACAAATCTAAGGTGACGATCATGATCCTCTCGATTCTTTGAATACACCAATATGTCGTCAATAAATACCACCACGAACTGATCCAAATACGGGTGGAAGATTCTATTCATCAGATCCATGAATACTGCAGGTGCGTTCGTTAATCCGAAAGGCATAACAATGAATTCATAATGTCCATAACGAGTTCTGAATGCAGTTTTTGATATGTCTTCATCTTTAATTCTCAATTGATGATAACCCGATCGTAGATCAATTTTTGAAAAGACTCCAGCACCTTTGAGTTGATCAAACAGATCATCTATGCGAGGTAACGGATACTTGTTTTTTATGGTCAGCTTATTAAGTTGACGGTAATCTACACACAACCTTAAGGATCCGTCTTTCTTTTTCACGAACAATACTGGTGCTCCCCATGGTGACACACTTGGCCTTATGAACCCCTTGTCTAAAAGTTCTTGTAGTTGTACCTTTAATTCTTTTAGCTCTGCTAGCGCCATTCGATAAGGTGCGATAGATACTGGTGCAGCTCCCGGGTACACGTCTATGATGAATTCCACCTCTCGTTTAGGTGGTAATCCGGGTAAATCATCAGGAAATACGTCGGGAAAATCGCATACAGTAGGTATATCTTGTAACTTTGGTGCCTCTTCTTTCGCTACTAATGCACATACCAGGTATGCCTCGCAACCTTTTTGCACTAACCTCTTAGCCGTCATGGCAGAAATGATGTTAGTTAGATAATCCTTCCTTTTTCCTACTAGGGTCACTTCGTCACCGTCTGCAGTATGCAAGGTAACTCTCTTCCGTTTACAGTCAACTAGTGCATCGTGCTTGGCCAATCAATCCATCCCAAGAATAGCATCGAATTCTTGAAATGGTAGTTCAAATAAATCTTCCCAAAAGATATGTCCGTGTATCTCTACGGGGCAATATTTCACTACCTTCCTAGTAATCACCTCATTTCCTAATGGGTTAGTAACTAATATTCCCTCTTTCTCTAGTTCTACCTTTAGGTCCTCAAATTTTTCATTTTTCGTGCATATATATGAGTGTGAAGAACCTGGATCTATAAAAACGTAAAGCGGAACCCCAAACATAGACAACTGACCTGCAATCACGTCTAGCGCTTCTTCGTCTTCTCGCCCCCTCATAGCATACATTCTAGCAGGAGCCCTTGCTTCTGGTCGATTCACCGTTTCAGATTGCACACGCGACGGATTTTATCTCCTTCCTCTGCCTCGGCCTCGACCTGCTGCCGCTTGCTATCTCTCAGTATCCCTAGGTAGATTCTGTATTCGCTGGGGACACTCTCGCATAAGGTGGTCTAAAGATCCACATATATAACATGCAAATGTCCGACCCCAACATTCTCCCGTGTGACGGCGTCCGCATTGATCACAGCGTGGATTATTATTTTCGCCTTCATTACCTCTCGGACTGATAAAGAAGTTACCTCTGCTTCGGCTGAATCCTCTTCCTTGTCCTCTTCCGGATCGTCCCGTACTAGCAACTGAGGTAGTTTGACTTAAGCCACCGCGAATTGATCCCTGACTGTAACCTCGACGTTGACCGCCTCCCGTGGAACCACTGCCGCGGAATCGTTTCCTTGATGATTGGTAGTTTCCCGAATAGTTCTGGGTACCTCTCTTCTGTTTCATCTTCTGTCATCTATTCTGTTCATCAGACTGGCATTGCTCTACTTCTAGAGCCCTATTGACCAACTCGAAAAATTCTTTGATATTAGCAGCAATTAGCTGCATCCTAATCTCATTATTCAATCCATCCTGGAACTGCTTACATCTATCATGTTCGTCTTCAATTGTCTTCTTGGCATACCTACTCAACCTAGTAAATTCCCTCTCGTATTCAGCAACGGTCAGTTGACCTTGCTTTAAGTGTAGAAACTCCTTTTTCTTGGCATCTAGGTATGCCTCCGATATAAACTTCCTCTTGAACTCATTCACAAAGAAATCCCATGTTCTCTGTTCCGGTGAAACTCGTTGGTGAACTGTGTCCCACCATATATATGCTTCTTCCACTAATAAGGAAGTAGCACATATCACTCGCTCTTCTGGCGTACACTGTAACTGATCTAAGGCTCGTATTGTTCCTTCCAGCCAATACTCGGCTGTTGAAGAATCATCGTCCCTTCGAGCCTTAAACTCCTTCGCACCATACTTTCTTATCTTTTCTATTGGGGGTTTCCTTTCCCCTCCTACAGCAGGTACTGGTACGGGTGCTGGCGCTGGGGGTGGGGCTGGGGCAACGCCGGCTACCTGCCGAAATACGGCAGCCATTTGTTGCAACATTTCATTGGGAATAGGAGCATCAGCGGGTGGTTGCTCCGACGCTGATGTCTCAGATACACGCATTTCTACAACTCGGGAGGCCTGAGACTCGACCTCCTCCTCTATATCACGCTGCGCTGCTTGCGACATCTAAAGAGTAAACATATACCATCCCATCATTATTAACGACCCAGACCAACAGCATTATCTTATCCTAAGTGGCATGTATATAAATAAAAATTCTTAAATAACACATATACAACACAACTTTTATTTATTTTCAAACACAAAGTTTTACAATATTAAGAAGCCCTTATATACATTGCAAAATTTAGGACTCCATGAAATCGTACAATCTCTTATTTACTACAGGATATCTCGTTTTACGTCGGTAATGGCCACTCCCGACATAAAACGTACATCCTCCTATGTTGGATTACCCAGAAGCGGCTAAACCTTAGCTCTGATACCACTAATTGTAACACCCCTTCCCAACCTACATGTGTAAGCTGAGTAGAGGTGCCACACTATCCTAATTGTTGCTACCAATTTACTTAGTCAAATTTTAGTTCTGATTTTTACAGAAATTTTGCCATAGTTCCGCCTAGAAATTTGGATCCCAAGTGTCGTCAAAACTTGTTTTTCTGATTTTTGAAAACATTTTACACATACCAATGTGAATAAGAATACCATCAAATTTAATGCACTCCCAATGAATCCACCTTATACCCTCAACTACAAACCTGCACGAAGAGTTCACACTTCTAATATAACATAAAATAAAGATTTATGATTATTACATACTACTAACATACAATTATAACATAGAAAATCTCTTTTATATTTATTCATATACATGCCACAACTATCGACTCATAATGGAACTAAAAGATCTACCCCTGAGATTTGCTGTGGTCTGGTCGTTGCTTCCCCAAGATTTATCTACTGCTCCGAACCTACGAGTCAAGGAAAACTTAACTCGCTGAGCGTTGTCGCTCAGTGGGTACTTTACCAATAAAAATAAAAGTAGTATATGAAAGTATTCAAAATCAAAGGAAATAATGAAATCATAATTTAACCAACCTTAAACCAATAGAAATTATTGTACATTCAGGGTAATATGCTTTCAATAATGTAAAATCATAATTCAAACTCATTGGCATTATATAGTTTAACGAAAAATAATATGTCTTTGATTCAGGCTCTACTGGGATATAGGGAACCATAGTGATAAGGCAGTGGCCCTCACCACTGTAACATAGGTGGCCCTCACCACCGATATCAGATCACAGGAATGGCCCTCACCATCCTGGTTATAACCAATGGCCCTCACCATTGGCCCCCAATGGCCCTCACCATTGAGTTCAGATCATATCAATTCAATCACAATATCAAGCAGTACTGCATAAGTTAGTATAGTGCACCATACCCTTATCTACCACTCCCACTATCCAGTAGAGCAAAAAGGTTAAAATGATTCAATTTAAGTCTCAAACCTCATTTTAGAATGACTTGCGAAATCATTTTAAATTCCCATCGCACTTTGCCATTTATGCCACGCAACACATTCTTCAGTCAAACCATTCCCCTTTTTCGCATATTTAATATCCACAATAAACATATTAAACATTTCAAAGCATTCCTCAAAATATCCCAAATTGACCAAATGAATAGTGTTGCGGCGAGACAAATCGGCAACGCAAAATGGCATGACCAAATAAATAGTAAAATCTGGGTTTTCGTCAAAATTTCAGTCCACTTCAGTCATGCATTTGACCAAGTAAATGATCTTATTTTTAGCTGAAATTTTACAGAAAACTTATTTCATATGTTGACTAATTGCATGTAAAATTTCGTTGAAAAATTCATTCATTTGCTGCCTCAAACGATTTCCACAAAAAGGTCCAGAAAGCTGTCTTTTTGGGACCATTTCGGCCCAAACACATGAAATGCATAGGATAGTTTATTTTTCTTTTGCAAATCAATATTAAGGCTTCTTTAATGGTAAAGTGAAGATTCAAACACTTCCCTTTGACAACTTTTACATGTTTAACTCAAATCAATATATTTAAGCATCAACAACAAAACTTTCATAAACCAAAGTTTGTAAAGCATCAAACCAAAATTTATTATTCAAAAGTAAAGTACCAAACTAATTATTCAAAGGTAGAGTACCAAACCTTATTTCTTTAATTCCTCTTGGCTTTTCTTTCTTCTCCTTCTTTAATTCTTTATTTCTCCTTCAATCAATTCAAGATACAACATAAACCTTAGAATTTCAAAATAATAAATTATCCTCTATTTCTTTTCCAACCGAAACCCCTAATCCAACCTTATTAATCTTTCTACATCTTGATTCTTCCATTTAATCAATTAATCTCATCACTTACTTAATATTATTATTATGTTTTTCAATTCCATATAAGACTCTAATTCCCAATCTTCCAATAAATATATAACTACCTAAAACTAATACTAAAATTAAAGTCTACACACTTAAAAACCTTAGAACTTACCTTAAAAATCAAAGTTTGAAGAAACTTGGAAGTCCCTTGGTATTTCCCTTTGTTGGCCGAAATTTGCAAGTGGAAAAGAGAGAAATTGGTTCTTCATATCACATATATTTATGTACAAAAGAAATGATGATCACCTTGCCCACTTGTCCACTTTTTCTCTTTCTTCATTTATTACACATTTATTACACATGCTAAATGTTTTCTTTTGATTGGCCAACCTTTGATTTTTATAACTTCCTTTTTCCTTTACTTCTTTCCACTTGTCTCTCTTCCCATTGGATCTCATAAAGTTGTCCCGGGTTACTCATCCGGTCCCGACACGAAACCGGGCCCACATTACGTTCCGGCGATTAATCGATCATATCTTTTAAACCGTATAGTTCCATGAGTCAAACTATATATAGTTTTGATCCTCTCGACCTCTACTTTCTATTTATAAGGTCTATTTTAGGTTTCCAAGTCATTTTGAAAAATTACCGATAAGCCCTCAACTTTTTACAAAATTCCCTTTAGGTCCTATTTTTGCTCGGGTTTTCTCCGGCTTCGTTTCCACTGACGATCGTTTCATATCTAACCTCTCGCCATTCTCTACGTACTCACGTCTTTATTTCCTACCCTAAATTCATGTATAACTTTAATTGATAATGACAAAAATGCCCTTAGTCAACATTTCTTCATTTTTCTTTAACGGGATATTTCCTGGAAAAACCGTTACACGTCGTTGCGATCCAATTTTTCTCTACATTCCATTTTTGGAATCTGTTATATGCACTATTAAGAACATCCGGTGCAACTTTCTTTGAAATTACATCTACGTCCCCAACTTTATTAAAAATTACAATTATGTCCCTTTTGTCATACAACCTTATCTAGGGCTGTTATCAAGAATTATCTTCTCCTTTTCCCTACTCTCGCTATGCACGTGTCTACACTGCATAAATGCAGTAGGCGGATGTGACAGCTTCTCTCTCAAGGTCTGCAATACAATCCGCAGATGCTTGTCATGCTCCTCCTTATTATGTGAATACACCAAAATATCATCAATGAAGACCACCACAAACTGATCTAGATAGGGTCTAAACACCCTATTCATCAAATCCATGAAAGTTGCAGGTGCATTCCTCAACCCAAAAGGCATCACTAAGAACTCATAATGTCCATACCTTGTAAGAAAAGCTGTCTTAGGAACATCTTCCTCTCTAACCCTCAACTGATGGTACCCTGATCTCAAATCAATCTTAGAGAAAACTGTTGCTCCCTTCAATTGATCGAAGAGATCATCTATCCTAGGCGAAGGATACTTATTCTTAATAGTCACCATGTTCAATTGCCTATAATCGATGCACAACCTCAAAGTACCATCCTTCTTCTTTACAAACAAAACAGGAGCTCCCCACGGAGAAACACTAGGGCGAACAAACCCTTTATCCAACAATTCCTGCAACTGCACCTTCAACTCTCTCAACTCAGCAGGTGCCATTCGATAGGGAGTAATAGAGATGGGAGTGGTACCAGGCAACAAATCGATACCAAACTCAACCTCTTTCTCAGGGGGTAACCCTGGCAACTCCTTAAGAAACACATCTGGGAATTCCGCAACTGTGGGTATACTATCAAGTTGAGAATCCATTACTCTGGTATCCACAACATGAGCAAGATAAGCATCACACCCTTTTCTAATCAACTTTCTAGCTGCTACAGCTGATACAAACAAGGATGCAAGTTGTCTCTGCTCCCTAGATACCATTACACTTCTACCATCACCGGTTCTCAGGGTAACACACTTCTTTTGACAATCTACCACAGCTCCATGCTTAGACAACCAATCCATGCCTAATATTAAATCATACTCCTTAAAAGGTATTTCAATCAAATCACCCAAAAACTGCTCTCCTTGCACCACAACTAAACTATCTCGGTGCACCTTACTCACCACAACACTATGTCCTAAAGGATTTGTCACCAAGACATCAAATCCTAAGGACTCTGAATGCAATTCAGACACAGGCAAGATAGATGCACTTATGTATGAATGAGTAGATCCTGGATCAATCAAAGCAAGAACTGAAATACCAAATAAAGAAAATGTACCCGCAATAACTACTGAAGCATCCGGCTGCCTCTGCATCACATACACTCTCTGAGAAGATCCGGCCTCATCTGGCCTACTGCCTCCGGATGTAGAGCCTCCTCTCTGACTGTTCCCAGGTCGACCACCTCTACTGAAACCTCTGCCCCCTCGACCACCTCTGCTAACACTAGGTTGAGAAGCTGCAGTATCAGTCTGTCTATCCTCCTGTAGCTCAGGACACTCTCTAATGAAATGATCAGATGATCCACATTTGAAACACACAGCTGATCCACTAATCTTCCAACAAACACCCCCATGTATCCTACCACAATGGACACATATAGGTGGAGTAGACCTCTGAACCACTGGAGTCGGAGCACTAGCTACAGAAACTGTAGGTCTCGGTCTCTGCCTCTGATACTGAACTGATCTACCTGACTGCCTCAGGCTCCTACTGACTCTCGGAATAAAACTTCCTTGGCCTCTCTTCATAGACGAAGACCCTGCCTCAAATTGGGGTCTCCTAACTCTGGTCTCCTCCTCAGTAGCAGCGGCTGCAATACCCTGTGCTCTCTCAACACTTCTAGCTGCTGCAACTAACTGAGAAAAATCATGGTACCGAGAACCAACAACAATACACATAATAGAGGGCCTCAATCCCTCCTCAAATCTCCTGCGCCGATCAATCTCATCAGAGATAATCCCCCCGGCATAATGACTCAACCGGATGAACTCTATCTCATACTCTATCACAGTCCGGTTATCTTGTCTTAAATTCAGAAATTCCATCTTCTTAACATCCTTATACTCCCTCGGAGTATATTTCTGCTCAAATTCTCTCAGAAAATCATTATAAGACAACGTCGGTGGATCATCCATAGCATGAGGAACTGTCTTCCACCAATCATAAGCATCTTTCTGCAATAAGGATCTAGCATATTCAAATTTCTCTTCAGGAGTGGCTTGCAACTGAATAAATACCCTCCAACCACTGCTCATCTACTGCAGGATCTATAGTGCCAAAGAAATCTTCAGCCCCATACTTTCTCAATTTATCATAATGTCTCACCGATACTTGTGGCTGTGGTGGCGGTGGCGGCTGCACTGGAGCTTGCCTCAACAGTTCTACCACATGTCTTAGCCAAACCGGCGGAACCTCATCAACATCTGGTCTCTCTGGCACAGGAGCAGGTGGCTCTCCAACTCTCTCAACCCTAGCTCCAACTCTACCCTCTTCAGGAGCTACACTCTCAGCACTACCTTCTAAGGACTGACGTGGCTGAGACGCCATCACTACCTATATCTGCAAACACAGTAGAGTATACCTCATTAAAGATCAAAGACTGCCAATACCAAAACATGTATCTTATTTAAAAATCACATTTTAAAAATCAAAATTTTCTTTTTCTTACAATTTACCTAGGTTGAGAATCTCAAACCTAGGCTCTGATACCAAAACAATTGTAACACCTCTATACCTCGTATACGCACACTACATTACTACTACACCTGTAATATACGTATACCAAATATAGGAGTGCCACGGTTTACTAAACAAACAAATGTAGCGAAAATCTTTCAATTTAACAACATTATAAAACATAATAGATAAAACATTTATTTATTAAGCAGCGAAAAATGTAGCGGTATTACATATATATTTACATCAAAATCAATATTTATAAAACATAAAGTTTATACATGTTTGGCAGTTTGTCTTTGATCTTTAAGCCCTCTAACAACACCTCAGAAGCTAGACTCCACTCGGTCTAACTGAGCTCTCGGGTTCTATCCTGTCACCTGCGCGATGAACCACAATCGCGCTAAGCCAACGGCTTAGTGGTACAAACCACAATAACAATATGCATAATGCAATGTCAATGCCATATTTTCAACAATAGAGATCATATTCGACAATGCTATATTTCATAACATTGCATTTCATTATCTTATTCAATTATTTTACCATTTACGGCTCACATTGAAACAAAGACAAACATGGGCCCAAAAGACACTAATATGTTATTCAAAATTCAGAGTTACTGCTTTGGTCCATAATCACAATCATCAAGCCCGTAGGCGATATATATATTTATCCATGGATAATCAACTAGATTTGAGCTTACGACCCAGTCTTTTCACTCAATCTAGTTTCAAGAATTTGTTTTTGAGGCCTACGACCCAGTCTTTTCACCCCAAAAACATCACATTTCACATTTTTCAGCTAGACTCGGCTTACGACCCGGTCTTTTCACCTGTCCAGCAATTCATAGGCATGCCGCTAAACCCAGAACTTTGAAAATTGAATAACATATTAATCACACAATTATTTCATTTTTCTCTTTATCATCCTCTTTCTCAATTCATTTCATATTTCATAATCCATAATCAAATAAGCAATCATGCTCCAATTATTTCATTTGTATTATCATAGCCAATAACAATGGCTTCATATCTCAATTCACATTAAGGCAATTCATCATTAAAGTATACATAATCAATTGCATTGAACATACATTTTGAATAATCATCATAACTCTCACATTATGCAAATCACAACATTAGTCAAATGTATTAACAATGTAATAAATTACTTAACACATTTACAACCAAATGTGTTAAATCTCAAAATCATGTAAATGTATGCAACCATGTAAGTTTGTACTTACCTCAAGAGCAACTCACTCTACACCAAACTCCTCTTCCAAGAATCCTTCAACACTTGGATTATGGCAACTCAACTCTCTTCAAAATCTAAACCAAAGGTAATCATACACACTCACTTAGAGATACACATAAGATAATAAAGCTAAGAACCAACTAGGGCAAACTCTAAACATGACACGCACAACAACACGAGCGTGTCCCTGACCGTGCCCTAACTCCACAACACAGAAGCTTTGACACGCTTAGAACCACGGGCGTGTCACTGAACGTGTAATACATTCTGTCTCACAGAAACATTGACACGTCCAACAACACGGGCGCGTTCATGGCCGTGTCAATCCTTCACCCACACAGTAGCTATGACACGCTCAGTGACATGGGCGTGTCACTGCTCGTGTCACCCATCCAAGAACACAGAACTATTGACACGCCCAAAGACCTGGCCGTGCTCATGGGCGTGTCAGGCCAAAAATGCAAATTCCGGCAACAACAACAACATATCCAACAAACCTCTTACTTTCACCATTATCCACTTCAAACAAACTTAACTAAACACACCCAAAAACCATAACAAACTTAATTAAACATACCCATAAACCAATATAACTTGCAAAAACATTAAAACAACTCAAAACATACAACAAACACAAATCATAATCATCACCACAAACCCAAAACACAACCACAACACTTTCTCTTCCAACAAACTTACTCTTTCCTTCAATCCAACCCCAAAAATCCAAAATCAATTGAACCAAACACTCTTAAAACACACCACAATAAAAAAAAACACATATCAACCACAATCTCAACTCACAAACTCAAAGAAAATCAAAGAATCAAGTGGAAAACTTACCAAAGATGAAGAAACTCTTAAATTTCCAACTTGATCACTTGAAAACTTCCTTCAATCTTGAGTTTGGAAGATCAAATCTCTCTCTTGCTCTCTTACTATGGAGGGTCGGCCAAACAAAGAAAAGAAAAGGAAAGAAAATGAGCCACGAAGAAGAAAGAAGGAAAGAAGAAAACAAAGAAAGCAAAGTCAACTCTCTCAACAACTCTCTTCCTCAAAACCCTCTCCACCAAGCAATATACAATAAAATAATCCAAAATATCTCCATCCACTTCTACTCACTCTTATTCAAATTAATTAATTCCTTTGACCCTTCATACATTGACTTGTATATGTTGTATATATCCCAATATATACGACATATACACTCTACTCAAAATCTCTTCTCTTACCACTAAAATAAATACACTAAATCCAAATACAACAATAAATACTCCAAAATTTTTAGGGTATACTTTGGGATATTACATATTGAGTGAAAACCGTGTTAGGCAAGCAATACCCGGTTGAGCAACAGAAATCATGAAAGAGGAGGACTGTTGTTTTGAAGCTTGATACCATAAGTATTTTCCGTACTCAGTTCCAGTCAATGTAATTGAATTGGAACCATGTTAATTACTTTTATAAGCAACTAAAAGCTCTGACATTTAAACAAAATTGAAATAGAGAAGCTACACCAACTGAGGAGAGAAAATAAACACACTGAGAAGCTATTAGGCACAATACAACCACCAAGGTTAAGCTATTGTGAACCAAAGGGAACAACCATAGATGTTAAAAAATCAAAATAATATCACCAATGGATGCTGGATGAAGTGGCGACCCTTTTGGTCAAGTCTCATCGGAAATGGCAGCCGGAAACAGCCTCACATGCCCGCGCGTGTATCGCTAGTCAAGTCTCTTAGTTGGCATGTGTGGCTACACGAGTGATTCTCCAACGACAAACCTTCAGGGGCAATGAGTAAAAATAGTGGCCCAAAAGGTTCTAGGCTGTCTCACAAAGAATCGGCCAGAAAAGAAAAAGAAGAAAAATAAAAAATAAAAAATAAAAAAAGAAGAGGAAGAAGGAGAAGGAGGAGCAATGGCATTATGGCTTTGATACCATATTGAAATTAGAGAGAAGAGAAGAAGAATTGATCTGATTCTTGAGAAAAATCAGTCTGATCATTCCCTCAAGCTAAATGAGAATTTATATTAAGTAAAAATTACAAATTAGGAAAATGTGGTTTTAATACACAATATTTACAGCTACTATTATCCTTGAAATCAAGACTAGAATCAGCTGTTGTAATCTTTACAATCAAGCCTAGAATTATGTATATCATAATAGGGATGAAAATTATGAGGGCTAATATATGGTGAGGGTTTATCACCTAAATATCTAGTGCTAGACATTTTAGTTATGATAGTACTCAATATATCAATATGTGTGCATGTGTTTGTATTCCTAATACTCTTCCATATTTGTCAATCTCCTCAAAGTAAATTTATGTTGGATGTTCAGCCTCAATTGTTGCGTTTCTTTGATTAGGTCCTATGAAGGGGAGCCTTGGCGCAACAGTAAGCGTTGTCGTCGTGTAACCTGAGGTCACGGGTTCGAGTAGTGGAAACAGCCTCTTGCAATTGCAAGGGAAGGCCATGTATAAAGGCCCAATAGGTCCGACCCTTTTCCGGACCCCGCACATAGCTGGAGCGTTTGTACACTGGGCTACCCTTTTGATTAGGTCTTATATTTGAAGAATTGGAGTTTTGACTTGTAAAAGAGTCTAGACTCGTTTGTTAACCTAGGGTCTCAAGAAAGTAGGCCTAGGTAATTTATAATGGACCTTAAGAATATGTAGCCATCTATACTTGGTAAGTGACAACTTGTCCAAGCCTAGTTGCACTTGAAGGGGTCTAGACCCATTTGTTAACCTAGGATCTCAAAAAAGGAGGCCTAGGTAATTTGTAATGGACCTTAAGAATAAGTAGCCATCTATACTTGGTAAGTGACAACTTGTCCAAGCCTAGTTACACTTGAAGGGAAGTATTGGATTATGTGGAGTTTGGTCAACACCCTCAAGGCTTGCGGAAGAGTGATAGATTATGTGAGAAAACAGTCCTATTTTGGTGTTTGTTTTTCTTTTTTCTTCTTAAATTTAAAATCTTTCAACAATAAAACATTTATAAAATATGAAATAATAATATTTTTATTTAAAATTATAAGATAATGATTTTTCTATTGCCTTTGTCAAAGAGCAAGCTATGTTGACTATTGGTGAAATATAGCTATTTTTAGGCAATTTCGGACCTGGTCCTGTATTTTGGGGGTCAATTTGGTGTATATATCCCAAAAATTTGAAAAAAAAAATCCATTTTATTTAACTAAGGCTTTTTTTGCATTGGCAGGAAAGAACAGCTGAGCAAGTGTGGTCTTGACGGGTCTGTATATGCTACTGTAGAAAGGGTGAGTATTTCATGACTTGTTCTTGCATATTGTTTTGTTTTCATCACTTGAAGTTGCATATAGATCTAGAAATGAAATTTTTAGTTACATATAGATCTAGAAATGAAATTTAACTGTCTAAAAGGAGGTGCCGTTCACATAAAGATTTTCTTTTCTCTTTTTCTCTTTCTTGTCCGTGTTTCTTTGCCATCGAACATATATCAAGCTACCATGGATCAAGTGAGTGTTTGGGGTTTGCTTATTCTACTTCCTCCTCTAAGAGTCATTCACTAAAAATGTTTGCTGAATTTCTAACCCCACTATGCCAATGACTAAATATTAGGTCTGTTCTAATATTTTTTAATGTGGCAGGCAGTTGATGATCGAACAATTGGCCATAATCCCGAGAGGTTAAGCTTATTAAAAGGTGGAATAGTATACAGCAATGCAGTAGTGTAAGTAGTTTTACGGGATTTGCGGGTTTCTGTTGTTGTGTGATTTGGCATGGTGGGAATGCAATGTTTAGAGAGGGTTTAACACATCCTTAAAAATGTATTTCCTCTATAGTTTTGATGATATATAATATTGATGCAAGTAGTCCCATCATAATGCAAACTTTTTTAGGAAAAATTTGTTGCTATAAATTGCTACTATGATAAAACTTCAACCCTACATCATCAGACTATTCCAATGGTTAGACTGGAAAAATCAATGCTAAGTAAAAAGAGAGAATTTTTAAGGTTGTGATATATGAACTGAATCTTCAGATTCTTCTGAATTTGAAAAAATCAAATACAGCATTACTTGTATTAATGAATCTAGGTGAAAAACTTGCTTGAAATGTCATTAATTTCTGATTTGGGTCCCAAGAGTTGAAGTTTGTTTTGACCCAAATATAAAAGTTCTTACACATATCCTTGGTTTTTGAAAATTTTGTGGCTTAGTTTTAGATGTAGAATGGTGATTTTGAGTGGTGAAATACCTTTTTACCAGAATTATGAAGAAAATATATGAATTTTGATCTCTCACATTGGTATGTAATTAGCATTAGATGATTACATAAAATGGTAATTATTTAAAAATATGCATTTATTTGTAGCATAATTATATCCTTCTTTTGCATTTGCCTATGGAATTGTGTAAAATTCTGAAGTGTTTGGATGAAAAGTTAGGATATCTGGACTGATAACTAAATGTTTGGCGGTATATGACTGTTATTATGAATAGAGATGCCGATTTATTTGGCAGCGTGCTCTTTATGTGTATGAAACTGAAACCATTAAGAATTATGGATGTGTAACTTATATGTATTGCTGATGATATGCCATGTGAGAAACCAATAAGAATTATGGATGTGTAACTTACATGTACTGCTGATAATATGCCAAGTGGGAAACCAGTAAGAATTAGATATGAATGTGTTTCTGTTATACATATTGCTAGGGTGCGACCAGTAAAATACAGAGATGAACTTGTTTCAGTAATACCCGCACATTAGCCTTTATTTCTGTTTTCTTGTCAAGTAATTGATTCTCCCCTCATTTTTCAGTACAGTCTCTCCAACATACCTCAAGGAAACACTCTGCTCTGGATGGTTGGCAAGCACCTTGATAACACATCGTGATAAGTATGTTTAGCAACGCTTCCAACTTGGATATATATTTAAGATTTACTAGTTGCGTTTTGCGTTTTAAATTTTTTTTTTTTGCTATGCAATAATAGCTTGTATGGAGCAAGTCATGGTATAATGCTTTCATCTTTTGACTGTTTCAGCTTGAATAATCCATAATTTGAATACATCTACAGCTGGAGAATGCTTTCATAAGACTAATTCTATGTTATGAAGAAAACTTCCTCCAGAATCATAATTAATTTTAATGAAGCCCTAAATGATTTATGTTTGAAGGTTTCTTTTATCTCTTGGTGGATTTTTGATGCATACAACAAGCAGCTCAAGAAAATGGATTTTTGAATGCTTATGAAACTAGAATTGTGATATTGATTTTGTACAAGGCTTATTAGAGGCATTGTTCATTATTAGATTGTAATAAATGTTTTCTTTTGCTATGTTATTGGAGTCAATTCAGAGTGGGCAGATGGTTGTCCTTGGAAAAGCTTCAGCTAGCCGAGTTGAAGCAGAATTCAAACATCTAGCGGATTTGGTAATGAATTTGAGGTTGATGTCTACTAGATTATGTTTCTTCTGACCAATGACTGATGTTAACTCTAGTTGGTCCTTCACATGAGCTTGCTGTGCCTTTATTAACTATTGGATTTACACTTGTTTGACACTAGACTGGTGATTCTCATTTTCGTTGACCAAATAGGGCTTGTGTCCTTGATGGTCAGATTTATTAAAATTGAATCCAGGATTTACATAAAACATAGAGGTGTCCACCTAATCAGTGGATTTACTAACTATTGTATGCCACATTGCTTCCTTCTGCGAAATGTGCATCAGGTTGTCCGAACCAACATCTTTGACTAAAAGGTTTCAATTTTTTTCTTGGCATAAAGTTGTAAGCCCAGCTGATGTTTTTGCCCTTTTGTGTCCAAGATACCTGCTGCGCATCAGATTGTCCTTTGTTACTGTATGGTGTTCCTTTTTTCATGCATTGAAAGTTGTATTTTGGTTTATCATTTCACAGGGAACATCTTGTAACTTGGAATAGAAATGTGGACTCTTATTATTACTAATTGTGTTAATCTCTTTGCTAGAACACCCCCCTTTTGACCTTTTTGATATTTCTATTTGGCTGCAAGATGTTGCATGCTAACAAGTACTCTTTTTATTTCTTTTTGCTTGCAAGACTGTTGCATGCTAATAAGTATTCACTTTCTATTTTGTAGCATAGCCGTGGCTCCAGTGTCCGTATCTTATTAATGCATAGGTAAATCAAATGCTTTACTGATTTCAGGGCTTCTTCTAATTTCTTCCCCTTTTTTTTTCCTGTTTTACCATTTCCCTCTTTTAACTTGTACTGGAGTTCTGTTTCTTTCCAATTGATGAATTTTATTTTTCCGTAAAGCAGCTGAATGAGTTCTTACTTGCAACTGTCTATTTATTTCTTACCCATGTAAATTAACATATCTCTACTGTCATGAAATCGCATGTGATGGACCTTCAGTTTGTTGCTGACTATTATCATCTTAACAGCGAGGAGCTCTCCCACATGCTTTATGCTGCAGCAGACATAGTATTAGTTCCATATATGAGCTTTGTGGACTTTCCCAAATGCTTGGAATGTGATATGGTGCGGTATGTATGTAAATAACAGTATAGGATGATTGATCTCATCATCTAAAATATGATTTTAGGTCGCAATACTAAAATGTAGTTTTCTCTTATTCTTGCTCATTTGGTGTTTATACTACTAGGAAATTCTGAACATGAAATGTCTGAATTTTAAAGCTTTGATGATTTTGATTGTATGCAATTGTGTGAGCTAACATTGTTACAGATGCATATATCTGGGTTCTTCAATTGGAAAAATTTATAATCAGATATTAGTAGCCTATTTTATTTGGGTTCATAAGAAGAATTTATAATTAGGAATAATTTATTTCATTTTTCCTAGATTAGGAGACTCTTAAGTCTTAATTATGGTTTTCCTATTCTATGTAATAAGCAAGGCCTACTACTTATGCAACCAAAATAAGACAAGCTGAATTTTATAAAAAAAAATAAATTAAAAAAAAAAAACCTTGGCAATTTGGAACTCTCTTTTCCAACTAGTTCTAAAGTTTCAAGATCCCTTTTAACGAGTTCGAGTAATTCAACAAGATAGGTTGATCAAGGAATTAGAACAAGGAAAAAGCCTCTTTGGATTTTCCAGTCAATCGGCCCATGACATAATCCCTAACTTGCCGTCATAACAACTTGGTATTAGAGCTTAACATACTGGGCATTCCTCCAAAAACGACTTACAATCTCTTATATAGGAAGCTCAAGCTTCGAAAGATGTTAGGGTTGCAAAAGTGGAGAAGCAGCTAGGCAACCATATGCAGCAGCTCGTGCTCCAAATTCAAGGAACTGTGGCTAGGAACCGCAAGCAACAACAATAACCATAATTGAACTGTGCAGTGTATCAACCGCTTGGAATATGTGCATCTCAAGGGGTGGTTCCATGATACAGCAAACTGGACTTTTTGACTTTCGATGACTATAGACTCGTTAATTTGACTGTGCAGGTTTGAAAAGTTATTCTCTAATCAACATGAAAGAAGCAGACAAGGTGGTGTTGGCTGCATTCATATGCTTGGTGATGCACAAATAAAAATATTATGGGAAAAATGATTTTTTATCTTCTGTCTATTATTCCAGAATTTACAGCCTATAATATACAACAAAGAGACCAGGCTATTTAGGAAGTATTAGCTGTACAACAGAAACCCTATTTTATTTTTTTTTTAAAAATTCCTATATCAAAGAATCTCCTAATTTATACAAAACTTCCTATATCGTAAATTACTCTCTTCTAAATTATTCTCTTTCCAACACTCCCCCACAAGCTGTATTGTAAATGTCTTCCATGCCCCACTTGCTAACAAGATAATGAAACTGATTTTTGGATGGTCCTTTTGTAAGAATATCAGCAGCTTGTTGATTTGTAGATATGCAAGGAACACATATTAGACCATTATCAATTTTTACTTTATTAAATGTCAGTCCACTTCAATATGCTTAGTCCTATCATTAAGTACTAGATTATGAGCAATCGAAATTGCGGCTTTGTTATCACAATATACTTTTATAGGCTATAAAAATGAGATCTGCGATTCTTCTAGTAATCTCTTAATCCGCATTATTTCACAAATACCATGTGCAACAGACCTAAGTTCGCTTCAGCACTACCCAGAGGCGGAGATAAAGGGGGTCCCATGGGGCCCTGTTCCCCCCTCAGTTAAAAATAAAAATTTTTAGGTATATTTGAGAATGAATATTATATTGGTTGAGATGGAACAGCTTGGCCTTACTATGTGAGAGCACGCAACTTCGATCCACGCTCCCAACATTTTTCATCCTTTTTTTTCCAATCTTTAAAACTGGGCCTTTTAATCAAGCCCCCATTACAAACAAACAAGAATAACTTAATTGTGACTCTTTCTCTTCTTTCTCACGTTTCTTCTTCGTTAATTCCTTTTTCTTTATTTTTTTTTCAGATAACAGTTTCTTCCTTTTTCAATTTCATTCTTTCACCGATTGGCACCAGCAAGGCAGCGGCAACAAGTTAAGAATAGGTACACCACTTACTTTTAATCTCATATTTATGTTGTTGTAATTTTTTTATCTTGCTAAAATGAATTGAAATTTGAAAAATAATGAATTAAGAAATTGGCTTGAATACTTGAGGACATTATAAATTTGAAATGTTTAATTTGATTTTGTAGTATAAAGTTTTTTTTTTTTTGAGAAAAGTAGTATGAAGTTAAATTGAAATTATTATTTTTTTGTAGTTTATAATCTGGAATTTTTTTATTTCTTTTATAATTTGATATTTTTAATGTTTAGTATTTAAGTTGAATTGGACCCCCCTTATCTAAAATCCTGGCTACGCCACTGGCACTACCTCGTGCTACAAGACCTTGCTTTTTGCTTCGCCAACTAGCTAAATATCCACCAACAAAAGTGCAGTGCAGTAACCTGATGTTGACTGCCGGTCTATAATGCTTTCTGCCCAATCAGCATCGGTGTAAAGTTTGATATGAACATTAGCATTATTTCTAAACATCCTTTGCCAAATGTTCCTTTAAGATATCTCAATATTTTATATGCAAAATCAAAGTGTTTTTTGCCTGGAGTATGCATAAATTGACTTGCCACACGCACAACAAATACAATATCAGGACAAGTGTGTGATAAGTAAATAATTTTACTTACCAAGCACTGAAATTTCTTTCTTTCAATTACATTTTCAGCAGTAGTTGAATTTAGCTTCTAATTAGCCTCTATTGGAGTCTCGGCTGCTCTAAATCCCAAAAAGCCTGTTTCGTTGAGTAACTCAAGGATATATTTTCTTTGATTTACAAATATACCTTCTCTTGATCTTGCAAATTCCATACCTAGAAAGTACTTCAACTCTCTTAGGTCTTTAATTTCAAACTCTTCAGCTAATATTTTATTTAGCATTGATAATTTGTCGAAATCATCACCACTCAAAATTATATCTTCTACATGTACAATTAACATTGCAATTTTGCCTTTATTAGAATGCTTATAAAATATAGTATGATCAGCTTGACTTTGGCGATATCCATAGCCTTTTACTGCTTTCCCAAAACATTCAAACCAAGCTTTGGGGGACTGTTTAAGGCCATATAAAGCCTTCTTGAGCTTGCATGCTTTATTTTGGCTAATTGTACTTTCAAAACCTGGAGGAGGGAACATGAAATCTTGGATGTAAATGCCTTATGTTTGTAAGCGAGCTTATTATATGACAAATACTTTGCCATGTGATGATTGGTAAAAGAATGAGTTCCTTTCCTAATGGCTATAAATCCACCTCTATTGATAAGCTCTCACAAATGTTGCGCGAGCCAAGAATCGCTGGAATTGTCGGTGTTCCTCAACTGAACCTGTTTGCCTTAAATTAGTAAGCTCCGAGAGGGGATTACCTCCCGTGGGTGGCCCAAAATGAAGCAGACAATAGTCCTTAAAATTCTCCCATGTCATATTTGACTCATTATTCCTGTTGAAAAAGCGACAATTGCACGTCCCCTAATATGTGATAAGCAGCCATTTGGGCACTACTCCGCCTATCATGCTTCCATCTTGGTGGCTGTATTTTTTTACTTGGTTCCCTCTTAACTAATTTTTATTGTATTTTATAAATTCAATGTTAATTACAAACATGAGATATAATCATTTATTTTTAGTTGTATTAATTTTTCTAAATAAGAAGAAAAAGAATTCAATTATAGATTTGTTCCAAACATAAAAATCTTAAATTTAATTGAATTCCATCTTTTAAGTTTGTTCTTTCAAATTTGAATTTTACATTTCTAACTTATTGTTCCGAATGGTCCGTCAAATATACAATAGTACATGCTTGCTAGAATTTTGTTACCTGTTAATCTTTGTTAACTTGTTTCTAATATTATGAAGTGGATATACATGAACAGAACATGCATGGTTTGAGTTTTAGGGAATTCCAACACAAGGTGAAATTTTCATTTGATCTGTAACAATTTCAGGTACCATTGGTTAGAAAGACTTGTGGCCTTGCAGACACAGTCTTTGTCGTGGACGGCCAGTCAAACTATGAAATAGCCAATGGGTATTTTGATATCCAATTATGAATATTTATTTCCTTATCTGTTAACCCTATGGGTCTGACCCTTTTCTAGACCCCACGCATAGCAAGAGCATTTGTGCACCGGGCTGCCCTTTTTTTATCTGTTAACCCTTGTCTTTTTTTTTTTTTTTTTTGCCATGATGCATTCTCAAGTCCATATTACTCTTCTTTCTGTTGAGCTGTATCAACTTTTAAACCATGGTCATCATGCATTTGTCTCTGTTTGGATCTCCCCTAATTAATCTGGCCTTCCCTTAAATTTTAGTAGTAATTATTATTATTTTCATTTAGCATGATGTATATCTGTGGTAGAAATACCTACATCTAGAGAAAAAGAAACTCATATGACATGAAGTCACTATAGCATTAGCATGTATGGGATAATAATGAGAGTTTATACAAGCCTTAGTTGTATTATTACCATAAGAATAGATTTGATATTTTGATTGAAAAAGGAGAAGGTTGCAGATTTTTGTAGCTAATAAATCCTTTTAAGAATCACATGACCATGAAACTCATAGCTCAGTCCAATTCTTCATAATGATGCTACTTTATAGATCCTGCAACTGGGTTTTTGCACTCTATATTTATCTTAATTATAAAAAGAAGAGAAAGTAGCCACATGGGCTTCCTATTGTTGATCGAAGTAGTTAGTATCAGGTCGATGGATTGATGAAGTGTGCATGCATAGATGTGTAAATTGTTTAGCTGTGCTTCAAAATTTGATAAGCAGACATTGCTTGTTATTGTTTCACATTATTAAATTGAAAGATCTATAACATCCAATTGCTTTTTCATTATATGAAATGTAATAATTTTATTTTATCAGGTTTGTCTTTGAAGGAATTGATGAAGGATCCTTAAGTTGGGCTCTGGACCGTGCATTTACTTATTAAAGAAACAGTAAGTTCAGCCTATATTAGTTCTCGCCTTTTGTTAATCATAAGGTTCACTCTTTGTTTTATCACCCGACCTTTTACTCTAAGCATAGGCAGAAGATACTTGGTCTGTCATCTACATTTTTTTGGATAACTAAAATAATATTATTTTATTTGACTCGATTGCAAAATAATATTTTTATTAATTTAAGTCTAATTTGCTAAAACTGATACAATGCAAAAAAGATTCAGGTGCAAAATGATAAAAATTAAAAGGGAAAATTTGACAATGTGTAAAGATTTGAATTTTGAAATATTTTATTCAGTAGACCAGCCAATTGTACCCATTTGCTAAAATTGAAACGAACATCGAATTGTCAGGTGCAAAACGATAAAATCAAAAGAATTGGATGAAATTGAAAAAGCATATAGAGGTTGGGATATGTTTGGTCATTTGACCTTTTAATTTCCATCATACAGTTATGTGATTTATGGATACAGGTAATCATGTTTATAAACTTTAGTTTAGCTGTGATTACATGGCACATATAATGCTTTTACAATACTGTCTTCTACTTCATTTTATTTTAGTTTATCATAATTATGGATTAAAAATTTAAGAACTTGTTAGATTTATGGACTGGATTGTTACTTAATAATTCATTTAGCAAATTGGATTAGGATGTGCAACAATTTGGAAGAAATATGTGGATGAGCCTTGTGCCTGTTAATTAGTGCTAAATGCTTAGGTAGAAGGGCTACGATGAACCCAAGTGATCGTGCTGCTATGTCAACTTGTCATGGAAATTTTCCTGGCGTGATTAGACAAGCTGAGACATATAGTTGACTTGGAGCAATAATAATCTTGCAATAATAATCTTTAGATTAGATAATATACAAAGCTACCTTTTTCTCATTTTAATTTCAATTTTGTTGTAGAGCCAGATGAGTGGAATAACATTGTAAAGAAGGTTTTTGAAATCGACAATAGCTGGAACAAAACAGCTGAAAAATATATCGATATTTATAATTCAGTTAGAGTTAGATAATAAGGGTTCCCAGGTGAGATATGCAACATTTTGCAAATTATTTTACTTGCTATGTATCATTTGCTTCTGTTTTGGACTTAAACTTCGCCATTGACATGCATATAGTGGGAACAACTGTAATCATTTAGTGAAAACGTTAGGTAATAGAGAATGTCATCATTTAGTAAATAAATAAAAGAGAAATGTTGGCTCTCCCTGAATCTTTCCCAGTTTTCATGAAATCATGACTATGGAATACCAATTTTTTTTCTTCTTTTTTCCTCATTGTGGTCCATAGCTTATATTATGCAATTGGAGGTCAATAGTATGTGAGAATAAGTTTTTTTTTTTCTCACTAGTTTATGTTTATTCTCATATACAATTTCCCATGCTTAAACCTTCTTAATTGCTTCCTTCTCAATTTATTTCACTGAATGCTTCTACCATTCCATATAGCCATGTGACGTTCTATTGTTGAGGTAATCTACACTTGCTAATATCAAAGTTACTATTGTTCTATTGTTGTAAGAACAGGCCCATTTTGTATAACTTGGTAATTGAATTTTAATTTGAATGAGCTATTTTTTTAAAATTAGTATGACATAAAGGTCCCTTAAACTTGGTTGGGATTTTGACCATATAAGAGTTGCATCAAACTTTCTGTTTCACCCATTTTGCTTAGATCCTTATAATTGCAAGAAAATGGGATTTAGATTCTTGTGTTGGAAGTCTGGAATCTCAATATGGGTTTGTATGGATTTTGAGCTCACTAATATTATGGGTTTATATGAATTTTAAAGGGAAGATTACATAAGTAATCTAAAAACATAAACTTTTTCAAATATACTACTGGCATAAAAAAAAATTCAGTTTTACATAAAAAGCTTAAAAATTTTCAATAATACCACGCATCTTCATTCCGTAAAACTTCCATTGTTTTTATAAATTGTATATATGTTGTGTATAATATTTAGAAGTACATGTATGACATCTAAACCCCAATAATATTCCTAAAATATCCAAAACATATCAACTAGATTCTTAAAATATCAGCAAAAACAAATATATTTATATAGAGGATATGTAATGTATATATTGATGATATATTGAGTTAAATATGAAAACATAAGTATTGCATTAATATTCTGATTAATTATAGAATACTTGAGTTGTATATGTTGTAGGTATGTTATTCAAATTCTAAATATATAGTTTATGCATAGGATATGTAATGTATATGTTGCTAATATGTTGAGTTAAATATGAAAACATAAATACTAACTTAATATTCTCATTAATTATAGAATACTTGAGTTGTATATACCGTAGATATGTCGTTCAAATCTAAATTTCTTGCGTCATTATATGCAATAATATTGAAAAAAGACTAAATATGTTATTTATGTAAAAGATATGTAATGTCTATATTGTTGATTTATTGAATTAAATATGAAATCATAAGTACTGCTTTAAGATTTTTATTAATTATAAAGTACTTGAGTATTATATGTTGTGGATATGTTGTTTAAAACCTAAATTTATGGTGGCATTATATGCAACAATATTAAAAAAAAAGAATAAATATGTTTATATAGAAGAAATGTAATATATATGTTGCCGATATGTTGAGTTAAATATTAAAATATAATTACTTTTTTATTATTCTTTTAATTATATCATACTTGGATATATATGTCGTGAATATGTTGTTCAAAACCTAAATTCATGGTAATGTTATATGCAACAGTATTGAAAAATAAATAAATATGTTGTTTATGTAGAGGATATGCAATATATATGTTGCTAATATGTTAAGTTAAATATAAAAATATAAGAACTTCCTTAATATTCTCATTAATCATATCCTACCTAAGTTGTATATGTTGTAGATATGTTGTTCAAAATTTAAATTCTTAGTTATATTATATGCAAATATATATATATATATATATATAAAAAGAATAAATATGTTGCTTATGCAAAAGATGTGCAATGTATATATTGTTGATATGTTGAGTTAAATATAAAACTACAAGTACTGCCTTTATATTCTCATTAATTATATAATACTTGAGTTGTATATGTCATGGATATGTTATTTAAAACTTAAATTCTTTGTGGCATTATATGCAACAATATTGAAAAAAGAATAAATTTGTTGTTTATGCTTATGATATACAATATATATATATATATATATATACCAGAAAAAATTAGACAATTTAGTAAGGAGAAACAAATAACTTAAAATTTTCTAGGCAACAGGCAATTAGGCAAAAGCTCTACTTTTAGATCTATACAGAAATTTAAACAGAATTTAAATAGAGATAAAGAACGTAAAAGACTATATTAACAATATATTAAATACTTTATTAATAAGATTTAAAATTTTACAAAAGTATAAATATAAGAATATTGGTACGTGGAATTATTATATCTAAATACAGACAGAAATATTGTCCATTCGGATTTCGCTCCTGAATTTATATCTGGATTTTCATTAGATATACCAATAATTTCAGTATTATATCAAAATACAAATAAAATTTAAAAATAAGTTTTTGATGTACCAAATCAGGCTAAACTGTAGGTACAGAGCATACTTATACAAAATATAAATTTAAAATAATATTTAAAATACAAAATAAGTGTTTAAACTTACAGAAAAATTTTACAGATAAAAGAGATACAGAAATAAAAGAAGGTATGTGAGAGGGAAAGAGAAAGGAAAACCTATACTAAGCTTTGCAGAGATTTCTTCAGAATTAGAAGTATTTTCTGGAGAAAAATTTTGATTCCTTTAAGCTTCATAAGAGGTTCTTTAAATAGACAGAGCTTACTAATCTTTACTGTGCTTTTCACATGGTGGTATTGCAGATGAATAGTTTCCTATTAGAAAAACAATATTTTCACTTATCTGGCACTGTAGATGAATAATATTTTATTAGGGGTACTATTTATTTTACTGTTTATGAATAGTACTTACTTTATACTATTGATAAATAGTATTCTGTTGGTATTATTTTTACTGTAGCCATGTGAAGGAATAAGGTTCCTTCTGCCTTTTTATCAAAATTCAAATCAGACAATTTTATTTTTGTTTTCTTTTTTCTTTATCTCTTTTTTCTTTATCTTCTCTTTTTTTTTTATTTTTCTTTACTGAAAATAGGATCTCATAACAATCATCTTCATTACTGGGAGCATAACCTAAATCCGAGTCAGATTCAGTAGATAAGTCAGATGATGACGATGATGTGGATGATGAGTCAAAAGAAGAGGAAACATACTTCTTTCTTCTAGGCTGGGTTTTAGGAGGCTTTTGATCTTTTCGACTGAGTTTTAGTAGAGGAACTAGAAGAAGAGGGCTTTAAGATCATGGGCTCAGATTTTGAGAGAATGAACTCAACCATCTGCTCCATAATGACTTTATACTCCTTAGTAGTATTTGCAGCTGCAAGAAGGGTTTGACAATGGGCTTTTTGAGCTCCAAAAGTATTAGCCTATTTTGGATCAATTTGGCCATACTCTTGCTTATAGTACCATTTTTTAACAAACATTTCAGTAGTATAATTTCTTAATGCATTTTGTCACTTGACTTTATACATTCTAGATACCACATGCATATTGGTATTTGACTGGTAGACAGTTCAAAGTACTATTAAAACACCCATGGTATAAAAAATTTCATACAAATTACTTAGAAAGAAGGGAATTATTTTTCATACAAGGATGGATGAGTATGGGTTTTAAAATACTAGTAAGCTGAAAGGGTTTCAGGTGATAAAGTCCTCTCAACATTATCAAAATAATACCACCATTCTGTGAACCACATGGGGATTTTATTAGTCTTGATATTAATATCAAAATACAGTAACCAATAATGAGTGCTTGTAGGGTTCTAGAAAAAGAGAGCTTTGGTTCAGGTATCTACATAAGTCCAATAAGTATAAGAAGAGCATATTGTTTTATGAGTGAGTAAATTGGCTTTAATTTGCACAAGTTCATGCAAAGGTTTTTCCCATTTAGAAGGATGAAAAACTTTTTTAATTTGAATTGAGGAGTGAGATATAATGGTTTTATTATTTGGGTCACAGTTATGTTTTAACTTTATAGAACCAGTATTTTCAACAATAGCCAAATAGTATTCTTGAGTTTTTAATAAATCGATAGGTTTAAAAAATTAATTTTTAGGATATACAGTTTTAATAATATCCCATGCCCTTCTTATACCTATTTGGATTATGTAGATGCCTGGATCAAAGCTCTCCTTTTTCAGAACCTTACAAACACTCATTTTTGGTTACTGTATTTGATACTAATATCAATACTGATAAAATCTCCATGTAGTTCATAAAATGGCAGTATTATCTTGGTAATGATGAGAGGACTTTATCACCTGAAGGTCTTTTAGCTTACCAGTATTTTAAAACTCATGCTCACCCATTCTTGTATAAAAAATAATTCCCTTCTCTCCAAGTATTTTGTATGAAATTTTTTATACCATGGGTATTTCAATGGTACTTTGAACTAGCTTACCAGTCAGGTACCAATATGCGTGTGGTATCCAGCATGCATAAAGTCAAGTGATGTAATGCCTTCAAAAATTTCACTACTGAAATGTCTGTTAAAAAATGGTGTTATGAGCAAGAGTATGACCAGATTGATCCAAAACAAGCTAATACTTTTGGAGCTCAGAAAGCCCATTGTCAAGCTCTTTTCGCAGCTGCAAAGACTGCTGAGGAGTGTAAAGTCATTATGTAATAGATGGTTGAGCAACATCTGAGCTCATAACCTTAAAGTCTTCTTCTGGTTCCTCCACTAAAATCCGATTGAAAAATCAAAAGCTCATTCTAAAGTCCAGTCTGGAAGAAAGAAGTATGTCTTTTCTTCTTCTGACTCATCATCCACCTTATCACCATCGTCATCTTCTGAATCTGATTCAGATTATGCTCCCAACAATGAAGATGATTGTTATAGGATCATGTCTCCAGTAAAGAAAAAAATAAAAATTGTATCTGGTTTGAATTTTGGTAAAAAGGCAAAAAACCTTATTCCTTCACATGGCTGCTGTAAAAATAGTACCAGCAGAATACTATTTATCAATAGTATAAAGTAAGTACTATTTATCAACAATAAAGTAAATAGTACCCCGACAATATACTATTTATCTACAATGTCGGACACGTGAAAATATTATTTTTTTCAATAGAAAACCATTCATCTGCAGTACCACCATGTGAAAATCACAGTAAAGCTCTGCCTATTTAAAGAATCTCTTCTGAAGCTTGAAGGAATCGAAAGTTTTCTCCAGAAAATACTCCCAACTCTGAAGAAATCTCTGCAGAGCTTAGTTTAGATTTTTCTTTCCCTTTCTCTCTTATTTTAAATTTATGTTTTGTATAAATATGCTCTATATCTGCAGCTTAGCCTGATCTGGTACATCAGACCTTGCTATTATAGAAAGACCTAATGTATTATCTCAGTATAAATATAATACTTCATCAGTATATAATTGAAATATCGATAACCTAGCAAAACATAACATTCTTAGTCTTCTGTAACATGTTATTATGGCTGCTAATACTTATAGAACTCAAACTGATACATCTGATAGAACTATAGCAGAATTAATTGCAGCTGGTTTTACAGGCTAATTAAAAGATTGGTGGGATAATCACCTCACTGATGAATAATATTTAGACATTTTAAATGCAACTAAAACCTATGAGGATGGAACACCTGCTTTAAATGAACATGGTGATACTATTCAGGATTCAGTGGCAACACTTATTCTAACTATATCACTTCATTTTATAGGATATCTAACTCATTTGAAATATAAAAAATACTAAATTTCTAAGTGATCTCAGGTGTAAAAAGCTTAGTGATTTTTAATTTTATAAAATAATTTTTTAAACTAGGGTAATGCTCAGAGAAGTTTCCAACTAAGTATTCTGGAAAGAAAAATTCTTAGTAGGATTATCTTTCTTCCTAGGTGAGAAAGTTTAGAAATTATATAAAACACAAATTCGGAAATCCAATTTTCTATAACCTTTTGACTTATGGTCAATTTATCAGTATAGTTCAAAAAAAGATTAAAATTTTGTCAAGATATAAAATTACAAAAGTCTTTAAAATTTGAAATGAGAAAAATTAAACAAAAATTAGGATCGTTTTGTAAACAATTTGATTATAATATAGCTCAAAATTATAAAAGACAATGTTCAGGACAATGGTTAACAAATAAAAAGTCTTATAAAAAACCTTATAAAAATAATTATAGAAAAATATTTGATAAAGAAGAATATTATAAAAAACCTAAATATAGAAAATATAGAAAATCTAGTAGTAAAAAATTTTTTAAAAAGAAAAATATAGCATACAAAGACTTAGAATATTATAATTATGGTAAAAAGAGATATACATCTAGATTTTATAAATATAATAAAAAAATTCAAGAATTAAATTTACAAGAATCTGCATTAAATAAAATTTATGAATTATACTTAGAATTAGAATTTGAAAAATATTCAGAATTTGAAGAATTAAATCAAATAGTTGAAATAAATTCAGAAACTAGTAATAGTTTTGAAACAAGTAGTAAATCAAAAAACATGCTAACTAAAGAACAAGAATCTCTTTTAGATTTAGTAAAACATATAAGTGACCTTAAGACACAAGAAAAATTCTTAAATAAAATATAAGATAATTTTAGTGAAACAAATAAAAAATCTAAACCTTCTGTATTACCTAATACTGGTAAACAAACTTATAATTTAACAATAATACTAAAAATAAATAAATAAATAATAAACCTACAATAAATAATTTATAAAAGGAAATTAAAAAAAATAAAAGTTGAACTAAAAGAATTAAAACAAAAACAGCAAAATGATATAGAATTACTAAAATCTTTATTAAATAAAGAATCCACTTCTTCTAAAACCTCCTCAGAGAAAAAAGAAGAAGAAGACGATATTGATAAAAGTGAAATTAGTATAATAGATAAAGATGAAATATTTAAAAATTTTATATTTTTATTGCATAAAATAACCTTTATAAAATATTTAATTACAATAAAATTAAAATTTTTTAAAAATTATATTATAAATACTATAGCATTATTTGATACAGAAGCAGACTTAAATTGTATAAAATCTAGTTTAGTATAAAAAAGATTT
Organism: Garcia nutans; assembly: GCA_947685225.1. Lineage (NCBI taxonomy): Eukaryota > Viridiplantae > Streptophyta > Magnoliopsida > Malpighiales > Euphorbiaceae > Garcia > Garcia nutans. Next base: position 45,693,620 of record CANTUV010000008.1, read on the forward strand.
TGGAAAGACACTAAAAAAAATTATCTTCAGCAAATAAATTTAAAATGAATATTCTTGGTAAAACAGAAGCATCAATTATTAATAAGAATTTAAAATTAAAAAATATATTTTTTTAACTGATATGCAACATATGGTGGTTCTAGGAACACCATTTATGAACTTAATAAATCCATATTCAGTAAAAAATGATAGTATAACCTTTAAAATAAAAAATAAAAAAATTATTTTTTATTTATAGAAAAACCTAGGAAAAAGAATTTAAATTTACTTAAAGCACATTCTATTTATGAATTAGAAATAAATGCAATAATAAAAGCAAAGTCTGAACAATTTTGTAATTTAAAAAAAATTATCAGCTACAAAAAATAAATGAATAATTAAAAACTGAATTGGCAAAACATAAAATAGGCCAAATTAAGACCCAAATTGAGAATGAATTGTGTGTTGATCTACCCAATGCATTTTGGAGCAGAAAATAGTATATGGTTGATTTATCCTATGAAGTAGGCTTTGAAGAAAAGTCCATTACTACTAAAGTCAGACCCATACAAATGAGTCTGGATATGATAGAATTTTGTAAAAATGAAATAAATGATTTAGAAAATAAAAAAAAATTATTACTAAATCCAGAAGCTCATAGTCTTGTACAATATTTTATATTAATAAGACCTCTAAAATAGAACGTGGTACTCCTAAATTAGTAATAAACTATAAACATTTAAATAAAGCTTTAAAATGAATTAAGTACCCTATTCCAAACAAAAAAAATTTGTTAAACAGACTATATGAAGCAAATAGTTTTCGTGAATTTTATATGAAATTTGAATTTTGGTAAATTCAGATTAATCCTAAAAACAGTTATAAAACAGCATTTACTGTTCCATTTGGCCAGCACGAATGGAATGTAATGCCTTTTAATTTAAAAAATGCACTCTCTAAATTTCAGAGATTGATGAATGATATTTTTAATCCTTATATAAAATTTTGTATCATTTATATCGATAATGTTTTAATTTTCAGTAAAACCCTAGATGAATATTTTAAACACTTAAAAATATCTTTCATTGTAGTAAGGAAGAATGGTTTAGTACTCAATAAAACTAAAATGTCCTTATTTCAAACTAATGTTAGATTTTTAGGACATTATATAGAACAAGGTATAATAGAACCTATAGAAAGAAATTTAGCTTTTAGAGATAAGTTTTCTGATCAGATATTAAATAAAGTCTAATTACAGAGATTTTTGGGATGTTTAAATTATGTTGTAGAATTTTATCTAAACATAAATAGATTAATAAAGCCTTTACATGATAGGCTTATGAAGAATCCTAGCCCATGGACTGAAGTCCACACTGGTATAGTTAAACAAATTAAAGCCCTAGTAAAAACTATTCATTGCCTTTATGTCTTTGATCTATCAGCCTCTAAATAGTTGAGACTGATGCCTCAGATATAAGATATGGTGGGATCTTAAAACAAATTAAGGAGGGTAGAGAAATCATTGTTCAGTTTACCTCAGGACATTGGAATCTGATCCAGTTAAATTATTTTACTATTAAAAAAGAGATTTTGAGTATTGTAATTTATATTTCTAAATTTCAATCTGATTTATTAAATTAAAAGTTTTTACTTCGGATTGATTGTAAAAGTGCAAAAGAAATTTTGCAAAAAGATATTAAAAACCTTGTCTCAAAAAAGATTTTTACAAGATGACAAACTATTTTAAGTATTTTTAATTTTGATATAGAATTAATTAAAGGAGAAAATAACAGTATACCCAATTTTTTGACTCGTAAATTCTTTCACAGGAATCATGAAAAATAAGAAGAAAAAAGTCAATAAAGCCAAAGACATAGTAAAATCATATCCTGACACCTCTCGTAAAGTCCGCCTGATCACTCAGACAATATAACCAAGCCATCAGGTACTAAAATCATAAAATCTTGGGCCCAAGTGGCTGAAGAAATAAATACTATAAAACATGATAAAGTCCAAAATGAAACAATAAAATAATGGGTTAATCAATTAGCACACTCTCCAGAGGTACAGGGAAATCTTCTCTTTATCTCTTTTTTCTTTTTTTCTTTTTTTCTTTTTTTATTTTTCTTTACTGAAGATAGGATCGCATAACAATCATATTCATTACTGAGAGCATAATCTAAATCCGAGTCAGATTCAGAAGATGAGTCAAATGATGACGATAATGATGAGGTGGATGATGAGTCAGAAAAAGAAGAGGAAACATACTTCTTTCGTCTAGACTTGGCTTTAGAGTGGACTTTTGATCTTTTCGACTAAATTTTAGTGGAGGAACTAGAAGAAGAGGGCTTTAAGGTTATGAGCTAAGATTTTGAGGGAATGGACTCAACCATCTATTTTATAATGGTTTTATACTCCTCAGCAGCCTTTGCAACTGCGAGAAGGCTTGACAATGGGCTTTCTGAGCTCCAAATATTTAGCTTATTTTGGATCAATTTGGCCATACTCTTGCTCATAGCACCATTTTTTAACCGATATTTCAGTAGTGGAATTTTTGAAGGCATTACACCATTTGACTTTATACATTCTGGATACCTCGCGCATATTGGTACCTGATTGGTAGACTAGTTTAAAGTACCATTAAAATACCTATGGTATAAAGAATTTCATATAAAATACTTGGAGAAGGGAATTATTTTTCATACAAGGATGGATGAGCATGGGTTTTAAAATATTGGTAAGTTGAAATGGCATCAAGTGATAAAGTCCTCTCATCATTACCAAAATAATACCATCATTCTATAAACCAAATGGTGATTTTATCAGTCTTGATATTAGTATAGAAATATAGTAACTAAGAATGAGTGTTTGTAGAGTTCTAGAAAAGAAGAGCATTAGTCCATGCATCTACATAATCCCAATAGGTATAAGAAGAACATATTGTTTTATAAGTGAGAAAATTGGCTTTAATTTACACAAGTTCATGGAAAGGCTTTCCCCATTCAAAATTATGGAAAACTTTTTTAATTTGAATTGAGCAGTGAGATATAATGATTTTATCATTTGTGTCACGGTATACTTTAACTTTATAGAACCAGTATCTTCAAGAATACTTAAATAGTATTCTTGAGTTTTTAATAAATCAATAGGTCTAAAAAACCAATTATTAGGATATACAGTTTTAATAATATCCCATGAATTCTGATTTGCTTCTAGCAAGAATCCATTTTTAATTATCAATTTTGTATCCCTTAAAGTTTTTGTAAACCATTTTGAATAATTTTTAAATTGAAAATTTGAAGAAACGATTTGAGCTGGGGGTTTTGAAACATCCAACTCTGGTTTTACAAGATTTATGGACAGGGCATTTGAAAAAGATTCTTTTATCTCGAGTTTTATAAAAGGGATTAGGGCTTTACCTGTGGCTCCATGAGCCAAGTCTGTAAGAGGAGGAAGGCTCAATTTCTGAAGGGCCTGGAGTACCTCTAGAGAGTGGGCTAATTGATTAACCCATTGTTTCACTACTTCATTTTGAACTTTATCTTGTTCTACAATGTTTATTTCTTCAGCCACTTGGACCCAAGATTTTATGATTTTAGTACTAGATAGCTTGGTTATATTATCTGAGTGATCATACAGGGCTTTAGGAGAGGTGTCAGGATCTGATTTTACTAATTCTTTGACTTTATCGGCTTTTTTCTTCTTATTTTTTATGATTTTTGTGAAGAAATTCACAAGTCAAAAAATCAGATATACTGTTATTTTCTCCTTTAATTAATTCTATATCAAAATAAAAAAATACTTAAAATAGCTTGTCATCTTACAAAAATTTGTTTTGAGGCAATATTTTTAACATCTTTTGCAAAACTTCTTTTGCACTTTTACAATCAATCCGAAGTAAAAATTTTTGATTTAATAAATTAGATTAAAATTTAGAAATACAAATTACAATACTCAAAATATTTTTGTTAATAGTAGAATAATTTAACTGAGTTGGATTCCAATGTCTTGAGGTAAATTAGACTATAGTTTCTCTACCCTCCTTAATTTGTTTTAAGATCCTATCATATCCTATATCTGAGGCATCAGTCTCAACAATTTAGGGGCTGATAGATCAAGAATATAAAGCTAAGGAATAATTTTTACTAGGGCTTTAATTTGTATAACTATACCAGTGAGGACTTTAATCCATGGGATAGGATTCTTCCTATGTCAAACATGTAAAGACTTTATTAATCTATTTAGATTTGGATAAAATTCTATAACATAATTTAAATATCCTAAAAATCTCTGTAATTGGACGTTATTTAATATCTGATCAGAAAATTTATCTCCAAAAGCTAAGTTTTTTTTTTTCTATAGGTTCTATTATACCATGTTCTATATAATATCCTAAAAATTTAATCTTAGTTTGAAATAAGGGCATTTTAATTTTATTGAGTACTAAATCATTCTTCCTTACCACCATAAAAAATATTTTTAAGTATTTAAAATATTCATCGAGGATTTTACTGAAAATTAAAATATCATCAATATAAACGATACAAAATTGTATATAATGATTAAAAATGTCATTCATCACTTTTTGAAATTCAGAGGGCGTATTTTTTAAACCAAAAGGCATTATATTTCATTCATACTAGCCAAATGGAACAGTAAATGTTGTTTTATATCTTTCTTTAGGATTAATCTGAATTTGCCAAAATTCATATTTCATATAAAATTTACTAAAAGTATTTACTTCATATAGTCTGTTTAACAAATCTTTTTTATTTAAAATATGATACCTAATCGATTTTAAAGTTTTATTTAAAGATTTATAGTTTATTACTAATCTGGGAGCACAACGTTCTATTTCAAAGGTCTTATTAACATAAAAGGTTGCACAAGACCATAGGCTTCTGAATTTTATAATAAATTTTTTATTTTCTAAATCATTTATTTCATTTTTTAAAAATTCTATCATATCCGGACTCATTTATATGGGTTTGACTTTAGTAGTAATGGACTTTTCTTCAAAGCCTACTTTATATGTTAAATCAACCGTATGTTGTTTTATGATCCAAAATACATTGGGTAGGTCAGCACACAATTCATTCTCAATTTATGTCTTGATTTGGCTTATTTTATTTTTTACCAATTCAGTTTTTAATTATTCATTTATTTTCTATAGTTGATTTCTTTTAAAATTATAAAGTTATTTAGACTTTACTTTTTATTTTGCATTTATTTCTAATTTATAAATAGAATGTGCTTTAGGTAAATTTAAATTCTTTTTCCTAGGTCTTTCTACAAATGAAAAAATATTTTTTTAATTTTTTATTTTAAAGGTTATATTATAATCTTTTATTGAATAAGGAGTTATTAAGTTCATAAATGACGTTCTTAGAATAACTAAATGTCGCATATCAGTTAAAATAAATATATTTTTTAATTCTAAATTCTTATTAATAATTGATGCTTTTGTTTTACCAAGAGTATTCATTTTAGATTTATTTGCTGAAAATAATTTTTTCTTTGTGTTTTCACAAAAAAATTTTAGTACTAAACTAGGTTTTATACAATTTAAGTCTACTCCTGTATCAAATAATATTATATTATTTATAATATAATTTTCAGTAAATTTTAATTTTATTGTTTGTTATTAAATATTTTCTAGAGATTATTTCATGCAATAAAAATATAAAATTTTTAATTTATCTATTATACTAATTCCATTTTTATCAATATCTTCTTCTTCTTCTTTTTCCTCTTAGGAGGTTTCAGAAGAAGTGAATTCTTTATTTAATAAAGATTTTAGTAATTCTATATCATTTTGCTGTTTTTGTTTTAATTCTTTTAGTTTTACTTTTATTTTTTTAATTTTCTTTTGTAAATCATTTATTGTAAGTTTTATTTTTTATTTATTTATTTTTATTTAGTATTGTTGTTAAATTATAAGTTTATTTACTAGTACTAGGTAATACAAAAATTTTAGATTTTTCATCTGTTTCACTAAAATTATCTTATATTTTATTTAAGAATTTTTTTTGTGTCTTAGGGTCACTTATATGTTTTATTAATTCTAAAAGAGATTCTTGTTCTTTAATTAATATGTTTTTTTATTTACTACTTGTTTCAAAACTATTACTAGTTTCTTCATTTATTTAATTTAATTCTTCAGATTCAGAATATTCTTTAGATTCTGATTCTAAGTATAATTCATAAATTTTATTTAATACAGATTCTTGTAAATTTAATTTTAAAATTTTTTATGGTATTTACAAAATCTAGATTTATGTCCCTTTTTATCACAATTATAACATTCTAAGTCTTTGTATGCTATATTTTTCTTTTTAAAGAATTTTTTATTACTAGAGTTTCTATATTTTTATATTTAGATTTTTTATAATATTCTTCTTTATCAAATTTTTTCTATAATTCTTTTTATAAGGTTTTGTAGGATTTTTTATAATACTTTTTACTTGTTAAATATTATCCTGAACATTGTCTTTTATAATTTTGTGCTATACTATAATAAAATTATTTACAGAATGATTCTAATTCTTGTTTAGTTTTTCTCATTTCAAATTTTAAAGACTTTTGTAGTTTTATATCTTGACAAAGTTTTAATCCTTCTTTTTGAACTATACTGAACAATTGACCATAAGTCAAAAGGTTATAAGAAATTGAAATTTCAAACTTCTGTTTTATATAATTTCTAACTTTCTCACATAGGAAAAAAAGTAATCCTGCTAAGAATTTTTCTTTCCAGAATGTCTGGTTAGAATCTTCTCTGAGTATTACCCTAGTTAAGAAAGTTGTTTTATAAAATTAAAAATCACTAAGTTTTTTACACCTAAGATTACTTAGTAATTCAGTTTCTTTATCTTTCAAATGATTTGAATCTCCTATAAAATGAAGTGATATAGTCAGAATAAGTGTTGCCACTGAATCTTGAATAGTATCACCATGTTCATTTAAAATAGGTGTTCCATCCTCATAGGTTTTAATTGCATTTAAGTTGTCTAAATAATATTCATCAGTGAGATGATTATCCCACCAATTTTTTAATTGGCCTGTGAAATCAACTATAATTAATTTCTGCTATAGTTCTATCAGATGTATCAGTTTGAGTTCTATAAGCATTAGCAGCCCTAGTCATCTATTGCAGAAGATTAAGGATGTTATATTCTGATAGGTTATCGATATTTCACTCATATACTGATGAGGTATTATATTTATACTGAGATAATATATTAAGTCTGTTTATAATATCAGAGTCTGGTACAGACATTCTAGGTACTATAGACTGACTGTGAGTTATACGATTTATTTAAGGATTTACTGTTTTATTGAAGAAATCAAGATCTTTAATGTCAGGACTGTAGTTTTCTTCTATTTTTGAGTCTTGATCTTGTGTAACTAAACTAATTATTTTAGACTGAGGTGTATCTTGAAAAACTTTTTTTGATTCAGAAGTTGACTCAATTTTACTAAGTTGATCTTTAATTGCTTTAATGAAGCCAGAGTCCTTGGACTGTTTGACTTCCTGTTGTCCTGTCTTAGAAATCTCAAAAGGTTTAAAGACATGGGTTTTTAATTTTTTATAAGAAATTTCTTTATCAAGTTTTATTATTTCTTTATCTATTATAGATTTTTTATTCTATTTAATTGTTATCATATACTATGTAGATGTACATTACTAAAATTATTTTATTCTAATATCTTCCTGTTTGGATCATCATCTGCTACTGTTTTAAATGGTACAATTTTTTATTTCATTATCTCCATACATAAATATAATAGCAGTCTTAGGTGGATGTTCACTTTGTATGATTTTATCTTTTACTTTCCATTATGTTTCTTTATTCCTAATTGTTATAGGGTTTACTAATTTTTTATAAATCTTTTTATACCAATGAAAGAATTTTATTGAAATCTCATTTTGTTTTATAAAATCAATATATTCTATTTTTAATTCTTTAAATTTATGTTCTTTATAAATTTTTACCATTTTATCTAAATTTTTAGTTGTTGTAATTTCTTCATAAAATTTATCTTCATTAAAAATAAATTCTTTATTTATTACATTTAATTTTTTTTATCTATGTTAGCTACATTTTCAGCAATGGCTGAAGTTGTAGGTGACATAGGTGGAGAAGGTGATAAATCTTCATACTAAGGTTGATTTAATCTAGGGTTTAGAACCATAGGATTCACTTAGTTTGGATCAACATACAGAGGTTGTGGTATAACTCTACTGTAGTCTATACCTTTCAATTTGTGACTGGGTTTAGGTATGTCTGATGTAGAATACCTGGGCTTTGCAAAGATTTGCAATACAGATTTAGGGTTTGGTTCAAGATAGGAAGCATATATAACAGAAGGTAACTGTAATACTCTTCCTAAATCTACTGTTGAAGTAGAAAAAGAAGTATCAGAATACCTACTGTTTATACTTCGCCTACTAAATTTTAATTTTACTTTACCATCTTCAAACTGTTCTATTTAACTAATATTTATTATATTAGACTTTACAGTTTTTTCAGGTTCTGGAGGAGGAACTGCTCCTTCTAAAATCCATTCATTAGGAAGAAAAATGTCCTTCCACTGTATGGTTTTAGGAATCACAGTGTTGGCTATACTAAGGTCTGTCTAAAGAAACTTGGTTTCTCCAGATTTTTGCTGTATTTTATATTTAGTAGCAAAGACAGATACAATTGCTTTATACTGTATTTTATAATTTAATACTACAGGAATTGATCTTTCTAACATTTTATAATTATGGATTTTAATTTTTAATGCTACACTTTTTAAAATATTATGGTCATTTAATGATACTATAATATCAGGATAGATATCAAAGTTAATAGGTCTTTGACTTAGACTGGTCTTTACCGATCCTAAGATAGAGTCTTGAAAGTTTATAAACCTAGCATCTCTATCAATATTAATATACTAGTATTTAATCCTTCTCTGGTCAAGAATTTTACACCAATTTGTACTAATCATATATGCATATATTTATACTTTTTATGTTTATGATATTTTAGAGATTCAGAAGATAACAGTGTAATCATTTCAAAAAGTTTACCTAACTGTATATCTTTTTCTTCCGTTTTAATAGTTTAATCAATTTTAAAAATATTTATTTTTGAAATTTTATAAATTTGTTCAGGTATGTTCCAATCATCTATTATTTTATTAAAATCTTCTAAAATTACTTCATTCCTATTTACTATCCTTTTAATTTTTGAAGATTCAGAATTATCTAATTTAGTTGTACTAGCAGATTTACATAAAAAAAGTTCCATTTTTAATTTTTAAAAAATAGTTTAAAAGTGATTTTTAAGATTTTGGAAGCGACCACTGACTTACTGCTCTACAACACCTATCATTTTTGCTAACAACGAGACTTACTGCATATCTAAATTTCTAATCAAAGATCGCACTCTTAACACTACAGATCCAAATCAAAAATTAAAAATAAAATCTTCTTTATGTATTTCTACTACCACCCAAAAAACCTAGATGGCTCTTGTAACACCCCCGTACCCCATATACTCACACCGCATACACCCGCACAACACGCGATATACGTATACCGGAAAATACATATATATATAACATTAGTACCCAAAAGTTTATCCAAAATATTTGTTTAATAAGCAACGGAAAATACATATGTATATACATAAAAATCAATGTTTACAAAATTATAGAATTTATACGTGCTGGCACTTCGTCTCTGATCTTGATGCCCACAACTACCTTTAATCTCAAGCCCAGACTCGACTCGGTCTAGACGAGCTCTCTGGCACAACCGGATCTACCCTGTCAACTGCGCGATGAACCAGATCGCGCTAAGCAGAAAGCTAAGTAGTACAAACTTTGATTCAATATAGATCAATGCGATGGTCATGCACAATATATATGAATATATCAACTCATTGCATTATATCTCAACATATTAATCATTTGCATCACATTTCATAATTCACATTAAAGCAAAGACAAGCATGGGCCCAAAATGAAACTAATATACTATATAAAGTTCAGAGTTACTGCTTTGGTCCATATTGACACCTTGTGTCTAGCCCCGTGGGCAATATATATATATATATCCATGGATAATGTAACAGACCCAGTCTCTTGGACCTCAACCCGGCTAGACCCTAGGGCCCCAGTATCTTGGTCCTCAACCTGGGTAGACTGTTACAATTTTTAAGGCTAACGACCCGGTCTTTTCACCCAAAAAACATCACATTTATCAGCTGGGCTCGGCTTACGACCCGGTCTTTTCACCTGCCTAGCAATTCATAGGCATGCCACCAAACCCAGAACTCTGAAAATTGAATAGCATACTAGGCACACAATTAATTCATTTATCTCATTATCAATCTCTTTCACAATTCATTTCTCATAATTAAACTAGGCTCATTGCCTTAGTATATCTTTTTTTTTTCTCATTTTTCTCATTATTTTATTTTATCTCAATATCGATTGGTTACATTATGTTTTCATATATCTCATCATGATATTCCACATTCCCTTTCTTTTCAACACATTACTCAATTGCTTTGATACAACAACATAATTCACATTATGCATATCATACCATATAATTCATTCATCAATGATATATGAAGTAACTTAACACATTTCTCAACTAAATGTGTTAAGTCTCAATGTCATGTAAATGTATGCAATCATTAAAAGTTTGTACTTACCTCTAAGAGCAACAACATCACTCTATCACCTCCTCTTCCAATATAACTCTCAACACTTGAAATAAGATAGCTCAAATCTCTTCAAAACCTAATCCTAAGGTGATCATACACACTCACTTAGAGATACACATAAGAGAATAAGAAAGAGAACTATCTAGGGCAAACTCTACACTTGACACGCTCAACAATACGGGCGTGTCCCTGACCGTGCCCTAAACCCACAACATAGAAGCTTTGACACGCTCAGTGACATGGGCGTGTCACTGCATGTGTCAATTCTCCTCCAACACAGAAGCTATGACACGCTCAGTGACATGGGCGTGTCACTGGACGTGTTAATCAACCAACAACACAATAGTTATTACACGCTCAGTGACATGGGCGTGTCACTGGCCGTGTCAATGCTACAACAACACAGAAGTTGTGACACACTCAGTGACATGGGCGTGTCACTGCTTGTGTCACCAACCCAAAAAACAGAACCAACGACACGCCCAAAGACATGGCCGTGTTAATGGGCGTGTCAGGCCAAAAAAACTGAAATCGACACCAACAAAGCCACATCTAACAAACATCTTCCAATAACCATATCAACAACACACAAACTCAATCAAAACCATCAACAACCCAATAATACTTGAGTAAACCTTAAAACAACTTAATTACAAACATCAAACACAAACACCACCATATTCACAACTTAAAAAAAATCACACAATCCACACACTTGCCCCTTTCACCAAACTTAACCCTTTTTCTCTTCAATCCAAACCCAAAAATCAAAGTTACTAAGACAAAACACTTCAAACACACCAAAATAACCATAAACACATCTACAACAACCATCCAACAAACCCAAGAACATAAACTCAAAAGAAAACCAAGAAACAAGTTGGAAACTTACCAAAAGTGAAGAAAATCCTTAAAACTCCAACTTGATCTCTTGAAAATCTTCAATCTCTTGAGCTTGGAAGCAACAAAATCTCTTTTCCATTGGTTGATAAGGGTGGCTGGCCAAAGAGAAGAAAGAAGAAGATGAAGATGAAAGAAGAAGAAAGAAAATGCAAAGTCAACACACTCTTCTCTTTTAACCAAACCTCTTTTCCCCAAATCACTCTCCACCATACCGTTAAACAATAAAATATTAAATCCACTTACCTCATCTTCCACTAACATTAAACAAATCCATTTAAATACAAAATATCTTTTGACCAAAAAGACAAAATCTTGTATATATTATTTTTATCTCCATATACATAACATATACACTTCTTCTTCCTCTTATCTTTTCACTTAATCAAATATACACTTAAAATCATTTAATCCAATTCTCACAAATAAGCATTCCAAAATTTTAGGGTATCATTAGGGATATTACAATTCTCCCCCTCTATAAAATAATTTCGTCCTCAAAATTACCTGTTCCCAAATCTGAAATAATTGAGGATATTGATCTCGCATCGCTTGCTCACTTTCCCAAGTTGCCTCGTCTCTATCATGATTCTTCCAAATAACTTTCACAATTGGCACTTTCTTATTTCTCAATTCTTTCACTTCATGTGCTAAAATAGCCACTGGTTGTTATTCAAAAGTCAGATCCGGACTCACCTCAATGGATTCCACTGACAAAATGTGAGATGGGTCTGACCTGTACCTCCGTAGCATAGAGACATGGAAGACATTGTGAATTCTATCCAACTCAGGCGGCAAAGCGAGTCTATAAGCAACTGGTCCAACTCTTTCCAGTACCTTATAAGGTCCAATGAAACGAGGACTCAACTTTCCTTTGCGGCTAAATCTTAAAATTCTCTTCCAATGAGACACCTTCAGAAAAACTTTATCTCCTACATTGAACTCTATGTCTCTCCTCTTCAAATCTGAATAGGATTTTTGCCGATCTGAAGCTGTTTTCAAATGATCCTGAATTATCTTCACTTTCTCTTATGTTTCTTTAATTAAATTGGGACCAACCAACTTTCCTTCACTAACTTCATCCCAACATAGAGGCGTCCTGCATCTTCTACCATACAATGCCTCAAAAGGTGCCATTCTAATACTGGACTGATGACTGTTGTTATAGGCAAATTCCATCAATGGCAAGAATCTATCCCAACTCCCAGAGAAATCAATGACACAGCTTCTCAACATATCCTTTAAAATATGTATCACTCTCTTTGACTGTCCATCTATCTGCGGATGAAAAGCAGTGCTAAAGTACAATCGAGAACCTAAAGCAGCATGCAAACTCTTCCAAAACCTTTAAGTAAACCGAGGATCTCGATCAGACACTAAAGAAATTGGGACTCCATGCAATCTCACTATTTCACTGATATACAGCTCAGCCAACTTCTCAAGAGAATAGTCCATCCAAACTGGAAGGAAATGAGCTGTCTTCATCAACCGATCAACAATTACCCAAATGGCATCATGCTTCTTCTGAGTCAAAGGCAAACCAGTCACAAAATTCATTGTTACTCGCTCCCATTTCCATTCAGGCACTGATAAAGATTGGAGCAACCCCAAAAGAACTTGGTGCTCAGCCTTCACTCTCTGACAAGTGAGACATTTGGATACAAACTCTGCTATGTCCCTCATCATACCTGACCACCAATAATGTTGCTTCAAATCATGATACATTAGGGTGCATAGCAAAAATCGACTAATGTGCTTCCTCTAAAATAATCTTTCTCAGTCTTGCATCATTAGGAACACACAATCTATCTTTGAACCATAAACTACCATCACTTCTCACCTGACAGTCTCTACTCTCTCCTTTTTGGCCATCCAAAATAATTTTCTGAATTTTCTCATCTGCCAACTGAGCCTCTCTAATTTGATCCAACAAGACTGGCCTCAATTGCAACTGAGCCAACAAAGCACCATCATCACATGATTCAAAACTAGCATGCAACGCTCTCAACTCAACAAGCAACAAGAGCGAATAAGCAGTCAAACCTGCCAAAGACTTCTGACTCAAGGCATCAGCAATAACATTTACCTTACCAGGATGATAATCAATCAAGCAGTCATAGTCTTTAATCAATTCCAACCACCGTCTCTGCCGAAGATTCAGCTCTCTCTGAACCCCCAAATATTGCAAACTCTTGTGATCTGTATAGATGAAACACTTCTCCCCATACAAGTAGTGTCGCCAAATCTTCAAAGCAAAAACTATGGCTGGTAACTCCAAATCATGCGTCGGGTAATTCAACTCACGCGGCTTCAACTACCGAGAAGCATAAGCTATGACTCTACCCTCCTGCATCAAAACACAACCTAAAACATTATGTGAAGCATCACTGTAAATCACATATGGTTTATCTTCCACAGGCAAGGTAAAAACAGGAGCTTGAGTCAACATTTCCTTCAATTGCTCAAAACTTGCTTGACACTGATCTATCCACACAAATCTAACTCCCTTCTGAAGTAATCTGGTAAGTGAAGTAGCTATCAAAGAAAAACCCTTCACAAACCATCGATAATAGCCTGCCAAACCTAGAAAAATTCTAACTTCAGTCATAGACTTCGGTGGACTCCAATTCAAAATGGCCTCAACTTTACTCGGATCAACTCTTATACCATCTGCTGAAACTACATGACCGAGAAAAGTCACTTGATCAAATCAAAACTCACACTTCGATAGCTTAGCATACAATTGCTTCTCTCTCAAGGTCTGCAATACAATCCATAAATGCTCGTCATGCTCCTCCTTATTATGTGAATACACCAAAATATCATCAATAAAAACTACTACAAACTAATCCAAATAGGGTCTAAACACCCTGTTTATCAAATCCATAAAAGCTGCAGGTGCATTCGTCAAGCCAAAAGGCATCACCAAAAACTCATAATGCCCATACCTTGTGCGGAAAGCTGTCTTAGGAACATCTTCCTCTCTGATTCTCAACTGATGGTACCCTGATCTCATATCAATCTTAGAGAAAACTGCTACTCCCTTCAATTGATCAAAGATATCATCTATTCTAGGCAAAGGATACTTATTCTTGATGGTCACCTTATTCAACTGCCTATAATCAATGCACAATCTTAAAGTACCATACTTCTTCTTTACAAACAAAACAGGAGCTTCCCATGGAGACACACTAGGGGGAACAAACCCTTTATCCAACAACTCCTGCAACTGCACCTTCAACTCTCTCAACTCAGCAGGTGCCATTCAATAGGGAGTAATAGAGATGGGAGTGGTATCAGGCAACAAATCAATACCAAACTCAACCTCTCTCTCAGGGGGTATCCCTGGCAACTTCTCGGGAAACACATCTGAGAATTCAGCAACTGTGGGTATACTATCAAGCTGGGAACCCACTACTCTGGTATCCACAACATGAGCAAGATAAGCATCACACCCTTTCCGAATCAACCTCCTAGCTGCAACAGCTGAAAAAAAAACATGGATGCAAGTTGTCTCTGCTCACTAGATACCATCACCGGTTCTTAGGGTAACACACTTCTTCTGACAATCTACGATAGTCCCATGTTTAGACAACCAATCCATGCCTAAGATCAAATCATACTCCTTAAAAGGCATTTCAATCAAATCACCAAGAAACTTGTCACCCTGAACAGCCACTGGGCTATCTCGGTGCACCTTACTCACCACAACACTATGCCCTAAAGGATTTGTCACCAAGACATCAAATCCTAGGGACTCAAAATGCAATTCAGACACAGGCAAGATGGATGCACTTATGTATGAATGCGTAGATCCTGGATCAATTAGAGCAAGAATAGAAATACCAAATAAAGAAAATGTACCCACAATGACAACTGAAGCATCCGGCTGCCTCTGCATCACATACATTTGCTGAGAAGGCCCAGCCGCATCTAGCCTACTGCCTCCGGATGTAGAGCCTCCTCTCTAACCAAACCCAGGTCTACCACCTCAACTGAAACCTCTGCCACTATGACCTCCTCTGACACTAGGTCGAGAAACTGCAGAATCTGCCTGCCTATCCTCCCGTAGCTCAGGACAATCTCTGATGAAATGGTCAGGCGACCCGCATCTAAAACACATAGCTAGTCCACCAATCTTCCAACAAAAACCCCTATGAATCCTATCACAATGGACACATGTAGGTGGAGTAGACCTCTAAGCCACTGGCGTCGGTGCACTAGCCACAAAAACTGTAGGTCTCGATCTCTGCCTTTGATGTGGTACTGACCTAACAGGCTGCCTCTGGCCCCTACTGAACCTCTGAAAATGACCTCCTCGGCCTCTCTTTGCAGATGAAGACTCTGCCTCAAACTGGAGTCTCCTAACTTTGGTCTCCTCCTCAGTAGCAGCCGCTGCAATAGCCTGCGCTCTCTCAACACTCCGGCCCACTGCAACTAGCTGGGAAAGATCCTGATATCAGGAACCAGCAACAATACACATAATAGAGGTGTAACACCCCTACATTCAATACATGCACACTACAAACACCACAATGTAGTATACATGCACTAAACATAGAGATGCTACGGATTTTCTTAACATTTTAAACATTTTAAACCATACCATAATCTTTCAATTGTATACATTATAGAAAGATAAGTAGTTAACTTGTAATTCAAAACTAAATAGATATATATATAAAGATACATTTAGTTGTTACGCAGCGGAATTTATCAAATATTTACATATATGAAAACATTTAATTTCATATTTACAAATATACACATATGTACATTAAAATCATTACTTTACAAAATATAAAAGAGTTATACATGATTGGCAAGTCTCCTCTAATCTTTAAGTTCCCAAAATCAACTCTTCACTGTCTACTCTCACTCGGTCTCGAAGAGCTCTCGGGTTCAACCCTATTACCTGCACGATCAAACACTATCGCGCTAAGCCAACGGCTTAGTAAGACAAAATGTGCTAGTGTTATGCTTTAGTGCAATGCAATGCCAATTCTCAATCCATATTATACATGTAACATCATATATGCAAGGCTAACAACATACCTTTACATTTCATATGCCTCATTAGTTATTCATTTAACCATTCATGAACAACATTAAACAAATCATGACTCACATTAAACAAAGACAAGCATTGGGCCCAAGACACACTAATATGCTATTCGATTTTCAGAGTTAATGCTTTGGTTTTGTTATCACATCTATCATTATCATATACCCAACTAGGCTTCAAGGATTAAGTTCAACCAAGCTTCAAGGGGAGCAAAGCATGCTAAGCTTCAACCCAACTTGGCTTCAAGAACCAACCCAACCTAGCTTCAAGGGTTGTAACATCTCAATTAGGCTTCAAGGATTCAATCCAACCTAACTTCAAGAGATTGTTACTATCATTAGGCATGCCACCAATAACATACTCTGAAAATGGAATAACACATTAGCCACACAATTCATTTACATATCATTCTCAATTCTCATCAATTAGGCAAACATGCCATATATCTTTCAATTGAACCATCATAGCCAATCACAATGGCTTTATAGCATTTCATATCTCAATTCATATTGTGCATATAGCATTATTGGTATCACATTTCAAAGTACATTATTCATAATACACATCACCATTCACAAACCTCACAATACACAATACATAACCTTGTTCATGTAATATCATATGCATTATCAATTCCATATCATCTCACATTTCATGATTCAACAATGATGTTAGACAAATGATCTCTATTTTGATCCTTGACAACTCAAATGGATGATCTATTTAACATGTATTTGAGAATCTTGTTGTAGGATTAGATTGCTTCCAATAAGGTGAACAGAACCTTCCTAGCGGTCGCACCTCACCTGAATACGACCGCGCCATACAATTACAAGATGAAACCTTATTACAGTAGGTTTCGCGGCCAGAAGCCCGACCTAAGTCGCGACCGCACTTCACAATCAAAAGATGAAACATTATTACAGTAGGTTTCGCGGTCAGAAGCCCGACCTAAGTCGCGACCGCACATGATTAATAGCGACCGTCCCAAATTACGTGTCTCTCATGCATAAACCCTAAATGTAGCCAAATTTCTTTTGGTTAACTTAACACACATTGTACACAACATTACCTCATTCAAATGGACCTAATCAACATCATTAGCAATTATTTTACATGCTCATCACAATATTTTCATCACCAACATTCATTAACAATACATTTGATACTCTATCACATTTACAAACAAAAGTGTTTTAAAATTAAACAACATATGCATGTTTGTACCCATATAATTTGTACTTACCTTTAGCACCAATTATACAACTCTAAACACTTCCTTTTCTCCAAGAATTCTTCACTTCTCAAATTAGAGCAAATCACTTTCTTCCAAAACCTAATCCAAAATAACACAATATAATTTATCACTTACCATTTCCAAAACCCTAAACCAACATCACTCTTAACTTATCATCTTCAAATCCAAAACCAACACCACAACCAATTAAATCCAACATATAACAATCAACACAACCCCACTTTAAAATCCACAATCAACTCACAAACAACTTAAATAACTTAAAAGAATCAAGAGAAACTTACCAAATATAGTGAATCTTCTTGGATTTCCACTTAACCACTTAGAACTTCTTCAATTTGAGCTCAAAATATCATCAAACCTTTGCTTTCTCTCTTGTTCTTTAGGTTGGCCGGCCACACGTGAAAAGAAGAAAGGAAATTGATCAAAATAAAAGTCAAACTCTCTATTAATCTCCACCACACAATTTCAAAAGAAGAATTACCAAAATGCCCTCTTTAACATAGTTAAACTTCTTTTCATTATGCATGCCCTTTATAGTAATTTCAATAACAACCCAAAAATATCTTCTTCCACTTAACCATCACCTTGACTCTTCATTTGACCAATTTATATGTTATATATATCATCATATACACAACATATACCATTCTCTCTAAACCCTATTTTCTTTCCCAATTTCTTTTCTCTTACAATTAACACATATATTCAATCCAATATAACAACAACAACAATAACAACAACATAATCAAAACTTCTAGAGCATATATGAGGATATTACAAGAGGGCCTCAACCCCTCCTCAAATCTCCTGCACCGGTCTATCTCATCTGAAATAATCCCTCCGGCATAATGACTCAACTAGATGAACTTTATCTCATACTCTGTCACCGTCCGGTTATCCTGTCTCAAATTCAGAAACTCCATCTTCTTAGCATGCTTATACTCCCTCGGAGTATACTTCTGCTCAAAATCCCGCAGAAAATCACCATAAGACAAAGTCGGTGGATCATCCATGGCATGTGAAACCGTCTTCCACCAATCATAAGCATCTCTCTGCATAAGAGATCTAGCATAATCAAACTTCTCTTCTGGAGTGGCTTGCAACTGGATAAATACCCTATGAACTCTATCCAACCACTACTCAGCTACTGCAGGATCTATAGTACCAAAGAAGTCCTCAGCTCCAAACTTCCTTAATTTATCATACTGCCTCACCGGTACATGCGGCTGTGGTTGCGGTGGCGGCTGCACTGGAGCCTACCTCATCAAATCTACCATATGTCGTAACTAAACTAGAGGAATCTCATCAGCAGCTGGTCTCTCTGGCACAGGAGCAGGTGCCTCTCAAGCTGTCTCAACCCTAGCTCCATCTCTATCCTCAATAAGAGCTACACGCTCAGCAATACCTTCTACAAACTGACATGACTGCGATGCCATCACTACCTATATATGCAAAACCAGCAGAATATACTACATTTTGTCAGAAACTGCCAATGCCAATGCGTGTATCTTATTTAAAAATCATATTTGTAAAATCAAAATTTTCTTTTTCTTACAATTCACCTAGGTTGAGAATCTCAAATCTAGGCTCTGATACCAAAACAGTTGTAACACCCCCGTACCCCCATAAACGCACACCGCATACACCCGCACAAAATGCAATATACGTATACCGGATAAAGGAGTGCCACGTGTGAGCGGGGATTTTCGCCCCCACTCTCGGTGGAATGGTTCTTGCGACTTCGACACTGTTTAGGCTTGGGGCCTTAGAGAATACGGACCTAAGTCCAGATAAAATGGAGTCGCCACCCGGACGGGTCGGGAAAAAGAAAGGGGTGGATGACTCGATTCCTAAGGAATCTCCAACCCCCTAATGGGTTCGAAAAGTTGGGTACGTGTGGGGAAGGTGAGAAATAGCCCAGAACCCCCCACAACGCTCGGTCCATTCGAACCGGCCTCCTTTACAGGTCTTAATATTATACAATTCTTAAATATAACAATATTATCCATAGTACACACAATAAAAAGAAAGCATTATTATATTAAAATCAAAGCAATATCCAAACAAAACAAAACAAATAAATGGACACCCATCCGAAGATGGAAACATGTCTTTACATCACATGCCTAGATAGGACACTCACCGAAAGGTAGAAACATGCCCTTTACATAGGTTCTAAAATAGAAAAGCAAATTAAATTACATGATATTTAACTAATGAGGTACCCACCAAGTGGAAACATACCTCTTACAACTTTTGGAAATCTAAATTAATTGATAAAAGTAAATAATCATTCATCATAAATAAATCATTCATCAAAGCTATTAATCAAAATATAAAATAAACATCCATCCATGATAAATTAAATAAATCAAGTATTGAAATTAAATAAATTAAAGCATAAGAGATAAATCAAAACATAATCAAGTATAGAATTAAATAAAGCATATAAAAGTCCAATTATAGCTACTGTGACTTTTTATGGAATTAAAATAGATTAGGGTTTTATATTTTAAAAGGTTGGTAAGACTCTTTGATTAGCTAAATTAATATTTGAATGGTGAAATCATGAAACTGAGGTTTTAGACACTTTAAAATACTTTTTATTCATGGTTTTAAATGATGATTTCAAGCGACTGTGTAAAATTTAAAGTTTTTATGGTTTTTAATATTTTAAAGGATTAGGGCCTAGAAAAAATTAGGATTTAAAATTTTAAAAGAGTTAGAGTTTACTATTTTAGGTTTAGAAGTTGAATTTGGGTTTAGTATTTTTAAAATTAGGGTCACGGTGATGCATTGGTTTTTAAGAATTTGGAAATCAATTTGATAATTTAATGAAGTTTTATGAATTTAAACAAA
This sequence comes from Garcia nutans, assembly GCA_947685225.1. NCBI lineage: Eukaryota > Viridiplantae > Streptophyta > Magnoliopsida > Malpighiales > Euphorbiaceae > Garcia > Garcia nutans. Next base: position 45,714,408 of record CANTUV010000008.1, read on the forward strand.
TGAATTAAAGTTTTTATAAATAGAAAAGATTTTTTTAAGGCTTTTTGAAAGAAACAATACCAATTTTAAAATTTTAAAAGAAACAGAATTAAATTCTAGTTTTGTTGAAAAATATGTTCAATTAGAGTTTTAAGATTTTAAGGAAGTAAAAATAACAATTTTAAGTCTTTTTGGAAAATAAAGTAACGTATTAGTGCTTTAACTTTGGAAAAACTAAATTAAAGTTCTAAGGTTTTTATTTAAAAAATAAAATTTTATAGATTATGCTACTGTGAAAAAATAAAACAAAAAGAATTTAAAATACCTCCTTTTGTTGATTCTCCAAAAATAATTCTTCTTGGATCAATAAGAACAAAGACAATTTCTGCCTTTAAATTGCTTAAATCGTGTCCCTGCTATTCCAGAAAAAAAGAAATTGAATTGTTCCTTTTCCTTCACTGATTTGGTTTAAAATTTTCAAGCTTCTGTTGCTTATTCGGCCTCTCAATTTAATTGCCTTTGGTCCTTATTTATAATGGTTTGGTGTGGTTTATTTTCAATTAATCACGACAACTAATATTAAATAAAAAAAGAAACCTAAACCTAATTGAATTAGGTTTCGAAAAATTTATGTCGGAAAAAATACGCTGCCGAAAAAAATCTGCCGCAGGAAATTGCCACAGGGGCGGGCTGCGAGCGACCATTTCTCCCCAAGATTTTCCTGCGGGCGAAATGTAATATCCCGGAATAGACCCTAAGAGTTTTGGAGTTATTGTTGTTGTATTTGGATTTAATGTATATGTATATATGGGAAATATAAAGATAATATATATAAGACATATACATATACATCATATATACATGGGATATAAAATGGTGTAGGGAAAGTGAATTGTATATATATTTGTATAATTAAGTAATAATAATAATGATAATAAAGACAAAAAGAAAAGAGAAGAAGAAAGTCAAATAAAGAATATGTGGTGGAGATTTAAAGTATTATTATTATTATTATTATTGTTATTGTTATTGTTATTGTTATTGTTATTATTATTATTATTATTATTATTATTATTATATATATATATATATAAGATAAGAACGAAGGAAAGAAGTAGAACCTTCTTTCTTCTTCTGCTCCTTCTTCTTCGTCTTCTTCTTTTCTGCTTGGTCGAGAGAGAGAGAGAGAGAGAGAGAGATGATGATTTTGAGAGGATTGAAGATTTTTATTGAATATTTGGCATATTAACCAAGTAAGTATTCATTCCTTTACATTGATTTCTATGGTTTGAGTTTGAATTTGATGTGGGTAGTTATGAGGATGATGATGAATTGTTGAGATTATTGAATAAGTGTTTAGTGTTAATGAAGTGGGGATTTGAGTAGTTGATATATGAGTGATGTATGTTGGTGTTTAAGGAAGTTGAAAATATAGAATATATGAGTTTGGTTATTGAATATTTGTATTGGAATTCAAGTATCTTATTATTTGATTTGATTTAGGTTGTGAAGGAAGTGGATTGCTCTAAGTTAAGTGGTGAAGAGTTCTTGGAAGGTAAAGTGAATAGATTGAGGATGGTTCTTAAGGTAAGTAAACTACCTAAATTCATCTATTAATAAGATATTGAAACTTAACACATATTCATTTGTAAATGTGTTAAGGAATTGAATGTTTGGTTGATGTGTTTTAGCAAGGTGAATAATGTGAGAAATATGTAAATTATGTGTTTAGGACATTGATTATGTTCATTTGTGTGGTGTCATATTATGTATGAAGTGTTTGAGTGCAACCAAAGGGGATTTATAAATGTTAGGGGCTTAAATTCATGTGTGACACGGCCAAAACAAGGAGAGACACGGCCAAGTCAAGGGAATTGGTTTGATTTTGGAGAGACACAATCACAGTCTCAGCCGTGTTCTCTGCCCGTGTTTGTCACTGCCAGATTTTTGTGGAGAGACACGGCCGTGTCCCTTGCCCGTGTCTGTGACTGTATGATTTTTGTTGTGAGACACGGCCACTGGCTCAGCCGTGTCACTTGCCGTGTCACCTACTGCCTGAAAATTGTGTTGAGAGACACGGCCGTGTCGCCTGGCCGTGTTCACTACTGCCAATTAGGGTTGAGAGACACGGCCACAAGCTTGGCCGTGTCCCTCAAGTGATGCTGGCCGTGTCCCTCAAATTGGTTTGTTAATGATTCTTATTCTTGATTATTCTTGTATTGTTGGATCCTCCAAGGGTTTTGTTGAATCTATACTTCAAATATATATGAAACAAATGTATGTTGAGGATTCCAAATCTAAGAATAAGGTAAATTATATATGTGTATATCAATGATGATCATTCTTGATGAATGTTAAATGTGTTTGATTATGAATATGTAAATAATGAAGTATTCTAATGTGAATTGAGACCAAATAAGATGTGATGTAATTGTGATTGATAATGATGTTATATGAAATGTGTAGTTTTTGAGATAAATGATTGTGTATTTGAAAGATGAAAAGCTATGATATGAATTGAGATATGATGATTTAAATGATATGAGAAGCCATTGTGATTGGCTATGATGATTTAAATGATATGAGAAGCCATTGTGATTGGCTATGATGATCTAAATGATATGAGAAGCCATTGTAATTGGCTATGATGATTTCAATTGAAAATGAAATTGATAATGAACTCAAAAATGAATTGTGTGTCTAATATGTTATTCATTTTCAGAGTTTTGTTGTTGGTGGCATGCCTAATAGTAACAATCTCTTGAAGTTAGGTTGGTTTGATCCTTGAAGCCAAGTTGGGTTGAAGTTTAACATGTTTTACTCCCCTTGAAGCTTGGTTGGGTCAAAACCTTGAAGCCTAATTGAGATGTTACCACCCTTGAAGCTAGGTTGGATTGGTTCTTGAAGCCAAGTTGGGTTGATACTTAGCATGCTTTGTTCCCCTTGAAGCTTGGTTGAACCTTAATCCTTGAAGCCTAGTTGGGATAATGATAAATGTGATAATTAAACCAAAACATTAACTCTGAAAGTGGAATGGCATATTAGTGTTCTTGGGCCCATGTGTGTGTTTGTATATATATATATATTTATATATGTGATTCCTGAATAATGAAAATGAATAATGAGATATATGTTTGTCCTTGTTTTAATGTGAATGATGAAAGGAAATTAATGTTGTGTGATATATAGTGATAACTATAGAATGAGATGCATACAATACATAAGTGAATTATTGAAGATGAGTATAGCTAGAGAAGCTATGTGAAATGATGAGTTTATGATGTGTAAATTGTATATGATGATATATGATGTGTGAAATGTATATGAATGTGGAAATAGTGGATATTGTTTCATGAAGACTTTGATAAGTCATTGGATTGTGAATTACTGAAATAAAATGTATGAATATGTATATTGGTAAAACATTAGTAGAAGTATATATATATGAAAAGTATAGCCAAAAAGGGAAAAACATGGTAAGAAAATAATGACATAATAAGTTAAAATGAAAATATGATTTTCTCTATTGTATGTGTATATGATTTATTTGTATTACTAAGCTCTCAGGCTTAGCGCGGTTGTGTGATTGCGCAGGTGATTATGCGGTTGGTCGGGAAATCAAGCAGTTATGCCATGAGAAGGGTAAGAGTGTTCTGAGACCAACTAGAAGGTGATGCATACATGTAAAGTTTAATTTTGTTATATTATTCACAATCATATATTCATATGTATAATGATTTACTAAATGTTATTAAAATCTAAAGATAGTATTGTTTGAACTTGGATAAGATTTTTAAATTAAAACTAGAAGTGACATTCTTACACTCTATATACGTATTATATGTATACTAGGTATATGTATAGTACCTATATAGAGTATGAGGGTGTTACACGAAATGCCCACGGGCCCTTACGACGATTTTTTCGACTCCGATTTTTATTTTTATTTTTATTTTGACTTTATTTGTTTATTTGTATTTTTTATTAATAAAAATTAAATACTAAAGCAAAAAATTATTTAACAAAAATTATTTTGGACCAATTAGACAACAAAAATCATTTTAGACTAAATAAAACATATTGGACCGGCTTGGGTTAAAAATTAAGGGTCTAAATCACGGTTCATTTTTAACAAACCAAACATTAATCTTTAATATGTAATCATCATAAGTCAATCCGAGTAAACTTAAAATGTTTAACCTATATTATAAATAGTAATAGATAAAATATTCCTTCGTTAAAATACATATATATATATATATAACATTAGTACCCAAAAGTTTATCCAAAATATTTGTTTAATAAGCAGCGAAAAATACATATGTATATATATCAAAATCAATGTTTACAAAATTATAGAATTTATACATGCTGGAAGTTCGTCTCTGATCTTGATGTCCACAACTACCTCTAATCTCAAGCCTAGACTCGACTCGATCTAGATGAGCTCTCCGACACAACCGGATCTACCCTGTCACATGCGCGATGAACCAGAATCGCGCTAAACAGAAAGCTTTATGGTACAAACTTTGATTCAATATACACCAATGCGATGCTCATGCACAATATATATGAATATATCAACTCATTGCATTATATCTCAACATATTAATCATTTGCATCACATTTCATAATTCACATTAAAGAAAAGACAAGCATGTGCCTAAAACGAAACTAATATACTATTCAAAGTTCAGAGTTACTGCTTTGGTCCATATTGACACCTTGTGTCTAGCCCCGTAGGTAATATATATATATTCATGGATAATGTAACATACCCAGTCTCTTGGACCTCAACCCGGCTAGACCCTTGGGCCCCAATATCTTGGTCCTCAACCCAGGTAGACTGTTACAGTTTTTGAGGCTTACGACTCAGTTTTTCACCCTAAAAATATCACATTTATCAGCTGGGCTCGGCTTACGACTCGGTCTTTTCACCTGCCCAGCAATTCATAGGCATGCCGCCAAACCCAGAACTCTAAAAATTAAATAGCATACTAGGCACACAATTAATTCATTTATCTCATTATCAATCTCTTTCACAATTCATTTCTCATTTCATTTCTCATAATCAAATTAGGCTCATTGCCTTAGTATATCTTTTTTTCTCATTTTTCTCATTCTTTTATTTTATCTCAATATTGATTGGTTACATTATGTTTTCATATATCTCATCATGATATTCCACATTCCCTTTCATTTCTAACACATTACTCAATTACTTTGATACAACAACATAATTCACATTATGCATATCATACCATATAATTCATTCATCAATGATATATCAAGTAACTTAACACATTTCTCAACTAAATGTGTTAAGTCTCAATGTCATGTAAATGTATGCAATCATTCAAAGTTTTTACTTACCTCTAAGAGCAACTAACACCACTCTATCACCTCCTCTTCCAAGATAACTCTCAACACTTGAATTAAGGTAGCTCAAATCTCTTCAAAACCTAATCCAAAGGTGATCATACACGCTCACTTAGAGATACACATAAGAGAATAAGAAAGAGAACTATCTAGGGCAAACTCTACACTTGACACACTCAACAACACGAGCGTGTCCCTGACCGTGCCCTAAACCCACAACATAGAAGCTTTGACACGTTCAGTGACATGGGCGTATCACTGCAAGTGTCAATTCTCCTCCAACACAGAACCTATGATACTCTCAGTGACATAGGCATGTCACTGCACGTGTCAACACAGTAGCTATGACACGCTCAATGACATGGACGTGTCACTGGCCATGTCAATGCTACAACACTATAAAAGCTGTGATACGCTCAATGATATGGGCGTGTCACTGCTTGTGTCACCAACTCAAAAAATAGAACCAACGACACGCCCAAAGACATGGCCGTGTTAATGGGCGTGTTAGGCAAAAAAAAAACTGAAATCGACACCAACAAAGCCACATCTAACAAAATCTTCCAATAACCATATCAACAACACACAAACTCAATCAAAACCATCAACAACCCAATAATACTTGAGTAAACCTTAAAACAACTCAATTACAAACATCAAACATAAACACCACCATATTCACAACTTAAAAAAAAATCACACAATCCACACACTTGCCCCTTTCACCAAACTCAACCATTTTTCTCTTCAATCCAAACCCAAAAATCAAAGTTACCAAGACAAAACACTTCAAACACACCAAAATAACCATAAACACATCTACAACAACTATCCAACAAACCCAAGAACACAAACTCAAAAGAAAACCAAGAAACAAGTTGGAAACTTACCAAAAGTGAAGAAAATCCTTAAAACTCCAACTTGATCTCTTGAAATCTTTAATCTCTTGAGCTTGGAAGCAACAAAATCTCTTTTCCTTTGGTTGATAAGGGTGGCCGGCCAAAGAGAAGAAAGAAGAAGATGAAGATGAAAGAAGAAGAAAGAAAATGCAAAGTCAACACACTCTTCTCTTTTAACCAAACCTCTTTTCCCCAAATCACTCTCCACCATACCATTAAACAATATAATATTAAATCTACTTACCTCATCTTCCACTAACATTAAACAAATCCATTTAAATATAAAATATCTTTTGACCAAAAAGACATAATCTTGTATATATTGTTTTTATCTCCATATATATAACATATACACTTTTTCTTCCTCTTATCTTTTCACTTAATCAAATATACACTTAAAATCATTTAATCCAATTCTCACAAATAAGCATTCCAAAATTTTAGGGTATCATTAGGGATATTACAGCTCTGATACTAGCAAAAATTTAAATAGAGATTCAATGTCTTTCAAGCTTCATGTAGAGCTTTACTGATCTTTACTGTACTTTTCACATGTTGGTATTATAGATGAATAGTTTTCTGTTAGTAACTTCACCCGTCCGACATTGTAGATGAATAGTACCTTATCGGGATACTATTTATTTTTCTGTTGAGAAATAGTACTTACTTTATACTATTGATGAATAGTATTCCGTCAGTACTATTTTACTGCAGCAATGTGAAGGAATAAGGTTCCTTTTGTCTTTTTATCAAAATTCAAACCAGATATATTTTTTTATTTTTTCTCCTTTTCCTTTTCTTTTTTCTTTATTTCTTTATTTCTTTTTCTTTATTCTTTATTCTTTTTCTTTATTCTTTATTCTTTTTCTTTATTCTTTTTCTTTTTCTTTTTCTTTTTCTTTTTCTTTTTCTTTTTCTTTTTCTTTTTCTTTTTCTTTTTCTTTTTCTTTTTCTTTTTCTTTTCTGTTTTCTTTACTGGAGGCAGGACCATATAATAATCATCTTCATTGCTGGGAGCATAATATGAATCTGAGTTAGATGATGACGATGATGATGAGTTGGATGAGGAGTTAGAAGAAGAAGAGACATACTTTTTTCTTCTAGATTGGGCTTTAGAATGGGCTTTTAATTTCTTCTACTAGGTTTTAGTGGAGGAACTAGAAGAAGAAAACTTTAAGGTTATGGGCTCAAATTTGAGGGAATAGATTCAACCATCTATTCCATAATGGCTTTATACTCCTAAACAGTCTTTTCAGCTGCGAGAAGGGCTTGACAATGGCCTTTTTGAGCTCCAAAAGTATTAGCCTATTTTGGATCAATCTAGCCATACTCTTGCTCATAGCACCATTTTTTTTAACAGATATTTTAGTAGTGGAATTTCTGAAGGCATTCCACTACTTGTCTTTATGCATTCTAGATACCACATGCATATTGATACTTGACTGGTAGGCTAGTTCAAAGTATCATTGAAATATCCATGGTATAAAGAATTTCATACATAATGCTTGGAGAGAAGGAAATTATTTTTCATACAAGGATGGACGAGCATGAGTTTTAAAATACTGGTAAGCTGAAAGGGCTTCAGGTGATAAAATTCTCTCATCATTATCAAAATAATACCACTATTCTATGAACCACATGGGGATTTTATCAGTCTTGATATTAGTATCGAAATACAGTAACCAAGAATGAGTGTTTGTAGGGTTCTAAAAAATGAGATATTTGGTCCAGGCATCTACATAATCTCAATAGGTATAAGAGAGGCATATTGTTTTATAAGTGAAGAAATTGGCTTTAATTTGCATAGGTTCATGCAAAGGCTTTCCACATTCAGAAGGATGGAGAACTTTTTTAATTTGAATTGAGGAGTGAGATATAATGGTTTTATCATTTGGATCACGTTATACTTTAACTTTATAGAATTAGTATCTTCAAGAATAGCTAAATAGTATTCTTGAGTTTTTAATAAATCAATTAAGTCTAAAAAACTAATTTTTAGGATATACAGTTTTAATAATATCCTATGGATTTTGATTTGCTTCTTGCAAGAATCCATTTTCAATTATTAGTTTTGTATCCCTTAAAGTTTTTGTAAACCATTTTGAATAATTTTTAAATTGAAAATTTGAAGAAAAAATTTGAGTTGGGATTTTTGAAACATTCAACTCTGGTTTTACAATATTTATGGACAGGACATTTATGGAAAAAGATTCTCCTGTCCCAGATTTTATAAAAGGGATTAGGCCTTTACCTGAGGCTCCAGGAGCCAAGGTTGTAGGAGGAGGAAGGCCTAATTTCTGAAGGGCTTGAAGTACCTCTAGAGTGTGGGCTAATTGATTAATCTATTGTTTTACTACTTCATTTTGGGCTTTATCATATTCTACAGTGTTTATTTCTTCAGCCACTTAGGCCTAAGATTTTATAGTTTTAGTATCTAATAGCTTGGTTATATTGTCTGAATGATTAGACAGGGCTTTAGGAGAGGTGTCAGGATCTGACTTTTCTATTTCTTTGGCTTTATTGGCTTTTTTCTTCTTATTCCCCATAATTCTTGTGAAGAAATTTACGAGTCAAAAAATTAGGTATACTGTTATTTTCTCCTTTAATAAATTCTATATCAAAATAAAAAAAAACTTAAAATAGCTTGTCATCTTACAAAAATCTGTTTTGAGGTAATATTTTTAACATCTTTTGCAAAACATCTTTTGCACTTTTACAATCAATCCGAAGTAAAAATTTTTGATTTAATAAATCAGATTGAAATTTAGAAATACAAATTACAATGCTCAAAATTTCTTTTTTTATAGTAGAATAATTTAACTGGGTTGGATTCCAGTCTCCTGATGTAAATTGGACTATGATTTCTCTACCCTCTTTATTTTTTTTTAAATCTCACCATAACCTATATCTGAGGCATCTGTCTCAACTATCTTAGGGGATGATGGATTAAGGATATAAAGGCAATGAATAGTTTTTACTAGGGCTTTAATCTGTTTAATCATACTAGTATGGACTGCAGTCCATGGGCTAGAACTCTTCCTAAGCCTATCATGTAATGGCTTTATTAATCTATTTAGGTTTAAATAAAATTCTATAATATAATTTAAAAATTTTAAAAATCTCTATAATTGGGTTTTATTTAGTATTTGGTCAGGAAATTTATTTCCAAAAGCTAAATTTCTTTCTATGGGTTCTATTATACTTTGTTCTATATAATGTCCTAAAAATCTAACTTTAGTTTGAAATGAGAACATTTTAGTTTTATTGAGTACTAAACCATTCTTCCTTACTATTATGAAAAATATTTTTAAGTGTTTAAAATGTTCATCTAGGATTTTACTAAAAATTAAAACATCATCAATATAAACGATACAAACTTTTATATAAAGATTAAAAGTATCACTTATTACTCTCTGAAATTTAGAGGGTGCATTTTTTAAACCAAAAGGCATTACCTTCCATTTATACTGACCAAATTAAATATTAAATACTATTTTATATCTGTCTTTAAGATTAATCTGAATTTGCTAAAATTCATATTTCATATAAAATTTAATAAAAATATTTGCTTCATATAATCTGTTTAACAAATCTTTTTTATTTAGAATAGGGTATCAATCCATTTTAAAGCTTTATTTAAAAATTTATAGTTTATTACTAATCTAGGAGGACCACGTTCTATTTCAAAGGCCTTATTAACATAAAAGGTTGCACAAGACCATGCGCTTTTGGATTTAGTAATAAGTTTTTTATTTTTTAAATTATTTATTTTATTTTTACAAAATTCTATCATATCCGGACTCATTTGTATGAGCCTAACTTTAGTAGTAATAGATTTTTCTTCAAAACCCATTTCATAGGGTAAATCAACCATATGTTGTTTTCTGTTTCAAAATACATTAGGTAGATCAGAACACAATTCATTCTCAATTTGGGTCTTAATTTGGTCTATTTTATTTTTTACCAATTCAGTTTTTAATTGTTCATTTATTTTCTGTAGCTGATAATTTTCTTTTAAATTACAAAGTTGTTCAGACTTTACTTTTATTATTGCATTTATTTCTAATTTATAAATAGAATGTACTTTAAGTAAATTTAAATTCTTTTTTCTAGGTTTTTCTATAAATGAAAAAATAATTGTTTTATTTTTTATTTTAAAGATTATACTCTCATATTTTAATGAATAAGGAGTTATTAAGTTCATAAATGGTGTTTCTAGAATCACTATATGTTGCATATCAATTAAAATAAATATATTTTTTAATTCTAAATTCTTATTAATAATTGATGTTTCTGTTTTACCAAGAATATTCATTTTAGATTTATTTGATGAAGATAATTTTTATTTAGTTTTTTTTCTAAAAAATTTTGGTACTAAACTAGGTTTTATACAATTTAAGTATGCTCCTGCATCAAATAATGCTATAATATTTATAATATAATTTTCAAAAAAAACTTAATTTTCTTGTTATTAAATATTTTTTAGAGGTTATTTCATGCAATAAAAATATAAAATTTTTAAGTATTTCATCTTTATCTATTATACTAATTCCATTTTTATCAATATCGTTTTCTTCTTCTTTTTTCTCTGAGAAGGTTTCAGAAGAAATAGATTCTTTTTTTAATAAAAATTTTAGTAATTCTATATTATTTTACTGTTGTATATATATTGCAGATATGTAGAGTTAAAATCTTCAATTTCTACAAATGCAATCTCCAACAAATACAAATGCAAATTATGGGAAAATGCAAGTCTCTTATCTTTACACAAATAATTTAGGACAAACAAAAAATATAATAAAATTCAAAACACTTAAAATTGTCAATAACCAATAGAAATTATAAAGCTTCCCTTTGCTTATGCTAAATTATATTAAGAAAGAAACAAAAATGACATAAAAATCATAGAAAAAATTTACAAAAGAAAAAAAAATTCTTTGAAGCATTTTATCGAATATATAATATGTATTACATTTCAAGAACAAAAAAATCCCTATTATTATTGGAAAAACTTAGAATAGAATAAAAATAAGAGAAGAAAAAAAAAATAAGAGAGTTCAATCACCATGCATATATAAAAAAAAAAAAAAGATGATGCTAAAAGTGTGGGAATGGATATATATACTCCCAATTTTTTATAAATACACCATTGTGGTTAAATACAAAACAAAAATTAAATTTTTTTTTTATAAATTTATAAATACATTGCTATGAAATTATCGTTATATCCTCAATCATTTTTCATACGAACCCTAAAAAAATACTAAATACACACATTTTTCTCCATAGACTTTAATAACTAAAAACATTTGCCGCCGATTTTGACTTCTTTCGTCTTTTATGTTCAATCTATCACTGGTTTAAGTGTTGATGGCTATGTTAATTAAAATATTTATGAATTGCATACAAAATGGACAATCACATTTCTTTGTTCCTACAGCCCTTCTATTTACATTCTCATCACGACTTGGCTTCACATATTTTTTATGTTTTCCATTTAACAAGTCATTGTCACTTTGGCAGTTTTTCTCAACTCAGATGATGTTGATTGTTTTATTACTATCACAAAATCAAATTGCTTCATTATAATACGAACCCATAATATCAAAACATATTTACCCTTGAATACCTATAATGAAAAAAATGTATTATTAGGGCTACATTATATATATTTAGGATCATATAATATTTAATCATACTAACATAGTAAACGCCATATTGATATTACTTCATGTGTAATAAAATTATAGGTGTAGTCAACTATTATTATTTTATCATTATTTTGTACACAATACAAAAAAATTATTCTACAAATATATAAAATTATATCACATAATATAAAATTAAATAAGTATTTGGTTGACTGAAAAAACCAACCAAATGTTATATGGTCGGCCACAATGGGCAAATACCATGCATATGATCGACTCTTGTAGTCAACAAGAAATATATTAGTCGGCCACAATGAAGAAGTAATATTTATTTCGTTGTCCATAATAGCCAATCATTTTTTACTTAGTCGGTCACAATGGCCAACCATATGTAATATGGTTGGCCACTATGGCTGACTAAGTGAATTGTGGTTGGTAGTTCATAGCCGACTACGTGTCATCGACTATAGTAGTTACTTAAAATGTCAAAAAAAAAAACTCATCCTGCATAGCTTAAAATCATCTTTTGTTTTTTTATTATTGTTGGACCTTGTCATTATCTTTAAAACTTGTGAAAAGGGTGATAAGAATATCAAATGAAGAGAATGGAGAGGTTTGAAGGTTTTTTTAGGTTTAGGGCTTGTTGATGAAAATGGTTATAATGATAAATATTTGAAGAAATAAGTGTTGAAAGAAAAGGGGTGTGTATTTAGTATTTTCTGACACTTTGGTGAATCTGAAAAAAAAAATGTCATTGTATGTCTTTTTACATTAGGATATTTCAATCACAAAAATTATGAAGGTATATTTATAAATGAAAAATTTACATCAAATGCCCTCTTTGTTGTTTAACTTTTCAAATATATGGTGGAACAACCTTTTTTTTTCAAGCATATAACACGCGCTCTTTTGTTTTTCATTTTAATACTTTTTACATGATATTTTTTTTTTCTATTTTTGTAATTTTTCTATTTTTATTTTTTTTCGATTTGTTTATATTTATATTTGTTATTTAAATTATTTTAGTCATATTCTCAATATTCATACAAAAAATAAATATATACATAACATATGTAGAACATATATAAGATGCACACACAACAATACAAATATCTACATGATATACTAAAATCTACTATACATCTATATAATATTTTTAATATTGATTTAATTTTTTTATTCTTACTACATCCTCACAGCATTTACACAATATTCATACAATATTCAATAACTTTTACATAAAATACACATAACTTAGATAATAAATATATAACATACATATAACATCTAGAAAATATCTACATCTATGAAATATATACAAAATATTTATCAAATATCTACATAACAAAATTAATATTTTTATATGTCAATTTTTTTAAAAAATAAATTTAATAATTTTTATTAATATATTTTTATATATTTTACTTTTTTCATTTTTTTTAGTGTTATTTATTTTTTATAATTAAAATTAAACTTTTTTCTTTATAAAAAATTATAAATTTAATATGCTGAAAAATAATTTAAAATATTAATTTTTATTATTTTATTAGAATATTTTATTTAATAGTGAAGTTTAAAAAAGAGAAAAATTGAAGTAAAATATTGATTTTAGTTAGGGAAGATGTGTTTTTGAAAAAAAAAACCTTGTTTTAGTGAATAGAGAGATATTTTTAAAATTTTGCTCAAATTTTTTTTAAAGTATAAATATTTTTATTTTTTGTACTATTTTTGAAATAAAGTTTATTTTTTAAAATAGTTTTGTAAATGTCCCTTTATAAAATCCAGTCCTTGGCCTAAAAGTGTCAACAATAGAATAAAAGGAAAAAAAGAACAAAAGATGTTAAAAGTGTGAGGCATTAAACAATCGTCAAATATCGTAAATTTGAAAAAAGAAAAAGGAAAAAAAATCAAAAATGAAAAACATATATATGGGGATCTTTGCAAACAAAACTTAAAAAAGAGTATATCATTAAAAAAAGAGTATATCATATAATTTTTCTCAGCTTTAAACACTCTGAATTTTGGAATGTGATCCTTTCAAAGTTTATATTAATCGGCCTCTTATATTTTGAACTAGCTTTGGTGTGTGATTTTCTCGAGGTTTGAAAGAAGTAAATGTTCATATTAGATACATCGCAGTACTAGAAATGCAAAATTTTTGTATTGTAATGGTTCAGTTGAGATATTCTTTTTTGGGGAGAAAGTAGACAAGATTGGTGGATTGGAGGGACAGCATCCACTTACACATGTCACTTGTACTGCAAGATTCAGTCATCTAATAAATGGAATTAAACCCATAATTATGATTGCAATGCAGTAATGGATAATAATTATAAGCACGACCTCAAAGTCACTACAATAGGAATTACACAAGAAAAACATTTTAATGATAAGAATCTAAGTTTGTTTTTAGCCTAATGAAAGCATTTCAAAATTCAAGTCTCACACAATATTCAAGTTTTCTGCACTCAGCATCACAACACTCAACCAGGTAGCACTTCTTCTAATCCGCAGAAATAACCGTTGATAAAATAACATTACTTTTCTTTGGCTACATCGGCTGCAACTTCTAGCTTATTAGCTACATTGGCTAGAAGTTTAGCTACATTGGCTGCAACTACTAGTTTATTAGCTACATCGGCTGCAACTTCTAGCTTATTAGCTACATTGGCTGCAACTTCTAGCTTATTCGCTACATCGGCTAGAAGTTTAGCTCCATTGGCTGCAACTTCTAGCTCATTAGCTCCATTGGCTGAAACTTCTAGCTCATTAGCTACATTGGCTACAACTTCTAGCTTATTAGCAACATTGGCTACAATTTCTAGTTGTTCTAAGCTAGAACGAGAAACAAGTCGCTCAACAGACACCTTAGTCACATCACGACGCATTCCAATATCGAAAAAAAACTGACACAATACATACCACAACTTACACTAGCCAACCCACTAAAGCTGGTGGTTAAAAATTGAAAGGGTGTTGGAAAAATAGCACTGGTGGCTGCAAATAAGGATGCTGCCTGCCCACTTAGACCAACACTGATGTTTGTGAATGCAAGTAGGCCTGTTTTACAGTGGATTGCAAAATCTTCGCAGTTGTTCTTGAAATTGTGATAGACTCCGAAACCATTTTCAAGGAGACAAAAAGCACGATGAAGGACATCTTCTGGCGGATCAGAAGCAGAAAGGGTGCAGGTCCCTCCTCTAACATTGGCCAGAAAGAAAGTTGGTGAGACACCATATTCAAAGAGGTATAGGTTCCCATACGCAAGGAAACAATCTATATAGGATGAAATGACACCATAAAGTCTTGATTGATCACCGCAGTTTGGGCATGGATTGTCCGCAGGAAGAGAAGGAGAAGAGCTGAATATAATACGGTCTAACACAGTTCCTGTCCCTATTTCTTGACCTGCTCCACGAGTGAAGTGGATCACCTTTCCATCTCCAACATATATCCCTAGTGTGAAATCAGATGCAGGTTAGCTATGGTGAAACTTCTATTGTTTTTATTGAGAGTTGCATCATTACTGTTGGAAATTAGAGTAACAGAGCAACCAAAAAGGATAAACTAACAATTGTTGTTGATAGTAATGAATTATAAAGAGAAGACTTCATTTCTTTTTCTCATTATTGAACTGATGAAAGAGCCTATATATAGGCTTACAACCAAACTGAAAATCCTAAAAATGCTTAACTGAAACTAGAATTTATTGGCACTAATGTGATTAACAGAAAATCAAGGAAACATAATCAAATACTAGGAAATTAAGGAAACGTGATCAGATTGTGGAGGATGTGTCAAAGACCAAGTCTAACTTTAGCTGGCCATTTTTTAATCAATATTCAACAATCTCCTTTGATTCAAAAATGCAAAAACCAAGCTTTGCTCTTAGATGGACATGCTTCTGATACGGAAGAGCTTTTGTGAATATATCAGCTATCTATTCTTCAGTATTGCAAAACTTTAAGACAATCAACTCCTTTGCCATAAACTCACGAATGAAATGGAAACGAATGTCAATGTGCTTTGTCCTTCCATGCAATACAGGATTTTTTGCCATTAAGATTGTAGCTTTATTATCACAAAAAAATTACAGTTGCCTATTTTTGTGCTTAATGAAGATCAACAAGAAGTCTCCTTAACCATATAGGTTGACATGATGAGGAAGTAACAACAATAAATTCTGCTTCGAAGGAAGACAATGCTATTGTAGTTTGCTTATTTGAACTCCATGTGATAGCTCCAGAACCAAGATTAAAAATATTTCCTGAAGTGCTCCTTCTGTCATCCGGGGAACCTGCCCAATTGTTGTCACTTAAGATTCTCTTTGCAGCTCCATAATGATGCTTTGTAGGACTATTCATGAACCTTGAAACCATGCCAACAGAAAATGAAATATTTGGTCAAGTGTGAGCCAAATAAATTAAATCTCCAACTAAGCTTCTGAAATTTCTGGCATTGGTTTTTCAGTACCATCTTCTAGCTGTAATTTTTCATTCATATTCATGGGTGTAGCTGCAATCTTGCAATTAAGCATGTTAAACTTCTTCAACAGATCTACTGCATATTTTCTTTGTGTAATAAACACTCCATCTTTTGCTTACTTTATCTTAAGACCAAGAAAATAATGTAGCAAACCCAAATCTTGCTTTTTTTATGTAAAGTGTAGGCTCATTCTCACTTCTGTCAAATCCATTCTCCAGAAAATATGAATCTATTTTGCTATACCAAGCACGTGGAGCTTGCTTCAATCCGTAAAGTGCTTTTCATAGCTTGTACACTTTCTCTTCCTTACCTTCAACTACAAATCCGTCAGGCTGAATAACATACACCTCCTCTTATACCTCACCATTTAAAAAAGCAGATTTGACATCAAATTGGTGCACCTTCTATTGTAATTGTGCAGCTAACGCCAAAATGGTTCTCACCAATTCAAATTGAGCAATGGGAGAGAATGTTTCTTCAAAATCAACACCTTGTTGTTGTGAGTATCCCTTCACAACCAATCGCACTTTATACTTCTGTATATTTCCATAGGCATGGTACATTGTTTTGAATATCCACTTCAATCCAATTGCATTCTTATCATCTGACAGGTATGTTGATGAGATCATTTTATACCTATTTTTAGTATGATTTTAATGTGTTTTTAGTTAATGTTTCATTTGATTTTTGTTTAAAGTTTGTTTTAAGTGTTTGTTTTAGGTTACAGTGCAAAAACTCCCTTGGATGATCAAAACAGTGAAGAAAGAGCATGAATCAAGCAAGACATGGCCAAGCCAAATCAAGCTTGGGCGTGTCCCCTCAAGAAAATCAAGGCAGAGAGCGACACACCCAAGAGACACGGCCAAGCCACTGGCCGTGTCTCACCCAAGGAACAAAACCAAGAAAGAAAAGAAAAGAAACAGAAGCTGACACACCCAAGTGACACAGCCAAGGGCCGTGTCACATGATACGGCCACAAGCTTGGCCGTGTCCCATCTCATGCCCAAGAGAAGCAGAAGGTGACACACCCAAGTGACACGACCATGCCACTGGCCGTGTCACATGGCACAGCCAGGAGCTTGGCCGTGTCACCTAGAAGGAAAGAAGGAAAGAAATGGCATAAGGAGACACGATCAGCAAGCTTGGCCGTGTCATCTAGGGCAACCTTGAATATTTGAATTCTTTTGCAGACAAGTGGGGAACAAAGACTAGCTTTTGCCAAAAGTAATAATAAACAAAAGAAAAAGCTTGCCTAATTTTATGGAAAGAAATAATTAAAAAAGAGAATGTGGGAGAAAAGGGAGAATGGTGTGAGTTGGAAGGCATGGGTAAGCTTTGAAAGAATTAAAATGAGAAGGAAATGGAGGGGAGGGGGACATTTTTGGGGAGTTCTGGATACACAGTTTTGGGCAGACTGGAAGAGGGAGAAGGAGCCAACTACTGGAGCAAGAAAGAGAGTCTTGAGCTGAGTTTGAAGAAGAAGATACATCCTATATGTTGTCCCAAGATGGCAACCAAGAAGGGGGGGGGGTGAATTGGTTTCCTCAAGAAATAATGACAATTTAAAAAACTCAACAAACAAGAAATGCGGAATAGAGAGTTGGTTGAGTAATGGAGGAAAGAAAGAACACACAAGATTTATAGTGGTTCGGATTTACTTCAATCCTACATCCACTTCCTTAACAACTTGTTAAGGTTCCACTAGTCTTTGAAGTTTTTACAAGCTCACTTCCAACTTTACAAGTGTTTTTCTTAGGCTCACACTTACAACCCAAACAAGAGTTTTACAAGGCTTACTCTCACAACCTAACAAGAGTTTTACAAGGCTTACTCTCACAACCCAAGTGTTTCCCAAGCTTACACTCAAACTTATACAATGGTGTTTTCAATGCTAACACCTAACATTCATAACAATTCAAATACAAGTTTAAGTAAAAGAAAATTTGTTGCTTGGCTATGAAAATCTTTTCTCAATGTTGTCTCTTTATTGTTTTCTCATAGAAACTTTGTATTTATAGCCAATGTGGTCTTACTAGCCGTTATTGATGTTGAGAATAAAGTCTTGGCAGATTAGACCTTCTTTACTTAAACTGTCCGAAGCACTTCGCGGTCGCCCTTCATACAAGGATGGTCGCGCTCATGCTTCACGCAGTCGTCCTTTTAACCAGGGACGATCGCTACTTTTAAAAAGCTTCAACGGTCGAATTTTAGTGCTCTGCAGCTGGAATCTTGCCCATGATGTGTTTGTCGGACCAGTTCTTGCCCATGCTGTGTTTGTCGGGACGGTCGCGCCAAGCAAAGGTGCGGTCGCCCTTTTTGAATATTGAAGTGGGTTTACAACGGTCATATCACGTGTCATTTTCTGATAGGGCAAAAGAGATGTCCGCCATAATTTGAATCTCGCGGTCGCCCTTGGTAGCCTTTCGCGGTCGAACTCATATTCTCGCGTCGAACTTCTGGACGCACCTGAGGACGCGAACACTACTATCTCTTTGAGCAATTTCTTCTTGAATTGTTGGGCGGTCGCGACTCTAAATGGGCGGTCGCTAAAGTGGTAAGCGAGGTCGAGTCATTCACCGTTCTTGTCACCGCGAACCTTACTGTGATTGTAATGATTTAAGTTCCTTGAGTAGCGGTCGTACAAGTATTTGGACGGTCGCTATTCTGTAGGAGCGGTCGCGACTGAGGTCGAACTTCTGACCGCGAAACCTACTGTGACAATGTTTCATTCTGTAATTGCTTGGAGCGGTCGTATTCAGGTGAGGTGCGACCGCTAGAATTGTTCTGTTCACCTTTAATTGAAGCAACCTAATCCTGCAACAAGATTTCTCAAACACAAGTTAAATAGATCATCCATTTGAGTTGTCAAGGATCAAAATTAAGATCATTTGTCTAACAATCTCCCCCATTTTGACTTTGACAATTCAAATGGAATGATGAGAAAAATAATAAGTCTAAAATGCTCCCCCTTAACATATGCAACAATCATGGTTAAGAGCATTGTGATTATGTGCAAATGTTATTGTTTGATGCAAACATTTCTCCCCCATAAACATTTCTCCCCTATTGCAAATGTTCAACAAATTTCAACATGTATACTTGTTTCTCCCATTATTGTATACTGTGTGTTTCATTCCATTTTGGTATTTTCTCCCCCATTGGCAGAGGCAAAATGAAACAAATGTTAAGCAAAACCATTAACAAAGCAATGAAAGGGAATATAAACATTATATATATTAAAGTGGAGGAAAGTACAAAGAGAGATTAAAACAAGCATATAAAAATGCAAACAATAAGAAAAATCTAATGCTATTCTGAGTCATCATCTAACTCTAACTCTTCTTCAATTAAAGGAGCTTTCCCTTTATCTTGAGGTGCAACAGAGGCAGAGCTAGTACTAATGGACTCTTCTTCTTCAGCAATGCTTTGGGTGTAATCACTTATATCCCAATCTTCAAGGTTGCATTGAGGCAAGTCCAATTTGCCTTGCATGTCATAAAGATCATGGTGCATGTGGGATATAAGGTCTATTCTCTTGTTCAAGTGCTGGAATCTCTTGGAGACACTTTTCTTGAACTTAGAGAGTTTCCTGGAGAGAGTCTTGATAGCTTGGAGGATGAGTTGTGTGGAGGATGAAGCAGTTTCTTGAGCAGCTTTTGATGAAGTTGCTTTTGGGGGTAATTCCACAGCAACTTCTACAGAATCTCCCTCTTCCTCAATTGTATACCTTGGCCTTTTCTTTTGTTTATCCATAACTCCTTTCTTGCCAAAGCAGTATACATATGATCCTTCTATCTTCCTTACACATCCAGCATGCTCTAAGTAATCGATTGTGATAGCATTGGAGGCTAGAGTGAAAGGGTTTCTCAAAGTAGCTAAGTTCAAATCATTCAGAAGGTTTAGATGCCTAGCTATTTGAGTAACTTGAGAGGATAGGAAGAAGGTACCAGTTCTTGTAACAGCATGATGGTAAAGGGTGTCAATTAAGAACTTGGTTGTGTTCATTTTGATGTTGTGGGTGAAAGCATTGAGAAAGATAAGGTCTCTTTTGGTTACTTTCTCATTCCCATCTGCTCTTTGATGAATGGTATAGGTGATAATCCTATGGAGCATCCAGTGGGTGAGAGATTTGATGTGCCTAGCTTTAGATTCCTTTTCAAAAGAAGTTTCAATGGAAATTTCTCGCCAGAAATCAGAAAGGGTTTGGTTTGAGAAGATTTGGTCATTGTAAGAGGTTATACCTTCAGAAGGGAAGTTCCAAATGTTGCCAAATCCTTCTAGGGTTAAGGAGTGATAGTTATCAAATAGTTTAAACCTAACCCCATACCACCCTAATGCAGAGTTTGCACTCTTCTCTATTTGGAGGGACATCAGAAACTCTTTACTAAGACTAGAGTAGCCTACCTCTTCTGGAAAGACAAAATTTCTCCATCCAAGGACATCCAATAATTCTTCAATTTCGTCCTTGATGTTCAAGGCAGACAGCATGCCACCAAAAGGTGATTTGGTGCCTTCAACCTTCTTTTTCTTTAGCATGGCATACCTAATGTCTTCCTCAGAAGTTTGGTGATGAGGTTTGTGAATTTTCTCACCTCTTCTAGACTGTGGAGGAGATGGAGGATCAACAATAGGTTCTCTAATGGTGATTCCTGGAACTCTCTTGGCTTGACATTTGATTTTGGAAGTGGTTTTTCTTTTGGGGGCCATCAGAATAGAAAGAACAGAAGAGAGTAGGAAAACAGAGAGTGATTGAGAGACAGATGATATTGAGAGTTTTTAGGGTTTCAGAGGAAAGTTTGTGTGCTTTAATAGGCAAACTATCAGATAGACTGATGCTAAACACTCTTAAATAGATGTAGTAAAGAAAATAGCCGTTTATGACTGTTGGAAGTTAAGAGTTGCGACCTGTCACATAGCCAACGGTTATAAATTTTCGAGCAGAGTGTACAGGGTGCGGTCGCAAATTTAACAAGGTGCGGTCGCGACATGTGGTCTAGCGACCATTAGTAAGATAGGTACGCTCGCGAGGGAAGAAACTGTCTGTAACGGTCGAAACTATTCAAATTGGTGCGGCCGCGCACAAATTTTCTCGACCGCGCACAAAGATTTTTATTGAATGAAACTAACAGACGAGATGGCGATCGCGAAAGGACACTGGAGCGACCGCGACAAACTTAAAAATGAAAGATTCAAAGAAAGATGGAAGATATTCCAAGTGTATTAAGAAAAATTAATTTCATGCACATAGAAACTTTATTGTAAGGCAAAAATTTGAATTAACTCAAAGTGATTCCATCAATCATTCCTAAATTGAGTTTGATGAAGTTAAGTCTATCTTCATTCAAGGGTTTTGTAAAGACATCAGCAAGTTGATTTTCTGTATCTATGAATTCTAAGATTATATTCTGATTTTGTACATTTTCTCTTAAGAAATGATGTCTAATATCTATGTGTTTGGATCTAGAATGTTGGATAGGATTCTTAAACAAATTGATAGCACTAGTGTTGTCACATTTAATGGAGATATTGTTAAACATTTTACCATAGTCAAGCAATTGTTGTTTCATCCATAATACTTGTGTGCAACAAAAACATGCTGCAACATATTCTGCTTCCGTTGTGGATAAAGCAACCGATGCTTGTTTCTTACTATGCCAAGAAACTAGACAATTACCAAGAAAGTGACATGCTCCTGTTGTGCTTTTCCTATCTAAGATGCTACCAGCATAATCTGCATCTGAAAATCCTATAATATGAAATGATGTGTTTTTAGGATACCAAAGTCCTAAATGTATTGTACCACTCAAATATTTCAAGATTCTCTTAGTGGCATTCAAGTGTGATTCTTTAGGACTAGTTTGAAATCTAGCACAAAGACATACACTATACATTATATCAGGCCTAGAAGCAGTTAAGTAAAGTAGTGATCCGATGATACCTCGATATTTCTTCTCATCTACTGCTTTACCATTATCATCTTTACCTAATTTCAATGATGTGCTCATAGGAGTTTTGCTAGTTTTGCAGCCATCCATTCCAAATTTCTTGATGAGTTCTTTTGTATATTTGGATTGGTTGATGAAGATCCCATCTTTACATTGCTTGACTTGCAGTCCAAGGAAAAACTTGAGTTCACCCATCATGCTCATTTCAAATTCCCTAGTCATACAAGAAGCAAATTCTTTGCACAAGGCTTCATTAGTAGCTCCAAATATTATGTCATCCTCATAAATTTGTACAATCAAAATGTTGTGCTTATCCTTTTTAACAAAAAGAGTTGTGTCTACTTTTCCTTTTGAAAAACCATTTTCAAGCAAATATGCACTAAGTTTATCATACCAAGCTCTAGGTGCTTGCTTTAATCCATATAAAGCTTTGGTAAGTTTGAAAACATGATCAGGAAATTTGTAGTTTTCAAAACCAGGAGGTTGTTCAACATAAACTTCTTCATTTATGAGTCCGTTTAGGAATGCACTTTTGACATCCATTTGATAAAGCTTAAAATTCATATGACATGCAAAAGCAAGTAATATTCTAATAGCTTCTAATCTGGCTACTGGGGCAAAGGTTTCATCATAGTCAATACCTTCTTCTTGATTATAACCTTTGGCAACCAATATTGCTTTATTTCTAATGATGTGACCATTTTCATCAAGCTTATTCCTATAAACCCATTTGCATCCTATTATAGAATGATCTATAGGTCTAGAAGTAAGTTGCCAAACATTATTTCTTTCAAATTGATTAAGTTCATCTTGCATTGCAGTTATCCAATTTTCATTATTTAAAGCTTCCTCAACAGTTTTTGGTTCAATTTGAGAAACAAAAGCAAAATTAACATCAACGTGATTAATTTTAGATCTAGTAGTTACTCCCTTTGATGTTTCTCCAATGATGAGTTCCTTTGGATGATCTTTCTTGTATTGCCAATCCTTAGGTAGATCTTGAGACTTTTCTTCAAGTTGATTGATCTTTGGAACATCAATAGATTCAAGAGGTTCAAGAGTACCTGCAGGGTCATTGAAAGTAATACCTTTCTTTTGATCAAGTTTAGATGATTCATCAAATACAACATGCATTGATTCTTCTATAACTAGAGTTTTCATGTTAAATACTCTATAAGCTTTGCTATATGATGAATATCCTAAGAATATGCCTTCATCTGATTTGGATGAGAATTTTCCAAGATTATCCTTGGTATTCAATATGAAGCATTTGCATCCAAATACTCTAAAATATCCAATTCTGGGTATTCTTCCATTCCATAGCTCATAAGAAGTTTTATTAGTTAAATGCCTTTTATAAACACGATTTGCAATGTAACAAGCTGTATTAACGGCTTCCGCCCAAAAATAAGATGGTAAATCATATTCATTGAGCATTGTCCTAGCCATTTCGATTAAAGTTCTATTTTTCCTTTCAACTACACCATTTTGCTGTGGAGTTCTAGGAGCAGAAAAATTGTGTGAAATGCCAAGTTCATTGCAAAAGTCTTCAAAGTTCTCATTTTCAAATTCTTTGCCATGATCACTTCTAATAGATGTGATCACATATCCTTTTTCGTTTTGAACTCTTTTTGCAAAAGTTTTGAAGTAATTAAAGGCTCCATTCTTTTGAGCTAAGAAATTAACCCATGTGAATCTAGAGTAGTCATCAACAAGAACAAATGCATATGATTTGCCTCCTAAGCTTGTAACTCTATTTGGTCCAAACAAATCTAAATGAATGAGCTCTAAAGGTCTAGAGGTGCTTATAACACTCTTTGATTTAAATGAGCTTTTATGTTGTTTACCATGTTGACAAGGTTCACAAATCCTATCTTTATCATATTTTATCTTAGGTAAGCCATCAACTAAGTTCTCATTACAAATATATTTCAATTGATCCATACCAGCATGTCCTAGTCTTCTATGCCATAACCATGCATCATTATTAGTGGACATTAAACATGTATGATTTGAATGTATGCTGACATTGTAAGTGTTGTTTGTTCTAGTGCCCTTAAATATGATAACATCATTTGAATTTGTGATTTTGCATTCCTTAGAATCAAACTTGACAAAGTATGCTTTATCACAAAGTTGACTAACACTTAGCAAGTTATGTTTCAAACCATCAACAAGCCATACATCTTCAATTAAATCCTTACCAATAGAACCAATGGAGCCAACACCAAGAATTTTACCTTTAGCATTGTTTCCAAAAGTTACGTTACCTCCATGTTTATAGGTAATACTTGTAAAGAGCTTTGCATTTCCAGTCATATGCCTTGAGCATCCACTATCCACAAGCCATGTGCTTTCATTGGTAGTAGATTTTAGGCATACCTGCAAGACAATTGTGATCATCTTCTTTTTGGTACCCACATATAGTTGGGTCCTTGATGGTTAGTAGAAAGAGTGCCTTCTAAATTGAGATGAGCTTTTCTTATATAACAATAGAAATTTTTGTGACCAAATTTCATGCAATATGTGCATTGCCATGGTATCTTATGCTTTTGCATTTTTCTTTTTGCATTATACATACAACTACAAGTATGTGATTTCTTTTGTACAAGTTTAGTGAACAACAATGCATAATTATTTTTGGCTTTATCTCCTAGTGAACCATAAGAAGTTCTTTTAGACTTGGTGCAAGCATCTTTGATATGAACATCAGAAATTTTAATTGTAGATGCTTTCACAAATGTTGGTTTGCTAGGTGCAATGTTGGTTGAGCCATTGAATCCTAATCCATATTTCAAGGAAGGTGATCTTTGATTATTAATTAATGTGTTCAATGCTTCCTTTCCTTTATGAAATCTGGAAATTGATTCTTTTAGTTCTTTTAGTTCATGCTTCAATGCCTCATTCTCTTTAATCACCTTTTCTAAGTCATGTGAGCTTTTATTTAATTCTCCTATTGTATTCATTAAGTGTTCATTTGAGGTTTTCAATTCTAAGGTAGAGTTCTTTAAGCATATAAAATCCTTTTCTAACTTAGAGTTTTTCTCTTTATAGAGCATCATTTTAGAGAAATATTTTTCTATTTTAGAATTCATGTGCTTAATCAAGTCACTATCATCTATATCATTTATATCATCATGTGCTACAAGATCAAAGGATTGAGTACTTACCTCACTGGAGTCATCTTCAATAGCCATGTGACAAAGATTTGCAATTCCTTCTTCTTCTTCTTCTTCACTTGAGGAAGAGTCATCCCATGTGGCTTTGAGAGACTTTTTCTTTTCTTTATCCCATTTCCTTTTGTTCTTTAATTTGTAGCAATCCGATTTGATGTGACCAGTTTTTCCACATTCATAGCACTTTACCTCATTTTTCTTTTCTTTATCTTTGAAGGAGAATTTAGGAGATGTACCTTTGTTTGCTTGTAATCTTTTCTTCCTTTTCCATTCATTCATTCTTTTTTAGAACATTGCCATTTCATCTTCATCATCAGTACCTTCATTGCTTGAGCTCTCAGCTTCTTTGATTGCTTTGAGTGCAATTGGTTTTCTCTTTTCTTTCTCACCTTGATCTTCTTCTTTTTCACTGTGCAGCTCAAAAGTGAGTAATTTACCAACTAGCTCGTCGGTTCTTAATGTGCTGAGATCATGAGCTTCTTCTATGGATGATACTTTGGATTCAAAGTTCTTTCTAGCTCTTAGAGCTCTCAAGATTTTACTGTTTACATCACCTTGATCATATACCTTGCCATACTTCTTTAGTTCATTGACAATTGCAAGTAAGCGATTGGTCATGTCGGTGACATTTTCATTTGGTTTCATCTTGAATAGCTCATACTCATGAACATGCATTTGTTTCTTGGTAAATCTTACCTGAGTTGTACCTTCATGGTAGTTTTCAAGTGTTTTCCATATGCAATGTGCACAAGTTAAATGTTGAACTCTTCCACCTTCTTCTCTTGAAATGGAGTTCATCAAGATGGAAGAAGCTCTATTGTTCTTGAATCGATCTCTGATATTGCTAGTTGACCATTGAGCTTTGGGAAGTGGAACTTGAATACCGTCAACTTCATGAGTGGGAGATTTCCACTCATTTTCCATGAAATCCCATAGTTCAATCCTTTCACTATCTAGAAACAAATACATTTTGTGTTTCCAGTATGAGTAATCCGTTCCATCAAAGTAGGGTCTAAGAATAGAGTTAAGATTTCCATGAGAGCTTGATGAAGAAGAAGTTGCCATTGTGGATCAGATTTCACAATTAAGTTTAAGAAATCTCAGGACTCTGATACCAATTGTTGTCCCAAGATGGCAACCAAGAGGGGGGGTGAATTGGTTTCCTCAAGAAATAATGACAATTTAAAAAACTCAACAAACAAGAAATGCGGAATAGAGAGTTGGTTGAGTAATGGAGGAAAGAAAGAACACACAAGATTTATAGTGGTTCGGATTTACTTCAATCCTACATCCACTTCCTTAACAACTTGTTAAGGTTCCACTAGTCTTTGAAGTTTTTACAAGCTCACTTCCAACTTTACAAGTGTTTTTCTTAGGCTCACACTTACAACCCAAACAAGAGTTTTACAAGGCTTACTCTCACAACCTAACAAGAGTTTTACAAGGCTTACTCTCACAACCCAAGTGTTTCCCAAGCTTACACTCAAACTTATACAATGGTGTTTTCAATGCTAACACCTAACATTCATAACAATTCAAATACAAGTTTAAGTAAAAGAAAATTTGTTGCTTAGCTATGAAAATCTTTTCTCAATGTTGTCTCTTTATTGTTTTCTCATAGAAACTTTGTATTTATAGCCAATGTGGTCTTACTAGCCGTTATTGATGTTGAGAATAAAGTCTTGGCAGATTAGACCTTCTTTACTTAAACTGTCCGAAGCACTTCGCGGTCGCCCTTCATACAAGGATGGTCGCGCTCATGCTTCACGCAGTCGTCCTTTTAACCAGGGACGGTCGCTACTTTTAAAAAGCTTCAACGGTCGAATTTTAGTGCTCTGCAGCTGAAATCTTGCCCATGATGTGTTTGTCGGACCAGTTCTTGCCCATGCTGTGTTTGTTGGGACGGTCAAGCCAAGCAAAGGTGCGGTCGCCCTTTTTGAATATTGAAGTGGGTTTACAACGGTCATATCACGTGTCATTTTTTGACAGGGCAAAAGAGATGTCCGCCATAATTTGAATCTCGCGGTCGCCCTTGGTAGCCTTTCGCGGTCGAACTCATATTCTCGCGTCGAACTTCTGGACGCACCTGAGGACGCGAACACTACTATCTCTTTGAGCAATTTCTTCTTGAATTGTTGGGCGGTCGCGACTCTAAATGGGCGGTCGCTAAAGTGGTAAGCGAGGTCGAGTCATTCACCGTTCTTGTCACTGCGAACCTTACTATGATTGTAATGATTTAAGTTCCTTGAGTAGCGGTCGTACAAGTATTTGGACGGTCGCTATTCTGTAGGAGCGGTCGCGACTGAGGTCGAACTTCTGACCGCGAAACCTACTATGACAAGGTTTCATTCTGTAATTGCTTGGAGCGGTCGTATTCAGGTGAGGTGCGACCGCTAGAATTGTTCTGCTCACCTTTAATTGAAGCAACCTAATCCTGCAACAAGATTTCTCAAACACAAGTTAAATAGATCATCCATTTGAGTTGTCAAGGATCAAAATTAAGATCATTTGTCTAACACTATACAAGACTTAAACCAAGAATCAATGATTCAAGTGAAGAAATACAAATTATTCGTCATGGATTGTTTGGTTTCTTTTACTCATTTCTCTTGTTCTATTTTTCTGGTTTTGAACATGAACTAATTCATTCTCTATCTAGATATTGATGAACCCTAGCTTATTTGTATGGATTGAATAATCTTATTTAATTGAATCATTTGATTGAGTTGTTTTATTCTTATGATGCTTAATGATTTATTTCCAATTGATAATAGCATGCTTATTGATTGGTTGTAATTTTTATATTATTGACTTGAGAAAGCTTGATATGAATTGAATACTCATAAGGGTTGAGGATTGATTGGGGTGCTAGAGATAGACTTACAAGTTCCTTTAGTTTATAATTCCTTGTTCTTAATGCAAGATCTACTTAATTATGTTTGAAAAGAGATTCTGGCATTCTACTTAGTGATTAGGGATTAATTCACTCGAGAGAGGTTTTAGTCTAAATTAGAGGAATGCCAATTCAACTCTATTATGTGATTTAATTGAATTGATTTTCATAAATATAATTGTAGCTAGGGGGATTCAATATCTAGATAGTATTATTATCATCAATCCTTTTTGCACAACATTTAATTTCCCTTTACTTTCAGTTATTAAATTAATTGTCTTTAATTACAAAACATCACAAAACTATTGATTTGCTAAACAACAGTTAAGATTTGCACTAGTACTTGACCTTGTCCCTAGTGGAACGATACTTCACTGACTACTTTATTACTTGGGCGACCCGTGCACTTGCGATATTGATATAGCATAGGCTCGCACGCACCATATGTAAGCTCCCATGTTTCATTTTTGCTAATGGCCATGAGTTCTTCTTTCATTGCATTTACCCATTCCTCCTTTTGAGTTGCTTCTTCAAAGGTAGTTGGATATGCAACAAATGAAGTAAATGCACAAGATTCATAGATCTCTTGTAAGGATCTCATTTTTCTTGGGGGTGTCTCATCAGATGATCCATTTGAAGAAGATGTATTATTGTTACTTGGAGTTGTTAGAGTAGAACTGGTTGGACTATTATTGTTTGAAGTAGAGGGAGAGGAATTTATTGAGTTTGCAGGTGTTGAATCTGAACCTTCATTTGTTAAAGTCTCAGGCTGTGCTTTGTTGCTGCTGCTATGGCAATTCCATTTTGCTTCCTCATTGAACACTACATTTCTACTAACAATCACTTTGCCACTAAGAGGGTTATACAAGCGATATGTTTTGGATTGAGTACAATAACCAATGAAAATACATTTTTTAGACTTCTCATCTAATTTATGACAATTTAGTGAATTTTTCAAAGTATAAGCAATACAACCAAAAATTCTTAAATGACTTACAGAAGTTTTTTTACCTCTCCAAGCTTCAAATGGTGTTTGATTTAGAACAGCCTTTGTAGGTGAAATATTCAACAAGTACACTGAGGTTGCGATTGCTTCTACCCAATATTGATCCGAGAGCTTCTTAGCTTTGAGTAGACTTCTAGCCATTTCTACAACCATACAATTCTTGCATTCAACGACACCATTTTGCTCAAGTGTGTAAAGTGCTGTCAACTCTCTACGAATGCCATTTTCTCCACAAAAGTGGTTGAACTCATTAGACAAGAATTCACCACCTCTATCAGTATGGAGAGCTTTTATGCTTGTCTCAACAAGTGCTTTAAATTTTTTGAAGTTATTAAAGGCTTCTAACTTGTGCTTCAAAAAATATACCCAGCTCATACGACTGTAATCGTTAATGAGTAAAAAATAACGATTTCCACCTAATGACTTTGTGTTCATAGGTCCACATAAATCAGCATGAATTAATTCAAGACAATTAGTAGCTCTCCAAGCCTTCCCAATTGGAAATGACTTTCTTGTTTGCTTCCCATAAATACACCCTTCACATAAATCAAACAAATCAATTTTTGGCAGTCCAAGAACCATACCTTTCTGATTTAGCAATTTCAGCCCTTGGATGTTCAGATGTCCATATCACGGATGCCATAACTTAGACTCATTCTTTTCTCCAACAATGAGAGCAAAATTCCCCATGCTTGAAACTTCGAGAGGAAACATTTTATTCTTGGTCATGCAAACATTTACAATTGTTCGCCTTGAATTTTTATCTTTAATAGCACATGCTCCATCTTCAAACAATATTGAATATCCACTTGCCATCAATTGCCCTACACTTAACAAATTGTGTGCCAAGTTAGGAGCATATTGACACCGTAGAGAAGTTTTACTTTACCATGGCTAGTGTTGATTG
Source organism: Garcia nutans (assembly GCA_947685225.1). Classification (NCBI taxonomy): domain Eukaryota; kingdom Viridiplantae; phylum Streptophyta; class Magnoliopsida; order Malpighiales; family Euphorbiaceae; genus Garcia; species Garcia nutans. Next base: position 45,744,728 of record CANTUV010000008.1, read on the forward strand.
CAACTGTCCCTTTTCCTTCAACTTGAACTTCTTTATTATCACCAAGCTTGACCTTCATCTTTTGAGTTTCATCAAACTCTCAAAATATTCTTCTCATGCCTGACATATGATTCGAGCAACCACTGTCTATAAACCAGACATCGCCTGCAATTTCATTAGTACCAAGGTGAGCCATGAACAGCTTACTTTCTTCTTCTTCTTCTTCTTCTTCTTCTTCTTGACTTGCATAATTTGCTTCATCATCTTTGTACCAATAATCTGCTTTTACATGTCCATACTTCTTGCAATGAAAGCACTAAATAATGCTTCTATTGCTTCTCTGCTCGCCACTTCTTATGCCTCTGCCTCTACCACGACTACTGCCTCCACGATATGAACCTCCACCTCTCCCATTTCCTGCTGCCTTTTCAGATGCCTCCTCCTTTACCTGAAATGCCTTCTCTTCATATTTTCTCAAGTGACTTGTTCAACCGTTCCTCATGAGCTTGCAATGAACCCATTAATGCATCGAATGAGAATGTTGACAGGTCTTTAGACTCCTCGATCGCAGTGACTACATGATCAAACTTAGGAGTTAAACTCCTTAAAACTTTTGCAACAATAGTTTGATCAGTAATTTGGTCTCCATATGACCTCATCTGACTAACAATTCCAGTTACTCTGGATAGAAAATCTTGAACTGACTCATTATTTTTCATGAGCAAAGTTTCAAACTCATGTCAAAGAGTTTGGGGCTTAACTGCCATTACTTTTGAAGAACCTTGAAACTCAGTTTGCAAAATTTTCCAAGCTTGCTTTGAAGTTGTAGCTACTACTATTCTTGAAAAAATAGTTTCATGAAGAGCTTGTTGAATGAAGAAAAGTGCCTTTGAGTCCTTTTTCCTATTTTCCTTCAGCCGATTATCTTCATCAGGATCGGCATATCCATTCTCAACCAAGTCCCAAAGATCTTGAGACTTAAATAGAGTCTTCATTTTAATGCTCCAGAACTCGTAGCATTCTCCTTTAAAGATGGGAAAGGCTGGTTGTGAAACACTGACAGAGGTTCCATTAACAGCCATGGTGTTTCTCTCTCAAGACACTACTTGAATCACTCTTAAGGCACAAATGAATCTGAACCTCGCTCTAATACCACAAATGTTGGAAATTAGAGTAACAGAGCAACCAAAAAGGATATACTAACAATTGTTGTTGATAGTAATGAATTATAGAGAGAAGACTTCATTTCTTTTTCTCATTATTGAACTGATGAAAGAGCCTATATATAGGCTTACAACCAAACTGAAAATCCTAAAAATGCTCAACTGAAACTAGAATTTATTGGCACTAATCTGATTAACAGAAAATCAAGGAAACATAATCAAATACTAGGAAATTAAGGAAACATGATCAGATTGTGAAGGATGTGTCAAAGACCAAGTCTAACTTTAGCTGGCCATTTTTGAATCAACCTTCAACAACTACGCAAGTATGCACAGCATGTTACCAAGGTATGTCAGAATTGAATATATATCTCAAATGAAATTGTAAACAGACTTGTGGTATGATGAGATAAAATTAAAATGTAATACCAATAATTAAAAGCTGAAAAAAAATTACATAAGCCACACTTGATCTTCTACATGATCCTACATGTTGAACAACTTCATCTCTCCCAATACCTGCCTCTCATACATGCATGTATACACACGCTAAGCACATTCTTGTCAAGAGAAATCATAAATTCTACAACAAAAATTAAATTAGAAAAGTTCATAGGAAAAAGGATGGTCAGTTGCTAGTGTTGTATCACAATGACTAGTAAAATTTAGCTTAAGAGAGCTGAATGGAGGAACAGATTGCAACTAGCTTGTGATTGAAGCTTAGATGAGTTTCAGCTAGTCATATTACTAACAAGCTAATGGGGATAATTACCAAAATGTTGGAGAAGTCCTTTAAAATTACAAAAACATAGGACTTCTCCCAAATAATACAAAAAAATGTGAGCCAAATTACCAAACTGAACGTGTGACTTTTGGTTTGGTGGTTTAATATTTTTTAATGTTTTAAAATCATGAAACCAAAACTTTGAGTTTTGGTTTTAATAAAACCAAAATTTAAAGTTTTGGACAAACAATTTAGTATAGTAATTTGCACCAAATCGTAAGTGTGAGCTGCGGTTTGATGCATTTTATTTTTTTTAAATATTGAAACAAACCTTAACTCTGAGTTGCGGTTTGGTTCATTTTATTTTTTTTATATTGAGCTAAACCAAACTACAACTCTGAGATGAGGTTTGGTTCCAAAAAAAATCTAAACCAAACCGCAACTCATAGTTGTGGTTTGGTTTAATACTTAAAAAATAAAATAAAATGATCCAAACCGCAAGTCTGACTTGTGGTTTGGATCAATATTTAAAAATAATAATAAAATGTATTAAAGGCAGTAGGCACCGCCTCAGCTAGCAGTCCTCGGTCAGGTTTTAATTTTTTTTTTTTGCCAACACCATTTCTAATTCCTTTCATCCACCTCTCACCCACATTTTCTATCTTCATTTTACTCTCACTCACATTTTCTATCTTTATTTTACTCTCACTCACATTTTCTATCTTCATTTTACTTTATACAAATTTTTTCATCTTTCCCTTCTAATTTTCTCAACACAAATTATAAATTCATTTCATCCATAACTATTATGTCTTCTTTGCTGCATTTTATTTATTTATTTTTAAATATTGAACCAAACCACAAGTCAGACTTGCGATTTGGTTCATTTTTTTTAAGTATTGAACCAAACTGCAACTATGAGTTGCGTTTTGGTTCAGATTTTTTTTGAAACCAAATTGCAACTTAGAGTTGCAGTTTGGTACAATATTTAAAAAATAAAAAATAAAATGAATCAAAAAGTAACTTAGAGTTGCGGTTTGGTTTAATATTTAAAAATAATAATAAAATGCATCAAACCGCAACTCATGCTTGCGGTTTGGTGCAAATTATTGTACTAAATTGTTTGTCCGAAACTTTAAGTTTCGGTTTCATTAAAATAGAAACTCAAAGTTTCAATTTCATAAGTTTAAAACATTAAAAAAATATTAAACAACCAAACCAAAAGTCACACTTTCGGTTTGGCAATTTGACTCACATATTTTTGTAATATTTGGGAGAAGTCTCACATTTTTGTAATTTTAAGTGACTTCTCTCACATTTTGGTAATTATCCCCAAGCTAATGGCAACTCACTAACGATCTTGCTCTCTCTATTTTCAGGTCCTAAGTTGGGGAATTGGATGCCATGTAAACATGCTTTCCTGAGATGATGCAAGCATTCACATGGTAACCTCCTTACATGATGCAGAAAAACATTTCAAACATAAGATTCTAGCCACTTCAACTTTTCATTAACAGAATATATGAATCTTTCCCACAAAAAAGATATATGATCCTTTTAATGAATCTTTCCCATGAAAAAAGATTATATGATCCATTTAAACCAGCAGGCAAACTATTTCTTGATCAAATCTTCAAAAATTGAGAATCTTCGTAGCAAGATGTTTCATGTATTGGCAACTTCAAATTTTTATGACCTTATCAATTCTGATAGAGTGCTAACTTCACTTTGAAATTCATAATTCTAAGAATCTTCATCGGAGTTTAACTAAAATTCAGAAATATCACAAACCACTAAAACCACAAACTAAAACTTTGACCATGCAGAGTCACTTGTGAGAATTAAACAGTGAAAAATTTCTGGCTTCCACTTGTAGAATAATTTGAAATTTTTGTAATCATATTTTTTATCACTGATACCACATTAGGATATTAAGCCATAATCATGGGTTAGGGAATTATATACACTCATCACTTGTGGTAATGATTTGCAACTAAAGTTCATATTATATCTAGCTAGTGGTATTTTTAAATTTCTTGTAATAAACAGAAGGAAGAGGAACTCCCAGCTAGAGACCTGTTTCTAATATAATAGGAAATTTGTGCCAACCAAAATATGAGCATTTGAAGCAGCTTTATGATGTTTTGCATTCCATAAAATACATTCTTATTCATGAAAACATTTCCTCTGTTATGGTAAATATTATTATTTCATTATTATTATTTCCTCTATCAGGGTTTTTTTTTTGTTTCTAGTTATATTTGTATTTGTATCAGTAGGAACCTTATTGATCCAGCGAAGCAAAGCTCAGAGCTCTCTTTGCCGTCGTTATTACTAACACATTCCCTTCTCTTCTCTTCTGAATAATAACCCCAACAATAATTATATCGAGAATCAAGTTATTATAGTTTTATGTTAAATCTGTTTAATTAATATTTTGATTGATATTGTTATTACTAGCTAAGACATGTACTACCTGAAGGTAAAACTTATTCAAGAATTGCCAGTCTCAACAGGTCATCTGCCCTCAGTGCTCTCAATACTAATATAGTGCTCTTCTATCATTTGTTGTTATTTTTTGTGTTAATTATTAGAAATTTTATATAAAAAAATTTATATATGTATGATTATAATACTAGGGCACAAGATTGCTAAAATTGTATAAATCTTGGTAGGATAATCCTGATATTGGTTTTGTTGTAATGAATATCAAATTTCAATTTTCTCTTATTAGATTTGATTTATTGTTTTCCATGGCAGTTTTTTTATTTAAATTAATTTGTGATTACTCTATAAGGGACATTGGAGTTACTTTGAATCTGTGAAGGGCAGTGACAGAGCATTTATGCAAGAGACATTGTTAGCCTATATCATTTGATAAACTAAGGTAACAAGAAAAGATCACTAAATTATAAACCTTTGAAAAATACTTACATTATAAAATTATCATTTAAACCGATTTTATTATCATTGTTATTTTTGTTGTTTTTAATTAACATATCATTTACTACTACCTATGCAGAAATTGGAAATCAAGATGGTTGTTGCTATAATGATTTTTGCTATTGTTGTAAAAAAATAAATATATGCTTGAGCACAGTACCAATTAAATGATAAATACACATATAGCATATTCTCTTTTGCCACTATCTATGCAAAAAAGTGGAAAATAAGATGTTTGTTGCTATAATGATATTTGCTATTATTGTAAAAATAACAAAGATGAGTACTTTACCAGTTAAATGATAGATACATATACTTTAGTTCTCTTTTCTTCAAATGATAGATAAATGCTTACATATACTTCAATTCCCATGGTAGATAACTTTGTGTAACTTCTTTTTTTCTTGACTACATTATCTTTATTTTTAGTAGAAAATAAACCCAACGTTTCTCATTTCTCTTCTTTTTCACCATCTTCCTCTGTATTTTCTTGAACTCACTCACTATCATTGCATGTTCTTGAATTGAAATACCAAAAAAGCAAATAAAACACTTTTCTTTGGAACCCTTTTGCAAACAAAGAATCAACCCCAACCACAACAATAACCCTTGGATTGGTGGGATGATTTCTCTTAAATGATTGTTGGTTGGTTCTATTCTATAAATTGATATTGTTGTTTGTGAGTTTGTATATTATGTAATTCCTAAATAATTTTTGTTTTATTTTTTTCATCTTGGGTGAATTGTTATGACATGAGGTTGGTTCGAGTATATGATAATTAGGTTTATGTGAATTGCTACTGATGTTATACATATCCTATACTTTTATTTTGAAGCCTAAAATGCATAAGGAAGCTTAGCCGGCAAAGCAATCAAAGGACTGGAAATATTTTAAAAATTTTCTTGGCAGTAAGAAAAACTTTGTTTGTATTTTATCACATAAAAGTCATAACCTAAATTTGTTTTTCAATTTTATTTATCATTTTCCTTTTATTGTCTCTTTGTTCTAGGAATGCATTATTTTACAAGAGTTGTATGTAAGTCATAATGGCATTGCTCAAATAGAAGGTCTGCTGACCTTGATCAACCTCTATATACTTGATGTATCATTACCAGTTTAAGAGAGAAACTGACCATAATCTACTTTGAAAACAATCCATGTATACGAAATCTACAATTTTGAAATCTATATTGTTTAGAGGCTTTGACTCTTATTATAACACTATGCTTGCATGTTAAACCATAGTTGATTATTTCATTTTCGATGAGTAGGATTTAACTAGATTTCCTATTGGAATGTTAAGTGCAGGTGGATTGACCCATCAAAATTAATTATCTCTTGTATTTTTACTGCACTTGAGTCAAAAGTATAGTTTTAATTATTCAATATGTAAATAGAAGATCACGATCCATTTCTACAAGAGGTATTTATAATCATTAATATTATGGTGAGTGGTTTTAAAGAATGAGATGATTTTTATATATTATGAATGTTGTTTGTTATATTCTTTTATGTGTTGATTTTGATTTTTGATCTTTCTTTCTCTGTGTGTGTGTATATATATATATATATCAGTAAAAATAGAGGAAAATTCATTTTTTGAGATCTGGATTTTGAAGAATGAGATGATTTTGTTGGGGATGTTAAAATTCTTCAGCAGGTTGATAATAAATTCATCTTAATTATTCAGCAATGAACAAAAGAAAAAACTATATCTGCGCATCGCACGGATACATGTCTAGTTATAAGAATTTCTAACTTTATATAATAAATGATTCAAAATATCATTAAGAACTAAGGTAGAAAGACTCATTTTTAAATTAAAGAAAATAATATTAATAAAATGTTATGTTAATTAAATTGCAAAGTTTTTATACATATAATTAACTTTAATATTTAGTTATAACATAAAAAGGACAATAAATTAACTCATATATATATATATATATATTACATATATGTTAAGTTACAATCTTTATATGTTCTTTAGTATATTGTAAATATCGTGCAGATGCTATGTAAATATTACATATATATTGAGTTACATCATTTATATTTTCTTAAATATAGTATATATATTCTTAATTATAGTGTATATATTATATTCCAACCTTTATAAGTTTATAACTAATGCATAGATGTTGCGTAAATATTGTTTAACAACCTTCATATATCACAAAAAATACAAACAAAAATAAATAAAAACAAATAGATCCAAAAGAAGAGGATATATCCAAGAAATACAAATTCAAAAAAAAAATAAAAAAAATTACAAAGAAAAAGAAATTTTCAATAAAACATTTTTTAAACATATAAAATGCATTACAATTGAACAATAAAAAAAACTCTAACATTACAATTGAAGAACAACAAAATAATAATAATAATAATAATAATAATAATAATAATAATAATAATAATAATAATAATAATAATAATAATAATAATAATTCAATTTCATACATCAAAATATAACTCATTAATTATATTCTGCTTAAGAATTTACCATTTTTGTAGAACCATCATGTAAAATAACACACATCTTCAACAAAACAAAAATTTTTAAAAAAAATAATGGAGAACACAATAATAATAATAAAAAAAAACTAACAGAGAGAAAGAGAAAGAAGAAAAAAGAAGAAATCAGAATAACACAAATCTTAAAAAGAAAAACAATGGAATGAGTGAAATAAAATTACATAAGAATCAAAAGGCAACAGAAATTGAAAAGAAAAAAGAATAAGAAGAGAAAAATGAAGCAACTGTGAAAAAAAAGTAAGAGAGAAAAACCTAATAGAAATTGAAGAAAATAAATATGAACCATAATAAAAACGTAAAGATGTACGTAAAAATAAATAAAATATTAAACAAAAAATATAACTAAAATAATTAGAGTAAAAGTGAATCAAAAACCAATAATGATAAAAATGAAAAGTAAAAATAAAATAGGGATAAATAATATAATTTTCTTAATATTTTATGTGCTTGAGTTGAGTACAAAAATCGATTAAATTCAAATTAAATTTTAAATTTTAAAATTTCTAATTTTGATTAAAAATCAAGAATAATAAATTATGTGGATTAAATTCAACTTTATTACACCCTTGCAACGCACTTGATTTTACAAGTGAGTGAGCTTTATATTAAATAAAGTTTAATTAGTTATATATATATATATATCTATTGGGCTGGGCCAAACAAAACAAAACATATTAAGGCTTAATGTAATGGGTTTAGGACTTTGTTAAGGACAACTTACCCATGCTAAAAACTGAAATGGCCGTTAAAAAAAATTAAATTGAAAAAAAATTGCAAAGATTAGATAATAATAATGATTAAAATAAGGGAATGTTTGTTTGTTTTTAATACAATAATATACTAATATTTAAAAAAAAATCACCAGTAAGAATTAATAAGAAATTTTGTAATTTGGAGTCACTTTCGTAAGTTACTGGGGACAGTAAGATTCATAATCCAACGGCTCTCTCTCTTCTCTAACGGCTCTAACTTTTGTTTTTTTGTCAGATCTGCCCGCCCTCTCTCTATCAAAAAAATTTGAATTTCTTTTCTCTTTCTCTCTCTCTCTCTATCTTTCTTTATTAATAACCAAAAAGTTCAATCTTTTGAAAATGTTTTCTTGGACAACGTTCTCTCTCTCTCTTAGCAATTACAAGAGCTGAAGAGCCCATTGTTATCACTTATCATTAATTTAATCAATCGCTCTCTGTATTGAATTCAAATTCTCCAATTCTACAACTTCTCTCTCTCTTTCTTCCTCTTTTTCTCTGTTTTATTGGGTCTTCAAGAAGACATTAACCAGTCTCTCAATTTCTCATTTTACCCATCGCTCTCTGCATTGAATTCAAATTCTCCAATTCTACAACTTCTCTCTCTCTTTCTTCCTCTTTTTCTCTGTTTTATTGGGTCTTCAAGAAGACATTAACCAGTCTCTCAATTTCTCATTTTACCCTTCCTCTCTTTCTATATTGAATTAAAATCCCATTTCATCTATTTCTCTCTCTTTCTTGCTGTCTCTGTTTTATTGGGTAATCAAGAAACCAGCCATGGGTGGCTGTTTGAGCCGGAAAAATGGGTCTTCTTCTTCTAATTCTTCTTTGAATATTGCAGCTGCCCCTATTTCTCTTGCCATACAAGCTCTGGAAAAAGGGGAAACAGAGGTGAAAATCAAAAAAAAGTTAGTTGAGGAAGAGAAAGTGAAAAAAGAAGTAGCCGCAGTAGAAGAGGAAGGTTTAGTAAAGAAAGAAATTTTTGTTATAAAACATAGAAAGAGTCATGATAGAGAAAGACCCTTGATTCCTTCTCAAAATGATATCTCTGTTGTAGAAGAAAAAAGGGTTTCTTCTATTACTCCTGCTAGTAGTACTAACACTAATCCCAGTGCTTGTTCTGTTGAATTGGGTAATAATGTTAGTAGTAGTATGGTGGTGAGAACTTCAAGCTGTACTAAAGAAGAGGTGGATGCTATTCTTATACAATGTGGAAGGCTTAGCCGGAGTAATTCTTCTGGTAAGGTTGCTTCCTCCTGCAGGAAATACTCTGGTTCGAAGCGGAGTTATGACTTGGATCAGGAACAAGATATGGAGATTGCTAATGCTACTGCTAATTATGATTATAAAAAGAGAGGCAATGATTCATATTGTAATGGTGATGAAGATGATGAGATCAGTGGTGCTGTTAAGGAGAGAAGACAACATAGACAGCGCCACCGCCATTCTGCTAGGCCTTCGCCTTCTCCTTCTTCTCAAGGAAGGCGAAGGACGCCTAGTAGAGAGCAGAGGTCTGGTAGCAGAGAAAGAGGCAATGGCAGCAGTAGTAGTGGGAGGAGAGTGAGTCGATCTCCCAATGGAAGATCAGAAACTAATCCTGCTACTGCAAATACAAATGGTACTGGTAATGTCAATAATAATTCTACTACTAGTAATAGGCCCGGAAAGATCGTTTCTGTTCCTGCTACTGTTTCTTCTTTAACAATAGATAAAAGCAATAATAATGGCATCGAGCCCCAAACTGCTTCATCTTCCATTAAGAGGATCTCTGTGAAGAGAAATGTTGGAGAGGCAGCTGTGGCAGGTTCAAGAAGTGCTGCATCCCCACGTTCCCAGTCTCCAGCCAGAGCAAATGGTAAGGGCTCTAATGAGAGTAATAATAATAATGACAATCAGCAGCAGCAGCAGCAACCATCACTTAGCCGCAGTTCTTCAAGAAAAGCAGAGCAATCGCCTTATAGAAGAAACCCATTGAGTGAAATTGACACAAATTCTCTTGTGTATGCACAAGCAACTGGTAACAATAAAAATGCTTCTACCAACACCAACGATAATACTTACAGCAGAACTCAGATCAGAAACAAAGAAATTGAAGGACAAGTGGTGGTTAAAGAATCTACTAATGTTCTAAATCAGGTATATCTTAATTTTCCTATCAATTCTTTTCGTTTCTTTTCATTTTTTTATATAAAATATTTCTCAATCACTTGTTGCCTCACATAATTTGAAATTATTTTCATTATTATATTTCGTATCCCTCCAATTTTTTCATTCCCAAAAGACATGAAATTTGACTCTCTTTTTTTTTCTTTTCTTTTCTTTTCCTTTTAAGCTGCAAAAGCCAAATGCTGATGCAAATAGAGTTGTTGGTCAAGGGACCAATTGCAAAGTGAGCAGCAATTTTGTGAAGGAGCAACCAGTAATTGTGGAAGATGCTAAATTACTACCAACCGTAATTGAAGCTGACTTGAAACCTCAAACACTAACAAGAAGCAGATCAGCCAGGAGATCTAGAGACCTAGATTTCAATCCTGAAACCCTATTGAATCCAGCCGCCCCATCATATACTGCATTGTTGCTTGAAGATATACAAAATTTTCATCAAAAGAACACAACCCCTACAACTGCTGCTCCTTCATTCTCCATTCCGCCTTGTGTAACTAAGGCCTGCTCAATTCTTGAAGCAGTAGCTGACCTTAACTCCACTACAAGCTCCAATCTTTCTTGTCCTACCACCACAGGTGCTGGAGCTAATCTCATTGGGAAGAAACTAGCAGTGGCCAAAGACCCTTTTGTAGAATCTGAAATACTAGCTGGTGATGATTTAATGGAGCCAAGCTTCCACAAGTATGTAACAGTGAGAAGGGTAGGCACATCTTGTGCAGCAGAAGATATGGATGGCCAAGAATCCTCAGGCAGCAATAGCTTTGTGGGTAGTGGTAGCCAACAGCATTGGGGATATTCTGCCTCTTCCTGGGAACCCAACTCGGCCGATTCAACTGATCGTCGGGCTTCAAGATCAAACACCAGAGAAGAAGGTGATAAGGAAGAAGCTAGAAGAGGATTTAGTAGTGGTCAGAGAAGTGGAATTGGGCGTGGCAGAGTTGGTTCCGGTAAAAACCTTCATTCAACACCTATTGTTGCAGCTAGCGCTTCAACATAAGGTTAATCAATGAATGAATGAATTTGCTTAGCTCTATAGTTTTTTCTTTGGTATTATTCATCCCACTGATTTTGTGGCTTTCTAGTTTGTAAACATTCTCAGTTTGGCGGTTGCAAACTTGCAGTTTTAATTGAAGCAGTGATGATTTACTTGGAAGGATAAATTTCTTTTCTTTTTTTTTTCTGCTATCATTTCTTCAGCTTAATTTTTTCTCAAGTTTTGAGGGGGTAAATGGCTCTAGGAAATGTTGGTTCAAGGATCAATCGGGAGTTAGCCCTCCTTATTTTATTTGAGTTCATTTTAAGGTTTAATGGGATCGATAATGATAATTTTCAGGTTTCTTTTGCTATCAACTTCCCTGATCATTCAAAACTTTCCCTTATCATTTAAAACTCCAAAAAAAAAAAAACTTTTGACTCCAGTCAATTTTCCTTCAAAATTCTTAATGAGAAGGTACAGGTTGACCTAATTTTCATGTAAAAAATAATTGGCAAAGCGCTCTTTTGCCTCTCCTAGCATGAGATTAAAAAAAAAAACAAAAGTTTCAACCTTCAATGCACTAAAACAATGGGCAACAACTATCTTCAATAATTACCATGCTACATACACCAAAAGTACCAACAAATGTACAAACATTTCTAAGATTTCATTAATTTACAAATTTCTAACACAGAAGAAACATTAATCTAAATAGAAATTCCTAAGCTGATTAAAAAGCAGAGTTACTGATACAATACCCTGAAATTTGCATCAATCAGTGTCTAGGGTGAAATCATTTCTACTTTGCTTTCTCCATCACAAGATGGCCAAATATACAAACATTACTACGAAACAAATGGTATTCTACAGCTTTTCCCATGTTAGTAATAATTTCTAAATAAAAAAAAGCCCTATTAATTGAAACAGAAATACTTTCCAAGTTAACACGGAGCAGGTTAAAGTATCATGGATTCATTTCCATCAATGCCTTGAAATGTGACTTCATTTTGCGGTAACTTCATTTTCCGTCAATACCATGGATCCTTTCTACTTTGCTTTCAGCTTTCTCCACCGTATGATGAGGTTGGTCTTAATTTAACAAGCACCATTTTTTTTTTGTCAAAAATGATGTTATCATAGAATTTACCCACATATTACAAAGAAGATTAATTCAAAGTGCTCCTCTGCTTACAGGTAGACTAGTAAATGTATAGTGAATCTGATTGCCGACCTCCATAAGATCAACATACAGCCTTGAACTGAGAAAGTTCAAGTCATCAAGGTTTAGTCTACCTGATTTGGGTGCCTTGCTATGACATCTCCTATCATTTTAATCATATGTAACCCTGTGAAAGTCCAAAATTCCAGCCCTTATTTTCAGTGCTAGTAAGCTCTTAGGCAGCATATGGTGACTGATCTCTTTTGATCAACTTCATTGTAAACACATGCTCATGCCTCAATCAAGAGAATCAGGAGTATAACTAGATCATCAGCATTTTCTTGCCTTTTGCATCTCATAAGCAAAATTGCTTCATTCAGTATTGATGCGATAATTGACCAAGTATATCGTAACCAAAGTAACCACAGCTCCAGCAAGTTGCAAGGGTGTGAATGTCTCACCGAGATATAGGAACCTGCAGTTAGAAACTCAATCACCAAAGAATAGATCAAGAAAAGACTGGGTGCAGTATTGATATTAATGCATTATTCATCAGCAATTATTCAAGCCATAGCTCAATTCATCTTTAGTATAAAATTGTGTTCTATATAAATCAATCTAAAAAACTGTAATTATCTTGTATGTTACCCATTGTCTTTTGATTGAAGAGACTTACCCAAAAATTGAAGCAAACATTGGGGTTAAAAAAGTGAGAGAACTGAGCTTTGTCAGGCTACCTGAAATTTGTAAGCAATGACCAATCAGTTTCCAAAGGTGAACTAGAATAAAAGAAAAGAGAAAATGAAAAAGAAAAAACCAATAAATTTTTGTAGATTGTAACCTTTTGTTGCAGAGTAGAAGTACACCCCATAACTAACAGCGCTGCCAAAAATAGATGTATAAAGAAGTGCCAGTGCATCACTTGTTGTCAACTTCATAAGACTTCCACTTAAGGCAGGATCATGATTGAGAATAGAGATCATCGCAAGAGGAAGACCACCAATAACCATGTGCTGCAATTAAAGTTCAGGGGAGTCTGTCAATCTCCCTTCTATTTGCTTGAATACTTCATAAAGCCAAAATGAGGTAGTGGACATCATAAAGCATTGTGAGCAAATCTCATAACAAATTTGAATACTTTATCATCCATTTATATCTGGAAAAACCAAACATGATCTACCATCCGGATGAAAAAAATACCAGAACATCACATTAAGAATTCAAACATAAAAGCAAACTTAAAAAGAGAACTTGGAAAAACAAGAGAGAAGGTAAATTTCCAATTACAATTAATGATAAATAATTAATTATCAAGAACATCATTGTCTTAAAAATAATAACCTGGTTGATGGGCAGTTTAGAATAACCTACCCATCCAGTCGCCATAACAGGATCAGAGTACTTAGAAACCCAGCGAACCATGACTGTGCCCACTGCCATGCTCTGAGCAGCAAGAAGCATCCACCACTCCCCACTTCCCCACAATGACAAGTTACCCTCATCCAAAGTAAGAACAGGTACCTGCAGAAAAAAACATCATCATCATTCAATAACAATAAGGGGAAAAATAAGAAAACCCTACAAAGACCTGAACTTACTACCATACCAAAAGCAGAATGTGGATAGGAAAATTTTTGTAATGCATTACATGCTCAGTGAAATAATTAACAGCAAGGGAATGAGACCAGCAGTGCTCTGAGGTTAGGACTTCTGCTCAATGGTGGAAAATAGTAACTACCAACTAATTTATCACATGCATTGACTTCCAACCTCAGGTGCCATTTCAAAGTTAAAGTTGAATTATTTTGTTCACATATGCACTAGATTGCCAAAAAATAATAATTATAAAAAAACAAGATGTATTGCATGTTAGAATGAAATTTTACAAAGTTCAAGCCAATGTGTGAAGGGTGGAAAATAGCAACCACCAACTACTATATCACATGCATCGACTTCCAACCTCAGGTGCCATGTCAAAGGTAAATTTGAATTATTTTGTTCACATATGCAATAAATTGCTAAAAAAATAATAAAAAAAAAAGAAGATATATTGCATATTAGAATGAAATTTTACAAAGCTCAAGCCTGTTGAAATGTCTAACTGTATAGGTATGGGATGACAGTTGTATGAGTATGGATTGGCTAAAGTTTAATTATTTTAATAAACTGTAAATTTATAATAGGCTGTATATATATATTGTTGTATTTTTAGAATAGTAAAAGAGAAATAAATGAATTCTTCAACTCTTTCTCTACTGCATCTGTTAACATGGTATCAAAGCCTGAGGTTTGAACCCATGTTAGCTTTTTCTCTCTCTCTGCTCTCCTCTTCTTCTTCTTCCTTTTCTCTGCTTCAGAAAGCAGAAAGTCATCGTTACTGTTGCAACCATTGTTGCCGCTGTTCATTGCTACTTCAAATCACCACACAGAGGTGATCATTCTCTCTCACCGCCCTGCCAAGAGGAGCGCCGTGACAAGTTCGGCCCGTCCTCAGAATCCGATAGCCGGAATCCAGCACGTGTGATCACACGCGCCGACAAAAGTTTTCTGACCGACGGACCACGCGCCGGCGCATTAACAGTCTCTGGCGACCTTTTTCCGTAGCGAATCTTCTAGGGTGCTCGACTGCTCATTCTGAGTTCACTGGTGGTGTGACTCTGATTTTCCGAAACCGATAGACTATTGCTCCTTGTTGGCAGTAGAGAGTTGTCATTGTTGCAAGGAGCTGGCGTTTGTTTGGTGAAACATTTTGACAGTATCTGATACTCTTGGTTCAATCTCATAATGTCGGAAACTCCAGGTTTGATCAAACCACTCTTATCCTCTATTTATGGTGCTCCTGCTATTACTACTGTTAAATTGTGCGGTAACAATAATTATGTGTCTTGGGCTGCTTCTGTTGAACTGTGGTTTATGGGTCAAGGTTATAGTGAACACTTAGAAAAACAAGCTGCTGATATTGATGAAAAAGATAGAAAATCATGGATTAGAACTGATGCTCAACTATGTAGTTTGTTGTGACACTCCCTTGAACCGAAACTACTTACATTGTTTTAATCTTGTAAAACATGTTATAAAGTTTGGACTAAGGCAAAGATACTATACACTAATAATATTCAACGTATCTATAAAATTGTGTATGGCCTTGTCCATCTACAACAAATTCTCAAGATATGGCTAGTTATTTGAGACAAGTTGAGAGCTTAAGAGATTAGTTTAATTCTCTTATGCAATTTTCTGAAAAAGTTACTGAACAAGAACAACAAAGAAATAAATTTTTTTATGGTTCTAGCACTGATTGGACTAAAACCAGACTTGAGCTCTGTTCGGGACCAAATTTTGACAAGTCCCACTATTCCCTCATTAGAGGATGTTTCTGCTCGGCTCATGAGAATTTCATAAGTCACAACACCAAATGATGAGATAGAGTCATCTGTTTTGGCTATTCAGACTAGACAGAGAGGTCCACAGAGAAACAAAGGGAAGGGTTCAAGAGCCCATTGCACTCACTGTGATAGAAATGGTTATACTCGAGAAATATGTTGGGCCCTCCATGGAAAGCCACCGCGAAACAATCAATACAGCCATAATCAACCTGCAGTTTACATTGTCCAAACCCAAGGAAATGGGTTGCTTCCTTTGCCTAATACAAATTCCCAATCATCAAACTCCATTACATTAATTGGGGAAGACTACAATAACTATCTGCAGTATCAGGCTACAAAATAAAATGGTGGTTCGCAATCTGGTAATTCATTTGCTTGCCTTGCTAAGAGTCTTCCTCTTGGCCCCTGGATGCTAGATTCTAGTGCTTCAGATCATATTTCTGGTAATAAAAATCATTTCACAACCTTTACTTCCACTTCAACTAATGTTACTCATGCTAATGGTTCACAGACTGCAATTAAGGAAATTTGAAATATTCAATTACCTTCCATTCCCTTAAATAATGTCTTGTTTGCCCCTACATGTCCTTATAACCTTATCTCAATTAGTAAATTGACAAAGAATCTTAATTGCTCTATCACTTTTGTGGCTAATTTTGTTACTGTGCAGGACCGGAGTACGGAGAAGACGATTGAGACAGGACATGAGTCACAAGGCTTGTATCACCTCTACAACTCATACCTACCTACAGCCTTCACTTCAACTACCTCTCCCGACCTTCTTCGTCACCGCTTTGGTCATCCAAGTATCCAGAAACTTCAAAATTTTATTCCTAGTCTTTTAAATTTGTCTTCCTTAGAATGTGAGTCATGTCAACTTAGGAAACAAACTCGAAGTTCTTTTCCTAAGAGAGTCAATAATAGGACTATATGTCCATTTCAGTTAATACACTCCAACATTTGGGGTCCAAGTCGAGTCTGTACAACTATGGGATTTCACTATTTTGTTACATTTAATGATGATTATTCACGTTGTACTTGGATATATTTAATGAAAAATTGTTCTGAATTTTTTCCTATTTTTCAAAAATTTTTGGCAGAAATCCATAATCAATTTCATACGTCAATAAAAATTTTACGAAATGATAACAGTAAGGAATATTTGTCGTCTTCTGTCTCCAACTTTTTGTCTTCATATAGGATCACTCATCAAACTTCTTGTGCTTACAAAATGGGGTTGCAGAGCATAAGAATCGACATCTCATTGAAACAACTCGCACTCTTCTGATTCAACATAGTGTCCCACTTCATTTTTGGGTTGATGCTCTTCTTACTGCTTCTTATTTAATCAATAGAATGTAGTCTTCAGTATTACAATATAAAACCCCTCATTCTCTTTTGTTTCAAGAAGAAGAGCCTTATCACTTACCATTATGAGAGTTTTGTTGTACCTATTTTGTTCATGATCACACTCTAGGAAAGGACAAACTCAAGCCTAACTCCATCAAGTGTATTTTCTTGGGATACTCGCGACTCCAAAAAGGCTATAAATGCTATGATCCAACAACAAAAAAGTATCACATTTCTGATGATGTAACCTTTTTCGAGTCATCGTCATATTTCTCATCTACTACTGAACATAAGAAATTCATTTTCAATGTTCTTCCAATCCCAGATTTAACTTCACCACAAACGGAGTTGACAAAACAAAATCCACCCTTCCGATTTTACTCAAGACGACATTATCTCCCCACTCATAATACTAATCCTTCTTCTGATACAAGTGCGGCATTGAATTCCAATGTCCTTCTCCATCGTCACCTACTCCAGTCATGCCAGTGGCAGATGCAGACACACCACCTATTACCATCCGCAAAGGTACTCGTTCCACTTGTAACCCCCATCCAATATATAATTGTCTTAGTTACCATTGCTTGTCACCCTCATATACTGCTTTTGTTTCTACTTTGTCTAATGTTACTTTACCCAAGACTGTGCATGAAGCATTACAGCATCCAGGGTGGCGGGATGCAATGATGGAGGAAATGGCAGCGCTACACAATAATAGAACTTGGGAGTTAGTTCCATTATCGGAAGGAAAAACCACGGTGGGGTGTAAATGGGTATTTAGTTTGAAGGTTAGGCCGGACGGACAACTTGATCGACTCAAAGCACGCCTTGTTGCTAAAGGCTACACTCAGGTTTATGGCATTGATTATAATGGCACTTTCTCCCCGGTGGCTAAAATTACCTCTGTTCGCCTTCTTATCTCTATGGCAGCTATACACCACTGTACTCTCCATTAAATTGATATTAAAAATGCATTTCTTCATTAACTAAAGAATTGTATATGAAGCAACCTCCTAGATTTGTTGCTCAGGGGAAGTCTCAATTGGTATGTCGACTACGACGATCATTGTATGGTTTAAAGCAGTCTCCACGAGCCTGATTTGGAAGATTCAATTCAGTGATTCAAGAATTTGGAATCATTCGGTGTCAATTTGATCATTCGATATTCTTCAAGAATGACATTCACGGGAAATGCATTTATCTAGTTGTCTATGTGGATGACATTATCATAACTGGTAATGATCATGATGGGATTTATAAGTTGAAGAAACATCTTTGCAATCACTTCCAAACCAAAGACCTAGGAAAACTGAAGTATTTCTTGGGCATTGAGGTAGAAAAGTCAAAAGTAGGAATTGTTATTTCACAAAGAAATATGTTCTGGATCTACTAGAAGAAACATGCATGCTCAACTGCAAACCTGTGGATACTCCTATGGATCCCAATGTTAAGTTGGTTTCTGGACAGGAGGAGCCATTAGAAGACCCTGGAAGATATTGGAAGTTAGTTGGAAGATTAAATTACTTGACATTCACATGACCTGATATCTCATTTGCAGTCAGTGTAGTGAGTCAGTTTCTCTAGGATCCTTGCAAAGATCACTGGGATTCAGCGATTCGGATTCTTAGATATCTTAAAGAAGCACCATCACAAGGACTATTATATGAAGATAAAAGTCACCACCAGATCATTGGGCACTCCGAGGCAATCTAGGCAAGTTCTCTCTCGGATAGACGGTCCACTTCAGGATATTGTATCATGATTGGAGATAATTTGATTTCTTGAAAAAACAAAAAGCAAGAGGTGATTGCTAGATCAAGTGCTAAAACAAAGTATCGAGCTATGGCTCTTGCAACATGTGAACTTATCTGGTTAAAGCAACTTCTTCAAGAATTAAAATGGAAAGAGAAAAAAAAAATATGAAGCTGATTTGCGACAATCAAGCTGCACTCCACATTGCCTCTAATCTAGTTTTTCATGAAAGAAACAAACACATTGAGGTTGGCTGTCATTTTATCAGACAGGAGATTGAGTCAGGATGTATTGTCACAGATTTTGTAAACTCTAATAATCAACTAACAGATATACTCCCCAAATCTCTCAGAGGACCTAGAATCAAATATATTTGTAGCAAACTTGGAGCCTATGATCTATATGCTCCAGCTTGAGGGGGAGTGTTGAAATGTCTAGCTGTATAAGTATGGGTTGACAGTTGTATGAGTATGGGTTGGTTAAGGTTTAATTATTTTAATAAACTGTAAATGTGTAATAGGTTGTATATCTATATTGTTGTATTTTGAGAACGGTAAGAAGAGAAATAAACGAATTCTTCAACTCTTTCTCTACTCTATCTGTTAACAAAGTCAATGTGTGAAGGCACGTAGCTGAATTTTTGAGGTCCCAACCCTTGTATGATTTTTGAACAATATCACCTCTAATGCATATGCCATTGAACCATTGGGGTATCTCAACCAGTAGAATATCTATGAAATCTCACATTTAACATTGTCATTCTGATAGTTCTTAGGAAAATGAAGCAGAAAAATTGTTGGCAGCACCATACATTCAGAAAGGAATTAATATTGTCTTATATGTTCAAAGACCTTGCCTAATTAGGATAACATGTCTAAATTTCTTGAATCTTGATTCTAGTTACTTTACTAGGTCATCTAGATGTCCATCAATAACAGCAGAAACTTATCTCAAATTCTCCACAAAGTTAAAGTGATAAACAATTTCCCCTTTTGGAAGTATGAAATATTGGACAAAGAATCCAATAGCCAAATATCATCTAAGTCAAAACTAAAGCTTAAACTTTTACCTTATATAAAGAAAATAAATAAATCAAGCACTGCAACAAGTTTCACATGTTAAAATATTATGGCAATGCTTTACGTCGGAGATAAAGAAAGAGTAACAACATATAGTGCATCAGAAATAATTATTTCTAGTTAAAAGCACTGGTGATGAAGAATTGCTGATATCATGTAAAAAAAGAAATATTCAGGCAGAAATTAACAATGAAGCAAAGGAAACCTTTGATTTTTTTTTTTTCTTTTCTATTTGGCTAGTAGGATGTATGATATTTCATTTAAAATAAGCAATGATGAAACTTCTCCAACTGATAAAAATAATTTAGCTAACATTAATGCAATTGATATCTCATTTCTAGATGTAGAATAGTCACAATTCAAGAGTTCACCTCAAGAAGTAAAAGTCCGACAACACCAAGTATAAGGCCTGCAGCTCCAACTAACCCAATGGATTCAGCAAATAACAAGGCAGCAAGCACAGCCACTGTCAGAGGTTGTGAGTCAATTATAACCTGCAGTCATAAGAATACATGAACTAAACCGTCATTTAGTATTGTAGAAGGGAATATCATAGATAAAACACAACATAATTCTTTGAACAACTAAATTACTGCCCTCTCCCACTACCCCTTCTGTCTTCAGTGACAAAGAACTGTTCTTATTTGTGAAGCTTAATTTAGTTTGGGGTCAAGATGAATTCTCATAAAATGAAAGTTTTGCAATTGATTTTCTTAAAACTTTTTAGTAAAAATAATAAGAAATTAATTTTAAACTTTGAATTAAAAGTATCTGGACTAATTTTCCCCCAACTTTGCGAAGCAAATGAAGAAATCGTCTGAATTGCAACAAACTAAATTCCACAAAAGAATTAAATTGCTAGATAAAGAAAACATACACTTCCTAAACCTGCAGATGTCCTCTGCAATCCTTCTGCAAGAAATCCCTGTTCCACCATTATTATTGTTATCAGACCCAAGAAATAACAAAATTAGCATCAAATACAATATACAGAAAGAATGAATTCACATTATAAAGTTAATTCATTCGAGACACCAGGTCTTGAATTTATCTTTAACTAATTTCTATCAAACTAATCACAGGTTTAGAACATCTAGCCCATCACAATTTAACTGAAATCCATCAATTTAGTCACAATTCTATGCATGATTGTATTAAGTAAAGCATTAAATTGAAGTGAACAAATGGGGAAAACCTGGAAACAAGCAGCATCAATAAGACCAAAGAGAGTAATGGAAAACCAAGCATTAAGTCCAGAAGGTAAAGGTCTGTTTTTAAAGGCAGCAAATGCAACCAAAAGAAACCCAGCAGGAATAAGCCGAAAAGCAGCCACAAAGAAAGGTCCAACGAGAGGCAAAACCTCTTTCATCGCCACCATAGCCGTACCCCAAAAAAAGAAGGGCGAAACCAAAATTCCCGTCTCCACCACTATTCCAACTAAATCACTTCTGAATTCTTTCCTTTCCCCTCCTTCTTCTTCCACCACTACACCATTGGTTTCAGAAGTAGAGATAAGTCACTCCACGTCCAAGCCTGTACCCACACAATCAACTGAAGATGATGAACAACCATTGTTAGAATCTAATGATTTTGATTCCAATTCCACGTTTTTACTACTAGTGGTGCAATTCACGATGAAACTGCTCCTTCTTCTACTTCTTCTTATACTTGTTGTACTGTAGGTGTAAGGTGGAGATGAGGAATTGAAAAGACCATTATATAACGAAGAAGAGAAAGAGATTGAATTGAAATTGATGGGTAGACAAGGAAGGGATTTGCAAGGGATTGAACAATAAGGACAGAGTCTGTTCATGTCTTCTATTCTTCTTCTCTGCTCTGTGAGCACTACGCAGTGAACACTTTGCTGTTTAAGCGATGATAGTAAGGCCAATCACTATTCACGAGTGGCAACCAACATCAACACGTCCGCTTATTATCAAGTTAAATTTTCATTATTTTATTGAATTAAATTTTATTATTATTATTATTAACCTGTAGACAAATAGAACTAAAATCAGAATAAAATAATATTAAAATTAAAATAATTATTTATTTTTTTATTTGATTCAATCTTTAATGGAAATTCCTATTTCTAGCTAGATAACAATGGCAATGGAAAATCAAGTATTATCGGAAAACAATCATAATAAATAATTAACATATATTATTAATATTTAATTTATTTAAATTATATTAAAAATAAAAATAATTTAATTATATAAAAAATGAAACTTATTTTATTTAAAAATTCAGATATTTATAATTAGAAAAAATGATAAAAAAATAATTAAATTGATTATATTTTATTTTAAAAATCTAACTTAATTTTATTAAAAAGAAAATTTTATTTTATTTTATTTAAAAATTTTAAAAATATTTATAATTAAAAAATAAATTAAATATATTTATTTTATTTTAAAAATAAAAATAAATTTTAATTTCATTTTATTTTATACTAAAAGGTATCTTTAATTTTTTTTTATTCTAGTTAGAAATCGAACTGATTAACAAGAGAATGGTAAAAAATGATTTATTTTTTTTCTAAAAAAATAATATTTCTAGTTTTTTGTCTAATTTATCTAATTAAACAGTAACAATATGAATAATTCATTCACGTTCTTAGAGCCCTCAAGTAAATGCCCCTTAACTAAATTCTATAAACAATAACTAAACTAATATTTTATTTATCTTTTTACTTTTAAGTATATTTTATAAAATTTATAAAATTCATTTCGAATGACATATTTTTAAAATTTTTATTTGAATTAAAAAATTATTTCAATTTTGTGAATTTAATTTCATGTAACTAAAATATAAATTCTATTAAAGTAAATAAATTATTTAATTAAATGTATAAAACTAACAAAATAAATATTGTGCAGATTTATTAAATAAATTTGTCTTAAATTTTATTTTTTAAAATTATATCTATTTTTAAAAAAGAAAAAGATATAAATACAAGCTTAATATTTTCGCATAAGTATAAATACATGCCTAATATTTATTTTTGCTCAATTGTGCACAAAACTTACAAAAGTTGTCATTTAGGCCATTTATTAGTGGCAAAAACAAACATTATTAAATTTTAAAAAATAAGTGGACTCCATTTATTAATTTAATTATTAAAATAATATAAAATTTTAAAATTTATATTTTAAATAATAAAAACTAAATTATCATCACTATCAGCTTCTCTCAAAATCATCAAGAACAAAGCATCGTTTTTTCAAGAACAAAAATAAGATCAAATCCAACTTATTTGGTGAAATTGGCTGGTAATTAAAGTAAATAATTCGGGTATACAAAGAATGTAGATTAACATGGTATATCAAAAGCCTAATAGAGAAATCAATTACAATGGAAATGAATTCCTCATAAGCAAAAGAAATTTCCTTGGACATTTTCTCGGCATCCAAATAGGAAGTAATTTAAGGAAAATAAAAAAAAATCAAACATATTGGATCATCAATTACATTTACTGAATTGCTAGAGTCATCAAGAGAAGCAGAGAAGACTCCCAAGATTTGTTGTTTTAGAATCGCAAACTACATGGCCATGGGTGGAACCAAGGTGGGCATGGGGTTGGGATGTCCTTTGCTCTCTCTTTGTTCCATATATATATATATATATATATATATATATATATATATAATTTTTAAAAATTAATTAAGTTAAAATTTTAAAAATAGTTTTAAATTTATTATTTTGATAATGTGATAAAGTATTATAATTATTATTTAATTTATAGGTTTTATTTATTATTTTGATGATTAGGTTAATTATTTTGAGATTTGATTATGATATGAATTTAGAATTTAGAATTTTATGATTAGATTAATTATTTTTGCAATTTGATTATGAATTGAGTTTAGATTTTTATTATTAGGTTAATTATTTTATAAAAATTATTGTATCATATAATTTATTAAAAAATAATTAGTTTAAACATTTTTTGTAAAATATCTCAAAAATATATAAATATAATTTAAAAATAATATATTTTGTATAATTTTTCAAAGTAACATTTAAATATTAAAATAAAAATAATAAAAATTCTAACATTTAAATATTTAATATAAAAATAAAATTTAATATAAATATTAATGCTAATTATTTGTACTAATTTTTTTGTATAAAAATAAAATTGAATAAAAATTCGTCCGTAATTTTTTTATTTTAAAATTTGTGCCCCCTTAACTCAAATTTTGGTTCCACCACTAGCTAGAACCATTAGAAATCTAGAGCACAACTTTACTACTTAGACACATTTTCTTTCAAAGAAATCAATAGATTAAAAAAGAGAACGAAATCATATATCAAATATTGTTAAGTTTTTTGTTGAATGCTTAAAATCAAGATCGACAATTATAATATTTAATTTTAAACCTCCTTATTACCACTAGGAGTAACAACGGATAAGATACCCGTGAAAATGTCTTATCTATTTTCAAACCCGATTAATTTTAAAATATCCATACCTATCCCAAAACCGTTTATAAATATATATTCATTACCCGAATCCGTCCCAAACTCATTTATTATTACCCGGTACTAACCGATATCCGCTTAAATACCCGTTTAAGATTTAAATTTAAAACATAATAAAATATAAAATATATAATTATAATATTTTTACTTAAATAATTATAAATTAAAATCTAATGCTACTATAATTTTACTAAATAAGGCTTACACCACACAATTCTATAATTAAACATAATACAATATTATAATTAAAAGGCCAATAAAAAAATACAACAATATAAAAAAAATACACAATTAAAATTTTATCATCCAATGAGCATTCTAAGTCATCATAACATCATCTTCTTCATCTTCAATTTTTCACCAACCTTTAAAAAAAATAATAAATCATCAACGGAACTTGAACATTGAAAATAAAATATGTTATCAATAATTAAAAAAATAAATATACATATATACTTACAAGGTAAAATGATTCATTGAAAAATTGATACTTATCAATAATCAACATCATCTTTAATGGCACACAAACAATTTGAGTCTAAACTTGAACAAAAATCTTTATAAAAAATAAATATGTTAGCAATAAAATCAATTAATAAATTTCACTATTTAAAATGAAAATTATCACATCACCTTCAATATTTGCCCATAACCAACTTTGAGAGCCCATCAATGCCTCTAAAGTATTTTCATGAAGTTTGCTTCTATGGAGACTAATAACCCTTCTACCGGTACTAAAAGCAGACTCAGATGCAACTGTGAACACAGACACTGCTAAAAAATCTCGAGCAATCATTTGTAGAGTTGGATATTTTAACCCATTAGTCTTCTACCAACTAAGAATATCAAAATCTAGGCTCCAAAACATAACAGGTTCCTCCAAATAATGATCTAACTCAGATTTAATATAAGTACTACTAGAGGAAGAATTCAAAAATGCTACCAAATTATTCATGTCCTTTTTTTGAGAATTCTGACTAGTAGATAGAGGAATTGATGAAGAAAAACTATAAGGATTGAGATGTTTTTGCTTCGAAACCCTAGATTGATACTCATCAAGTAATTTGTAACAAGTTTGCTTAACTTTCTCAATTTCAACTTTTGCATTATCACCATAAATCATTGGAAAATAATATTCAACTACCTTCATTTTATATCTAGGATCCAACACCACAGCCACAGCCACAGCCAAAACAACATGAACAACACTCCAATATTTCTTAAAATTTTCAAACATTTTCTTGGACATTGCACATATAACTTCATCACTAGAACCCATCCATTCAACCAAAGAATTTCTAAGTTGACAAACATAAATAAAAAAATAATTTGCAATTGGATACTTTTTTCTAGAAAATAATTCAATGGTGAAATAAAATATCTCCAACTTTTCAGCCACTTTTTCTGCCATCATCCAATCATTATCAGCAGGCACAGATGTATAATATTTTTTTGTAATTCTCAACCTAGGAAATACTTCTTTGTATGAAATTGCCGTTTGCAACATTAAATAAGTAGAGTTCCAACGGGTTTTACAATCTAGGCTCAACTTTTTCCATAAGAAATCTTCAATTGTTTTGTCATTTCCTCAATTTTTTCTATTCTTTGAGGAGTAGCTGCCCAAAAAGCCACACTATCTCTAATTTTTGTAAGTGCATTATTAAGAATTGATAACACATCTTTCACCACAAGATTCAAAATATGTGCACAACATCTCATATGCAAGATATTTCCATCACACAAAAGATCACCATACAACTTATACACGAGGATAGGAATCATACCATCATTTAAAGAGCAATTATCTACTTGTTACCATAGAAATCTTAGTCTCAATATTCTATTTAGTAAAAGCCTCCATCAAATTCTTTGCAAGCTCTTCTTTTGTGTGAGGAGTTGGCACATAGACAAACCTATAAAACCATAACTAATATAAAATTAATATATAAGTAAATTTGAACCATTATTATTGAATACATGTCAAATAATGAGAATCCAAAAATTAATTTACCGTAAGATACAATTTTGTAGCACCCAAGACTCATCAATGAAATGTGCGGTGATGGGCATGTACCTTTCTTTTGATTTGATGTCCACATGTCAGTTGTGATGGCAATGCAACTCTTAAGCTTCTCTAATACTTTATATAACTTTCCAAATTCAATATCATAAATGTTCAAGATATCCTTCTTGATAGTATTTCGAGAAACCATCTTAAACATGGGATAAAGACTACCAATGAATCTTTGAAACCCAACATGCTCAACAATTGAGAGAGGATATTCATGTAAAATTACTGCACACGTTAACTCTTTTCTTGATTTTTCTTGATCAAATGTAAAATTTTCAAATTGAACCTTCCCATCATTTCCTTTTTCTACAACAATTTGTTTTTGTCTCTCTAAACATTGGGTTATAGTTTGATTTTTTTCATCCACATTTTTCTATGTGATTATGCAAAGACTTTATACCATTTCTACTATTTGCTTTGAGATTTGACTTGCAATATTTACAAATTGCCTAATCTTCACCATCACGATGAACTTTCTCAAAGTGTTCACAAACAAAAGAAATTAACTTTCTTTTTCTACTATTCAATGATGTTGGTGGATTACTATTAATCGGTTCAATAGTTGATTTTTGGGTAGACATAATACTAGGTGTGATAGGTGTTTCCAAAACATTATTTTCAGTTGATGGAGACACAATGCTATCATTTTTGCAACTTTCTACACCTTCAGTGCTTTCAAAAATTGACATGATATCCTAAACAAATATTTAACATAAATTATAAGTTACTAATATTATTAATGTCCTATATATATAATGATGTTTGCTATATTAGTTAATAATAAAACATATTAAGAAATAATATATATAATCTCAAAAGTACAACCAATTAAAAAAAACTTAGTGTAACAGTATGCTTAATTTGTAGGCCAAAATAATAAATACAATACTACTATTTTATAAATTGTTAGTTTCTTTTTTTATTTTTATTTATTTAATTCTTTTATTTTTTAAATTCTTCTTTCTTCTGAACATATATATCCACGTTTTTATGTTGTTTAAGAAATGAGCCATAGCTTGACTTGTTAACATCACATGTATATTTTTGTGGCTTTCTCAATAATGATTCATTTCTAATTATAATAAATAAAAAAAACTAGATGAAAAATGTGAACCATTCAAATTTCATTCAAATCATTTTGTTACATCTACTGTATAAAACCTATAGCTTTTATGCAGAGTACTTCTAATATGGTTAAGACCCATGCATTTTAAAAAAAATAAAAGATTGAAGAGGAAGACACCTTGAATAGAAAAAAAAAATTCAGATCATATTCAAAATAGTAACTGGTCCATCCTTTATATTAAAAGATCACTTTGATAGACAACCAATTTGCTATAACTTTTAGCAAATATCAGTAATTACAGCAAACATCCAATACTGGTAGTGCTTCTATATTACTTTATTTTTTTCCTTTCTTAATTTTTTTTAGCATTTTATCTTTACTATTGCTACATATATGATAGCACAACATCTATGAAATTCAAGGGGATTATAAAGAAAACTGAAAATCTCAGCTAAAATCATAAATATAACAAGACAAATCTAAACCCAAATTTCCATAATCATTGCAAACGAAAATAAATAAAAAATCAAATGTACCCGGTATCTAAACAAAATAGACCGAAAATGATGATTGTGGCGAGAGGCGACGATCTGTGGGGAGAGACGGCGAGCGCTATTATGACTTGTGAGAGGAAGATGTGGGTTTCTTTGAATTTGGGAGAGACAGCATGTATTTTGTAAAGTGGAGAGAGTTTTATGAAAAGAGATTCTAGGGTAAGATGTATAGAATGGTGTTTTATATTAAGGTAAAACTACATAGTTTTATATCAAAACTATGTAGTTTTAAGTTAATTGGTATTTTTTTATAAAAGTTAATTGGTGTTTAATATATAAAAGAATTAAAATATTAAGTATATTATATAGTATAAAGTAAAACTATGTAGTTTTATCTTAAAAGTTAAAACTAAGTAGTTTTAGCTTAAATAATATTTAATATATAAAATCATTAAAATAAATTTTAATATTTATAGTGTTTATTGTGTGTTATATATGTGTGTATACATATATATATATATATACCATGAATAATATAGTGTGTAAATATATATATATGTAGTATATGTGGTATATATAGTCTATATATATGTATGAATAATATAGTGTGCAAATATATATATATATATATATATATATAGTGTACATATATATATGTAGTACATGTAGTATATAGTACATATTGATAAGGTATATATATATGTGTATAATGGTTTAGTATATAAGGTATACATATACTACATATAATATATAGTATATATAGGGTAAAGAATATATCAATATATGTATATGTATAATATAGCATATACATATAATGCATATATAATATAGCATATACATATATTGCATATAATATATAGTATATAAATATAATAGTATATTATATATATTATATATATCAACTCTTTTGCTTCACAGATATACTTTATTTTATCATATATATTATTATATAAGGTTCAAAATAATATAGCATATGTTAAGTAGTATATATATATATATATTATAGAATTAGAATAGAGAGATTACTTCTTAATACGTTTGTCAATTTGATTTTTAAATAAACTTATTTCAAAAAAAAATTAATAGTATGGCATCTTTATATATATATATGTGTGTGTGTGTGTGTGTGTGTGTGTGTATATTGTGTTATATAATATATATCATATGTAACCACTGGGTTAGCCCAGTGGTTACCTGATGTTACTCTCCACGGAGAGGTCAGGGGTTCGATCCTCCAAAAATAATTTCTGAGGGTCGAGCTTTTAAAAATATATATATATATATATCATATGCTAATATATAGTATAAAATATAATATATTATATTATATATATAGACTACATGTATAAATAATATAAATGTATTGTATAGTATATATCATATGCTATATATAGTATAATATGTGTGTGTGTGTTTTATAATATATATATTATACTATATAGTATAATATACTATGTTATATACATAGACTATATATATAAATAATATATATAGTGAAAATAATAATATAAAATATATAGTATAGTATATAATAAAAATAATTGATAATATATATCCCATATAATATATAGTATACATATGTGTGTGCAATAATGTAGTATACAACATATACATATATTACATATAATATATAGTATATGTATAGAATATATAGCATATACATATGGTGCATATAATATGTAGTATATAAAAATATATATCAACTATTTGTACTATATAGATATACTATTATTTTTGCCATACATATTATAGTGGAAATAATATAGTATATATAATATATTATACTACATAATGAAAATACTTGATATATATATCTTATATTGATGAATGATGATGTTATATTAATTACAATCATCTTTATAATATTAACCATTTTATAACATGCAATATATATAATTATATGTATTGCATATGATACATATTGTATCAGTTATCTTATATATACAATTTAATTTTTTAATATTATTATATAATTTTAACTATATATATATTAATGATAATTATAGATAATATTGACTCACATAAATTATATATGTTTACTAATATGGTTTACTTACTTTTTTAGTTAAAAAAAATACAGAAATGTTAAGGTGGTTTAGTGGTGAAGTATATTATATTTTTTTCAAGAGGTCATGGGTTCAAATCTCTCAAACAATAACTTATATACACCTTAATTACATAAAAATGGATTAAACGGGTAGGGCATCTACGGGTACCTGCCATCCGAACCCATTTATATAAACAGGTTCGGGTAGCGGGTACCCTATGCTATAAACCCGAA
Organism: Garcia nutans; assembly: GCA_947685225.1. NCBI lineage: Eukaryota > Viridiplantae > Streptophyta > Magnoliopsida > Malpighiales > Euphorbiaceae > Garcia > Garcia nutans. Next base: position 45,775,093 of record CANTUV010000008.1, read on the forward strand.
CCTGCGATGAATATTATTTTTAATATCCATACCCATTCCAAACTCATTTATTCACTACCCGTACCCTCTATAATAGGGTCGGAGCGGGTTGGGTATCCGAAATTACCCGACCCGCTGCCACCCCTAATTACCACCATTGCAAATGGGAGCGGTATGAGATGTATCTCCACTGCCATTGTCGCAGTGGCGCCGATCAATCTACAACAACTGAAATCGACCACTATTGATATGTTTGTGCCACGTCATCTCGACCTCACCAATCTCAACGGCTACAGAGATCATAATAATCTAACACCCACACAAGTCTTGCCATAAACTCAGCACCACACCTATTCTCATAAAATCGCTCCTCAAGGTAAAAGGCAACATGTTTGCAGAAGGACAACATGTGATCTAATGGGTAAGAGAGCAACTAAAGAGTAAGAAGAACCTAATTGAGATTCTATATCCAAAATTGCAAGGCCATCCAGATACACAAATACAAAAAATACAAGCTTAAAGTCATTGTCGATCTCCTAAATGAACTCCTCTATGCCATGTCATTACCCAAATCCAAGAGCAAGTGACCGACACTGAGGGACAGAAAATACGAGGTTCCATACCCCTCAGTCAGCCTAAATTATCACAACTATAAGAATATCTAAAACATCACATTAATCATTCAATACAATATCAAATCATAGAAATTTAATATTATGAAATTGACAGAGTTTATAAAGTACAAATACAGTATAATATATAAAAACTGCATATTCAATTAAATCATAAATAGATTTCACTACCGAAGAAAAGAGGCAGGTTACTAAATAAATTACTCTTAGAAACTTACCCTAGTAACCTGAAAAAAAATAGTGAGACAGGTGTGAGCGTCTCAACTCAATAAGAGATACTAGCCAATATACAAACCTAGTGTCTTATCCTAATTCTATTTGAAGGTTGCTCATGCATCATGCCAAACATACAACAAAACAAATAATAATTCAAGGATGGAAATTAGTCTAAATGAATCACTCTAAACCTTAAATCGGAGAGCCAATTCCTTTATCTAGCTCTTTTCATCTAACGTGATCTCTTAGTATAATAACCAAAAATTTTAAATTATTTTGAAACAATATTTTAAAATATAAATAATTATTTTATTATTATCTAATTAATTTACTATCATTTAAATTAAAAACAATTCCCTTATCTAGCTCTCTTCATCTAACGTGATCTCTTAGTATAATAACCCGATTTTTAAAATTATTTTGAAATAATATTTTAAAATATAAATAATTATTTTATTATTATCTAATTATTTTATTATTATTTAAATTATAAAAATGTTTTAATATTGCTGGGAATCAAACTTGGGCCAAAAGAGAAGGAGAGTAATTACTTTACCATTAGGCTAAGTAGCCTATGCATGTTTATGTAACCATTCAATAAATATTTAAGAGGTAAATTATATTGAAGATTTATAAAAGTTAACAAATGAGGCTCTGCACATTAATTGAAGATAATGGATTAATAAACGAAGGAGAGAGAAATTATAATAATATGTATTAAATATATATATATATAATGATAAAATAAAATAAAGTAATACTTTAATAATACTAAATAATATAAATATGAATTTAGGTGGGTGTGTAATTATTGAAGGGAGAGAAGGAATTAATTGGAGAAAGAGAGATAGGAAGAGAGAGAGAACAGGGGAGAGAGAAAGAACAGAATCAGACGAAGGCCAATCTACCACCATCCGACCATTATCCGAGGACACGCACCGGTTAGAAAGAATTCTCCAGGAACAACGAGTCTGGGGAGGGGTGGCTCTCTGCCGAAAGATGCTGGACAACACCGGATGCACCGTACGAAGTTCTTGCATTGGCTACCGCCGCCGACTACTTCTGATGGCTATTTTGGCTGATTTTCAGCCTTCTTTTTTGACTATTTAGGTGTGGTTGAGTGCCTCTCTTCCTTAGCTTCATTTTGGTATATAATTTCTAATTTTTAGATGAGTTTATATAGCGACCGAAATTCGATGATGGTTTTTCGGCGACGACGACACTATTCTAGCTATGAAAAAATAATAATAAATAAATATATAAAATATAAAATATAATAAATAATAAATATATGTGATTAATGATAGATTAATTAAAGATATAGTTAGTTAAAAAAATTGAAGTTAAATAAATTTAGTATATATATAATTAAATGAAAATTTATTAATTAGTTAAAATTAAATGAGAAATTTATTAAAATAATTTGATTAGTTATAATTATTGTTTATCAATTATAGTCAAATATTTAATATGTTATATTAAATTAGATTATGATTTTGTGTAAATATTAAAATTTTAATTGATTATCTAAAATAACTATTATTTACTTTGCTAATTGATTTAAATTAATTCACTTATAATTATTATTTATCGCTACATAGAATTTATCAATTATGTTTATATATAAATGTATGAAATTAGTTAATTAAATTGAAATTATTAATTATGAATAAATTGAGTTGGTTGTTGAATATGAAATACGTAAATTGATTATTGGATTTTAAATGATTAAATAAAATAATTGAGGTATTGTATTAAAGTTTGTAAACTAATACTTTTTATGATTATAATAATCAAATTATTATTATTATTATTATTATTATTATTATTATTATTCAATTTTAAACTTAATATAGGTTATTATAATTAAATTAGAGGTAAATAAGTAATTATTTTATAATAGAAATAATATTAATCTCTAAGTAAATAATATTATAAATGATTATTAGAATTTAAAATAAAACATTGTTAAAGTAAACAAATTATATATTATTATTAATGTTCATTTAATAAATAATAATTATTATTATTGTATTAGTAAGAAGTATATTAAGTTGTTGGATATTGTGATATTGAGTTGTTGGGTTGTGATGGTGGCCCAGATGGGGCAATTGGGCTAATGATGGTTGTCATGAGATTTTTAGAAATGTTATTCATTATTTGTTTTAAGGGGAATATTCTAGTTATAGGGAAAACTTTGCCGAAATTTTGGCAAAATCTTTATGTCATCCATCTGTTTATATTCTAATAGTTTTTGTTATCAGTTGAAAAATTTTCAAGTGTTTTTTCATCGTTAATCAGATGCTTCGAGGAGAGTTATTGGGTTTTGCTTATAGTGAGTTATATAGATTAATATAATACACCGCTTCCCTAATTTACTTTCATAGCTATATTTGCATAAATGCATCGACTGCTTGTACAATATATGTACATTTATTATTATAAGCATAATATGTGTCGAGTATAAGTTGATTGTGCTTAGTGCATATTTTCTATGTTTACTGGATATGGTTAGAATGATATGGGACTACACATAATTTGGGATATGGGTTATGACTCGATAATATTATATGATGATGATGAGAGTTAGATTGGCATGACGGTGGGGGTATTCTCATGCTCAGCGCTGCTTGTCAGTCGGGTAGCGCTGCTTGGCTAAGGCTGTGATGACGAACCTTATATATTAAAATTTAAGAGAAACGTGTGGACTAAGAGAGCTAGATTGGGGGATCAACTCTCCAATTTGAGGCTTAGTGTGACCCTATTGACTTACTCCTATCCTTGTATGATTATGTGATTTGTTTGTTTTATTGTCATGGAATGAGCATTATTGGCATGGGAACGATGTATTATATTAATTACTATATAGCTCATTGAGTCGAATGCTCATTCCTGTTTACTATTTTTTTTCAAGATGTTGATTGAGCATATGAGTACTGTTTATTCAGGTCATCCTACCTTTTTATCCCTCAATATGAATTATTCAATTATTTATTTTACTATTTATCTATTTCACCTTGTTGTATTTTAGAACTCCGCATGGTACTTTTTTCTCTATGTATCTTTTGATAAGTGTATATTGACTATATATTTTTCTATCAGTTTTTATATGAAATTAAGTTGAATTTAATTATTCTAAGCTTAATTATGTGTGCTAGTTGCATTATTTTTTAGTTAAGCTTAATTTTAATTAATTTGTTGTAGGACTCCTATAAGCAGAAATTTTAGGCAAAGTGGACCTTCAGAGTTTCAATAAAGATTTTGATGATTATAGAATGCAAGATTGTAAAAGTTGTCTTATAAAATTGATAGAGGACATCTCAAGCTTTTCAGAGACATTTGGTTAGTCTAAATCTGAGTTTGTTTGGGCCTCTAACTATAAAGTCGAAATTGGGCTTAAAATACAGAAGCAGAATTTTAGTCCGAGCTATTGATAGTAATTAGGCTATAACGTAGGAGTTAAAAACCCAAATGAGGTAATTCAAAAGCCTAAATTCATCTACTTTTCAAGATCTACAACTTTTATGAAGGAGTTAATTTGAGATAAGGCCTCTATATGATAGACAATTGGCTGGAAATTTCAAATTTAAATTTCTGCAGAAGCTGAGTAGGAGTATGAGTTTTTTTTAGTAAGGTGAATAGTTACATAAATAGTAACCATGATGACCTATCCTGAAAAAGAAAATTTCTATCTATCTCATTTCTTTCATAGAAGAGCATTCATTCATCATTAGAAAGACGGTGGGAAGAAAAAAATTGAGCTTGGAGAAGGATTTAATCATCTCTTCAGGATTCATCCATCAAGTTGAACATTTGATCACGATTTAGAAATTCAATTTTTAATGCTTTGTTTTCTTTGTTATTTCTTTAAATTCAATTTTAGAGTTATGGATATTTTGGTTTATTTCATCATTTCTAATATTTTTATGTTCAAATTAGCTATGAACAACTAATCTCTTTAGTGGGATTAGGTGGATTTATGGTTATGGATTATGAGTATGAATTGATTTAATTGCTATTTTATTTCTTGAATTGAAGTTTTGTTGATTTGTTCTTAATACTTGTGATTGACTGGCCACTAATTTCTTGTTAAATTAAAATCATATGTTGAGTGAAAACTAGATATGGTTTTAGATTAAAAAATCAACAACTTTAGAAAATTCTATTTAGAGATAAAAGAGTAATCTAAAGAACAATTTAATTCCTTCGAGCCAGATAGATTGTTACGGTTTATTATTCATAAAAATAAAACTATTAAATTTCATCAATCATTAATTTTCTTGCTTGAGAAAGAGGAAAATTAAAATTTAAGAAATTGGTAACTTTGATTCAAGAAAGATTTGAATTAGTTTGAAAAGTTATTTTTGCCCATTTGAAATAATTCTAATGAAACCTAATCCTATTATATATATCAATTATTTGAATTTAGAAATTTGAATTTTTATTTGAAGTTTGAATTAATAGATAATTATCTTAGTTTTGTTTCATTTTGAATTTGAACTTAATTTTGAAGTTTAAATTAAGGATTGAGTATTTAATTTTTAAAACATCAAATTAATTATTTAGTTTTCAGATAATAGTCAACTTAAATTTTGGTTAGTCAAATTACTCCTTCTCTGTGGGAATGATACTCTACTTACTACTTTATTACTTGATTACGACCTGTGTACTTGCAGCTAGCTAGGCTAGGCCCTAATATCTTTCTATTTAATTCTGTTGTTTGGTCAAATATGTTTATTAACCAATGTTTGATGATGTGATATTATATTAATAGTATAATATCTGTAGGCTTGTGGGCCCAGTTCGAGATAGTGATTATTGTTTCAATTTAGTTTTCTTCAGAATTGAGTTGTAAGGCTGACTACGGATTTTGAAAGTCATGTGCTTTCCTGTTCCCTAGTGCCGGTCATGCGCCCTCGACTTTGGTTCGTGACACTTAGGATCCAATATACATAGGGTTTACTGTCACAGCCTTAGCCAAGCAATGCTATCCACTGACAAGCAGCTTTGAGCGTAAGAAAGCTCTCGCCATCATGCCAGTATTAAACATATCATCAAAATATCATATCATTTCATATTCATAATCCAAATCACTTCCTATGTGTCTCATGTTATCCCAATTTCATCCAGTATTCACAAATCAGATTCACATAATTAGACAATCACAAGCAAATGTGAAAATTCTAAATAATGCTTAAATAATAATAAAATTTATAAATACATTATACGAGAATAAATAAAATATAGGAAAAAATATTAGAAAGTATCATTCACAGTTTAAATGAAGAAACTCAACTTAGTCAATGACTATGCCTGGGAACGGTAGGGTCTGGTACTAAACTATTTACTGAATAAAATATCATAAAAATATTACGATAATAATTTCATATTCTAGAAATAGATATTTTATGACAAAAAAATTAGACTAAAAAATTTAATATAATTTATTCTTAATTGTCTTAGAAAATACATACAACTGATATAATTAATATCACTCAATTAATTTACTAAATTAAAATCGGACTTTGAAAATTTAATTATTGTCCATGTAAGTTTTATAGATTTCATGCTAGGTGAAATTAAATATTTAACACGTAACATATCTTGTCGGAAGTACTCGCTGGTCTCTTAGTGGAGTTTCGTCGAAAAATTTTATCAGAAGAATCTAATAGTAAATAGAATACCCAAATGTTTGTCTCGAAAAGAGGAGTCAATAAATATATGTCACTCTCCCTTACTCACTAAAAATTCGATGAATATGGCATCGAAAGCTACTGTCTTGGCTGGATTTTAATAAAATTCAAATTAATCTAAAAATTGCAAATGTGGTACCAAATGTGTAATATCCCCATATATGCCCTAAAAGTTTTGAATGTTGTTGTTGTTGATGTTGTTGTTGTTGTTGTTTTAAATGGGATTGAATGTATATGTTGATTTGAAAGAAAAAAAAAATTGGAAAGTGAATGCTTATGTATATGTGTTTTGGGAAAGAAAAGAGGGTTTAGAGAGAAATGTATATGTTGTTTATATGATAATATATATAACATATAAGTTGGTCAAGGGAGAGTCAATGCAAGAAGATATTTTCATTTGTGATAGGTGAAATTACTTATATGGGCATATAAGAGACAAGAGGTTAGTTAAATGGATAAGGGTATATAGGTAATTGTTTGGTTAAAAACTCTTGGTGGAGATTTAAAGAAGAATTGACTTTGTTTTCTTCATGATTTCTTCTTCTCCATTGTTGGCCGGCTCCTCCATAGACAAAGGAAAGCAAGAGACAAAGAGAAGATCTTGAAGAGTTAAGCTCAAATTGAAGGAAGATTAAGTGATCAAGTGATGATTCAAGAAGTTTATAACTAAGGTAAGTTCTTTTCCTTGATTTCTTTTACTCTTTTGAAGTGGTATTTGAAGTTAATTAGGGTTTGTTGATTTGATGATGAGATGTGTTTGTAATGTGTTTTCAAGTTTTAAATTTGGTTTTAAGTTAAGAGTTTAAATAGGTGTTGTTGTTGGAAGTGGTGGATGTTGATTTTGGAAGATGGAGAAGGATGTTGGTTTTAGGGTTTTGAGATAGTATGTGTTTAAATGTTTTGTGGATGTGTTTTTAATAAGGTGAATATTGTGATAAACATGTAGAATTTGTGTTTAGAACATTGATTCCATTCATTTGAACTATGCTATTTTGTGTATGATGAGTTTGAGTGCAATTAGAGGAGACTTGTGTACGTTAGGGTTTCAATCCATGAGTGACACGGCCAAAAGCAAGGAGAGACACGGCCAATTCATGAGAGACACGGCCAAGTCAAGGGAATTTTGGCCGAGTTGGGTGGATTTTGAGGAGACACGGCCGTGTTCTATGCCAGTGTTGGTCACTGCCAATTTGTTTTGAGAGACACGGCCACAAGCTTGGCCGTGTCCTGTGCCCGTGTTTGCTACTGAAGTGTTGGATTGAGAGACACGGCCACAAGCTTGGCCGTGTCCCTTGGGTGTGTTGGTTACTGTGTTTGGTTTTTGTTCTTCTTAAATGATTGGAATTGAACTTACATTTGATAATGCATATGATATTATATGAACAAGGTTATGTACTATGCATTGTAAGTCTTGTGAATGGTGATGTGTTATATGAATAATGTATTTGAAATGTGATACTAATGATGCTATATGTATAATGTGAGTGATATGATGGGGTAATTGATTATGTATACTCGAATAATGAAAGGTTATAACATAAATTGAGATATGAAGCCATTGTTATTGGCTATGATGATTCAAATGACATGTGAAGCCATTGTTATTGGCTATGATGATTCAAATGACATGTGAAGCCATTGTTATTGGCTATGATGATTCAAATGACATGTGAAGCCATTGTTATTGGCTATGATGATTCAAATGACATGTGAAGCCATTGTTATTAGTTATGATAATTCAATTGAGAATGAAATTGATAAATGAATTGTATAGCTAATGTGTTATTCCATTTTTAGAGTTTGTTATTGGTGGCATGCCTAATATGAGTAACAATCTCTTGAAGTTGGGTTGGACTTGATCCTTGAAGCCAAGTTGGGTTGAAGTTTAACATGTTTTACTCCCCTTGAAGCTTGGTTGGGTCAAATCCTTGAAGCCTAATTGAGATGTTACAACCCTTGAAGCTAGGTTGGATTGGTTCTTGAAGCTAAGTTGGGTTGATACTTAGCATACTTTGTTCCCCTTGAAGCTTGGTTGAACCTAAATCCTTGAAGCCTAGTTGGGATAATGATAAATGTGATGATTAAACCAAAGCATTAACTCTGATAATGGAATGGCATGTTAGTGTTTTGTTTAGGCCCGAGTCTGTCTTTGTTGTTAATGTGATATCCAAATGTTGAACTAAATGAGTAATGAGATCTATGGTTGCTTTTGTTGGAAGTGTGTTTCATGATTAATAAATTTGTGAATAAAATAATGTTATGAAGTATGATTTGGTAATGTGTGTAATGATATATTGAAAATGAATATGGCTTGAGGAGTTTTGTTGAGATATGAGTTTATGAGAATATAGTATGATGTGTAAAATGTTTATGAATGTGGAATTTGTGAGAATTGTTCTCATGAAGGTTTGGGTAGATCTTTGAATAGTGATTTGTTAAAATGATGTATATGTATATGTATATGAGATAGAAATGGTAAGTATTGTTTTGTGAATGTTCTATGTAAATATGTGTATGATTTATGAGATCAGTGGGAATATATGATGAATGCTTTAAGAAAGGAAAACAGGGTAAGAAAACAATAAAACATGATGCTAAAAGTATAAGGTCTGATCTTTATGTAAAGTATATATATTTTATATTTATTTGTATTACTAAGCTCTCGGGCTTAGCGCGGTGGTGTAATTGTGCAGGTGGTTATGCGGTTGATCTGGAAGTCCAGCTGTTATGCCACGAGAAGGGTAAGAGTGTCTCGAGACAAACTAGAAGGTGATGCATACATGTGTGACTTTAATTATGTTGTATTTTTTATAAGAATAATGATTTTTGTAAATGCTATTGTTATTTTAATGCAATATTGTTTAAACTTGGATAAAGGTTTTTAATTGGAAACGAAAAGTGACATTCTTATACTTCATATACGTATTATATGTATACTTGGTATATGTATAGTACTTATATAGAGTATGGGGGTGTTACAATTATTTTGGTATCAAAGCCAGGTTCGAGATTCCCAGCCTAAGTGAAATTAAAAAAATTTTTTTTGAAGAGTTTAAATAGAATTAAAAAGGAAGAGTTTTGAAATGCAATTGGTGATACATGCATATGCATTCACATCTAGGTTGGTCTCGAACGTGGCATTATGTGATTTGTGATGTATCTGAATTACATGAGATAGATGATAGTGCGTAAATGAGGTTTTATATGAAAGCAAATTTTGAAATGTTGATAATTGAAAGATGATTGCAATATAAAAGAATGATATGGAATTTATAAGTAAAAAGTTTGATTATTGACATGTGTTTGACATATAAAGAAATGGCTAGAAGAATAAAGTTGGAAATGAGTTAAAAACAAAATTAAGATTAAAGTATGTAATCTTTCCTCTACTATTTGAACCTCTTTCTAATAAACTTTATGTTTGGATTTCTAGAAAGAGGAAATATTGTTGGATGGGTAATATGGAAAGATATATTATTTAAATGAAAATAGTACGGTGAATTATTGAATGAGTTGATTGGTATAGATTAAGTGTGATAATTTAAGGTGTGGATATGAAAAGTTAAGGTTTTGTTTAAAAGGAAAAAAGAGATGATGTTGGTTAAGTATAAAGAGATATTGGTGTTGTTGTATTGTTATTTTAATGCAAACATGGTGATTTCAATGTTAGCAATGTGATATGTTTGAATATTGTAAAAGCTCATGTAAATGATGGTAATATGTGATATTTAGAGTTTTGGAATGAGCTTAGTAATGGTGAAACATATATGTTTTGATGTTGCTTTGTAGTATATACATATAAGATGTTTTAAAGTTGATATTAAGAGAATGAGATGAATAAATTGAAGTTTAAGGAAACTAGTAAGTTGAAAATCTATAGTTTTAATGGAATGTGGATAAATATCATTTAGATATTGATAGTTTAATGTATTTAATACATGAGATATACGAAATGAATAGTAGTGCACATGAAAGTATTAAGAATTGGGGGATGAGATTGATAGTAGGAAAATTTGGTTTGAAATAAAAGCAAAGAAAAGGAATTGAGCAAATGAAAATGAGTTACTTTAAGTAATTTGATTGGAAAGGATGAAAATGAATATGAAAGATATGTTAAAGGTATTTAAAGATAAATGTGAGAGAGATATCACATTGGAAATGTGATTAAGATCTTTGTGAAATAATATTATAAGTAGAGTGTATATATTTATTGAAGTTAATGAATAACTTAAGTTATGTTAAAAGAATGAGAATGATAATAGTCAAAGGAAAGTGATAAATATTAAATTTGTATAAACTATATGCAAAAGAGAAATTTAATAAATTGCATAATTATGTGTATATATATAAAGGATATGTGAAAGGAATTTTCGACAGTAATGTAATGAATATATGTAAGAAAGGTGGGAAGAGAGTCACATTATGAATATGTGTATATAATATGTTTATTATTTTATACCATTGTATGTTTAATGGTATTAGAAATGAGATTGCATATAGTAGTGGATCTAATAGAGATTAAATTTTCGTAGAATAGATTATGTGATGAAATAGAAAATGAGAATGGATTTGGGTGATATTGAACAATGGAATTGTTATGGCAATAACTAAATGAGGCGATCATAAGATGTTTTGGAACTCAAAGTATTTGTGTGTAGAAAAATTTTATGTATAAGTGTATAATAAGAAATTGTAAGGGAAGAGTAATGTATTGAAATTTTTTTTTGAAAAGATGGATTGGAAATGGAGTAATGAATAAAACTTGTGTAAGATTTGTATATGATTGAAAGTTGGCGTAGAAAATGTTAAAGATAATATTATTGAACATGAGTTAGGTTAATGATGATTAAATAATCAAAAGCAAACTGTTTTGAGATGAAATTTAAAATGTGTTAACTCTTGGTGTAATAAAAGTTTGGAGAATATATATATATATATATAATTTTTGTGATACAATCTAGCCTTACAATCGTAAAGGCTGGAAATCAAATAATAGAAGAACAATATTGATTTACAAACCCCAGGCGTGATTGTTAATAAATAATGGTAATATGATTTGGTTAGTGTGACTAGTTGATTAGTTTTATTATCTTCAGATTTAGAACTGAGATGATATAACTGTAGTACAGTTTTGGTGAGATTGATAACTATATTTCCAGAAACATGGTTAAAAGATATGATTGGTAAAGTTATATCTTATAATTTCTATGTTAAAAAAAATATTTAATTATAATTATGAGAGGTAACGCAAGGGAAGAGAATTGTGATAAGGTTTTCAGCTATGAATTATGTGATAGAAAAATAATTATATAAATATAGTAATAATATGTGAAGTGAAGAAATAATAAAAGGAAATGATATGATTGAAACATGTCTAGATGATATGATTGAATAATGAGATGTTCAATATAATTGATGATATATGTGTATACTATCTTGATGTGATGAGAAACCATGATTGTTGGCAATGATGTTGGAAATGAATTATAATTGAGGTAGAATGCTTAATTGATTATGAGAAATGAATTGTGAAAAGATAAATGAACGGACTTGTCTGCCTCCTGCAAAACCATGCGGACCCATTGTGTTGGGCAACCGAACTTGGACTACCGATCTGGTTGGGGAAAAATTCATTTATGAAGCCATAGTGGTTGGCTATACTGATAAACTTTGAATGAGTATGAGAAATGATAATATAATTATTGAAATAATGAAATGTATATTTATAAGCATGATTCTTATTGATTGAATTTATGAATATAAAAAGATTACAATGTGAATATAAATTTGACCTAATGAAATTAGGTTATATATATGTATATATTGTGTGAAATCCAATGATAAATTTTGATAAGTTAACTGTTAGTTTGAGTCGAATAAGGTTTAAATGTTAGTATATTGTGATAGATAGATCGATTGATCTGGATATCGCTAAAGTTGCGAGTCAATATTGAGATGTGATACGTACAGTTGTACTGGGAGTGTAAAATTTAAATAGTAATATGTATGATGTAATATTCTGGCTTATGAATAAACATAAATAAATTGAATTATATCATTTGTTCATGATGAGAAAAAGGGAAATGTTGTTTATCTGTTAAGTAAGTTTAAAGGTATTGTACTAATAATTATATTAATTGAGAAGCAAGCTAAAGAAAGTAAGGATATTGTTATCCATTGAGGTTTGGTAAATGTTTATTTTGAAAGTGATTGTAAGAATGGAATAAACAATGCTAAGATATTAATTAATGATTTTTGAGGTTAAAGTTAAGGAAATATCTCTAAAGAGATAAAGTGATAATCTGACTCTAGTACAAAGATAAAGGTCATTAGAGATGTTATGAGTTATCTTGATTGCTTTGTTGAGAAAGTAATAAGATGCAAAGATATATATATATATACCTATACAATGATGAATTATGATTTTCAGAGAAGATGAGTATCTCTAAGGGGGAGAGTAGAAGTTATGAGATTTGATGAAATTATAGTGTAAAAATACGATTGTTTTCATATGAAAATTAAAATGGTGATTTGTTTTAAATGGGTTGTTGTGGTGCTGGATAATTTCGAGGACGAAATTATTTAAGGAGGAGAGAATTGTAATATCCCCATATATGCCCTAGAAGTTTTGAATGTTGTTGTTGTTGATGTTGTTGTTGTTGTTGTTTTAAATGGGATTGAATGTATATGTTGATTTGAAAGAAAAAAAAAATTGGAAAGTGAATGCTTATGTATATGTGTTTTGGGAAAGAAAAGAGGGTTTAGAGAGAAATGTATATGTTGTTTATATGATAATATATATAACATATAAGTTGGTCAAGGGAGAGTCAATGCAAGAAGATATTTTCATTTGTGATAGGTGAAATTACTTATATGGGCATATAAGAGACAAGAGGTTAGTTAAATGGATAAGGGTATATAGGTAATTGTTTGGTTAAAAACTCTTGGTGGAGATTTAAAGAAGAATTGACTTTGTTTTCTTCATGATTTCTTCTTCTCCATTGTTGGCCGGCTCCTCCATAGACAAAGGAAAGCAAGAGACAAAGAGAAGATCTTGAAGATTTAAGCTCAAATTGAAGGAAGATTAAGTGATCAAGTGATGATTCAAGAAGTTTATAACTAAGGTAAGTTCTTTTCCTTGATTTCTTTTACTCTTTTGAAGTGGTATTTGAATTTAATTAGGGTTTGTTGATTTGATGATGAGATGTGTTTGTAATGTGTTTTCAAGTTTTAAATTTGGTTTTAAGTTAAGAGTTTAAATAGGTGTTGTTGTTGGAAGTGGTGGATGTTGATTTTGGAAGATGGAGAAGGATGTTGGTTTTAGGGTTTTGAGATAGTATGTGTTTAAATGTTTTGTGGATGTGTTTTTAATAAGGTGAATATTGTGATAAACATGTAGAATTTGTGTTTAGAACATTGATTCCATTCATTTGAACTATGCTATTTTGTGTATGATGAGTTTGAGTGCAATTAGAGGAGACTTGTGTACGTTAGGGTTTCAATCCATGAGTTACACGGCCAAAAGCAAGGAGAGACACGGCCAATTCATGAGAGACACGGCCAAGTCAAGGGAATTTTGGCCGAGTTGGGTGGATTTTGAGGAGACACGGCCGTGTTCTATGCCAGTGTTGGTCACTGCCAATTTGTTTTGAGAGACACGGCCACAAGCTTGGCCGTGTCCTGTGCCCGTGTTTGCTACTAAAGTGTTGGATTGAGAGACACGACCACAAGCTTGGCCGTGTCTCTTGGGTATGTTGGTTACTGTGTTTGGTTTTTGTTCTTCTTAAATGATTGGAATTGAACTTACATTTGATAATGCATATGATATTATATGAACAAGGTTATGTACTATGCATTGTAAGTCTTGTGAATTGTGATGTGTTATATGAATAATGTATTTGAAATGTGATACTAATGATGCTATATGTATAATGTGAGTGATATGATGGGGTAATTGATTATGTATACTCGAATAATGAAAGGTTATAACATAAATTGAGATATGAAGCCATTGTTATTGGCTATGATGATTCAAATGACATGTGAAGCCATTGTTATTGGCTATGATGATTCAAATGACATGTGAAGCCATTGTTATTGGCTATGATGATTCAAATGACATGTGAAGCCATTGTTATTGGCTATGATGATTCAAATGACATGTGAAGCCATTGTTATTGGCTATGATGATTCAAATGACATGTGAAGCCATTGTTATTGGCTATGATGATTCAAATGACATGTGAAGCCATTGTTATTAGTTATGATAATTCAATTGAGAATGAAATTGATAAATGAATTGTATAGCTAATGTGTTATTCCATTTTTAGAGTTTGTTATTGGTGGCATGCCTAATATGAGTAACAATCTCTTGAAGTTGGGTTGGACTTGATCCTTGAAGCCAAGTTGGGTTGAAGTTTAACATGTTTTACTCCCCTTGAAGCTTGGTTGGGTCAAATCCTTGAAGCCTAATTGAGATGTTACAACCCTTGAAGCTAGGTTGGATTGGTTCTTGAAGCCAAGTTGGGTTGATACTTAGCATGCTTTGTTCCCCTTGAAGCTTGGTTGAACCTAAATCCTTGAAGCCTAGTTGGGATAATGATAAATGTGATGATTAAACCAAAGCATTAACTCTGATAATGGAATGGCATGTTAGTGTTTTGTTTGGGCCCGAGTCTGTCTTTGTTGTTAATGTGATATCCAAATGTTGAACTAAATGAGTAATGAGATCTATGGTTGCTTTTGTTGGAAGTGTGTTTCATGATTAATAAATTTGTGAATAAAATAATGTTATGAAGTATGATTTGGTAATGTGTGTAATGATATATTGAAAATGAATATGGCTTGAGGAGTTTTGTTGAGATATGAGTTTATGAGAATATAGTATGATGTGTAAAATGTTTATGAATGTGGAATTTGTGAGAATTGTTCTCATGAAGGTTTGGGTAGATCATTGAATAGTGATTTGTTAAAATGATGTATATGTATATGTATATGAGATAGAAATGGTAAGTATAGTTTTGTGAATGTTCTATGTAAATATGTGTATGATTTATGAGATCAGTGGGAATATATGAAGAATGCTTTAAGAAAGGAAAACAGGGTAAGAAAACAATAAAACATGATGCTAAAAGTGTAAGGTCTGATCTTTATGTAAAGTATATATATTTTATATTTATTTGTATTACTAAGCTCTCGGGCTTAGCGCGGTGGTGTAATTGCGCAGGTGGTTATGCGGTTGATCTGGAAGTCCAGCTGTTATGCCACGAGAAGGGTAAGAGTGTCTCGAGACCAACTAGAAGGTGATGCATACATGTGTGACTTTAATTATGTTGTATTTTTTATAAGAATAATGATTTTTGTAAATGATATTGTTATTTTAATGCAATATTACTTAAACTTGGATAAAGGTTTTTAATTGGAAACGAAAAGTGGCATTCTTATACTTCATATACGTATTATATGTATACTTGGTATATGTATAGTACTTATATAGAGTATGGGGGTGTTACAAAATGAAAGCTTAGGAAGAGATGATTGTAATGGTACCTGTCTTTTGAGAAAGGAGGTCGAGGTTTATAGAAAAATTATTTGAACTCCGGTGAAAACATCAACTTCGAATGGGAGGTGCATCTTCTTCTAGTGTCAGTTGCAATGAGTCATCCCTTTTCAGATTCGTCATCTCGAGTGAATCCAGTGGTGGGCAAGTAGAGATGATCGAAGGTTGGATGGTGGAGATATGGCCGGTCAAAGTTCGAACTTCACTTTTCTCTCTCATATCTCTATTTTTCTAATTTTCTCTCTCTCTTTTTGATTTTCCTAAAACACTACACCATCACATACTAATCCACCAATTAAATAACACCTCTGATCTTATTTTATTAATTATTATATTTTATTTTATTATTTTATTATATATTGTATTATTATTTTTAAAATTTTTAAATTAACTTTTCCCACTTCTTTTCTTTTCTCTTTTCTTTCACCCTTTTTCAAATCCCAAAACCAATATTCTTTTCTTTTATTATTATCATTATATATATATATATATTGGATATTACAATCTCCCCCTATCAAAATAAATTCATCCTCGAATTTAATTGGGCAATCAACAACCTATCACAATTTTGATTATAAGAAAGTTGACTATTGCGCAATTAACTATATATATATTTTTTCTAGTCATAAAATGTTTTAACTTATTATAAATAAATATAGATATTTATCTTTTATCTCAGCTTCAGTTTCCCAAGTACATTCTTCAGAGGTATGGTTGCACCACAAAACTTTTATCATGAGAATTTCTTAGAGTGTAACTTCTAAATCTGAGAGTCCATAATGGCTACGGGAACCTTCTCGTAAGAAAGATTCTTGCAAATCTGAACTTATTGTGGTTGTAGTACATATGAAGGATCAGAAATATACATCCTCAACATCAAGATATGAAATACTGGATGGACGTGAGAAAGATCTGATGGCAAATCTAATCTATATGCGACCTCAATAATCATATAAGGTCTAATTTACCTTAGTGCTAACTTGCCTTTCTTACCAAATCTCATCACCCCTCTCATTGGAGAAATTTTAGGTATACTAAATCATCGGACACATCTCTACGTTTAGGATCTGCATAAATCTTTTGGCAACTAGCTGCGATTTTTAGTTATTCTCAAATAAGAGAAATTTTCTCTGAAGTGATTTGGACTAGGTTAAGTCTTGCCAGTTGTCTCTCCCCAACTTCTTCCCAATAGATTGGAGATCTAAATTTCCTGCCATAAAAAGCCTTATAAATTGTCATCTCGATGCTAGCATGGTAACTATTATTATAAGCAAACTCAATTAATAGTAGATGCAAATCCCAATGGCTCTTAAAGTCAAGCACACACATTTGAAGCATATTTGTAGACCCTTAAATTTGGGCCGGTCTAAACTCAAGAAGATTATCTCGGTCCGTTATATTTTTAAAGAGTCTAAACCTAATTTAAAAGCTTGAAATTAAATTGGTTAAACTTATAAAAGCCCAAATTAGCCCAAATTAAATTTGTTCAGTCCAAAAATTTAAAATTTTAAACTGGTTTGAGTCGGGACGGGTCCAGGGCGACATGAGCCAATGCTCATGTCGACTTGGAGGGTCCATTCTCATGTCAATTTGGATGCGCAAATCGACATGAGCCAACACCCAAATCGACATGACCCTAATTCTAAAGTAATTTGGCCAACAATTTAATTTTCTAATGAAGCTAGAATTCATTTAAAGCACGGATTAGCAAATTAGGTTTTGGGATAAACGATTATCTGCCTATAAGTATAGAATAAAAGGCAGAAGAATAAAAAAAGAAAAGAATTATTAGGATCAACAATTAGCAAGAATTAAGACAACAGTAATTAGCATGGATTAGCAACAAACACAGAGCAATTAGCAAAGCAATAACCATTAACGCAATACACCAAAGACAGTAACCACTGTCTTTATTTTGCTCTGCCACAATCCCAAATTGGTGCAGGCAGTAGCTTGGAAAATTGTATAATTTAGTGAAGCATTCAACGCAGATTTTGTTTTCTAAACTGTATAAAATCAGCAAATCTTGTTTATTAATATCGCAAAGTTCATACTTGCTATGATTTTGTTTAAATATGTCCAGTGAGCTTTGTATGATAATGCCATCAATTTATATCTACTATATGTTCATTTAAACACGTCCAGTAGCCATATCTCGTGCAATTATTCATCAAGAATCAATATTAAAGTGGCCTTGAAGTTTTGAGAGTAACCAAATTTTTATCAAAACCCTTTCAAATATCAAAACCCTACTTCTATTTTCTAAAACCTAATACCCTAAATCTGTTTTTTAAAACCAAAACTCTAAGTTTGTTTTTTAAAACCAAAACCCTAATTCTATTTTTTAAAACCCAAAATCCTAATATTGTAAAAACTAAAAGCCCCAACTCTAGAAGCCCTAATTCCCAAATTTCTTAAAATCCAAAACCCTAGATTCAATTTCCAAAACTCTAATTCCCTAATTTCCAAGTTAAAGCCCTAAAACCATGTTTTTTAACCTTACAAATCCTAAGATTAATATGCGAATTCTAATTTTGTATATTCAATGCTTTAAACCCTAGTTTTAATTGTTTAATTTGTTATATGCTTCTATGATGGATGACTTATTTTATTTGGTTTATAATGGATGTTTTGTTTTTAATTGTAATGTTTGGATGGTTTAATTTATTTGGTTGATTATTTATTTGGAGTTGTAAAAGGCATGTTTTCACTTTGCAGGTGCCTTATTTATTTAATTTATTTTTTTATTTTATTTTTGAGGATTAATATAAGAGACATATTTTCATCAATTGGAGGGTGTCCTATTTTGTCTCATTTTATATTTTTTGGACATTGAACATTGTAAAAGCATATTTTCATCTTTCGATGAGTGCCTATTTTATTTGTTTTATTTTAATAAGATGATGAATGTTTATTCCTTTTAAAATTGTATGTATTATGGATAATTTTATAATATTGAAGAATTTAATAATATTTAGACCTGAAAAGGAAGTTGATTCTAATGAATCGGCCATTATGAGGGTGCTGGTTCATTCTGACCTTCCCCGTATGTATCCAAATTTCTGAACCCATTAGGGGGTTAGGGATTCACTAAAAATCGAGTCATCCACCCCTTTTTTCTCGTGGTCCATCTAGGTGGCAACTCCATTTTCTCCGGGTTTAAGCCTGTATTCTCTAAAGCCCTGAGCCTAACAGTACTGAAGTTGCAAGAACCATTCCACATGGGAGTGGAGGTGAAAATCCTCACTTACAATGGAAACTCCACTAGAGATAAGAGAAGTTGATTCCGTTAGTCTTTATGTTATTTTATTCTTTCTTATTATGATATTATTCATTGCATCATTTAGATAGCATTGTTGTTTTATGTAAGGGATAGAATACTTTCACTCAAGATATGGAGATCGAGCATGGCATAACCACTCATAGCCTCATACCTTTGGGTATATACTTGCTATATGAACCTAAGCTTTTCAACCCAAAGACTAAAGCTCATGCAATTGGCCTAGTTACTTTCCATAGGTTTTTACCCAAATGCTTGTTGTTTGACTATGATTGATATTTTTTTGGTTTGAACCATGACTTATTTGGTTTGTTCTTTTTCTAATATGACCTAATTATATTGTAAGCTCAAAATGATTTTATTCCTTTAAAGCCAAAAGACCAAAATATTTCTAAACTCTTTTTCAAAATGGTCTTTGGACATAAAAATCTTTTAAGTTGGGTCAAAAATCTTTTTCTACTTCATGGTCCAAATTCAAAGCTCAGAATTTATTTTTAAACAAACCTTTTTACAATAGGCTTTGAAACAAAATTATTTTTTCACTTTATCTAAAATTATAACTTTTTCTTATATGAGCTTACAGTTGTTTATGTCAATTATGGAATACTAAAAATTAATTATGGGCCTAATTTATACCAAGAATTATTAATTATGAGCTTGTTTGTAGTATGTGTAACACCCTTCTACCCTATATATGTATAATACACACGCCCAGTATATGTAAAATACGTGTATGCAGTACAAAAATATCACAACCTGGTTTCATAAAAATTTCCATATTTTCAATTTAAAATTCCAAAACTTAAAAATGTATATTTAAAAAGTATTAAAATATTCCTTATAGATCATAGGTCCAAAATAAGCATTTTATATGAAAATCTCTAGAAAAAATTCTTCAGAGTTTTGTCTGTAATTTGGACATTTCAAATTTCAACAAAACTACAACCTGCGTAAAAACACTCCCCAAATAAACCAATCATACATATCCACCTCAGCTTCTCAATTTCTCTACAATTCCTCAAAGCATTTATACATATACATATATATATATATCAAAAATACATATAAAACCCGTATCATACAATTTATCCAAAATATACTTTATAATTTACAATGTTTACTCCAAAAACATAACATAATATACATAATATCAAAAATACTATAATATAAAATATATACATGAGGAAAAATGGCTCTGATATTGATATACCTAAAATTCACTCAATAAGAAACCTCAAATCTAGACCCGACCCGGTCCAGAAGAACTCTCCGGCTCAACCTGATCACCCCTGTCACCTGCGCGATGAAATGCAATTGTGCTATGCTAAAAGCCTAGTAGTACAAACTTTAATAATAATAAAACTTTAAAACAATGCCAATGCAAAATGCTTTTATGCTATGTTACAATGTGGCATCCAAGCTCACTTTGAAACAAATTCTTTCATCATTTAATAATTCACACAAACACATGCACAAGCATAGGCCCAAACAAACTAATACATTACTCAAATCCTAGAGTTATCATTTTGGTCCATAATGACACCAAGTGTCTAGCCCTAAAGGCAAATCAAGTAATGCTTAAAAGCTAGCCCCAAAGGCAAATAATATCATAGTGACGCCAAGCGTCTAGACCCGAAGGCAAATAATGAGGATAACCTCATAGGCATGCCGCCAAACACAGAACTCTGAAAATTGAATAACATACTAAGCACACAATTATTTAATATTTTCCATCATCAATTTCATTCTCATTTTCCCATTTTCCTCATTCATATCAATGTCATTTCATTTCAATTTATCACATTTCGTCATTTTATCACAATGTGGGATATTCCATAACAAAATTACATTACCCAAACACTTTGGGTCATTTTCACATAATGCATATATTTCACATTTTATTCAATTTAGCCATTAATAATAGCTTTTCATAATGCATACACAACAATTCATATATTATAACACAATGTTCATGGATGTTTCTGCTACCAAGTAGCTTAAGATATTTTTCATCCAAAATGTATTAGGCCAAATGTAATGCAATTATACCTTATTTATTAAGAGTTTGTATATACCTTAGAAAGCACTCCAAAGCAAGCTTTAAAACTCCCTCCAACCTTCTCTTTCAAGTTGCCCTTCAATACTAAGATTGGGCAAACTACTTCCTCTTAATGCCTATATCAAATGTGATCATAAATAAGCATTTAATATCACATTCTAAGGCATTCTCAACTTCAAACCATAATTAAACATCACTCTAAACAAAATTTCAAAATTAAGCTTTACCTCACTTTAACTTTGAAAAACCATATTAAGCCATTTAAATTAGTGTTTGAAGTTTATTAATATCATTAAAAATATATTTTAATATGCTTAAATCAATTACATTACATAAACATATACTTATTTTCAAAACCCTAAAATGGCATAACCTTCCCCATTGAAGGTTCTCCATTCAAATTCTTTCCAATAATCAATCCAATCTTATTTTCATCACTTATATCCTTAAAGAACAAGATTTAAGCAATAAAACCAAACAATTCATCATACTTTAAAAAATCCATTTTTCAAAACCCTATGTAATATCCCAATATATGACCTAGAAGTTTTAATACAATTGTTGTGTGATTTGAATTAAAGGTATATATGTTTTTACAAAGGAAATGATTGTGTTAATGAAATGTATATGTTGTATATATGTTAATACATTAAACATATAAGTTGGTCAAAAGATAGTCAAGAGAAGAGAAAGGTGTGGTGGAGGATTTTTGGTAATTATTATTATTATTATTATTATTATTATTATTATTATATATATATATATGTATATGTGGCTAACGTGAGAGGAGAAAAGGATATTTTCTTTCTTCTTCTTCTCCTTTTGGTTCTTGCACGAGAGAGAGAGAGAAGGATGATAGAGAGGTGATGATCTTCATTAAAACCTTAGGGTTTTAAGAGAATTGAAGATAGAGATTGAAGATTTGTCAAGATATTCAAGTAAGTATTTTCTTATTTTCTTTTGTTGTTGTTGAAGTTTTGTTTGAAGTGAATTTTGATTTGTTGGGATTTTGATTTGGTGTGGTTAAGATGTGTTTATAAGTGGTGAAAGTGATTATAAGTTAAATTGGTGTTGGTTTTGGTTTGGAAATGGTAAGTTGAGTGGATATTGAAATTGAAAGAATAAGAATGATGTTGGTTTAGGGTTTTGAGATGGTATGTGTTTAAATGTGTTGTTAATGATTTGTTAATAAGAATATTGTGATGAATAGGTAAAATAAGTGTTAATAATATTGATTATGTCTATTTGAATGAGGTGGTGTTGTGTATAATGTGTTTAAATGCAGTTGGAAGAGTTTTGGCCATTTTAGGGTTTTTGTTCATGTGAGACACGGCCAAATCAAAGAAGAGACACGGCCAAGACTTAATATTTTTGGGTGACACGGCCAAGTTGAGGGAAGTTTGGCCGTGTTGGATGAGCTTAGGGAGAGACACGGCCACTGGCTTGGCCGTGTCCCTTGCCCGTGTTTGCCACTGCCTGATGTTGGTTGAGAGACACGGCCGTGTCCCCTGCCCGTGTCTGCCTCGGCTTGAATTGGTGTTGAGAGACACGGCCACAAGCTTGGCCGTGTCCCTTAAGTGTGTTGCCTACTGTGATTTTTCCTTGCTCCTCTTACATGATTGAGTTTGAACTTACATTTAGTAATGCATATGCTACTATATGAACAAGGTTATGTATTATGTGCACTGTGTATCTTGTGAATGGTAATGTGTATATGAATAATGTATTTTGTAATGTTACATCAATGATGCTATAGGTAAAATGTGAAGGATATGATGAGGTAATTGATTATGTATAGCTTGATGGGAGTAGCTCTTGAGGTAAGTACAAATTTACCTAGAAGCATTCTTTTATATGATTTTGAAACTTAAAACAATGTTAAGTAAATTATATTATTGTTAATACAATGTGATAAATGTTTTAATAATGCATGGTGTAAATGTGCCTTGAGAAATGATGTAATGTGATATTATCATGGTTGATAATAATGATCAAAATGAAATAAATGGACATATGGTTTATATGACAATGAATCTAAGATACATATGCAATGTAATTGATTATGTATGCTTGGATGATAAAGTGTATAAGGTGGATTGAGATGAAAGGTGATGTGAAGCCATTGTGTTTAGCTATGACGTTTCAATTGAGATAAATGAGGCATGTTTGCCTAAATGATGATGAGAATTGAGAATGAAAGTGCTAATGAAATAATGAATGAATTGTGTGGCTAATGTGTTATTCCATTTTCAGAGTTTGTTGTTGGTGGCATGCCTAATATTAGTAACAATCTCTTGAAGTTAGGTTGGATTGATCCTTGAAGCCAAGTTGGGTTGAAGTTTAACATGTTTTACTCCCCTTGAAGCTTGGTTGGGTCAAATCCTTGAAGCCTAATTGAGATGTTACAACCCTTGAAGCTAGGTTGGATTGGTTCTTGAAGCCAAGTTGGGTTGATGCTTAGCATGCTTTGCTCCCCTTGAAGCTTGGTTGAACCTAATCCTTGAAGCCTAGTTGGGATTATGATAATGATAAATGTGATAACAAAAACCAAAGCATTAACTCTGAAAATTGAATGGCATAGTAGCGGTTGTTGGGCCCGAGTCTGTCTTTGTTGTCAATATGATATACTAATGTTGAAATAAATGAGTAATGAGATCTATGGTTGACTTTGTTGGCAATGTGACTTATGATTGGTGAATTGTAAACAAAATAATGCTATGAAGTATGTTGTGTAATGTGTGTATTGATATGTTAATTGTGAGTGTTATTAATGTATTATGGATGGCGAATTGTGAATTAAACAATGTTATGAAGTATGATGTGTAATGTGTAATGTGTATATTGATATACTAATTGTGAGTATTAATGATGGATTGCGGATAATGATGCAATTGAATGATGTAATGATTGCCTTTGTTGAAAATGTGATTCATGAATGTTGAATTGTGGATAATGATTTAATTGAATAGTGTAATGAGATGTAAGGTTATGTAGTATGGCATGATAATATTGTATAAATGAGTTATTGAAAAGAGATTTGATTTTGAGAAGTTATGTTGAAAATATCTGATTCTGGAAGTACATTGTTCTATGTGAATATGTATATAATCTATGAGATTAGTGGGAGTACATGAAGAATACAATAAGAAAGGAAAAACAGGATAAGAAAACAATAAAACATGATACTAAAAATATGAGGTACGATTCTTTTGTATAGTATATTTTAATATTTATTTGTACTACTAAGCTTTCGAGCTTAGCGCGGATGTGTAATCGCGCAGGTAGCTTGGTGGAAGATATGAAGTCTTTCGTTATGCCACGAGAAGAGAAAGAGTTGTCGAGACCGACTAGAGGGTAATGCATACATGTTTAATTTTAATTATGATGTATTTCTGATGAGAGAGTATTTATATGTATAAATGAAGTTTTTAATTAAGACAATGCTTTTGTAAAATGATATTTAAATTAACGTAATATGGTTTGAACTCTGTTGCAGGTTTTTAAAAAGGTAACAACAAGTGGCATCCTTATACTTTATATACTTACTGTATGAATACTAGGTATATGTACAGTACTTATATAGGGTATCGGGGTGTTACACCCTAAATCAGCACTACCATTTTCAAACTCTATCGAAACTTAATCAAATCCATCATTTGACTTCAAAATCATTGTTTATGTATCAAAACAACACATTTGGAACCAAATTGTACAATTAAAGCTCATGATTTCACAAACCCAAAAGTTTCAGAATCCTAAATTCTCTCTCTTTACCAAAATCAACTTAAATTCAACTATTTCTTTAATCTAATCTTAAAATCATTATTAACTACTTAAAACAACTTCATTCATAGCCAATTAAGCAATTAAAACATACCACTCCAAAAATCCAAAATCAACATAATCTTATCTTTATGAAAATTCAAAGAAAAAGTTGGAAAACTTACTAATTATGCAAAATTGGTTGTTTAAATGAAGCAAAATCAATTTTGCTCATCCATGGAAAAACATTCAAGAGAGGAAGAAGAAAAAGAAAGAAATTCTTTTAAATTTAAATTTTTTTTTTCTTCATTTAAGACCATATATATTACTATATTATATTTTTTATTAATTATTTAATTATTTATTTAATTAATAAAAACTCCAAAATTACTTCTTCCATACAAAAATAAATTATTTTAAAATTATTTTTATAAATTTTAATTTTCAAAATATAATTACAAAAATGCCACTTGACTTTGACTTTTCTTTTAAAAGAGTTGACTTTATATACTTTATGTATATTTCATGTGTATTTAGCATATACATTTCAAATTTTCAATTAAAATCCTTTTATTTTTCATTTAATTCATTTATTTAATTTATCCAATTTAATTTTAATTTATTTTATTTAATTTTTAAAAATTATGGATGTTACAACATGAATCATTGGTTGTTTTCCCAAATAGGAAATCGATTTATGATAAACCTTTTAATTTGGTTTTAATTCATAATATAAAATAAAATCTATTTTTAGTTGATCTAATGGATTAAAGC
Source organism: Garcia nutans (assembly GCA_947685225.1). Classification (NCBI taxonomy): domain Eukaryota; kingdom Viridiplantae; phylum Streptophyta; class Magnoliopsida; order Malpighiales; family Euphorbiaceae; genus Garcia; species Garcia nutans. The sequence continues at coordinate 45,801,047 of CANTUV010000008.1, forward strand.
CTAATTAATGAGAATTATCATGGACTAACTTATAAATTTGAGAATACAACTATTGGTTAAACCGTCCAAGTAATTTTTTTAAAAATAAAATGTTTCATGTTGATATTTTGTTGACCATATACCTAGGAAAAGAGACGACCTATGGATGATGACAAAGTGACGATGGATGATGATAATTGGGCTCAGTATTTCTAAGATTCTCAATATAAGAAGAAATAAACGAAGACTGTGGAGAAATCAACTGTGGAAATGACTGAAACATCAAATGTAAAAATGATGATTGCTGATTTATAGAAAAAGTTTGAGAAGAAGTTGAAGGCCGAAGAGGTGTCGGAAGTGGACAAGTTATTTGAGTAAGATGAAGAAGTTTCTTACAAGTTCAAGATGCCTTCTTTCACTAAGTATAACGGTACAAAAATCCTCACTTGCATGTTAAGTAGTACATCACTACTATGTAGTCTGCTCGAGCTACTAAGACTCAAACTCTAAGGTACTTCATGCTCTCGTTGGACCCGGTAGTGCAAAATTGGTTTAACACTTTAAAGAAAAGTACCCAAAAAGATTTAGATATGCTATACAAAGCCTTCATCCAACAATATGGGTATAATGTCGAGTTGGAAGTGACCTTGATGGAGGTGGAGACTATCAGAAAAAAAAAACAAAATGAAAGTTTTATTGATTATGTTAAGAGATAGAGAAATAAGGTTGCACTTCTCAAAAAGAGTCATGATGAATATGATCAGATCAGAATGATAGTAAGAGGTGTGTTGCCTAATCTTCCTGAACTGATATCTCACACTCTTATCAGAGATTTCAAATATCTTCTTCAAATCGGCTTATAAATAGAAGAATGGGAATGGGAGGAGCCATTTTTTTGAAAGAAAGAATGAGATGGGAAATTATCAATCTGGCGGCCAAAGTACACATAATGCAGTAGATGTCAATACAACTAGTCAAGCAAATAGAAGACAATTTTCAGAGTTGGAAAAATCTCTGTCTTGGGTTTTCAATAAGCTGCAGAAGAAAGGGTTGTTACAGTTATTGGCTCCTCGACCTTGGCTGAATGCTTTACCACTAATTTCATTAGATACAAGGACATGAGACAGACAAATGCTTGTGACTAAAACACGAGATTTAAGATTTGATTAACAGTGGAAAGTTGCTTGAGCCTGATAAACCCAACTCCAAGAGTAATCCTTTGACTAAATTTGGAAGAGTGCCTCCACCAACAACCTTTATGATAGGGGGAGAATTGAAGGAAAGTTTTATCTTGTCATCTTTTCAAGACGTGGATGGAGGAATTGCTAAAGAGAAGGTACTACTAACCAAGCTTGGACCAACTGTGGATGATGAAGCGATGACTATCATTGATGATGAAAAAATTCTTGCCCCTGATATGACCAAATAAATGAAGCATCTTTGACTCCAACTCAACAAACTTCCCTTAGCTTGTTTGGCTTTTGTTTCATTTTCTTGCTTTGGTGTTTTCTCGACCAATTATATTTTTCAAATTAAGATTGTTTGAATAAATTACTTTCATTAAATTTTTTATATTGGTCTTTATTCATTTTGGCGTTCAACCAATGACGAGTCTATCTTGATATTCATGAATTAGTATATCTATGTATCATAATTTCAATGACTTTACTAGGTGAGAGAATTATTTTATAACATTGAGTTGTGTATGCTTACTTAAAGAAGGCTCTTGCATAATTATTTTTCTCTAGGTCCTAGTTTATCTTATAATATGCTTTGACGAACTTTCGAAGCAAAATTGAACTTTGCTCATTTAAGAGAGAAATGATCTAGGCATTGTTTGGTAAGCCAAGAACTAGAATCCATCCAATTAAATATCAATCCCTAGTTTATTCATTTGAGCCTTTATAAAATTTTAGTTTGCTTTTTATTGGCTTATAAATCCCAATGACCTACCCTGAGCTATTGTGATACTTATGGCAAGTTTGATGATCACAAAGAAACAAAAGGGAAAGAAGATCAAAGAGAAGGATATATAGTCAAGACTATAGAGATAGTTAAAGTTTATCTAAATTGGACCTTATATCTCATCATTGAGATAGCATCGGGATAACAAAAAGATCCATCCTCAGTCAGAAACATGAGATGATACAAACAAGACAATTCTCTTAGAGCTAGGCAAAAAAACAAAATAAAGAAAAATAGAAAAGAAAGATAAAAGAAAGAAAAGAAAAAAGAAAAAATAAGAAGAAAAAAAGAAAATAAAATAAAATCTAAAAAGGTGATTCAGAAAGCCAACCGAGTTCTTTTTTACCAAAAGCAAGCAGGAGACTTTTGCTTAGTTTACGAGGACGGATTGACTTGAATTGGTCCAACCCAGCCAAAGGCTCAAATACATAATGGAAAGACCATCTTTCATTTTATTCAACATAGCTCCAGGTCCGCAATCTTAAAAGTCTTAGACTTGATATTTCAAAAGGGAAAAGGACAAAAAGAAAGAGAAAGAAAAAGGGTGGTCTAAAGATCAAGATAGTACTGATTGGATCCAGATTTTTACCAAAAAAATGGAATGACATTCAAGCTTAGTATTTTCATGAAGTCAGAAGGAAATGATGCCCAGAAGGTGAAAATGGAACTTCTAACAGTATACAGTTCCAACAAGAAGAATGTAGTGTGAAAGTTTGTCATAAGTGCCACATCAGCTCCAATCTAAAGATGACCTTCATTTAAGCCATGTCCCTTATAGACCCCATTTCAAGCCTATAAAAGACCTATTGATCTCTCTTGGTAGGTAGAGTCTATTAGTGGAGATAGTTTGGATAAATATGCATATGAGATAGATAATATTTAAACTCAATGAGACCTTTGGCCGAGTAATGTGTATGTGCCTATCTGAAGTGTAATAGTTCTTGCTTAAATGAAAATGATTCCCAAGTTTAGTATGTTAACTAGGATTGTTATGTTATAGATATGTTAATTTAAAAAATCGAGTCCTGAGGTACAATGACACTGATTTGACAAAGTCAACATTTGATTTTAAAAAAATGTGTTTTCTTGTTGCATAAACCTTCAAGTTAAGGGAAGCATATTTCATTGTCAAACCTCAAAGGACATGATGTGCAGAAGAGGGCTAATGAAAGGATCACTTTGAAGGTCATGTCATGAATAAGTTATTAACTACATAGATATATCTCTGATTATGCTGCTAGGGCCCTCATTACTCATACTCTATACATTTAAAGGATAAAAGTCATAGATGTAAAGTCTTCTGATATTCTAATACAAGATCTGAATGAGCATCTAGAAAGAATCTATAGGAGCACTTTAGTTGATCACCTAAGTCTATAAGTCAATGGAACCACTGTAAGTATTATTCATACATATCATTCATATATAAGCATGTCACACTGCATTTTTTATCTTGCATTGTCTACTCTTTGTCAAAGTGAACAACAGATATTCTATGAAGCAAACATGAAGCAGATATGGAATCAGGGGGCATGGAAGGCCCATTGTTTGAGGAAGATCTAGTCACTTTACAAAAATGGAGATGCATGCTCATACAAGGAACCAAACAATACACAAACATCAATCAGAGCTTGCATGGAAAAAATTATTGGTTTGAGCCTACATAGGGGGTAAAGTTTTTTCTTTTAATTTTTTAGTTTATGGGTGTACAAAATATTTTCAAACTCACTTTCAATATTTTACCACGTAGGGGACAAAGAGAGAATATGAGGACTAGCTAAAAAATAGCTGAATTTTTTGCAAAAGGAAGAACAAAAAGACAGAATAAGAGGAAAGTAAGAACCTCAAAAGAATGAAGATACAAAAGATAAAAGATCAGTCCAGCTAGAAGAGCTGAAGCCAATATAGGACAAATGTCCAAGGATGAAGATCCATTTTGAAGGGTGAAGACTCGATGTCCAAATATGAAGATCTATTTTGAAGGTTGAAGACCCGATGTCCAAAAGATGAAGATTCAATTTAAAGGGTGAAATACCCAATGTCTAAGGATGAAGATCCATTTTGAAGGGTAAAGACCTATAATCCATTGAAGAATGGAATAACCAGCTAGAAGAAAGCCCACACTCTCAAATGACGGGAGGTCAATCCATCTAGAAAAATTGAAGTTAATCCTTAAAAGAATGAAACAGGTGGCTAGAAGAAAGCCCACACTCTCAAATGACAGAAGGTCGGTCTAACAAGAAGAGCTAAAGTCAATCCATTGAAGGATGAAACAAGTGGCTAGAAGAAAGTCAAAACTCTCAACTGACAGAATGTTAGTCAGCTAAAAGAGATGAAATTGATGGCTAGAAGAAAGCTAGAACTCTCAATTGATAGAAGGTCAGTTGAACTCAATCCAGGTCCAGAACCCAAAACCAATTCGTGTCCAGAACACAAATCATTTTTGAGTCCAGAACTCAACTTGGGTCTAGAACCTAAACCATTTTCGAGTCCAGAACCTAATCTGAGTCCAAAACCCAAATCTTGTCTCGGGTCTAGAATTCAAACCTTTTTTGAGTCTAGACCCAAAACCCAAACTAGTCTTGGATCCAAAACCCAAATCATTTTTTAGTCTAAAACTCAATTTGGGTTCAGAACCCAATTCAATCTCGGGACTAGAACTCAAATCCAATTCTAGGGTCCAGAACCCATTCTTGCCCAAAATCAGTTCAAAAGTCATGTTGCTTTTTGTTCTCTTCTACAAAAGTCTTAGATTGCTCAAGCAGGGAGCAAACTGTAGACTCTTGAATTTGGGCCGGCTTAAACTCAAGGATCTTATCTCGAACTGTTATATTTTTAAAGAGTCTAAACCTAATTTAAAATCTTGAAATTAAATTATTTAAACTTATAAAAGCCCAAATTAGCCAAAATTAAATTTGTTAAGTCCAAAAATTTAAAATTTTAAACTGGTTTGAGTCGGGACGGGTCCAAGGTGACATGAGCCAATACTCATGTCGATTTGGAGGGTCTAAGTCGACATGAGCATGGCTCATGTCGATTTGGCACACCCAAATTGACATGAGCTGGCTCTTTGTAGATTTGGACCTGCCAAATCGACATGACCCTAATTCTAAAGCAATTTGGCCACCAATTTAATTTCCTAATCAAGCTAGAATTCATTTAAAGCACGGATTAGCAGATTAGGTTTAGGGATAAAGAATTATCTGCCTATAAATATAGGATAAAAGGTAGAAGAATAAACAAAAAAGGAAAGAATTATCAAGATCAGCAATTAGCAAGAATTAAGATAGCAACAATTAGCACGTATTAGCAACAAACACAGAGCAATTAGCAAAGCAACAACCATCAATGTAAAACACCAAAGGCAGTAACCACTGTCTTTATTTTGCTAAGCTAGAATCCCAAATTGGTGTAGACAGTAGCTTGGAACAATGTATAATTTGGTAGAGCCTTCAACGCAGATTTTATTTTCTAAACTCTTTAAAATCATAGCAAATCCCGTTTATTAATATTGCAAAATTCATACTTGCTGTGGTTTTATTTAAATATATCCAGTGAGCTTTATATGATAATGCCATCAATTTATATCTACTATATGTTCATTTAAACACGTTCAGTAGCCATGTTTCGTGCAATTATTCATCAAGAATCAATATTAAAGTGGCCTTGAAGTTTTGACAGTAACCAAATTTTTATCAAAACCCTAAACTTGTTTTTCAAATATCAAAACCATACTTCTATTTTCTAAAACCTAAAACCCTAAATTTGTTTTCTAAAACCAAAACTCTAAGTCTGTTTTCTAAAACCAAAACCCTAATTTTATTTTCTAAAACCCAAAACCTTAATTCTGTAAAAACAAAAATCCCAACTCCAGAAGCCCTAATTCCTAAATTTCATAAAATCCAAAACCCCTAATTTACTTTCCAAAACTCTAATTTCCTAATTTCCAAGTTAAAGCCCTAAAACCATGTTTTTAAACCTTACAAATCCTAAGATTAATATGCGAATCCTAATTTTGTATATTCAATGTTTTAAACCCTAGTTTTGATTGTTTAATTTGTTATATGCTACTATGATGGATGACTTATTTTATTTAGTTTGTAATGGATGCTTTGTTTTTAATTATGATATTTGGATGGTTTAATTTATTAGGTTGATTGTTTATTTAGAGTTGTAAAAGGCATATTTCCACTTTGAAGGTGTCTTGTTTATTTAATTTGTTTATTTAATTTTATTTTTGATGATTAATGTAAGAGACATATTTTCACTAATTGATGAGTGTCTTATTTTATATTTTTTTGATATTGGACATTGTAGAGGTATATTTCCATCCTTCAATAGGTACCTATTTTATTTGTTTTATTTAATAGGATGATGAATGTTTATTCCTTTTAAAATTGTATGCAGTATGGATAATTTATAATATTTAAGAATTTAATAATATTTAGACCTGAAAAGGAGACCGGTTCCAATGAACCAGGCATTATGAGAGTGTTGGGTCATTCTCACCTTCCTCATATGTATCCAACTTTTTGAACCCATTAGGGGGTTGAAAATTTTCTAGGAATCGAGTCATCCACCCCTTTTTTTTCCTAACCTGTCCGGGTGGCGATTCTATTTTCTCTGAGTTTAGGCCATAAGTATAATAGTGCTGAAGTCGTAAGAACCATTCTACATGAGAGTGGGGGCAAAAATCACCGCTCACAATATCCCCTAGAGGTTGGTAGTCCTCTCAAATTGCCCATCAGTTTGAGGGTGAAAAGCCATAGTGAAATGTAATCTTATACCCAAAGCTTATTGCAATGATTTCCAAAATCTAAAAGCGAACCGGGGCCCTCTATCTGACATAATAAAAACTGGGACTCTATGTAGACAAACTATCTTCTCCATATACAGCTCAACATACTTAGCCACAGAATAATTTACTTTCACTGGAATAAATTATGCTGACTTAGTCAATCGATCAATGATAACCTATATGAAATCATACCCTGAACTGATTTTAGGCAATCCAATCACAAAGTCCATTGTAATCCTTTCTCACTTTCACTCAGGGATAGGGAGTGGTCATAACAACCGAGAAGGCTTATGACGCTCTAACTTCACCTGTTGACACATGAGGCATCTAGAAACAAACTCTGCAAGATGTTTCTTCATGCCATTCCACCAATATATATTATTTGCAAGGTGCACCTCTTCCAATATCTCCTTTCTCATATTATCTACATTTGGAACATATAACAGTGAACCATGTCGAAGTATACCTTTTTTATCAATCACAAAGTCCTTAGAGTTATCATCTCGTACTTCTTCCATAATTGTGCATAATTATGGGTCCCGTCTCTGACACACCTTCATTCGTTCTACTAGTATTGAGCGGACTTGGAAATGTGCCAATAGTACACCGAAAGAGTTTACCTCAAGTTGTAACACTTCATCGACCAACTCTATCAACTCCTTAATAATGGGTCACTTTTCCACCACAATATGAGTTAGGCTACTAGAAACTTTCTACTCAAAACATCAATCACTATATTTGCTTTACCAGTATGGTAGAGGATAGTGCAATCATAATCCTTCAGAAGTTCTATCCATCTTCTATGTCTCATATTGAAATCCCTCTGATCAAAGATATACTTTATACTTTTGTGATCTGTGTATATTTTACAAGTTTCACCATATAAGTAATTTCTCCAAATTTTTAATGTAAAAATTACTATTGCCATCTCTAGATCATGGGTAGGATAATTTTGCTCATGTTTCTTTAATTGGCGAGAGACATAAGCAATTAATTTTCCATGTTGCTTCAATACACACCTAAGACCAGCTCTAGAAGCATCACAGTAAATGATGTAACCACCCATTCCTAAAGGTAAGGCTAACACTGGAGCAAAAGTAAGGTAATCATTCAATTTTTGGAAACTGCCCTCACATGCTTCAGTCCATACAAACTTGGCATTCTTGTGAGCTAATTGAGTTAAAGGAGCTGTTATCCTTGAGAAATCTTAAATAAAGAGACGATAATATCCTACCAATCCCATAAATCTATGAACCTCGATAACAGTTATAGGCTATGACCAATTTGTAATAGGTTTAACTTTTTAGGGTCCACCATAATGCCATCCTTAGTAACAACATGCCCTAAAAAGGTCACACTATCTAACCAAAATTCATACTTCGAAAACTTGGCATACAATTGATGATTTCTTAGAGTCTGTAAAATCATTCTCAAATGTTGTGTATATTCTGCTTGTGACCTTGAATATACCAGGATATAATCAATAATTACAATAACAAAATTGATCCAAGAATGGCTTGAACACCTCGTTCATCAAATCCATGAACACAACTGGTGCATTAATGAGTCCAAAAGACATTATAAGAAATGTATAATAACCATACCGAGTTCAAAATGCCATCTTAGGTATAACTTTCCTCCTGATCCTCAACTAATGATATCCCGAGTGAAGATTAATTTTGGAAAAACATTGAGCACCATGAAGCTGGTCAAATAAGTCATCAATTATGGGAAGAGGATATTTATTCTTTATTGTAACCTTGTTCAACTGTTTGTAATCAAAGCAAAGGCATATAGTACTATCCTTCTTCTTCATAAATAACACATGAGCACCTCAAGGCGAAGTACTAGGTTGGATGAATCCTTATCCAAAAGATCTTGTAATTGTTCTTTGAGTTCTTTCAACTCTGTAGAGGTCATCCTATAAGGTGGCATAGATATGGGATTCATGCCAAGAACTACATCAATACAAAACTCTACCTCTCTTTCAGGAGGTAATCTTGGAAGCTCTTTAAGGAAAACATCTAGAAATTCATTTACTACTGGCATGTTTCTTAAATATTCAAGTTCTGTAGAGCTGATGACTGCTAAATACTCCTAACAATCATGATGCAACATCTTTGTGGCATGAATGGATGAAACAAGGCTACATAGGGCAGTACTTTTATCCCCCTTAAAAGAAAATCCTGAATCACCAGGTATTTGAAAGATGACCTCCTTATTATGGTAATCGAGATGTCACAATGAGTTGATAGCCAATCCATACTAAGAATTACATCAAAATCCATCACATTGAGAAAAATCATATTATCACGTAGATTCTTCCCTCTACTAGAACTGGACAAGATAGAAAGACTATATCTACCAATAAGGAATCACTTATAGGAGTTGCAACAGAGAAGGGACACTCCAAACTGGTAGGTACTATGTCAAGTTTTACTACAAAAATAGGGGATATAAAGGAGTGCATTACACTTAGATTTATCAATATATGTACCTCTAAAGAACAGATTCACACAATGTCTGTATACCTTTTGTTTACTATTTTAATAATTACTAAAGCTAATGTCAATAAAATTTTTGATAGAATCTCCCCTAAAATTTGACACTACCAACATCTTCTCTAATTAAACACAACCTGTAGAAGAAAAAACTTCTAATATTTCTCACATTCAGTCTCAAATCCAATCTCAACAATTCACCATCTATTACCCACAATTTAGTTCAAATACCTTTACTTTTATCAACATGTTTGCATATTAAATATTCTCCATAATTATCATAATTTACTATAAAGTTATAACTCAAGCTATATTTATAAAGTATAACCCACAACTACAAAGTATACAAAATCTCTAGATTACCCATAACTATACAAGTGTCATTTAAAATTTAAAGCATTATATGTGAACAAAACAAAATACATATTATAAAATCCTTCATTGAACACATTCTATAATGTAGTTGATCTTGAAGCTTTAAAATCTCACTCTACTGGATCTATTCTGCATGATCTGCGAGCCAAAAATAAATCTAATACGCTAAGCTATTGTTCAGTGGTGCTTATATATTCATAATTTACCAAAAATTTTAAAATAAGAAAATAAATATTGAAGTACTATATAGAATCATCACTTCTAGCAGAAATGGTACTGGATGGTTCTCGCTAGCTCTCTTAAGTGGGAGGTCAGGGGTTCGATCCAGGGAGGCGACTTAATTCCAAGGAATTAAGCCAAATTAACAAATCCTGCTGGGTGGACCGCGAGGGCTGTCCAGTACTGTAGCGATCGCTTGCCTCCTGCGGACTCCGTGCCCAGGTGGTAAAAAGGCCGGGCCATAAGCCACTAGTGGGCCGGGCAGCCGACCTGGTCGGGGAGGGTCGTTACAGTTAAAAAGGCGCCTTTTTAACTGTAACGACCCTCCCCAACCAGGTCGGCCGCCCGGCCCACTAGTGGCTTACGGCCCGGCCTTTTCACCACCTGGGTACGGAGTCCGCAGGAGGCAAGCGATTGCTACAGTACTGGACAGCCCTCGCGGCCCACCCAGCAGGAATTTGTTTATTTGGCTCCCTAAGGAGTCGCCTCCCTGGATCGAACCCCTGACCTCCCACTTAAGAGAGCCAGCGAGAACCATCCAGTACCATTTCTGCTACTAACAATTGTAACACCCCTATACCCCGTATACGTACACAGCATGCTAATACGATCGTAATATACGTATACTGAATATAGAAATGTCACGGTTACAAAACACATATGACATGACTCTTATATACTATGAACAAATTCAAAACTTTTAAATGAGTTTATAAAACGAAATAGATAGAAAGTTTATTTAAAATGCAGCGGAAAATATAACAAATGTTTCCCAATACATTTGCATCAAAATCAAAAGTTACAAATATAAAATATATACATGAGTGGTAGCTCTTCTCTGATCTTTAAGTCCAAAAATCAACTCTTCAACGCCTAGACTCACTAGGTCTAGAGGAACTCTCGGGTTCAATCCTGTCACCTGCGCGATGAACCACAATCGCGCTGAGCCAACAGCTCAGTAGAACAAACTATAATGATATTATGCTATGTCATACATTCAAACAATATAGATCATACTCAATACACTTTATTTTATGGATGTTTCATTTCATTATTTCAATAATTATATCATCATCCATCACTCACACATTTAACATAGACACACATGGGCCCAACAAGCATTTAATATGATATTCAAAGTTCAAAGTTACTGCTTTGGTTTATAATCACAATGATCAAGCCCGTAGGCGATATATATATCATATCTCTATCCATGGATAGTGTAACAGACCCAGTCTCTTGGACCATCAACCCATTAACATGAGGAGATCCTCAACCCGGCTAGACTGTTACTAGTAACAGACCCAGTCTCTTGGACCATCAACCCGACTAATCGAGGAGATCCTCAACCCGGCTAGACTGTTACTTTTCATAAATTTCATTTTCACATTTCATTTAGTGTAACAGACCCAGTCTCTTGGACCATCAATTCAATTCAATTGAAGAGATCCTCAACCCGGCTAGACTGTTACCTTTATATAGGCATGCCACCAAAACCAGTACTCTGAAATTTGAATAAACATATTAGGCACACAACCATTTCATATATCTCTTTATCAAACTTTTTCTCAATTCATTTCTCATTCCACAATCAACTAGGCAAACATGCCTCATTTGAGTCAATATAGCCAATCACAATGGCTTTACACATCATCTTATCATCACATCTTTCATTTTCGTAACACATACATATACCATATTACATTTCATGAGGTTCATATTGTATAAAACGTAACATTATTCAAACATATCAACAATACAATGAAATTACTTAGTACATTCACACTCAAATGTATAAGTTCCAAAATCACATGAATGTATGTTATAATACAAGGTTTGTACTTACCTCAAAAGAAATCCACACAATTCTAAACACTTCCTCTTAACAAGTCCTTCACCAAAATAATTAAGGCAATTCACCTTCTTCACAACCTAATTCAAAACAATGAGGAAAGTCACATAAGATCATAAGGCTAAGAATCAATTAGGGCAAACTCTAAACTGGACACGCTCACCCACACGGGCGTGTCCCTGACCGTGCCCTAACTCCACAACACATAAGCATTTACACGTTCAGGACCACGGGCGTGTCACTGGGCGTGTAATACCTACTGTCTCTCAGAAGTATCGACACGTCCAACATCATGAACGTGTTCCTGGCCGTGTCAATTTCCCAAAGTCACAGTAGCTATGACACGCTCACTAACACGGGCGTGTTAATGGCCGTGTCACACCTACTACCATCCAACACAATTGACACACCTAAAGACCTGGACGTGCTCCTGGGCGTGTCAGGCCAAAAACCCAGATTCCGGCCAAAACAACAATCCAACCAACAAACAACAATCTTCCACCATCTTCCACTTCAACAAAACTCAACTAGACACACCCAAAACCATAACAACCTTGCAAAAACACCAACACAACTCAAAATACACATCCAACACCAAATCACAACATCATCAAAAACTCTAAACACAACCACAACTCAATCTTAACCAACAAACTTATTCTTCCTTTCAATCTTACTCTTTTCTTCAATCCAACCCAAGAATCAAAGATCAAGTAAACCCAACACTCTTAAACACAACACACTCAAACATATCCATACCAACAACCATAAATCACCAAACCCACAACACAAACTCAAAGAAAACAAGGGAATCAAGAGGAAACTTACCAAGAATGAAGAAAACTCTTAAATTCCTCCTTGATCTCTTGAAAACTTCTTCAATCTTGAGCTTGGAAGGTCAAATCTCTCCCTCTCTCTTGTTCTCTTGCTGCTGCCGTCCAAAGCAAAGAAAGGAGAAGAAAAGGAAAATGAGAGACACGAGAAGAGAGGAAGAAGGAAGAAAAGGAAAAGAAAGAAAAGTCAAACATTAACCCTCTCTCTCCTCAAAACATTCTCCTCCACACAAATAAAAATAAAATAATCTCAAACATCACCATCCACCCATCTTAATCCACTAACTCAATTTCAAAATAATTACCTTTATACCCTTCAAACAAATATTTGTATATGTTAAGTATATCACAATATATACAACATATACACATTACTCTAACCTCAACTCTCTTTCCAATAAAATAAATACACTTAATCCAATAATAACAATAATTACTCCAATACTTCTAGGGTACATTTTGGGATATTACACTTTGCAATAATTTTCTTCTTTATAATCCAAATGTCTTCACTTTAACCATACATATAAAGAAATACTTTTTAAATTAAAGTCGAACACATTTATTTTAGAACATATTCACTAAACATATTATAAACAATCACTTTAATTTCAAAACCTTAAACTTTCTCAAAACCCCAAACTTACATAACTTTAAATTCAACACTTTGAAAGTTTAAAATTTCTTTAAGCTTAGTTTTTGTTTAAAAACTACATAAATATACTTATTCTTAATCAATTATGAATTCAAAATTAATTTCTTCAAGAATTAGTTCCATAACTATCGTTAAACCCTAAATATGCAAAAACCATAAAGTAACTCTTTTATGGATTGAAAATTGTTTTAAACATAATTTTCGGTGAACAAGTACATAAATACACTTAATTCCACACATTTAGGAATTTCTAACTAACTAGTTCCATGTCCACTTCTAAACCCGAAACTTTCCATAACCCTAAATTGATTCTTTTGTGAATCAAAAGCTATTTTAAACATAGTTTTAAGCTAAAAACTATGCATACACCCTTAAAATCATTCAAAAATGAACTTTAATCAATTTTGTCTTCACTTAGTTTCATATTCAAACTTTTTTTTAACAAATGCAATTATTTAATTTCCATCACAAAAATTCAATTAAAGTAGCTCTCTCTCTCTCTCTTCCTCGATTTTTCTTTGAATATTTAGTGATGATTTTAGTATTTCTCACCTAATCTAAAGAATTCTCCTAAAAATTTTGTGTTGTATACAAAGTTTCTTTGATTTCTAGGTATGATGATGGAAGAAAGAAGAAGAAAGAAAATTTTGTTATGGTGAAGAGGATGAATTTGGCTTTGATGGAGGAAGAAGAAAGAAAATTCTACACACACACACACATATATATATTGGGGTTTTATAAGATGTGGTGCTCACTCCAAAGCTTTGGTACACCTATTTTCTTAAATTATTTATAAATCTGAATTTTAATTCCGTAAAATCATAAAAATAATTTCTTTGACTAATTTAAAGCTCTATTATCCATATCTTTCATCCCAATTTCAATAAAATCCAATTCTAGGGTCAAAAGGGCATTTCTATAAAATTTTGCCGCTTAAAGATTCTTTTTAAAAAATATCGATTTTATCCATACCCGGATTTAACTTTTAACTTTTTAAGGCTTAACCAATCTTATTTTCCCATCCATTTGAAATATCCGGGTCACACTCAATATTATATACAGTCCAATATCTTTATAATTCAGAAGATAGTGGTTAAGAATTTTAAACATTACAGAAAGATTACCTACCACCACTGTATTAGAAGCTTGAGCATCCTGATGGGTAAGGGTGAAAAATCGAGCCTGTCCCTGATTTTGATCTCTGCCTAAATACCTTGAGCTCTGACTCTCACTCTGTCCTCTGCCCCTACCTCTAAAACCACGGCCCTGCTGGCCAATTATCCGTCCCTCATACTGGGATGGAAAAAATGTCTGCATAGGTTGGCCCATACTAGCTATGGAACCTTGAGTGACCTTTGATTATAAGTTCTTTGTCCTCTTGATAAGGGGCAATCCCTAGCAAAATGACCTGGTTGGCCACATCCAAAGCAAACACTTAATCCCTGCATACATTACCCCTGATGGGTTTTACCACATCTAGCACAAGTAGTAGAGCTGAAACTAAAGCTTGGACCACCGTAGCTGGTACCCTCACTGCTACCATCGTAACCTCGACCATGTTTGAAACCACCTTTAGTCTTGCCCTTACGCCTAAAGGAACTCTTTGGATTTGAAGTATGAGTGCTCATATGGAAAGTATCACTAAGACAAAAAAAAAAACTGTGAGTGCCCTAAGCTCTCAGTCAAGAAGGTCCTCTAGATCCCTTTTTTCTTTCTTCCAAGGTGAATTCAATGTCTTGAATAATATCAACCAGCTTACTAAAGGGTCAACCTTGACGTCCATTGAGTAAGAAGTTGTAATCATCGCTCAAAGCCCGGACATATCTAAACTTCTTAAGCTCATCATTTGCTACCATAGTGGGAAAAACCTGCACAACCCTAGAAATTTATTGGTGAACTCTACCAATGAAGTGAGTTCTATCATTTTTCGATGCACAACTCCAGGAAGAACAAACCAAGCCAGAAACTCCCTTTGAAAATCCTCCTAAGTCATCTCTTGATATTGGGGTCATATGTAATCTTTATTACCATGCCTGTGTGGGACCTCTAGCCATTGACAAATAAAATATATAGATCTAGTATCCATACATCCCAACTCCATATAAATCTCTCGAATGTTATCAAGAAAGTCATAAGCCTGCCCCTCATCATTACCAGAAAAATTTGGTGGATATTGCGTAATGAATCTCTCCAAGGATACTTATAAAGTTGTTGCAGATGGGGCTGCTACAGGAACATCTCAGGTCATGTTAGCCATAATCTTCTAGAATCCAGTGAAATTTCAGAACCCTCTCCCTCATGAGCAGCTTGCTTTCTAGGAGCTGCTTGAGTTCTAGCACCAACTCTAGTTCTATACTCACTCATCTTACTGAAAAGAAATGGGGAACTTTAATCAAATAGGACAAGTCAATATATAATCATGTAAAGGTAATGACAAACAAACTAACACGGCAAAACAATACAGTACCACAGAATGGAAATAAGAAAATATGAAAAGACATGTGGAGACCCTATACTCTACTAATCTCATTTTCCTGGAAAAAGAAAACAAATGCTCTGATATCAACTTTGTCATGACCCAAACTCAAAGGCATATAACTGGTACTAATGTAACACCCTTATACCCTATATATGTAAAATACATATACCTAGTATATGTAAAATATGCATACATAGTACAAGAATGATACATCCCAATCTTCAAAATTTTTCATAATTGTAAAAAAATTATTTAAAACCTCAAAATACACTTTAATAGATAAATAAATATATACATAAATGCTTTAAAAGAAAAATCTCTTAAAAAAATTTGTCAGAGTTTTATCTATATGTCAAACGTTCCCAAAATTTCAAACAACCTCAACCTGCATAAAAATACACTCCTAAAAATTTATTTACTCATTCATATCTCCAAAATGCCCAATGACTCAACAATCTTTCAATACTACCATATATATATGTGTGTGTGTATATATTCAAAATATCCAAATTCTTAATTTATAATAAAAAAAACTTTAAACTTTACAATATTTATACAAGTTATTATTTTATATGCACATATTTAAGTATAAAATAGAAATATATACATGATATGCTGGCCGTCTGATCTTATGGAAAAAGTAACTTCAAGTACACTATCCAAAATATAGACTTAAGAAGGTCTAGTAGACCTCTCTGGATCTACCCTATCACTTGGTGTTGAAATGCAATCACGCTAAGTTAAAAGCCTAGCAATACATACTTTGATACTAAAAATGACAGTTTAGATATAATACCAAAAAATGCACAATGCTTCAATGTCAAGAAAAATACATACAATTTATCAATATAACCATCACCAACACACATTAGGCCCAAAAATCTTTATATAATAAACTAGTTTCAGAAATATTATTTTGGTTCATCTCAATAGCAATGGCACCGGTCCGTCTCGTCCAATGGCATATTCATAATTATGACATCAGTGTGCCTCCCCCGAAGGCATAATCATATCTGTGACACCAGAGTATCTTGTCCAAAGGCGTACAACAATGCTAAACCAAATCCAAAAACAAATCCACAAAACTAGACATTATATAAGGCAACACACAATTCACATTTATTATATTCCATTTTTCTCATGTTTTTCCACATTTTATATTCCTTTTCCAATTTTCCATACATATTTAACATCATTATCATTTCTTTTGCAAATGTGGCCAATTCCACATTTTAGTGCATAAATAGCACATTTCATAATTTATACATATCATCACTATTAATCTTTAATGTCTAAACATGCCACAATTAAATCAAATCATGCGTTGTTATTACAAATAATGCTTAACACATACATGTACTCATGTTCAAGTATGTTAACACTTACATTCCCATGCAATGTGCCATGTTTTAATCAAAGCAATTAAGCAAAATAAATTCCAAAGTATCTACTAACCTTACGAATGACACAATATGAGCCAAAACTCCACCCAACACCGAGTTCTTCTATTATCTTTCACCTCTTGGTGATGGCAATTTGACTCCACTCACTTCCTAATCAAAATGTGGGTGTACATAATTATTTAGAATCACATTTCTATGTATTTTAACTAATAAAATTTAATTTAGCATAATTCCTTCAAGTCTTCATTATTTTGCCCTAATGTACTTTAACTTTGGAAGTCAATTTTACTCAATTCCAATTCATATTTTAAGTTCAATTATATCATTATCATATTTTAATATCATTTAAGTAATTAAATTCATCCTACATCAATTCAAATTTCCATCCAAACCCTAAATCACCTTCTTCTTCTTCCAAACTCCAACCAAACCCAATCTTTCTTCAATTCAACCTTTAAAAAATCATTATCTACACATTAAATTAACATCATCCAACACCATTTTAACAATTAAAACAACATCCTTCAAAAATAAAATTCTCACATAATTGAAAATTTTTAAAGAGCTTTTCAAATTTAGGAAGAAACTTTACTTTTTGAAGGAAAATCTTGGAAATCACTCTAATTTCTTGAAATTTTGATGAAATTTTGATGTAACAAGGAGACAAAAGCTCTCCCTTCTCCAACTATGGTGGTCGGCCTCAAGGACGAAGAAGATGATGGAAATTTTCTTTTCTTTTTCCTTAACCACTCAACTATATATATATATAATAATAATAATATTTTAATTAATTAATTAAAATCCTAATTTTTCTCTTCCACTTAAAAAATTTCTTTTTGAATTATTTAATTAAATTTTATTATTACTATTATTTTATTATTCTTAACTTTTTACTTTTTGAGTTTTTACCATTTTACCCTTTTTACTATTCAAGTTTTGATTTTTTTTAACTATTTGACTTTATACTTTAGGTATATTTCTTTTATATTTAACATATACATTCCATATTTCCTACTTCCACCACCTCACTTAATCTTTTAAATTATTTATTTAATTTATTTTTTATCTTAGTAAAATTAGGGTCATTACAACTCTTTTCTCCTTAAATAATTTTGTATTTGAAATTACCTGGTATCAACTCTGGAAACGTTGAAGGTACTGGGTTCGTGTAATCTGCTCACTCTCCCTTGTCATCTCCTCTGTAGAATGATTTTTTCATAAAACTTTAACCAATGGCACCTTCTTGTTTCTCAACTCTTTCACCTTGCATGCCAAAATTACCACTGGTTTCTCTTCGTAAGTCAGATCCGGATTCACCTCAATGGATTCAATAAACAAAACATGAGATGGATATGACATGTACCTCCAAAATATATAGACATGGAAGATATTATGAATCTTGTCCAACTTAGGCGGCAAGGCCAGTCTATACGCTACTGGTCCAACTCTTTCCAGTATCTTATATGGCTCAATGAATCAAGGACTTAACTTTCCTTTTCGACCAAACGTTAAAATTCTCTTCCATAGAGACACCTTCAGAAACACCTTATCACCCACACTGAACTCTATATCTTTTCTTTTCAAATTTGAGTAAGACTTCTATTGGTCTGAAGCTGCTTTTAAATGATCTTGAATTACCTTAATCTCTTATTCTATTTCTTTAATCAAATCGGGACCTACCAGTTTACCTCCTCCAATCTCATCCCAATATAATAGTATCCTGCTCCTCCTTCCATACAAGGCTTCATAAGGAGCCATCCCAATGTTGGACTGATAACTATTGTTGTATGCAAATTCAATCAATGGTAGCTGCCTATCCCAACTTCCTGTAAACTCAATGATACAACTCCTCAACATGTCCTTCAGCACTTATATCACTCTCTCTGACTACCTATTTGTCTGCGAATAAAAAGTTGTGCTAAAGTGTAACCGAGTACCCAAGGCATCTTATAAACTCTTCCAAAATCTGGATGTAAATCTTGGATCTCAATCTGACACTAGGAAACTGGGACTCCATGTAATATAACAATCTTGTTCATATACAATCAGCCAATCTATCAAGAGAGTAATCCATCCTAATTGGACAAAAGTGAGCTAACTTCGTCATTCTGTCAACTATCACCTAAATTGCATCATACTTCCTCTAGGTCAAAGGTAGTCCAGCCATAAAATCTATAGTCACTGGCTCCCATTTCTATTCAGGAACTGATAATGGCAGTAACAACCTTGAAGGAACTTGGTGCTCAGCCTTTACCTTCTGGCAAGTAACATTTGGATACAAATTTTGCTATGTCCATCTTCATACCTAACCACCAATAATACCTCTTCAAATCCTATACATCTTGGTGTTTCCAGGGTACATAGCATAAGTAGACTGATGTGCTTATTCTAAAATCCTCTTTTTCAATTCAACCTAATCAGGAATTCATAATCTATCTCTGTAATAAAACTTTCATTATCTCTCACATGAAAATCTCTAATCTCCCCCTTGTGGCAAACCTCCACAATCTTATGAAGTCTCATATCTATCTTTTATGCGTCTCTAATATGATCTAATAGTATTGGCCTCACCTGTAATTGAGCCATAAGTGCACCATCATTATAAACACCAAATCTAACATGTAGAGCTCTTAATTCAACAAGCAACACGAGAGAATACACAGTCAAACCTGCCATGGACTTTCGACTCAAGGCATCTGCAACTACATTTACCTTGCCTGGATGATAGTTAATCAAATAGTCATAATCCTTTATCAATTTCAACCATCGTTTCTGTTAAAGATTCAGCTCCTTCTGAGCACCCAAATACTTCAAACTCTTATTGTCAATAAAGATGAAACATTTCTCTCCATACAAACGATATCACCAAATCTTCAATGCAAACACTATGGCTAGCAACTCCAAATTATGAGTTTGAAAATTTAACTCACAAGGTTTTAGCTGTCTGGAAACATATGCAATAACTCTACCCTCCTACATCAATATACATCCTAAACCATTATGTGAAGCATAACTATAAATTACATATGGTTTACCTTCCACAGGTAGAGTAAGAACATAAGCTTGAGTCAACATATCCTTCAGCTACTCAAAACTGGATTGGCATTGCTCTATCCACAGAAATTTCACATCCTTCTGAAGTAATCCAGTTAGTGGCATAGCTATCATCCCTTCACAAATCGATGGTATTAACATGCCAACCCCAAAAATCTCCTAACTTCTATCACATTCTTTGGTGGACTCCAATTCAAGATTGCTTCAACTTTACACATATCAGCTCTAATGCCCTTTGCTGAAATAATATGTCCGAGAAAGGTCACATGATCTAACCAGAACTCCCATTTAAACAACTTTGCATACATCTATTTATCCCTTAATGTCTATAATATAATCTGTAGATGCCTATCATGCTCTTCCTTACTATGAGAGGAAACCAAAATGTCATCAATGAACACCACCACAAACTGGTCCAAGATGGCCTGAAGACCCAATTTATCAAATTCATGAATGTTATTGGTGCATTCATCAGCCTAAAAGGCATCTCCAAGAACCCATAATGGTCATATCTCGTGCGAAAAGAAGTCTTAGGTACATCTGCATCTCTAACCCTCAACTGATGATACCTAGATCTCAAGTCAATCTTGGAAAATACTGCTGCCCCCTTCAACTGATCAAAGAGATCATCAATACGAGGCAATGGATACTTATTCTTGAAGGTCACCTTATTCAACTGTCGATAATCAATGAACAATCTCAAGGTGCAAAATAATACTGGTGCTCTCCATGGTAAAACACTAGAGCGGATAAACCCTTTATCTAACAACCCTTGCAACTACATCATCAACTCCAATTCTGCAGGTGCCATCCGATAATAGGTAATAGAGATAGGAATGGTACCCGACATCAAATCAATACCAAACTCCACCTCTCTCTCAGGAGGTAACCCTAATAACTCCTCTAGAATCACATCAGGAAACTCTGCTACTGTAGGTATACTGTCAAGCTTAGAACCTATGGCTCTGGTATCTATAACATGAGCCAAATAAGGCTCACACCCCTTTTGGATCATCCTCTTCGCTGAAATAGTTAAAACAAACATGGATAAGAGGTGTCTCTACTCACTAGATACCGCCACATCTTTCCCATCATGTGTTTTCAAAGTAACACGTTTCTGCTAGCAGTCTACCATAGCCCGATGTCTGGATAGCCAATCCATATCCAGGATAAGGTCATAATCCCTAAAGGCATCTCAATCAATTCATCAAGAAACTTCTCATCATGCACCACTATAGGACTATCCCGATATACTATGCTAACTGCCACACTTTTTGCTAAAGTATTGGTAACCAACACATCAAATCCTAAGGACTCTGATGTACATCACTCATAGGCAAGATGGATGCATTGATGTTTAAATGTGTCAAACCATGATCAATCAATGCAAGAACTGAAGTGCCAAGTAAAGAGAAAGTACCAGCTATCACATCTGAGGCACTCGGTTGTCACTGCATCATAAACACCCTCTGTGATGACCCAGCCTCCTCTTGTCTACCTTTAGTTATGCATCCTACCCTCTGACTAGACCTATTCAGTTAGGGCACTAGCTATTGAGGTTGCAGACCCCTGCCTCTGTGTTTGCTGTTGTACTAATCTGCCAAGCTACCCTTAGCCTCTACCCTATCTCTGAGAAAAACTCCCTCTACCTCTCTTTGACGACGAAGACCCTGTCTCAGCCTAAGGTCTCCTATCTATGCTCTCCTCTGCCCTAGTCGTAGCTATAAGCCCCTGGGCCTTTTTTTCACTCTGTGCAGTAGATACCAACCTGGAGAAATCTTCATACTGTACTGCTGCCACCTAGCACATCATAGATGGCCTCAACCTCTCCTCAAACCTCCAGTACCTATCTATCTCATCTGACAAAAGGTCACCTGCATACTTGCTCAATCGAAGAAAATCCTTCTCATATTCTGTAACTATCTTCGTTCCCTGCTTTAGACTCAGAAATTCGTTATTCTTGGAATCTTTATACTCTTGTAGTGTATACTTCTTCTCAAACTCGCATAAGAAATCATCATATGACAGCACCGGTTGATCAGCCAACCCGTGAGGTACAGTTTTCCACCAGTCATAGATGTCTCTCTGCAGAAGAGACAAAGCATAATCGAACTTCTCTTCTGTAGTAGTCTGCAACTGGATGATTACCCTTTGAATCCTGTCCAACCACTGCTCTACCTCGGTCGGATCAACAATGCCTATGAAATTCGTAGCCCCATATTTCCATAGCTTATCATACTTTTTGGTCTGTTGCTACTGTTGTTGTTGTTGTACTGGGGCATGTGTAAGTAACTCTACCATCTGTTGCACCTAGACTGGCGATACATCCTGAGTTGTTGGTCTAGCCGGCACTGATGCCTCCCCAACGACCTCAGCACTAGCTCTAACAACACCCTTTTCAGAAGCAACACTCTCTGCACTTCCCTCACCAGACTGGTATGTCCTATACGCTATATCAACATATATCTATTATAATAACAAAAATTGCCACTTCAGAGACTAGTTTAAATATCAATGCATATGCATCTACGACAATTTAAGATCATATTTTTAAATGTCAATGCATATGCATGTACGACAATTTAAGATCATATTTAAAATCCCTTTTCTCTCTCTTAAAAATCCAATTAAGTCAAGAACCTCAAATCTAGACTCTGATACCAAAATAAATGTAACACTCTTATGCCCTATTTATGTACGATACATACACCTAGTATATATAAAATATATATACATAGTATAAGAATGACATAGTCTCAATCTTTTCAAAAAGTTTCATAATTATATAAAAAAAATTCAAAACCTCAAAATACATTTTAATAGATAAATAAATATATACATAAATACTTTAATTACTAAAAATACAAATTTTAAAAGAAAAATTTCTAGAAAAAATCTGCCAGAGTTTTGTCTATATTTCAAGCATTTCTAAAAATTAAAACAATCTCAACCTGCATAAAGACACACTCCCAAAAATTTATTTACTCATCCATATCAAAGTACCCAATGGCTCAATAATCTTTCAACACTACCATATATATGTGTGTATATGTATTCAATTACATTAATAAACTTTAAACTTTACAATATTTATACAAGTTATTATGTTATATACACATATTTAAGTACAAAATAGAAATATATACCTGATATGTTGTCTGTATGATCTCATGGAAAAAGCAACTTCAAGTACTCTATCCAAAATCTATACCTTAGCAGGTTTAGTAGACCCTACCATGTTACCTGCGCAATGAAACGCAATCGCGCTAAGCTAAAAGCCTAGCGGTACATAGTTTGGTCCTAAAAATGACACTTTAGATATAATACTAGAAAATGCACAATGCTTCAATGTCAAGCAAAATACATACAATTTACCAATATAACCATCACCAAAACACATTGGGCCCAACAATCCTTATACAATGAACTAGTTCTAGAAATATTATTTTGGTTCATCTCAATAGCAATGGCACCAGTACGTCTCATCCAACGGCGTATTTATAATTGTGACCCAAGTATGTCTTGCCCGAAGGCGTAATCATATCTGTGACACCAAAGTGTCTTTCCCAAAAGCGTATAGCAATGCTAAACCAAATCCAAAAATAAATCTATAGAACTAGACATTATGTAAGGCAACACACAATTCACATTTCTTATATTCCATATTTCTCATGTTTTTCCACATTTTATATTCCTTTTCCAATTTTCCATACATATTTAACATCATTATCATTTCTTTTGCAAATGTGGCCAATTTCACATTTTAGTGCTTAAATAGCACTTTTCATTATTTATACATATCATCACTATTAGCCATTCTTTAATGGTTAAATATGTCACAATTAAATCAAATCATGCATTGTTATTACAAACAATGCTTAACACATACATGTACTCATATTCAAGTATCTTAACACTTACATTCCAATGCAATATGCCATGTTTTAATCAAAGCAATTAATTAAATACGTTCCAAAGTATGTACTAACCTTACAAATAACACAATGTGAGCCAAAACTCCACCCAACACCAAGTTCTCCTATTGTCCTTCACCACTTGGTTATGGAAATTTAAATCCACTCACTTCCTAATCAAAATGTGAGTGTACAAAATTATTTAGAATCACATTTCTATGTATTTTAACTACTAAAATTTAATTTAGCATAATTCCTTCAAGTTTTCATTATTTTGCCCTAATATACTTTAACTTTAGAAGTCAATTTTAATCAATTCCAATTCATCTTTTAAGTTCAATTATATCTTTAAAATCATATTTTAACATCATTTAAGCTATTAAATTCATCCTACATCAATTCAAATTCCCATCCAAACCCTAAATCACCTTCTTCTTCTTCTAAACTCTAACCAAACCCAATCTTTTCTTCAATTTTACCTTAAAATCATTATCTACACATCAAACTAACATCGACCAACACCATTTAAACAATTAAAACAACCTCCTTCAAAAATCAAATTATCACATAATTAAAAAAATTCCAAAGAACTTCTCAAATTTAGGAAGAAACCTTACCTTTTTATAGAAAATCTTTGAAATCACCCTAATTTCTTGAAAATTTGATAAAATTTTGATGTAACAAGGAAGCAAAAGCTCTCTCTTCTCTAACTATGGTGGTTGGCCTCAAGGAAGAAGAAGATGATGAATTTTTTTTTCTTTTTCTTTTCTTTTTCCTTAACCACTTAAATATATGTATAATAATAATATTTAATTAATTAATTAATTAATTAAAATCCTAATTCCCTCTTCCACTTAAAAATAATTTCTTTTTGAATTATTTAATTAATTTTTTATATTATTATTTTTTAGCTTTTTACTTTTTGAATTTTTACTATTTTGCCCTTTTTACTATTTAACTTTTGATGTTTTCTTTTTATTATTTGACTTTATACTTTATGTATATTTTTTTATATTCAACATATACATTTCATATTTCATACTTTTAACACCTCACTTAATCCTTTAAATTATTTATTTTATTTTATTTTATTTTATTTTATTTTATTTTTTATCTTAATAAAATTAAATTATTACAACTAAAGGACGAAAAATACAAAGTTCCAGACCACTCAGTCAGCCTAAACTATCACAACTATAAGATATATATAAAATATCACATCAATTATTCGATGCAATATCAAATCATAGAAATTTAACAGTATGAAATTTATGGAGTTTCTAAAGTGTAAATACCATACAATACATAGTAAACTGCATATTCAATTAATTCATAAATAGATTCTACTGTCGAGGAAGAGAGACAGGGTTGCTAAATAAATTACACTCATAAACTCACCATGATACCTTAAAAAAATAGTGAAACAAGGATGAGCATCTCAACTCAGTAAGCACTACTAGCCAATATACAAACATGATATCCTATCCTGATTCTATTTGAAGGATACTCTTGCATCATACCAAACATACAAAAAAAAAATAAATAATTACCCAATGATGAAAATTAGTCCACAAGAACCACTATAAACCTCAAATCGAGGAGCTAAATCCCTTATCTAGTTCTCTTCATCCAACATGATCTCTTAGAATACAATATATATAGAGTCCACCGTCACGACCTTAACCAAGCAGCACTACCCGACTAATAAGTAATGTTGAGTATAAGAAAGCCCCCACCATCAATCTTCAACAATATCATCATAATATTATATTATTTCACATTCATAATCCAAATCAAATTTCATGTGGTCTCATGTCATCTCAATTCCATCCAGCAACCACAAATCATATCCATCACATAATTAAGCAATTACAAGCAAATGCTGAAATTCTAAATAATGCGTAAATAATAGTAATAATAATAAATATATACATACATTATATACGAATGTATGAAATATAGAAAAATATATTAGAAAGTATCACTCACAGTTTAAGTGAAGAAATTCTACTCAGTCAATGACTCGGCCCATAAGCGATGACATCTGGTACTGAACGGTCTATCATAAAAATATTATGATAATAATTTCAGACTCTAGAAATAGATATTTTATGATAAAAAATCTGATTAAAAAAATTTAATATAATTTATTTTTAATTAGTCTCTGAAAATATAAATAATTAACATAATTAATATCATTCAATTAATTTACTAAATTGGAATTAGACTTTGAAAATTTAATTATAGTCCTCATAAATTCTATAGTTTTCATGCTAGATGAAATTAAATATTTAACACGTAACAGGTCTCATCGGAAGTACTCACTGGTCTCTCGCAGGAGTTTCATCCGAAAATTTTATCGAAAGAATCCAATAGCAAATTGGGTACCAAAACGTTCATTTCGGAGAGAGGAATCTAGAAATATATGTCACTCTCCCTCATTCACAAGAAATTCTTCGAATACAGCGTCGAAAGCTAATTTCTTGGCCAGATTTCAGCCAGAATTCAAATTAGTCTAAAAATTACAAATGATATATCAAATGAAAGAATTCTAAGGTTACTTGTCTTTTCAAGAAAGGAGGTTAGAGTTTGTTGAAAATTATTCGAAATCCATCAACTTTAAACCAGAGTTATGGTTTCCTTCGGTGTCAGTTAGCAACGAGTCACCCTTCTTTGACTTTGTACTCTCGAGACGAATCTAATGGTGGATGAGTATCTTTGACTTTGTACTCTCGAGACGAATCTAATGGTGGATGAGTAACGGTGATTGGAGGTCGGACAGTAGAAATATGGCCGGCCAAAATTCAAACTTCACTTTTTCTCTCTCTTCTATTTCTCTCTCTTTTTGATTTTCTCAATACGTTGCACCATCACACACTAATCCACCAATTAAATAACACCACTCATCTTATTTTATTAATTATTATATTTTTTATTTTTTTATTTTTTTTAAAAAAATCTACTTTTCCCACTTATTTTCTTTTCTCTTTTCTTTCACCTTTTTTAAATACCAAAATCAATATTTTCTCTAATTTTCTTTTATTATTATTATTTTTTTATTAAATATTACACCCTACTGCCAAAGGCCGATCCTTTGCTTTCTCATGGGTTCAAAGAAACGTCGCTGCTTACTACCCATATACCCAAATCAAAGCCATTGCTGTGGATAATAAAGTATTTGTACATTCATATAATTTATTTTGAGGTTTTAATTTGTTTAATTAATTTTAGTTTGGAAGAAGAGGGAGGTTTGACTTGTTTTGTTTTGAATTTTTAATTTATTTTGATGATGAATAGTGAAAGAAAATCACAGAGTAAAAATAAAATAAAATTTTTTTAATTAAAAATAAAATTATTTTTTATTTTTTTGGTCAAACAATTATTTTTTAATATTAGCTCATCCTTCACTTGACGATAAATTTACGAAAATTTAAGTTCCGTTAAAATAAGGACTTAAATAACAGCTTTGTATAAATTTTATACATAATTGAGCCAAAACAAATATTAGACCTATGTTTGTATCCATATAAAAATATTAGGCTTTAATTTGCACCTTTTTCCTTTTTAAAATTAAATTATTTTATCTCAAAAATAAATGATATTATTCTAATTTTAAAATATAATTACAATTATACTATAAAAAAACAAAATAAAAAAGAGAAAATTACATCCAATACCTCTTTCCACTTTTCTTTTTTCAATCTCACGGGCTACTGCACTCATATTTGTAAAACATGCAACTTGTTTTTTTTCAAAAATATGATTTTGACGGTATTTTTTCTTTTTCTTTTTAATTTTTATAATGTCATTTTTTTCATGATTTTTTATATTTATATTTTTTTATTTAAAAATTTTTTATATAATATTTTTAATGTACACATAAAAAATAAATATATACATAATATATACACAATATATACATAATATATATATAATACACACTCAATAATATCAAATACATCTACAACACATCAACAATATATCTATAATAAATCTAAAACACATAAATATAATATTTTTTAATATTTATTTAATTTTATTTTTTAACTTTTTATTCTCAAAATATTCACACAATATTTATACAATATTCACATAATATTCAATAATTTTTATGTAAAATACACACAACTTAAATAACAAAAACATAACATACACACAATATCTATAATACATCTACATAATATTTATATAACAAAATTGTATTTTTTTTTTATATTTTTTTCATTTGTATGATATGTAAAATTTGTTTGAAAATAAATTTAATAATTTTTATTTGTAATATCCCGGAATAGACCCTAAGAGTTTTGGAGTTATTGTTGTTGTATTTGGATTTAATGTATATGTGTATATGTGAAATATAAGGATAATATATGTAAGACATATACATATACATCACATATACATGGGATATATATAATGGTGAAGGATAAGTGAGTTGTATATATATTTGTATAACTAAATAATAATAATAATAAAGACAAAAAGAAAAGAGAAGAAGAAAATCAAAGAAAGAATATGTGGTGGAGATTTAAAGTATTATTATTATTATTATTACTATTGTTATTGTTATTGTTATTATTATTATTATTATTATTATTATTATTATATATATATATGGATAAGGACAAAGGAAAGAAGTAGAAACTTCTTCTTCCTTCTACTCCTTCTTCGTCTTCTTCGTTCTTCTTGGCCGAGAGAGAGAGAGAGAGAGAGAGAGAGAGAGAGAAAGAGAGAAAGATGTGATTTTCTTACCAAATTTCTTAAGGAATTCAAGAGATTTGATGATAGAGATGAAGATTTGATAAAGGATTCAAGTAAGTATTTATTTCTTTAAATTGATTTTCATTGTTTGAGTTGGGTTTAGTATGGTTGATGTGTGATGATGATGATATTGAAAGATTTAAGTATATATATGTGTTGATTTGGTAATTGGATGATGATAATATGATTATTTGTGAAGATGATGATGAATTGTTGAATAAGGGTTGAGTTTAATGAAATTTGGGGATTTGATAAATTGGTATATGAATGATGTTTATAATGATGATTGGTGTGTGTTTTGAGTGTTGTTGATGTTTTGGTAAGTTTGTTATGGTTTTTGGGTGTGTTTGATGAAGATTGTTTGAAGTGAGTAATGATAAAAGATGGGTATTGTTGGATGTTGTTGTGTGTTGACCGGAATCTGGGTTTTTAGTCGGACACGCCCAGAGACACGGCCAGTTTGTTAGGCGTGTCGTTGGTTCTGTTTTCTGAAGTTGGTAGCACGAGCAGTGACACGCCCATGTTATTGAGCGTGTCATAAGGTCTGTGTGGCAGTAGAATTGACACGACCAGTAACACGCCCGTGTTATTGAGCGTGTCATAGCTACTGTGAGTTTGGAGAATTGACACGGCCATGAGCACGCTCTTGTTGATTGGACGTGTTGATGTTTTTGAGATACAGAATGTATTACACGCCCAGTGACACGCCCGTGGTTATGAGCGTGTCAATGTTTCTGTGTTGTGGAGTTAGGGCACGATCAGGAACACGCCCGTGTTGATGAGCGTGTCATGTGTTGAGTTTGCCCTAATTGATTCTTATTTGTATTATCTCATGTGTATTTCTAAGTGAGTGTGTATGATTACTTTAGGATTCAAGTTTTAAGAGATGGAATTGCCCCTAATCCAAGTATTGAAAGATCTATGGAAGAGAAGTTATATGGGAGTGAGTTCTTTAGAGGTAAGTACAAAACCCTATTGGATTGCATATAAGTATATTGTTAAAATAAATATTAATATTTTAAATGCAATGAAAAGATAAGAGATATGATAATACATTAATACATATAAGATGTGAAGGCATTCAATATATATATGTTATGAAATGTGAAAGATGTGAGGATATGATTTGTATGATGTGTATTCCAATTTATATGGTAATGCAATTGATTGTGCATACTTGAGTAATGAATGATTATGTATATAAATATCAAAGATGAACTATGAAATGTGATAATGTGATATTGTGATGAACTATGAAATGTGATAATGTGATATTGTGATGAACTATGAAATGTGATAATGTGATATTGTGATGAACTATGAAATGTGATAATGTGATATTGTGATGAACTATGAAATGTGATAATGTGATATTGTGGTGAACTATGAAATGTGATATTGTGATATTGTGATGAACTATGAAATGTGATAATGTGATATTGTGGTGAACTATGAAATGTGATATTGTGATGGAATATGAAATGTAAATTGAGAGGTGATGATGTATAAAGCCATTGTGGTTGGCTATGATATTGAGAATGAGATAAATGAGGCATGTTTTGCCTAAATGATGCCATTGTGGTTGGCTATGATGATGAGAATGAGAATGAAATTGATAATGAAATAATAAATGAATTGTGTGGCTAATGTGTTATTCATTTTCAGAGTTTTGTTGTTGGTGGCATGCCTAATAAGTGTAACAATCTCTTGAAGTTAGGTTGGATTGAATCCTTGAAGCCTAATTGAGATGTTACCACCCTTGAAGCTAGGTTGGGTTAGTTCTTGAAGCCAAGTTGGGTAGAAGCTTAGCATGCTTTGCTCCCCTTGAAGCTTGGTTGAACTTAATCCTTGAAGCCTAGTTGGGTATATGATATTGATAAATGTGATAACAAAACCAAAGCATTAACTCTGAACTTTGAATGACATATTAGTGTCTTTTGGGCCCGAGTCTGTCTTTGTTGTTAATGTGATGTATATACAAGTTGAAATAAATGAGTAATGGGATCTATGTTGCCTTTGTTGGAAATGTGAGTTGTGAATGATGAATTGTGGTTAGTGATATGATTATATAACATACATGAATTATTGAAAGGAGATATGGTTTGTGAAGTTATATGCAATATGCGATTATAAAGTATAAAATGATATATATGATATGTATGAGGTGAAATTGGTAAGTATCATAATATGAAGGTTCTATCAATTTATTGAATTATGTTTGATGGTTATGTTATATGTGTATATGTATATCCTCTATAAGGTTAATAGGATTATATGAGGAATACATTGAAAAAGGGGAAAACAGAGTAAGAAAATGTTAAAACATGAGACTAAACATATGAGGTATGTTTCCTTTATATTGTATATTTTAATGGTTACTTGTACTACTAAGCTTTCGAGCTTAGCGCGGTTATCTTAATCGCGCAGGTATTTAGGTGATGAAGCTGGAGATAATCTACTATGTCACAACGAGGACAAGTATAGTTCGAGACCAACTAGATGGTGGTGCATGCATGTAATTATACTGTATTTTCATAAGAATGTATTCATTTGTATAAATGAATCTTTGGAAGAAACAATGTAACTTATATTTATGTATTACCATGATAAGAATAACCATTTTGTAAATACTTTCATATGATTTAAATGTATTATGGTTTTAAAAATTAAAGTAAAGAGTTATAATGGTGATGAAAAGTGACATTCTTATACTCTATATACATATTGTATGTGTACCTGGTATATGTACAGTATTTATATGGGGTATCGGGGTGTTACAATTATTTTGGTATCAGAGCTTAGGTTTCGAGATTCTCGGCCTAAGTAAATTTACAAAGAAAAGTTTTTTTAAAAAAAAATGATGATAAATGAAAATAAAAAGAATGAAAATTTTGATACATGCACATGCATTAACACCTAGGTTGGTCTTGGATGTGGCATAATATGATTTGTAAAATATTTGTGTTACATGAGATGTTTAATATAGTTGATGATATATGTGTATACTATCTTGATGTGAGAAGAAACCATGATTGTTGGCAATGATGTTGGAAATGAATTATAATTGAGGCATAGTGCCTAATTATTTATGAGAAACGAATTACGAAATGTAATGTGAAATATGCATGTTGATGAGACATATGAAAAATGTTATGTCATGTGCAACATGGAATGTAATATTGATGTTTATGAGTAATATTATGTATGACATAATATGAATTGAAAAATAAAGAAATGGAAAGGAAAATAAAGTTGGAAATGAGTTGAAAATCAAATTAAGATAAGAGTATGTACTCTTTCTTCTATACTTTAAACCTCTTTATAAGAAAGTTTATGTTGAGTTTGCTAGACAGAGGAAATAATGTCGAATTGTGAATATTGAAAGTTATGTTATTTAAATGAAGAGAGTATGGTGGTATATTGAATGAGTTGATGGGTATAGACAAAGTTTGACCATTTATGATTTGAATATGTAAAGTTAAAGTTTTTAAAAGAAAAAGAGATGATGTTGGTTAAATAAGGAAATATAATGGTGTTGTTGCATTGCTGTTTTAAATGCAAACATTGTGATTTTAATGTTAGAAATGTGATACGCTTGAGTGTTGTTAAAGCTCATATTAATGGTGGAAAGATGTGATAATTAGATTTTTGGAAATGAGCTTTAATATTTGTGAAAAGAATATACTTTGAGGTTGTTTTGTAATGTGTATATATAAGATGTTTTTTTTTAAGTTGATATTAAGAACATAAGATGAGTGAATGGAAGTTTAAGTAAAGTAGTAAGTTGTGAAATTATAGTGTTAATGGAATTTGGGTAAAGACTATTTGAGTATTGATAATCTTAATGTAAGTTAAACCCATGAGCTTGTGGAATGAATATTACTGTATATGAGAGTACTATTAAATTGAATAATGTGATTGATAGTATGAGAATGATTATGCTTGCATTGACAAACCTGAGCAAAGCTAGGTCATGGGATAATATTGACAGTAAGAAATGGGATGGATCAATGTGGATTTAAGAAATTGAGATTTGTCATAATTAGACTTGGAGAGTATAAAGAGATTATTGAGCCCAATGTATATATGAGTGGATGTAATGTACCTGTGTATAGATATGTGAGTAATATATATATATATATATATATCTATGTGTTGAAGAATAAACAAATGGATGTATAGATGGTATACTAATGCATTTAAAAATATATGTGAGAGAGATGTCACCTTAGTAGCGTGACTAAGATTTTGTGAAGTAATATCATGGTGATAATGTATATGTGTTGGGTTGATAAACAACTTAAGTCATGTCAAAAAGGGATAAAAATGATGTTGTTCACGGAATAGTAAAATGTTAAATTGTGTTGAAAATATGTAAAAGAGGAATTAAATATCATTGTATGATTATGTGTATACATGTATAGAAAATGTGGAATGAGTTTTTGATATGAATGTAATTGTAAAATGTAAGAAATGTGGAAAGTAAATCACATTGTGAATGTGATCTATGGATGTGTTATATAATTGCATATTTGATGTATATTGGAAATGACATTGCATGTAGTAGTGGACCTAAGAGAGATTAGGCCTTGATTGACGTAAAGAGTATGTGATGAAATGAAAATAAGAATAAACTTAAGAAATGTTGGATAGTGAAATGGTTATGGAAATAAGGATTAATTTGGGAAATGGTGGACAGTAATATTGTTATGATAATAACTGAATTTGGCTATCATAAATGTTATGAGCCAAAGTATTTGTGTGAGGAAATGTTCTGTGTATATAAATTTAATAAGAAATTATAAGGGAAAAAGAAAGTATAAAGAATGAAATTTATGTAAGATCTGTATAAGATTGAATGATGTGTGAAGGAGAGGTTAAGGATAATATTGTTGTATATGAGACATGCAAATGGTGATCAAATAATTAAGAGTAAATTGTGTTGAGATAGAGTTGACATATGTTAATTTTGGATGTAGTAAAGTTTGGAGAATGGAGATATAATATTTGTGATGCAACTTAGTAGTATAATTGGAAAGTTGGAAATAAAATAATAGAGGAACAGTATTGATTTATAAGTTTCAGATGTGATCATTAATCTCCTTTGGCCATATAGTGTATTTATGGTATTTGGCCGATTAACTTTGTTATCCACAGAATTGAGACTAAGAAAGTATAACTGTAATACTACTTTGGTAAGATTGATAATTATGTTTCTAGAAACATGATTAACGGTTATGATTGATGAAGTGTATTTTATGGTTTTTGTGTTAGCAATTTGGTTATAATTCTGGAAAAGAAAAGACAGAAAGAGAATTGTGGAAATACTTTAAGTTATGAGTAATGTGAGAAAAAGGTAATTATTGTTAATATAGTAATGATATGATAAGTGAGAAGATGATAATGAAAGAAGATTGCATAATGTGTTTGAGAGCTATATTGATTATGTTTATGGTATACGGTGAATAAGTGGATGGGTTTAAAATTTGAGTGAGTAAACTATGAATGATAAGCAGGGTATGAGATAATTATGAAATTTGGTGGAATTGTATTGAGATAATGAAAGATAAACTATGTGTATATTGAAAGATAAATTAAAGTGGATGGTTATTTATGATAAATTTAGATAAGTGAACTATTGATTTGAATCAAACAAGATTATGATGTTAAGATATTGTGGAGAATAAATCAATTGATCTGGATTTTTGCTATAATTGTGAATTATTATTGAGATTTAATATGTATGGTTGTGCTAAAGGCATAAGAGATAAATAATGATGTATACAATGTAAAATTTTGATAGATGAACGGACATGAATTAATTGAATGATATCAATTTTAATGATGAGAAAAGGGAAGAAGTTGATTTCCTGTAAAGTAAGTTCAAAAGCATTGTATTAATATTGATGTTAAGTGAGAAAATACTAGAGAAGGAATGAAGTGTATGAGAAATAAGAATATTATTATCAATGAAGGTTTGATAAATGTTTGTTTGTAAGGATGATTGTAATGATGGGATAATTAATATTAAGATATAAGTTTATGATCTTGAAAGTTAAAGTTAAGAGAATAGTTATAAAGAGATGAAGTGATAAAATATTTTGAATGTAATAATGGAATGTAACATAAGTATGTTAAAGGATGATTGAATTTTTGCATATAGATAAGGTATTTGAGAGTATAATGAGTTATTTTGAATATTGGATGAGAATGTAATAAGGTATAAAGATTTTTATCGTGACAAGTTGTGGAATTGAATAATATAATTGACTCTAAGGGGGAGAGTGCAAACTATGTGATTTGATGAAAATTTTAAATGGTGTATTGGTAAGAATGGAATGTTATTGTACTGAGTAATTTCGAGGACGAAATTTTTTTAGGGGGAGAGAATTGTAATATCCCGGAATAGACCCTAAGAGTTTTGGAGTTATTGTTGTTGTATTTGGATTTAATGTATATGTGTATATGTGAAATATAAGGATAATATATGTAAGACATATACATATACATCACATATACATGGGATATATATAATGGTGAAGGATAAGTGAGTTGTATATATATTTGTATAACTAAATAATAATAATAATAATAAAGACAAAAAGAAAAGAGAAGAAGAAAATCAAAGAAAGAATATGTGGTGGAGATTTAAAGTATTATTATTATTACTATTGTTATTGTTATTATTATTATTATTATATATATATATATATGGATAAGGACAAAGGAAAGAAGTAGAAACTTCTTCTTCCTTCTACTCCTTCTTCGTCTTCTTCGTTCTTCTTGGCCGAGAGAGAGAGAGAGAGAGAGAGAGAGAGAGAGAGAGAGAGAGAGAGAGAAAGAGAGAAAGATGTGATTTTCTTACCAAATTTCTTAAGGAATTCAAGAGATTTGATGATAGAGATGAAGATTTGATAAAGGATTCAAGTAAGTATTTATTTCTTTAAATTGATTTTCATTGTTTGAGTTGGGTTTGGTATGGTTGATGTGTGATGATGATGATATTGAAAGATTTAAGTATATATATGTGTTGATTTGGTAATTGGATGATGATAATATGATTATTTGTGAAGATGATGATGAATTGTTGAATAAGGGTTGAGTTTAATGAAATTTGGGGATTTGATAAATTGGTATATGAATGATGTTTATAATGATGATTGGTGTGTGTTTTGAGTGTTGTTGATGTTTTGGTAAGTTTGTTATGGTTTTTGGGTGTGTTTGATGAAGATTGTTTGAAGTGAGTAATGATAAAAGATGGGTATTGTTGGATGTTGTTGTGTGTTGACCGGAATCTGGGTTTTTAGTCGGACACGCCCAGAGACACGGCCAGTTTGTTAGGCGTGTCGTTGGTTCTGTTTTCTGGAGTTGGTAGCACGAGCAGTGACACGCCCATGTTATTGAGCGTGTCATAAGGTCTGTGTGGCAGTAGAATTGACACGACCAGTAACACGCCCGTGTTATTGAGCGTGTCATAGCTACTGTGAGTTTGGAGAATTGACACGGCCATGAGCACGCTCTTGTTGATTGGACGTGTTGATGTTTTTGAGATACAGAATGTATTACACGCCCAGTGACACGCCCGTGGTTATGAGCGTGTCAATGTTTCTGTGTTGTGGAGTTAGGGCACGATCAGGAACACGCCCGTGTTGATGAGCGTGTCATGTGTTGAGTTTGCCCTAATTGATTCTTATTTGTATTATCTCATGTGTATTTCTAAGTGAGTGTGTATGATTACTTTAGGATTCAAGTTTTAAGAGATGGAATTGCCCCTAATCCAAGTATTGAAAGATCTATGGAAGAGAAGTTATATGGGAGTGAGTTCTTTAGAGGTAAGTACAAAACCCTATTGGATTGCATATAAGTATATTGTTAAAATAAATATTAATATTTTAAATGCAATGAAAAGATAAGAGATATGATAATACATTAATACATATAAGATGTGAAGGCATTCAATATATATATGTTATGAAATGTGAAAGATGTGAGGATATGATTTGTATGATGTGTATTCCAATTTATATGGTAATGCAATTGATTGTGCATACTTGAGTAATGAATGATTATGTATATAAATATCAAAGATGAACTATGAAATGTGATAATGTGATATTGTGATGAACTATGAAATGTGATAATGTGATATTGTGATGAACTATGAAATGTGATAATGTGATATTGTGATGAACTATGAAATGTGATAATGTGATATTGTGATGAACTATGAAATGTGATAATGTGATATTGTGGTGAACTATGAAATGTGATATTGTGATATTGTGATGAACTATGAAATGTGATAATGTGATATTGTGGTGAACTATGAAATGTGATATTGTGATGGAATATGAAATGTAAATTGAGAGGTGATGATGTATAAAGCCATTGTGGTTGGCTATGATATTGAGAATGAGATAAATGAGGCATGGTTTGCCTAAATGATGCCATTGTGGTTGGCTATGATGATGAGAATGAGAATGAAATTGATAATGAAATAATAAATGAATTGTGTGGCTAATGTGTTATTCATTTTCAGAGTTTTGTTGTTGGTGGCATGCCTAATAAGTGTAACAATCTCTTGAAGTTAGGTTGGATTGAATCCTTGAAGCCTAATTGAGATGTTACCACCCTTGAAGCTAGGTTGGGTTAGTTCTTGAAGCCAAGTTGGGTAGAAGCTTAGCATGCTTTGCTCCCCTTGAAGCTTGGTTGAACTTAATCCTTGAAGCCTAGTTGGGTATATGATATTGATAAATGTGATAACAAAACCAAAGCATTAACTCTGAACTTTGAATGACATATTAGTGTCTTTTGGGCCCGAGTCTGTCTTTGTTGTTAATGTGATGTATATACAAGTTGAAATAAATGAGTAATGGGATCTATGTTGCCTTTGTTGGAAATGTGAGTTGTGAATGATGAATTGTGGTTAGTGATATGATTATATAACATACATGAATTATTGAAAGGAGATATGGTTTGTGAAGTTATATGCAATATGCGATTATAAAGTATAAAATGATATATATGATATGTATGAGGTGAAATTGGTAAGTATCATAATATGAAGGTTCTATCAATTTATTGAATTATGTTTGATGGTTATGTTATATGTGTATATGTATATCCTCTATAAGGTTAATAGGATTATATG
Organism: Garcia nutans; assembly: GCA_947685225.1. Classification (NCBI taxonomy): domain Eukaryota; kingdom Viridiplantae; phylum Streptophyta; class Magnoliopsida; order Malpighiales; family Euphorbiaceae; genus Garcia; species Garcia nutans. The sequence goes on from CANTUV010000008.1 coordinate 45,838,986, forward strand.
AGGAATACATTGAAAAAGGGGAAAACAGAGTAAGAAAATGTTAAAACATGAGACTAAACATATGAGGTATGTTTCCTTTATATTGTATATTTTAATGGTTACTTGTACTACTAAGCTTTCGAGCTTAGCGCGGTTATCTTAATCGCGCAGGTATTTAGGTGATGAAGCTGGAGATAATCTACTATGTCACAACGAGGACAAGTATAGTTCGAGACCAACTAGATGGTGGTGCATGCATGTAATTATACTGTATTTTCATAAGAATGTATTCATTTGTATAAATGAATCTTTGGAAGAAACAATGTAACTTATATTTATGTATTACCATGATAAGAATAACCATTTTGTAAATACTTTCATATGATTTAAATGTATTATGGTTTTAAAAATTAAAGTAAAGAGTTTAATGGTGATGAAAAGTGACATTCTTATACTCTATATACATATTGTATGTGTACCTGGTATATGTACAGTATTTATATGGGGTATCGGGGTGTTACATTATTAATGTATTTTTATATATTTTATTTTATTTTTTATTTTTTGAGTGTTATTTATTTTTTACAATTAAAATTAATTTTTTCTTTTTTTTATAAAAAATTGTGATTTTTATATGATAAAAAATAATTTTAATTTTTAATTTTTATTATTTATTATAATTTTTTAATTTAATAGTGAAGTTTGAAAAAAAAATAAAAATTTGAAATAAAATATTTATTGTATCTAGGAAATAGGTATTTTTGAAAAAAAAATTATTTTATTGTGGAATGAGGTATTTTTAAAATTTTATATTAATTTTTTATAAAAATATAAATATTTTTAATTTTTATAGTATTTTTATAATAAAAATTATTTTTTAGATAATTATGTAAATGTCTAAATAAAAAAAATCCTAATTGACGGACACTGCTTTGGCTAGGAGCTCGAATGCTTGATTGGAAGCGTTCTCAGGTTGGATTGGGCTAAATTCGTGGCCTTTTCTTGTAGCGCAACTCGAGAAATACTTGGATTTGAAATTTAGAATCAAAGCTTGATTCTTGATCCTAGCACACTCAAGTCACTTGGGATCTCAGGTCGAGTTTAGGCAAGAAAAGAATAATCTAGAAAAAATTAAAAGGAAAAGAAAAAAAAAACAATCCATATATAAAAAAAAGTAAATAAATTAAAAAGAACATAAAATAAAAAAAGCTAGAAAATTAATAATAAAAAGAAAGAGAAACATACCCAAAGCCAAAATGAGAGATGGAGTATAGAGAAATATAGATCGAAAAAAAAATCCAGAAAAACAGAAATAGATCCAAATCGAGAGATGGAGAATAAAGAAACAAATAAAAAAATTTAAAAAAAAACCCATAAAAAATAAGAAAGAAACAAACAAATCTAGATTAGAGATGAAGAGTAGTGAAAGATAAGAGTAATAAAGTGGGCGAGAGAGAATCTCCAAAAATACACAACATCAAACATTTCAAATATTTATCACACACATCAGAAAACAAAAGGAAAATAAAAATTACGTGAAGTAATAATTTAGTATATATCCAAATTTACAATTTATTAGATATTAACTATTGCATATCAAATATATTCAGTAATTTATTTTCTATTTTGTTGATATTAATTTAATGTATATTAATTATTAGATATTAATAATTAAATTCAATAATTTTTCAATTTTGGATAACATATATATATTTATAATATATTAATTATAGAGAATTAATTATGACTTTATTGATAATAGTTATATATGTTTTTATTAGATTAATTTTTTATTACTTATTTTGTTACATATTACTTATAGGGAAGCAATTAAATTCGTTATATTAGCAATGTTATGGCATTATTAATAGCTATATATTATTTTTATTTTAAATTAATTCCTTTTCATTGCATATATTTTTTTAGAATTATTTTTGTTCATTAATTTATTAGAGATCAATAATTATAGGGAAGTAATTAATATCATTACAGTAGTTAATTTATTTCAATGTTAATCAAACAACTTTTTATATGATTTTTTACTACTTAGATTAACCATATTTCATTATTAATGTTATTAAGTAAAATAAACTAATGATTAGAACCTTTATTATGAAAAATGTATTAATATCATTATTTAATTTATGGAATACTAATAAATGATTATTACTAAAAAATTACATATAATTTCAAAAAACAAATATGCATAATAAACCTAAAAAATACAACAACTTAATACATTATCAATAAATAAAATTAAAAAAATTACATGAAGATTAAATAAAAAAAATTGCAACAACTTAATAATACATTACAAATTAAATACAACAACTTAATATATATATAAAGAATTTTCAACCAAAAAAAATTGTGTATAGAAAAAATAATTGTAGATAATTTTAAACCAAAAAAATATATGCATAAAATTTTGAATCCAAAATAAACATGTAGACAACGTCTTGAATCCACAAAAAAAAAATACATATTGATACATAAATTTAAAAAAAAAGAAAAAACAGTATCCAATAAATTTTACCCATAAAAAAATAAAAACACAGAATATTCAATAACTTTAGCCCACAAAAAAAAATAAAAACAAAGTAAATATTAATTTCAGATTTTCAGCTAGAAGAAAACAAAAACACAAAATATTTAATTTTAATCCTCAATTTTTAGACCATAAAAAATAAAAACACAAAATATTTAATAATTTTTAATCCAAAAAAAAATAAAAATAGTATATTCAATATTAATTCCAGATTTTTATCCCAAAAAAATAAAAACACAAAATATTTAATATTAATCCATAATTTTTAGCCCACAAAAAAATAAAAACACATAGTATTAACAAAGTATATTCAATATAAATTTCATATTTTTAGCCCAAAAAAAAAATAAAAACACAAAACATTCAATGTTAATATATAATTTTTAGTCCACAAAATATTCAATAATTTTTAGCTCGCTACAAAATGAATACACCTAATATTCAACATCAATCCATAATTATTAACCCACAAAAACTAAAAAAAAACTAATTGAATATTCAATAATTTTTAGCACATAACAAAATAAATATACCAAATAAAATGAAAAAAGAAACTAATAGGAAAAATGGAATGCCTTTATGCAAACCGTTGCGGAACCAAAGGGAGATGGAAGGGAGAAATAAAAGAATAATGGGGAAGAAAAGAATAATGGGGAAGAAAAATGGAGATGGAGAGAAGGACAGAAGGAGGAATCGGGTAGAGCGAGGTAGAGATATGGGAAATTGAAAGAGAAAAGGAAGAATAGAAGAATAAGAAAAGAAAAAAGCTTGACATTATGAACAAAAGTTTGATCGACTGACACTTATGCAAGAATATATTTGTTGGTCGAATAGATATTCTTTTGGGAAAGACATTTTCTAAAATACATATATCCACCAAAACAATATTTTCTCATTACTTGTGGTGCCTAAAAATCTCATGAAAATGAAAATATTATCAATTGATAACTTTATATTTTCTCATTACTTGTGGTGCCAGAAAATCTCATAAAAATGAAAATATTATCGATTGATACCTAAAGTTATCGGTAAATGTAATAAATTTACTAGCCTAATAAATATTCTCTCAGCAAAAGCGTCTTATGACATACATATATCGACCGAAATAATATTTTTTTTGGTACCTATGAAATCTAAAAATCCACCCAATAAAAATATTTACCAACCGACACATAAAATTATCGATAAATATAATAATTTTACTCATCCGAACATAATTTTTTTCGTTACCTTCTGACATAGATATATTGACTAAAATATCTATTTTTTGTATTTATTCAGACTAAAAATTTCGGCCAAATAAAAAAATTCGCCTACCGAATGTTCTCTCTCTCAATAAAAGCGTCTCATAATTAAAATATTATTCCATCCGTCTCATTTTTATAATCTATTATACTATTTTTAAATATTTCAAATTATAATTTATTTATCATAAATAAAGTCATTATTTTACTATTATCTCTCATCCAATACATGTTTTCTCACAATAATTATAAATAACATTAAAAATGATTTGAAAAATATATTATATTTAATAAAAATATATTAGAAAAAAAATTAATTTTTTAATCAATTTAATCTATAAATTTACTAACGGATGAAATATTAAATTTACTAATAGATTCCATACAAGTGCTACTCTTGGTAAGTTGCTAAACTTACGAACTAATATCCATATCCATTTCCTTGGCACCACCTATACCGACTACATCCATTCTCTTAAAAAATTTGGTCGATAACTATTTACATCAAATTTTTTGCACCACACTTGTTGACAATTCACTCTCTATCAAGAAAAGTTGGTTGGCAATTTTTGGCGCTATATTTTTTGCGCCATATTTGCTAGCTGTTCTATTATTTCAGTCAATATTCTATTTTTGAATTGTCCAAATTTTATTTTTTCTAATTTTTCAAAATATTTATTGATGGTCTATCGATAATTAGTGATAAATTATTATTCATTCAGTAAATTCTATTGATGATTTACATTTTTTTTGAAGTGTTATAATCTTTTTAAAAAATATATCTTATTTTACATTTTTAAAAATTTTATAGTCTTCCCTTGGAAAAAAATATAGTCTTGTGATTTTCTAATTTTATTTAATATTAATAATTTTTTGCATATTGATATCTCTCTTGTGATAATGCAATATGTAAGAAGTTAGTAGTAATCCTAGCTCTTACACTAACAAATTTTTGCTTTGAAAATAATACCACCCCTTTTTTTTTTGTACTATAGTATTTGAGCTTTTCAATTTAATGAGGTCATGAGTTTTAATACTGGGAAAAGGGCCAATTACACCTCTACACTTTAGCAAAAATCCTACTTAAACACTTTAAGCCGTTTAAATACTTTTTTTTTTTTTATTAAAAATGCTTCAAATAAACACCTACCGTGACGGTAACAAAATTTTTGTTAAAAAAAAATTATTGACGTGACTTAAATGGGTCCTATTTTCACACATGTTCAAATCCTTTTGGTTGTAAAAAAAATAACAAAATAAAAATAATAAATTTTAATCATCTTCTTCTACACAGTGCCGTTGAAGCTTCGTTTCATCAAGGAGCCATCGTCACCAACACCACCAAAGCAACCGGTAGCACCAGCAGTTCATCGCCATTTGAAAACTCAGCTCCATCGTCGTCACCGGTCACTCGAGTGAGCCTCCTAATCATTCAACCATCGCACAAATAGAAAAGAATTTGCTTAGACATTTTGACAAACAACTGTAAGACATGAATTTCTTTAGATAGAAAATCTAATTTTTTCCTCTACCTTCTCCAAATTTCAAATTTATTTTCTTATAATATACTAAAACCATATTCTTCAATCATCAATTGAAAATTCTTACACTACAAAAACAATAACACAACAACAAAGTTAATCATGAAATCCCATCACCACCACCTTTTGGGTTTCTGCCGATGAACTTGTCTCCCCCTCTCCCCTCTCAACCGCTTCACTATTTGAGCTTTTAAACTTGCCTAATCTAACATTAAAAAAAAAACTCTTTGAGTATTCTCTGCTAATTTCCTGTAGCTTCTTTGAACAAACAACAATTTTGTCACTCATATGCAATTTGAAAAAAAAAACCATATTTTTGGTTTTTAAAACTTGGGGTTTTTAGTTCTTTTTTTATTTATATTATTTGGGCTTTGGTTTATGATTTTAGGTGAGAAGGAATGGTGAAATTTTGAGTAAGATGACATTCTCAGATGGTGGTGACCTTCAATGGTGATGATTTGTTGGTGATTTGGTGGGCTTTGATAGTGGTGGTGGTGATTTGCTAATGATTTGGTGGTGGTGAACTGCTTCAATGGTGGTGGCGATGGTGAGTGATCGGCGATGGTGGGCTTCAATGGTGGTGGCGATGGTGAGTGATCGGCGATGGTGGGCTTCAATGGTGGTGGTGCGATGGTGATGGTGAATTGGCGACAGTGTTTGATGATTTTATTTTATTTTATTTTTATTTTTAATTTTTTTCTTATTTTTTTACAACCAATAGGACTTGAGCATGTGTGAAAATTAAACCCACGTAAGTCAGGTCAATAATTTTTTAACGAAAATTTAGTCGTAGTCACGGTAACCGGAAAAATTACATGCTACAACTTTGAAGCATTAAATCTCTATAATAGATTAATAAAATTTTTATATATAGATTAGATAAAATATTTTATTTAATTCACTTGTCATATTTAATTTACGTATAAAAATTTTATTAATCTATTATAGATATTTAATACTAAAACAGTTATAGCATATAATTTTTTTTAGATAACTGCCTGTTTGAAGCGTTTAAAAAAAAAAAAGCGTTTAAACGGCTCAAAAAAAAAATTAAGCTGTTCAAGGGAGATTTTCGTTAAAGTACAGAAGTGTAATTGGCCCTTATCCCTTTTAATCCTCATCAAACTAAATTCACTAAAGAAAATAAAGGAAAGTAACCAAACATTGATTGTTATGAAGAAATAACATAATAATTATTTGTAAATACTTATAGAACTTACGAAGGGTATTCAAGTCTGTACTCCACCTAAAATAAACTAACTTATTTTTTTTTTATTTTAGGATTAAAAAGGAAACAAAATGTTTTAGAAGAAAAGAACTATAAATATCATATAACAAAAGCATAAATCTATTTATTAATGATCTAAGAATTAAATGTATGAATCACGGTGTATTTGAGACCGTTCATGGATTAATTAAGCTTAACGTCTATTTTTAAAAGGCAAAAAAAAGAAAAAAAAACAAAAACAAATGAGACCAAGCAAAGAACCTCTATAATCTATTGCAAAGTCAAGGTAATTAGGTAGTAGCAAGCCATGACTCTCCAATATCATATTATTAGCATCAAATATTAACAACGATAATGACAGATCCAACAACATCGATTTATTAATTATATTAGCATTTGCATAAGTTCAATTAACCTACGCAGCATTTCATGACTTTTTCTAGCAATTGTCTTTGCATTTATTTCTTAACAATACTCTATACACGGAAGCCTCTAATTCAGCTTATATTTGACCTAATTAAATATTTTCTTATAGGTAACTTGTTAAGCTACTAATCTTGCCTTTTTTTTTCTCGAATTTATATTTTTCTTATTTTATTTTAAAATATGTTTGTTTTTCTGCGAGTAATATCACAAAAGCAATTTTTTCACTTATGGAGTTATCTATCTTATACTGCAAAAAATTAAGAATTTATATACTATATTAAACATTTTTTTTTAATTTTTGATATATTAAAAAGTTCATATTTTATTTATTTGAATAACTACAACAATTAATTTTGTAGTTGAGTTTATTTTATTCTTTAATAATTAGGGTGAAAATCTTAACATGCCTCATATATATATATATATATATATTAAAATAAAGATTTTTTTCTTCAAATTATGACGATGCAAGAAAAATATAATGTAATAATTAAGAAATATGAAAAATAAATTAAATTTATATAGAAAATACATATTAAATCTAATTTAATATTGTTATAAACATATTATCTATATAAATATATAAAAGCCAATGATATAAGAAGTGTTAAAAGAGTGACATATCATTAATTTTTTAAAATAGTGCTCTCTCATTTTTTTCTTTTTAATTAATTTTTATTTAATTTTAATAATTTATATAAAATATAAAATATAATATTTATTATATTTGTAACTATTAATCTCTTATTAAATAATAACATATTAATATAATTTTATAATATTAATTAAATAAATTATATTTGTGACTTTTAATTTTTTAAAAATTAATTACACATAAATATATTTAAATTAAATTAATTACACATTAATATAATTTAATAATATATTTATATTTTTTTAGAAATTTAAAAAGTTAAAAAATATAAAACTCTTAACATTCATAATAATTTATAGATATATCTAGGATAAAAACTAATAATTTATTAAATATAAATATGTGACTTTTTATCTTGTGCATTAATTAATAATTTTAATTTTAAAATTTATTAGTAATTATTAATTATTATAATTATTAATTTATTTATAATATATTAAATATGACCTTTTATCTTCACATGTTAAGAGTTCTGATTAATATATGTACCGATAATTACTTATTTATTAATAATTTATTAATATATTAAATATTTAACCTTTCATCTTCATTATTTAATTCACTTATAATTTTTTTTTAAATTTATTTATACATTTCGATACTATATATTCTTTTAATTGGTTTAGATTGCTCAAAATTCTCTCCAAATTTACCATGAGGAATCAAATAGAAAGTAATGTAATAAAAATTTTCATAAATTTGAAAATTTTTCAAGTTACATAAACATGTATCTAAAAAAATAAGATTATATAGAAAAGTTATACTGGATGCAAAGAGACACAATTATAGTAAATTTAAAATTCTTATTTTTAATATTTATTTTCTCTATTTTTATTATTTTTTTATTACAACAATGTTATACTTAATTTTTTGTTCTAATTTTAATTTTATAATTAGTTTTCCTTAAAAAGCATCACCAACTCATCATATCTTATATAATTTATATTCATGTTTTAGTATTATTATAAATTATTTTTACCTATTAGATATATGTTGGACAACTTTTTTTTATAATGGAGATAACACTATAATCTTACATGCTACTATATATAAATATTAAGTTTGAATTTTAAATAAAATTTATATAAAATTAAAAAAATAACCTCTTTTACATATTAATGTAGAATTAAATAATTATGAATAAAATAAAAAAATAACAGCATTATTTTTTTTCAAACAAAGATCAAATCCATTACTCAATTTGCTAGAGAATTATATTTCATTATAGACACATTTTTTATTTTATAATAATGAAAGAAATTAGTTAATTTTATTAAAAATATAAAATTACATAATATTTCTTTATTAGATATATTGTTTTATATAAAATATAGTCATTAAATATTTTAATAAGTAATATTAAATATAAGTATTATAGATATTTCTATATATCAATTAATTTATTAAAATGATAAATAGATTATAATTTATATAAAAAAAATATATACTTATCAATTTAGACCGAAGAACAATTAATATTTATAACTAGGATCCATCTATATAAATATATAAAAGCTAAGAAAATCACGAGAACTCTTCTAAGATTGACATGTCATCTATTTCTAAAAATACTATGATATCATAATTTCTCAATTTCTTATCAATTTCTCAATTTCATTTTCTCTCTTCTTGATAAAGAACTTAAACCATTCAGTTTGATATTGATTTAATATTTAATATTTTATTGTTTTAATTAAGTTTAATAATTTATATAAAATATAAATTTTAATAATTAATTATATTTGTGACTTTTAATTTTCTATAAATTAATTACACATTAATATAATTCAATAATATTAAATAGTATATATATATTTTTTAGAAATTTGAAAAGTTTTTAAAAGTATATGGCTCTTGACCTTCATAATAAATTAATTATAAATTAAATAATATATTTATAATAATGATTAATTTATATATTTTTAAAAATTTTAAAAATTAAATAATAAAATATATAACTTTTTCATTCCTAATAAATTAATCATGCATTGATAATTTATGTAATAATAATATTTATATTAATAACACTTTCAATAAAAATCTAATAATTATAAATTTTTCTACTCATATTTTTCTCCTTATTTGAAAAAGTTTGCTTAATTATATATATATATATATTCTCATTTTTATAGAATTCGTGATTTTTTTTATAGTAAAAATATATATATATATATATTTTGTTCTTGATTAGTAAAAGTATCAAGTTATGAAATAAAAAAAAATATTTGCTTACTAATATCATTTTAATAAAATTGTCATAAAGATTAAAATAAATATTTTATTTTATATTTTTTACAATATAATTTATTGTTAATTTATATATAAATTATTTATATTTATTTATTTATTATTTATATTTTATTATTCTTATTACTGCACAATAAATATATAAGGGACTATAAAATAGAAGATTTATAGATATTACATAAGTGGATAAAAAAATAAAAATTATAATTTTAAAATTTTTTATTATAAAAATTAGAATTTAAAAAGTTAAGAATTTAAAAAGACAATATTAGAATTTAGAAATTCATAAATTTAAAAAGATAATAAATAATTAAATATTATCTTTTATTATTTAAAAAGGTTATATAATATTATTATATTTTCAAATTCGAATAAATCCAATTGAATCATGGATCAATTATCAATCTGGATCAGTGTTCGCTCCGGTTATAAAAATATTACTCCTTAGTAAAAAAATTACTCCACTAGATAATGACAAATTATTTGTGAAAATAAATATATAAATAGGAAATAAAATATTTAAAAAGTTTACATGCACATCAGTAATTAGTTTGAATTAAGTAAAAATATTTAGATTTTTTTTGTGAATTATTTATTTTGTTTTTGATAAATTAGTATAGTTTTAATTTATTATATTTAATCTGTAATGAGTTTATTATGAAATATATAATTTTAATTTTTAAATTATCTGTTAATATATGTTTTTATTTAATTTTTAGTTTATTAATTTAATTTATTGACTATTGTGATTAAAAAATATTAGTGTAAATTAATTATGCTCATAATTAAATAAAAAATTATATCTGTATATCGCGTGTGACTAACAACTAGTTATATTTAATTTCCAAGGTTTTTCATTGTTGACTCGGTATACATAACCTTGTAATCTATACAGTTGAAAATTGAAAGGGGATCTTGCACTATATATGTTCATATGGAATATATGCACATATTGCATATGAACACTATCTCTAAAATAAAATAAAATTGGAAAAGTGTGATTTCCAATAAAATAAAATAAAATATATATTTCTAAGGAGGCTATTAGTTCAACAATTAATTCTACCTTCTACTAAAGGATTTATTAATTAAAAAAGTTTTAGAATTATTATTTTAAGAAATGCATTTGCTTTTTTTGTCAAACTGATAATGTGTTAATATCTACAATTTTAAATTAAAAGAGGAGCGCGTTCTTGAGTTTTGTTTATAACAAGCAGGGGCAGAACTACTATAAAATCGTGTGGGGTTACACGACCTCTTTCACCGGTGGCCAAAAGATGAGATATTTATTCTGACTGCCGGTGGAGCTAAACTCAGCCCCCATTGAAAGGGGCTGAGTTACAAACTTATGCAGCGAGGGGTAGAGAACCCCTCGCTGCAAATATTTTTATTTTTTTTATAAATTAGTCTCTGGCGAAACGGCGTCATTTCACTAGAGACTAATTTTTTTTTTATAAAATGACCCATGACGAAACGGCGTCGTTTCGCCATGAATTCAAATATAAAAAAAGGGGCTGTGTAAAATGCAGCCCCTCTTCTCCTCTTCCTTCTTTCCTCTACCCCTTTTCTCTCCAAGCCACCAGCAGGCAGTCCCGCCACTAGCCGGCCCACCGACAGTCACCACCGGCCACCACTCGGTAAATTTTGACCCTCCTTCATTAAATTTCTGGTTCCGCCACTGATAACAAGTCATGTGATGGAAATTTGCTATGAAAAAGACAGATGGATATTATTATTATTATTATTATTATTATTATTATTATTATTATTATTATTATTATTATTATTGTTATTGTTATTATGTAATCAAGGAGTGTAAAACTCTATGTAAAAAAAAAAAAGTCAAAGAAAGGAAGCTTCAAAATCTATTGCTTTGTGACTTAATCAAATATCAAATTCTTCTTTCTAAGAAAGTTCACACTTTACATTTCCTTATAAAACCTTCATCAAAACATTAACTTATATCCATCCGCCCACCAATATGACACCAAACCAACTTCTAAAATTTATATATTTCTATACAACTTTTATAATTTCTTCTTGATTTTTATTTTTTGGCATAATTCTTATTTGAATTGATAACTGTTAGCTGATAACTATTATTGATACTCAGCTATGGCAGATCAGCAAAAAATCCATCCGATTACTCAAGATGTGGAGGCACAACAACAACCTACAGTTCCATTAATGCCAAGAGACTCTTCCAAGTCCGATAGAGGTGATCCGGCCACCAACAACAACGACCAACAATATCCACCATTTCAACGTACTATTCCGGTGATGCATTCAAAACTACCCAAGAAGAAAAGAAGTTGTTGTTGCAGGTGTTTTTGTTGGACATTTAGTATACTCTTTCTCATCATAATCACAATCGGAATCATTGCCGGAATACTCTACTTAGTTTTCAGGCCAAAACTACCGGATTATTCTATTGACAGATTACAAATAACTGAATTCAATATTAGCACAAATTCAAGCTTAGCAGCTGCATTTGAAGTGACAATTACAGCAAAAAATCCAAATAAAAAAATTGGGATATATTATGAAGGAGGGAGCCACATAGGGGTATGGTATACAGGGACAAAATTATGTGAAGGGTCACTGCCCAAATTCTATCAAGGTCATAGGAACACAACTGTCCTTAATGTCCCTTTGAAAGGGCAAGTGCAGGATGGTAGTGGGTTATTGACCTCTTTGCAGCAGCGGCGGGATCAGACTGGAATTATTCCATTGAACCTTAGAGTTAAGCAACCTGTAAGAATAAAACTTGGAAAATTGAAGCTTATGAAAGTCAAGTTCATTGTTAAATGTAAACTTGATGTTGATAGCTTATCTACTGCTAATGATATTAGGATTAGAAACAGTAGTTGTAAATTTAGGTTTAGATTATAATTTATTATTATTTTTTATTTTATGTACTATATATATGTGCCCATTGGAGTTTTTTTTTTTTTTTTTTTTGAGATTTTTTAGTTTATTTCCTAAATGTGGAGGACTATTTATGTTATTTTCCCTCCATCATATATAGGCTTGTGCACTTCTTATTACATTATTTATTGAGGCATATAGATATATACTTTCTTTTATAATTATTATAATGTGAAATCTTGTTTTCTTCTGTTTTTTAAGTCTAGGCTTTTCATTTAAGATGTAAAATTAATGGTGAAAAGAGATTACTTCAAAATTTTATATCGGATTCAAAACTTAGAGAAAAAGTTAAGATTAAGAATCAGAACAAGTGTATTGCTCCTTTGCATTCAAAATTACTTATCTATTTTGTGGTTATTTTATAATTTTTTATAATTTATTTATTTTTGACAATTATTATTATTATTATTATTATATATTAATAAATTAATTTTTAATTGTAAATAATATTTACATTATGAATTCCTTTACTAAATTAATAATTTATTATATTTGATATTTCATTTTTTTTATAATTTTAGATTATTTATTAAGTTATAATACATATCACCCACATTAAGACATAACTTAATAACAAATACATAAATAATCTGTACAATAGATTGAGGTTCGTGTTGGATTCTTTTTTCTCTTGCTTCTATATATATATATATATATATATATATATATATAATTCATTCTTCATATTCAATTTTATGTTATGTTAATACTATATAATAACTTCATGCAATTATTTTAGTTTTTGTTTGGTCAAATACATATATAGCCCTTTAAACTTAGAATCATTTAGTTAATATATCTCTTAAAATTTTGATTTAATCTTGTAGTTTTTTGAATTTATATTTTTTTAATTTATAGACACAAATTTGCTTAATCTCGCCGAGTCACACTTTTCTTAATTTATAATAAACATATTTATTTTTCCCTCTCTTATAAAATTGAGTTGAATCAATTTCAGTTTATAAATCTTTCAATTAACTTTATTCCCTAATTCACTTTCTCAAATATATTTGAATTTATACTTCAATTAATTTTTTACAAGAATTGGTTTTTTTAATTGGGATGATATATTCTTTATATGAAATTCTTAATAACATAAATAAAATATTACACATATCTAATTTAAAATTTTTTTGAGAAAATATTTAATTTAGAATTAATCATGTATATAATCTAAAACTTATAATAAAAAATATAATAAAATACTATATAACCACTAGCAGGTTTTATTATATATTAAAATTGAAATATGGAGAAATTTTTAAAACTCTCTTTCTATTTGATTTTTTATTTTTATTTTTAAAATTTGTATAGATAAATAAACTGAAACTACTTCAACTTAATTATGTTAGAGAAAGAAAAAAAAATATTTATAAGTTATGAAAAATACAGTGGCGGAACCAAGAATTGAATAAAAGAGAGGCAAATTTTTCGAGCAAAAAATAATTAAAGCCAAATTAAAGATAAAATTAAACATTTAATATTATAGTAAAATTTAGATTTTTATTATTTTATATTATTTATTGAATTCTAAAAATTTTTAACAAGTCTTTTCATTTTAATTCTTAGATCAATTAATTTATTTAAATAATTTTATTAAATTAAATTTTATAAAAATACAATTTAAAATGAAAATATTAGTTTTACCTAATTCATAATCTTTTTATAAAATTCTAATAATAATCTAAATAACTAATAATAAAATTCTAAATATCCACTAATTAAATAAAAAAGAAACATATATAGTGCAAAAAAGCCAATAATTCTATATATATAATTCTATATAGTTTATATAATTATAAATATATAATTATATAATTATATAATAATTTATAATTATATAATAGTTTATATATATATTGAGATGGGAGGGAGGTCCATTGCCTCCCCCCTCCGCCCCACGATCCCTCCTTCCTTCGCTCTTAGAAAAATATAACTTGGCGTGATTCAGCATGACTCGGTGAGTTTATATTTATAAAATTTTAAAACTCTTTTTCTATTTGATATTTTTTAAAATTTTTTTGAAACTTATGAAAATAGATAAACTGAAGTTGCTTCAGCTCAATTATGTTAGATAGAGAAAAAAAATATATTTAGAAGTTAAAAAAATATGACATAGCATGATTCAACGTGACTCAATAAATTTGTATTTATAAGTTAAAAAAAACATAAATTTAAAGGGTTGTATGATTAAATTCAAAGTTCATAAGACAAACTGACTAAACGAGTAAAGTTTAGAGGGTTATATATATATATTTGGCTTTTTTGTTTTGATGATTATATATATATATATATATATATAAGGCCTAACCTTAACCACCATGATCTAGTCTGATAGCCAGAAGCATGTATTTTTTCCACTTAGATCTTGAGGTTGAGTCTTAGGTATCTCCTATCCTGCATATAATTAATAAAAAAAAATTAACATTAAGAAAAATCTACTAAAATACACGTTTTGTTTTCAATTCCATCCTTTGATTTATGTTAATTAGACGCAAATGTTATTTCAATTTCATTCAACGCAGACTCGAAAGAATCCGAAACCTATGTAATATATTGACCTCGCAAGTATGGAGTTGATCCAACAGAAAGAGACAAAACTACACAATTTTGGTCATTGTTTTTCTTTTTCAATCTTATTAATTGTCTCTATGTTATTTTTCTATATTGGTTCTCTCTCACCTCTTTTAAACCCCATAACCAAATTCTTCTAATTTATCTCCAAATAATTATTTTCTTGATTCTCTGTTGCAATTTATTTTAGTATTATTGTTATTTGCTGAAATTATTTATGTATTGCCTTTGTTGCTATTGTTTATAATGGCTTCATCGGTTTTATCTTTGTTTTTCTTCAAAAACTTCTAACCCAATGTTGGAAAATTTAGAAGACTTATTTAACAAAAAAAAAAAAGCAAATAAAAAAAAAAGAAAGAAGAAATTAAAAAATTGCAGAAATTTTTTCTAATTAGAAAGACAAAGGAGGATGAGGATAGTTGTAGGCCCATGTCTAAGAGACATTTTTGCAAATGGTTATTAGGCATTGCACAACACATTACTCTAGCTAAATGCTATAACAAACCCAACAACAATAAAAATAAGAAAACTATCGTAAATATAAAGAAGCTAATTAAGTAAAGAAAGAGAAATATGAGAAATTTATTTATTTTGAATTAAAATATATATACCATCTATAATGAATATATATAATAGTGTAAGTAGAGTTTAGATAAAAGCATATAATTTGAATATTACAACTATCATATAGATAAGATAAAATTAATTATAATATGAATATGATAAAATTAATCCAACTAAATAGTAATTCACATATTTTCTAATACTCACCCTTGAATGAATTTCTCTATGAATATGTCCTGCTAAAACCTTGTTAAGAAAAATTCAATGAGATAAAAGCTTAGCGAAGAAAAAAGAGTATGATATTCATAGATAACATTCCCTAAAAAATATAACTGACTAAGACATATTTTTAAGTGAACGTATTCCAATATTGTGAATATGTTTTTTTCAAAATTGATGTTGATAGGGCCTTTGTAAATATAAATATGTTAGATTGTTACTTGAAAGAATTTTGCAAATATCGACTTTTTCTTCTTTTATGAATTTATGAGTATAAAAAACCTTTGTTGATATATGTTTTGTCACATCACCTTTTATATAGCCTTTAACTAAATTCTATAACAAACCTAACAACAATAAAAATAAGAAAACAAATTAATTAGTTAATTTTAAATCAATATAAAAAACCACTGAATTAAGTGACTTAAATTTTTTTTTAAAAAATATCTCAAACTCAACCACCTTCTCTTCTTCCTCCTCCTTTGTTCAACTATCTTCTTTCCTTTATCTATTTTTTAGATACAATGGCGAAACCAAGATTCAATTGAAGAGAGATATAAATTTTGAAGCAAAAAAAAAAAATACATTCAACATATAAGTTTATTGCGAATAAATTCGAGATAAAATCAAATAAAAGTGATTCTTTTAATATTGCAGTAGTGCAATAACTAATTTTTGTTATTGGTTTGATAATAATTGAGATGTGGCAATTGTATCATACGAGTCTGTATCTAATTTGTGGTATTTTTTTATTTTAATTGGTAAATTCTATATTAATGCTTTAAAATAATATTATCTAGGTTTAATTTTAGTAATTCATTACCACAAAATTAATATTATATTCTTCTTCTTTTTTTACAATTAGCAATAAAAATTTCACAACATAAATAATATTTTTATTTGAATATAAATTTACACTTATCAAATTTATAAATTTAAATATAATCCATACATATTATTATAAAAATTTAATAATTTAGGGATAAATTTTAAATATGAATATTTTTATTCTTAAATTAAGACAAATTAAAAATAAATTTGTAACTGATAATTACTGATGAATAAAAGTTTTATAGTTAAATAAATAATGTAACATATGTTTGCCAAATAAAAAAGTATTTAAGTATTTTTATTTAATTAAGTATATTATTTAAAAGTAAGAAATAATATTATTGATATAAAATTAAAATAATGAAATTATTTATTATAATTATTTTTTAAATATTTATATGGTGAAAGTATACTTTAAATATCTTATTAATAAACATGTTACATATATATACATGACCATATATATATTTTTAATAAACACACACACACACACACACACACACACATATAGTTTAGAAGGGGTCTATGGATCACCCAGAACTCTCTAAATTTGCCCCTGGTTAGATATGCTACTATTACACACAAAATTCACCACCATTACAAAATACTAATTGGTTAATATTATTGAAACTTGATTCAAGTCATAAATTTCTTATTTTTATTTTGGGACAATTACTAAACTAATTAAAAAAATAAAATTACTTTCAAAACATGGTGCTTTAAAAATTGCAAAACTATGGAAGCTAATGTATTTGTTTTGTAAAAATATGGACGTGGACCTCTTTGGAAGAGACCACTTTTCCCTTGCAAAAACATTGAAAGAAAAACGGTGCGAACCACTTTTATATGTAACTATGCTTTTTGCAAAAGAATGGCATGGATGTGGACCACGGCGTGGATGTCGACAAAAATGCATGCTTTTCATTATGGCTTAGGCATAATATATTTATTGTCTTTTAAATTTGGCACATTTGGTCATTTTACTCCTTTACTATTTGAGTAATTATTTTACCCTTTAAACTTAGCTTTTTCATAATAAATTGACTCCTAAATTAATATATCCAGATTTTTAATAGCGTGTGAGTTACAAATACCTTTAAATACGAATTTTCAATCATCCCCTCTGTTATTCCTGCCAACAAACAAAATTTTTTGGCAAAAAATTAAAATCTCTTATCTATCCATTTTTCTTCTTTCCTTCTTCTTCTTCTCAAATATGTGCATTTTCCTAAGAAACAAACAGAAATTTTTGGAAAAAGCTAAAAATTTCATATCATGAAAAAAATTTTCTTCTTCTTCTTCTTCTTCTTCTTCTTCTTCTTCTTATTATTAGATTTTAGACTAAAATTCTAATTCAAAACACTGATTTTGAATCAAATTTCTAGTGTCGGTCACTGAAATTCTAGCGCCGATCACTAAAATTTCGGCGAAAAATTTTGTTAATTGTTTAAGGGCATTATTGTAAATTTACTATATATGTTAAATATTTCTTAAGTTATTGGACGGTATTATTGATATTTTACAATATAAATATGTTGTTTTAATCAATTCACGCACCACCAATGAGTGAAATACAAATATATTATCAACTCAGCTTTTAATAGTCAGTTTATTATGAAAAAACTAAGTTTAAGGGGCAAAATGGTTATTCAAATAGTACAGGAGGCAAAATGATCAAATGCGCTAAGTTTGAGGGACAAAAAATGTATTAAGCCTATGTTTTATATGTTGTTACTTTTTTGAAAGATTTTATATGTTGTTACTTATTTATTAATATTTTAAACATTTTATATAATTAAAAATTAATTAATTAATTATAACTTAAAACATAATTCATGCTAATTAATTTTAAATTTTATACATATAATTTTATATATTTTATTTAATTTATATTTTTAAAATAATTTTAATATATACTATAAAAATTATTTAAATTTTTTTAATATATAACATAATTTACACTTTTATGCATATATATCTATTTTAATATATAATATAAGCTTTTTCTTTGTTTTGTTTAAATTTTTTAATATTATATGTTTAATTTTATGACATATATATTACATATAAGTTGATATAATATATAAATTTAATGGAACGTTAAAAAATTAAAAACTATTTATTTGAAATATTTCATCGAATATGTGGTGTGTATTTAGCTTAAAAAAAATTCCAATCATTATAGTTTAAAACAAAAAAAAATTAAAATAAAAAACAACAAAAAATAAATTTTGTCATTTTTTTAAGTGATAAAATTTAATGCATATATGTTGTTATATGTAACTTATACCGACATATAATTAAACTTACATCAATTTATATTGTTATTCTTTTAAATGTTAACAAATGTATGCTGTTATATGTAACATTGCATATAATTAAATATATATGACTTTTATACTCTTATTCTTTTAAAATTTAATAAGCATATGTTATTATATATAACATATACCAATATATATGTATATAACTAAACATATATCACTTTTACACTATTATTCTTTTAAATTTTAACAAGTATATATTGTTATATGTACCATATACCGACATATAGTAAATTTAACACTTATATGTTGTTATATGTAATATATACCGACATATAATTAAACATATATCACTTTTATACTCTTATTCTTATAAATTTTTAATATATATATATTGTTATCAGTAACATATACTAGCATATAACTAAATATATAATAGTTTTATACTCTTATTCTTTTGAAATTTAATACGTATATATTATATGTAACATATATTTACATATAACTAGACATATATATCACGAGCCAAACTCGAGGGCATATAACCGGCACTAGGGAAGGGGAAAGTGCGTGGCTTCCGAAACCTGTAGTCAGCCTAACAACTCAAAATTTAAGAAAACTGGATTATGACAGCAGTCACGGTCTCAAGTCCGAGCCCACTGATCCACTAATGATGCACAATCAGAATAATAGTACATCGTCATCAACAACATTGGCTAACAAATATACCTAACCAAATAGCAGAATTTAACAAAAAGATGGATATGGAGAATAATACCATGTGAAGTTTTAGAAAGTAATTATAATATACAATAACATTTATAAATAACACTCTTGCTGAGAAATGAAAGGCATGATGAATCGATAAAATATTTCTTTCACACTCAATCCGCAGCCTGGAGAAAAAATGGTGAACAAGAATGAGCATTTGACTCAATGAACTATATAGTAATTAATATAATAAATCATTCCCATGCAACTAATATTCATGCAAATGTCAAGCCGACAACCAAAATCATATAATCATACAAGGATAAGAGTAAGTCAATGGAGTCACAATAAACCTCAAACTGGGGAGCCAATCCTCCTATTTGGCTTTGTTAGTCCATACGTTTCTCTTAGAATCCAATACATAGGGTCCGCCATCATAGCCGTAGCCAAGCAGTACTACCTGACTGACAAGCAATGTTGAGCATGAGAATGACTCCTCCGTCACGTCAATCTTAATCTCATCATCATATAACATCACCACGTCATAACTCGTATCTTCGATCATATGTGGTCTCACATTATTCTAATCTTATCCGGCAAACACATATTATATGCATTAAAAACTATCAACTTATGCATTGACATACATCATGTTTCTATAATATAATGTTGATACTAATAATTGCATATATACCACACAACAATAAAATACATGAATGCAAATGTAGCTATCAATATAAATTAAGGGAGAGGGATATTATATTAATATATATAACTCATAGATATATGAAAACCCAACAATTCTCTTTGAAACATCTTATTAGAAATGGAAGATACCAATTTCATCAGGAAAGGAAGTCGAAATCGGTCGGAATCTTCATTGGAAGCTCTAGGGAGGCTGACTGATCGGACGACACATGAGGGTTGCTCTGACATCGGATAGTGGCGATATTGATGGCGCTGGACTCGTCGTCGAATGGTAAACCTCCCGAGCCAGTGTGTGCCAACTAGCGGTGATCAAACGACGATAGATTAAAAAAAATTATCCAGCCCCTTTTTTCTCTCTCCCCCTCTCTTTTCTCTGTTTTTCTCTCTCTTTAATTAATATCCCTATCTCCTCCATTAATGCTAAAGTCTGATGCTATTAACTAGGAGAAGGCATCGGTCGGGTTGAGAATATATTTCAACCCGACCGAACTCATTTATATACTAAAAAATCAAATCGAATTCGACCAAAATTATATATATTTTTTACTGACACGCAAATTTTCAATTTCGATCAAGTTAAATTAGAGTATAATATATATTATAAATATATCTAATATATCTAATGTTATATATAAAAATTTATAGGTTAGGTTAGTTCGAGTCGGGTCATGTAATATATATTATAATTTATAAATATATATGTATAATATATATGTGTCGGTCGGGTTCGAATTCAATCAAAAAAATAAATCTCAACCGGACCACCACCGAACCCTAACTTTTTTAAAAATATCAACCAGTATATACAATATAAATTGACCAAATTCAACAAAAATGTATTCGATTTAGTTGGGTGTCAGATTCAAAAAATGTGCACACCTCTAGTTTTGACTTTTATGAGAATTGAATACAATTTATACATTGTATATTTTTTATTTAATAAATGAATGGGCACATGTATCTAGCTTGGTGGTAGAAGCTTTCACCTCATCTCTTTAGATTCTGTGTTCAATTCCCAGCAATGTTAAGTCCTCCCCTTTTTATTTTTATTCACTTATTCTTCTTCTTCTTTTTCTATTCTAAATTAAAATTTTTCTCTCTCCTCTTTTTTCTCTATTTTTTCTCTCTCTCTCAAATTAATATCCCTCTATAATGCCCTGATTTTTATTGAATTTATTTATACATTAATTAGAAATAGATTGATGATGGTTTAGATAGGAGTGATGGAGATATATACAACATATAAATGACATATAAAGAGGGTAAGAGTAAAGTGGTAAAAGAGTTAAAAGTAGAAATGTTAAAATATAAAATAATATTATTTTAAATAAAATCTTAATTAAATAATATATATTTAGTTAGTGAAAAAGTATGGAAAAGCAAAAAAATTTCTAGAATTTTCATTTCTTCTCCTTCCTTCTCCTTTCTTCTTGTATTGCCCAATTTTCATAGAGCTTAAGAGAGGGAGATTTCCATCCTTCAAATTAACAAGAAAATTTAGTTAGTTTTACCCAAGGATTGAAGGGAGCTTGAGTTTTAATTCAAGTAATAAGTAAGTTTCTTAACATTTGATGATTCTTTTTAGTAGGATTGATATGAGAATTGGGATTTAATGAAACATATAGAAAGTTAAAAAGGGATTTATAGATGCTTATATGAGTTATTAATATCATCTTTGAAATTATAAAATGATTAAGGGTTGATTGAATTGAGTGAAGGAACCAATAGAGGGAAGTGAAAGATTGGGAGAAATTCTTGTACAAAGGAGTTGTTTCTCCAATTAGAGCTCTAAAAAGGTAAGTATATACTTAGATAATGCTCTTATTTTTGGTTTGTATCATCCTAAGTTGGTATGTGTGTGTTATTTTGATGAAAATGGGGTGAAAGAGTGATTCTGGGTTGCCATGGCCGTGGCCATACAGTGCCATGATCGTAGGCTTTAAGATGGAGTTGCTTCGTGTGAAAATGGCGATGAAACAAAAATAAAATGAATTCCACAGCCGTGGGGGTTGAATGCCACGACCATGAGGGTACTCAAAGGTGATTTACAGCTTCATTTCACATCCCACGGGCATGGCTATTGAATGCCACGACTATGGGATTGGTTCGTTGACGTTTATTGCCATATTTTGCACTGTATGGGTGTAGTAAATAGCTTGAATTGCTAAGTCTTTATATATAATGTATTAAAAATACATTTTTGATTATAAAGTGGAGAATTATGATAAAATATATTAATTATGTTAATTGTTGATGAATTGATGAGTCACATGGTGAATAGCTCATATCTGTATAATGTGGAATGTTGTTTGTTGTCTTATACTTTACCTAGTTGCCAGAAGATTGCGTTTGGAGATTGGCATGCCATACGCGATGGGATGAGACACTATGTATCAGAGAGGTGTTACCACGCCCCTGAGCGAGACACATGAGGTGCCATATTGATGATTACGCTGTGGATGAGACAATGGGTGTCACAGATGTATTTATGTCCACTAGCGAGACACAAATGTGTCATTACTGATGAGAGAGGCCAAAGCAATAGTTCTGGAACTAGGTTATTGTATAAGATTGTTGGGCCCCATGCAAGATGGTTGTTTATGTTTATTTGTAAAATAAAGATGAGAATGTTTGTAACAGAAAAACCTTATGCATGTTCATATACATTTGTCATAGTAATGTTGCATTATCAAGTATATACCACTGAGCTCTAGGCTCAGCGTGATTTATTTATCGTACAGGTGACAGGATAGAAACTGGAAGTCCTTCTAGACCAGGATAGGTCTTGTTAGAGGTTGGATACTAGAAGCCTCTGGTTGCCACAGATCAAGCCTAAGCATAGCATGTAAATATTCTTTTGAGTTGATGTAGATGTAATATCTATTTTGTAAAATATAATAAATTGAAACATGATTTAAAGATTTTTTATGCATAAGTAATATCATGTTCACATATTCATAAATGTATGTATGAAAACATGGGATTTAGGGAGGTGAGTGTATGCAAATATTTTTGAGAACTATTGAATATTCACAGGTTGAATTGATTGAATTTAGTAATACTCGTATTTTAATCGAAACTCCAGCAAAATTTCTATAAACTTATTTATTTTTCTTATACATATTTATTTTTCTATATAATACTAATAACTAGTAACTAAATGATGAAAGGTAATAAAGTAACATCTTGGTAATGCTCTTATACCCTATCTGTGCATATTACATATATGAAGATATGTGTGCTATGTGTGGGTAGGTTATGAGGGCGTTACATTTATTTTGGTATCGGAGAATAGTTTGAGATTCTCAACCTATGTGAGTTTTAAGTAAGAGAAAAAGGGGCTTTTAAAGTTGATTTTAAAAGTGTTGTACATGCATATGTATAGGTATTTGAATTTATCTTTAATGTGGCAACCTTTGATCATGTATCAGATATAACTAGTAGAGAAGTCTCGATGTCATAGATCAGATGAAGGTAGTATAGAGAGTTTTGCTCTAGGGGAAGGTATGGATAGAGCAAGTATAGGAGCTACTGGGGAGGCATCAGTGCTAGATAGACTAGCAATGCCCCAGCTCAATAGTAGCAGCAACTGATTAGGAAGTATGAGAAGTTAAGGAAGTTTGGGGCTACTGATTTCATAGGCACTGCGGATCCAGCAGAGGCTAAGCAGTTGTTGGATTGAATTAACAGAGTGTTTGTTCAATTACAGGCTAATGCAGAAGAGAAGTTTGATTATGCCTTGTCTCTTCTGCAAGGAGATGCTTATGGTTGGTGGAAGACTGTTCCTGATGGATTAAGGCAACCCCTAGTTTTGACGTATGATGGTTTTCTAAGGGAGTTTGGGAAGAAATATACCCCTTGGGAGTATAAAGATAAGAAGAAGAAGGAGTTTCTTAACTTGAAATAAGGAGATAAGACAATTGACGAGTATGAAAAAGAATTTCTCCCCTTGAGTAAGTATGCAGGTGGTATTTTGACATATGCGGTGGATCGATATAGAAGATTTGAAGAAGGGTTGAAACCATCTATTATGTGTCAAGTGGCAGCAGTTCACTATGATGATTTTTCCAAGATGGTAGCAGTTGCACGGAATGTTGAGAAAGCTCAAGGGCTTGTAGATGCACCGAGGACAGAAGAAAGTAGAGTTAGAAAAGCTTCGATGGAGACAGGTTCCTCATCTTTAAAGAGAGGCAGAGGTGGTTATCCTCAGAGATTTAGCAGGGGCCAGGGACAGTTTGGCAGATTACAGAAGTAGAGGCAGAGACCTACAGCTTCAGTAGCTAGCACACCAACTTTAGGTTCTCATAGGTCTCCACCGCCTATCTGTGTACAACGTGGTCGAATGCATAGAGGAGCTTGTTGGGAAGCTGATTTCAGAGGTTGTTATAGGTGTGGATCTTTAAATCATTTTGTTACAGATTGTCCAGAGCCATCGGATGAGAGATCAGCTGATACAGCAGGATCCAGACAGAGCAGTAGATGAGGTAGAGGAAATCGAGGAGGAAGTAGAGATGGTAGATTTGGGGTTAGCCAGAGAGGAGATTCGACATTTGTGAGCAGGCCAGAGGAGATTAGAGCTATTCAGAGAGTTTACGTGATGCATAAGGAACCAGATGCTTCAAATGTCATAGCTGGTATATTTTCCTTATTCGGCACCCTTATGCATGCATTAATAGATCCTGAATCTACTCATTCATATATTAGTGCATCAACTTTGTCTGTGAGTGGTGTGCATTATGAATCTTTAGGATTTGATGTGTTGGTGACTAATCCCTTAGGACATAATGTGGTAGTTAGTAGAGTTTATCGAGATAGCCCGGTCCTAGTGTAAGAAGAGGAATTTCTTGGTAATTTGATTGAGATGCCCTTTAGGGAGTATGATCTTATTTTAGGTATGGACTGGTTGTCTAGACATGAAGCTATAGTTGACTGTCAGTAGAAAAATGTTACTCTAAGAACATATAAGAGAAAGAAGTGGTAGTTAGAGGTGAGTCAAAGCACCTCTTGTCTACTTTCATTTCTACAGTAGCTACTAGAAGGATGATGAGGAAAAGGTGTGAGGCCTAGTTGGCACATGTGGTGGATACTAGAGCAGAGAAGTCTAAGCTTGATAGTATTCCCATAGTGGTTGAATTTTCGGATGTATTTTCAGATGAGTTACCAGGGTTACCTCCGGTGAGAGAGGTGGAATTTGGTATCGATGTGATGCCGAGTACCACTCTTATCTCTATAACCCCTTATTGAATGGCACCAACAGAGTTGAAAGAGTTGAAGGTGCAATTACAGGAATTATTAGATAAGAAATTTATACGTCTTAGTTTTTCACCTTGGGGAGCACCAGTTTTTTTTTTTGTTAAAAAGAAGGATGGTTCCTTGAGATTATGTATTGTTTATCGACAATTGAATAAAGTAACCATCAAGAATAAATATCCATTACCTCGTATTGATGATCTCTTTGATCAATTGAAAGGAGCAATTGTGTTTTCTAAAATTGATTTGAGATCAGGGTATCATCAATTGATTGTGAAAGAGGTAGATGTACCTAAGATTGCTTTTCGTACGAGGTATGGACACTATGAATTTCTTATGATGCCTTTTGGGTTAACAAATGCACCAGCGACTTTTATGGATCTAATAAATCAGATTTTTTGACCTTATTTGGATCAATTTGTAGTGGTGTTTATTGATGATATTTTGGTGTATTCGCATTGTAAGGAGGATCATGATAGACACTTACAGATTATATTGCAAACATTAAGGGAGAAACAATTGTTTGCAAAATTATCCAAGTGTGAGTTTTGTTTACTTTCCTTGGGCATGTTATTTCAGCAAAAGGGATTAGAGTAGACCTAAGTAAAGTTGAGGTGGTCTTGAATTGGAGTCCACCTAAAAATGTTATAGAATTGAGGAGTTTTCTAGGATTGGCAGGTTATTACCGTCGATTTGTAAAAGGACTCTCTATGATAGCCAGGCCACTCACTAAGTTACTTTGAAAAGGGGTGAAACTTGTATGGACAGACAAATGCCAAATGAGTTTCAAACAGTTATAGGATATGTTGATTTAGGCTCCTATTCTTACTTTACCTGTAGAAAGCAAACCATATGTGATATATAGTGATGCATCGCATAATGGTTTGCGTTGTGTGTTGATGCAAGAGGGTAGAGTTATTGCCTATACCTCTAGACAGTTGAAACCACATGAGTTGAACTACCCGACCCATGATCTAGAGTTGACAGCTATAGTGTTTTCATTAAAGATTTGGCGATATTATTTATATGGGAAAAAATATTTTATCTATACAGATCATAAAAGTTTGACGTATTTGGGTGTGTAAAAAGAATTGAATCTTTAACAAAGGTGATGGTTGAAATTGATCAAAGATTATGATTGTTTGCTTGATTACCATCCGGGCAAGGCTAATATAGTTGCAGATGCTTTGAGTCGGAAGTCTATGGCAGGGTTGACTGCCTATTCTCTCATGTTGTTGGTTGAATTGAGAACCTTACATGCTAGATTTGAAGTTGGAAATGATGGTGCACTTGTAGCACAATTGCAAGTTAAGCCATTACTCTTAGAACAAATTAAAGAAACACAAAGAGAAGATGCGAAGATCAAGAAAATTTTGCAAGATTGCCTTAAAGGGGAGAGTGGAGACTTTCAAATTGGAGATGATGGTAGTGTCAGGTATAGAACACGATTGTGTGTACTAGAAGATGTAGAATTGAGGGAGAAAATTTTAGAAGAGGCACATCAATCCGCTTTATCCTATGCACCTTGGGAGTACTAACATGTATCAAGATTTAAAACAACATTATTGGTGGAAGGGTATGAAGAGAGATATAGCATAATTTATATCTAAGTGCCTCACTTGTCAGAGGATAAAAGCTAAACACCAAGTTCCTTCGGGATTGCAACAACCATTACCGGTGCCTGAATGGAAATGGGATAGAATAACTATAGATTTTGTTACTGGATTACCTCTGACCCAAAGAAAACATGATGCAATTTGGGTAATTTTGGATAGAATGACAAAGTTGGCTCATTTCTTACCGGTGAGGATGGATTACTCCTTAGATAAATTAGCTGAAATTTATATCAGTGAAATTATAAGACTACATGGAATTCCAATTTCATTGGTGTCATATCGAGATCCCAGATTCACCTCAAGATTTTGGAAGAGTTTGCAAGGTGCATTATGTACTCGATTACATTTCAGTATTGTTTTCCATCCCTAGACTGATGGCCAGTCTGAAAGGGTGATATTAGTATTGGAGAATATGCTGAAAAGTTGTGTTATTGATTTTGTTGGCAGTTGGGATAAACACTTGCCATTGGTTGAGTTTGCATATAATAATAGCTACCAATCTAGTATTGGTATGGCACTGTATGAAGCTCTATATGGGAGGAAATATAGAACACCTTTATGTTAGGATGACGTTGGAGAAAGAAAGATGTAGGTCCTGAATTGATTAGAGAAACAGAAAAGAAAATGAAAATAATTCAGGATCGACTAAAAGCATCATTAGACCGATAAAAATCTTATTCTAATTTAAAGAGAAAAGATATAGAGTTCAAGGTAGGTGATAAAATATTTTTAAAAGTGTCTCCATGGAAGAATGTGTTAAGATTTGGAAGAAAAGGAAAACCAAGTCCACATTTTGTTGGCCCTTATGAAGTGCTAGAAAGAGTTGGACCAGTTGCCTATAGATTAGCATTGCCACCGAAATTGGATAGAATTCACAATGTATTTCATGTTTCTATGCTAAGAAGATATAGGTCGGATCTGTCTCATGTATTGTCAGTTGAATCTATTGAGATGAATCCAAACCTAAGTTATGAAGAAGAACCTATAGCAATCTTGTCATGAGAAGTGAAGGAGCTAAGAAATAAGAAAGTGCATCTGGTGAAGGTTTTGTGGAGGAATCACTCAATAGAAGAGGCTACATGGGAAACTGAGCAAGTGATACGAAGTCAATACCCACAATTGTTTCAGAGTTAACTACAGGTAATTTCGAGGACGAAATTATTTAAGGGGGAGAGAATTGTAATGCCCTGATTTTTATTGAATTTATTTATACATTAATTAGAAAGAGATTGATGATGGTTTAGATAGGAGTGATGGAGATATATACATCATATAAATGACATATAAAGTGGGTAAGAGTAAAGTGGTAAAAGAGTTAAAAGCAGAAATGTTAAAATATAAAATAATATTATTTTAAATAAAATCTTAATTAAATAATATATATTTAGTTAGTGGAAAAGTATGGAAAAACAAAAAAATTTCCAGAATTTTCATTTCTTTTCCTTCCTTCTCCTTTCTTCTTGTATTGCCCAATTTTCATGGAGCTTGAGAGAGGGAGATTTTCATCCTTTAAATTAACAAGAAAAATTAGTTAGTTTTACACAAGGATTGAAGGGAGCTTAAGTTTTAATTTAAGTAACAAGTAAGTTTCTTAACTTTTGATGATTCTTTTTAGTAGGATTGATATGAGAATTTGGATTTAATGAATCATATAGAAAGTTAAAAATGGATTTATAGATGCTTATATGAGTTATTAATATCATCCTTGAAATTATAAATTGATTAAGGGTTGATTGAATTGAGTGAAGGAACCAATAGAGGAAAGTGAAAGATTGGGAGAAATTATTGTGCAAAGGAGTTGTTTCTCCAATTAGAGCTCTAAAAAGGTAAGCATATACTTAGATAATGCTCTTATCTTTGGTTTGTATCATCCTAAGTTGGTATGTGTGTGTTATGTTGATGAAAATGGGGTGAAAGAGTGATTCTGGGTTGCTATTGGAGTGGCCATGCAGTGCCACAGTCTCGGGCTTTGAGATGGAGCTGTTTCGTGTGAAAATGGTGATGAAACAGAAGCAAAATGAATGCCACGACCTTGGGGGTTGAATGCCACGACCATAGGGATACTCAAAGGTGATTTACAACTTCATTTCACATCCCATGGGCATGGCTATTGAATGCCACGACCGTGGGGTTGGTTTGTTGATGTTTATTGTCGTATTTTGCACTATATGGGTGTAGTAAATAGCTTACATTGCTAAGTCTTTATATATATTGTATTAAAAATGTATTTGTGATTATAAAGTGGAGAATTATAATAAAATATGTTAATTATGTTAATTGTTGATGAATTGATGAGTCATATGGTGAATGGCTCATATATGCATAGTGTGAAATGTTGTTTGTTGTCTTATACTTTACCTAGTTGCCAGAAGATTGCGTTTGGAGATTGGCATGCCATACGTGATGGGGTGAGACACTGGGTGTCATAGAGATGTTACCACGCCCCTGAGCTAGACACATGAGGTGTAATATTGATGATTACATTGTGGATGAGACACTGGGTGTCACAGATGTATTTATGTCCACTAGCAAGACACAGATGTGTCATTTACAATGAGAGAGGCCAAAGCAATAGTTTTGGAACTAGGTTATCGTATAAGATTGTTGGGCCCAATGCATGATGGTTGTTTATGTTTATTTGTAAAATAAAGATGAGAATGTATGTAACATTAAAACCTTATGCATGTTCATATACATTTGTCATAATAATGTTGCATTATCAAGTATATACCACTGAGCTCTAGGCTCAGCGTGACTTATTTATCGCGCAAGTGACAGGATAGAAACTGGAAGTCCTTCTATACCAGGAAAGTGGTTTGAGATTCTCAACCAATGTGAGTTTTAAGTAAGAGAAAAAGGGGGTTTTAAAGTTGATTTTAAAAGTATTATACATGCATATGCATAGGCATTTGAATTGATCTTTAATGTGGCAACCTTTAATCTTGTATCAGATATAACTAGTAGAGATATTTCAATCTCATAGATCACATGCATAGATATTATATATTATTTGATTTATTAAATAATGAGCACAAGCATCTAGTATGATGATAAAAGCTTTTACCTCATCTCTTTAGGTTATATGTTAGATTCCTAGCAATGTTAACTGCTCCCCTTTTTTTACACTTCTTTATTTCTTTCTTCTTCTTCTTGTTTTTCTATTCTAAATTTAAATTTTCTTTATTTCATTAATAATAATAATATTATTACATTTTTTTTCATTTCCAAAATTTAAATAGTAAATTACTAAATAATATAAATATAACTATTTATATTATTAAAATACCATTTTTAAATAATTTAAAATCGAGTTATTATAATATATTACTTTTATACTGTTATTCTTTTAAAATTTAACAAGTATATATTATTATATGTAACATAAATTAGCATATAACTAAACATACATTACTTTTATACTCTTATTGTTTTAAAATTTAACATGTACATGTTGTTATATGTAACATATATCAATATATAACTAAACGTATATCACTTTTATATTATTATTATTATTTTTAATTTTAACTCATATATGTTGTTATATGTAACATATATTCGCATATAACTAAACATATATTACTTTTATGCTATTATTCTTTTAAATTTTATCAATTAGATATTGTTATATATAATATATACTGATATATAACTAAGTATATATCACTTTTATACTCTTATTCTTTTAAATTTTAACAAGTATATATTATTATATGTAATATATACCGACATATAACTAAATATATAATAGTTTCATACTCCTATTTTTTAAAATTTAACACGTATATATTATTATATGTCATATATATAGACATATAACTAAATGTATATCACTTTTATACTCTTATTCTTTTGAAATTTAACACATATATATATTGTTACATATAACATATACTAAAATATTACTAAATTTTAAAATATGAAGAAAGAACAAAAAAAAAACATAATTTTAATAGAGGCATAATTTCTCATTTTTTTTTAATGGTTAACAAGGAAATTAAAATAATTTTCTTTTCACTGCTTAAAAATGAACTTGAAACTTAAATAATTTAATAGAGTGAAGAAAAATTCAATGGTTTAATTTCTGTCGGACTATATTTAGCATATACAGTTGTTGTTGTTGTTCTAAGCAAGAACAAGATTAATAATACAAGTGCCATCATCTTCATAATTATGCTATACAAACCCATATTACCTAATTTTTATTTTGTATTGAGAATAATTTACAAAAAGCTGTCATGTTTCAGATTGCATAATACATTTGAACTTAATAACATAAAATCACAAGTTTGGTAAAAATCACAAGTTTGGTAATTGGCTAAATATTATCATAGGTAAAAAAACAAAAAAGAAATGATGAAAAACTAAAAAATTGAAAAAACTCATCTTTGGAGCATTTTATCGAATAATTATTGTGCGTTACATTTGAATAATCAAACAAAAACAAAATAAAAAGATTTACAAAATATCAGTTGTTATTCACTTTTGTTTGGTGTTTGTATAATCTAGGATGTAGGGCATAATTTCAACCGTAGTCCCTAAATTTCTTAAACTTTAATTTGTCACTTTAAAATCCATAAACTTATGAAATTATAATATTATGGTCCTTCCGTCAATTTTTTTATCTATTCTCACTAACGGAAAGCTGATGTGGTACCTGTAACACCTTTATACCCTAAATATGTATAATATGCATACCCTGTATATGTAAAACACATATCTAGGACATAAGATTACTATAATAATGACATTTAGAAACCCTCACTTAGATAGAAAATAATTTATAAATTATAAAAATAAATTCTTTGAAAAAATTTCGCCAGAGACTTATCTGTATTTTTCAATAAATCCCAAAATCCATAAAAACATAACCTGCAAATAAAAATTTAACACTCCCAAAAATTTATAATTTCACAAAACTTCCACCATCAACAATCCACCAATTATTTCAACCATTTAGCCAAAACTCCATATCTTAATACATATATACATATCATTTCCTAACACATGTTTAGAATACAAATAATGTATTTGTTAAGTATACAATATTGTAAATTATACATGTATGCTAACCCTGACACTGTTGGTCTCATGGAAAAACTGATGCTTCAATCACTAACTAACTAAGGACCACTCTACTATGTAGTTCTGTCACCTGCGCGATACATCCAACTGCGCTAAGCAATTTTGCTTAGTGGTACATATAAACAACAACATACATACATTTACATACCATTCTCATTGTTGAGATTGATGGATAATCAAACTCTATTTTGATAATTGACAATCAAATTGATAAAGAATTAATTATTTCAAACAAATCTACTTTGCAGAGTTAGAATCCAAGCAGCTTTGTGCGACCGCCCGAACTGGCGACCGAACAAATGTAGCACAAGCACAAAATCAAACTCATATAGATCTGTCAAGCCAAGAAAAATTGAACAGACATATGTATGTGCCAAGTAGAGAACCAAACAGACACAGAGAGCACCAAGCTGAATATAGAACTGTCGAGCCATGAAAATCGAACTGAAGAGCTAAAAGCACTCCGGTGGAACAACCGAGCTAAGCACAGTAGTGCAGCTCTACATCGATCGAACAAGCCAACTCTAACAACTGAGCTAAGTCCATAATTTCCATAGAAGAGTTTGCGTTGTTAGTAAGTGGTGAAGTAAAGACGCCCGGTAGGTGTGCGACCATACAAAGAATCGAGTGACCGCACTGAATCAAGGTAAAAATTCATAAACTCACAGAAGTGATAGCGGTCCTGGTGAGAGGTGAAGTCAGGATGCCAGACCTTCGAGTGACCGTCCTAGTCACCTGAGCGACCGCACGTGAAAAATAGCTAAAATACTAAAAAGAGCAGAAGGGATAAAGGTCAGCTCTCGCGGTGCTTCTTCAACGCTCAATACATTGTGCGTCTGCCCCGAAAAAACTCGAGCGACAACACAAGTCTGGTTTATTTAAATCTTAGAGCCAAATACATCGGACCAATGATAACCAGACATGTGGAATAAGAAATTTGATTTTAAGGGTAACTTTGTGTCGAGCGACCGTACGGTGAGCTGAAAGATTTCACGATACAAAAGTATGGGCAAACAAGATTCTATCAGACACCGAGATTCGACCATTAGAACTAGCCGTTACACAAAGCTTTCAAGCCGTGAGACAGCATGCAGAGCCTAGCGACCGCACACCGAGCTTCGGACATAAAATTAATGAAAGATAAGCACTAAACATGTGGGGACCACTTCAAATGGCAAGCTTAAGCCAAATTGCTATAAATACTATATTAAACTTCATTTTTGTGGTTAGAGAATACTTTGACTGTTATTGTAATTTCATTGAACAACATTTTTCATTATCTTGTCTAAAGATCAAAAGATCAAACCTCAAATATCATAGAGTGTTGGGTGTGAGCATAAAACACCATATAACTTTGAGTGTGAGCTTAGAAACACATAGGTTATGAGAGTGAGCTTGGAAAAACTCTTGTCAGGGTTATGAGAATTAATCTCAAACCATTGTTATAGTTTGGTGTGAGCTAGGAAAAATACCAAGTTAGAGTTAAGCTTGAAAAACTCAAGACTAGTGAAACCTTAACAAGTTGTTAAGGAAGTGGATGTAGGATTGAGGTAAATCTGAACCACTATAATTCTTTGTGTTCTTTCTTCTCAAACTCTACTCCATCTCCATCTACATCTTCTTCATCTCTTGCTTTTTAAGCTTTAAATTTACCATCATTCTTCAAACAACCAATTCATTCCCCCCTCTTGGTTGCTAGTTTGGGACAACACTCATGATATAATTTACAATAATATTGTAATTACCATTTATTTACTATTCACCACATATATATATATAAATTCACATCTTATACTGCAAATTGTAATAATTATACAACACACATATTCACACATACACACATTGGGCCAAAAACCCCTATACAATTATCAAGTCCAATTTCACAACATCGGTCTCTCAACCCAGCTCTTCTCGGGTTCATTTTTAGTCTCAATCTTATGACCTAGCTCTGCGCAGGTCTATCAATGTATGCATAATTAATCTCAATAGTACTGAACAAGTAATTGTATAGGTTACAAGCACATAATAACACATTTCTCAAGTGATCAACCTTATCATTATCACTTCCATATTGCACTATACATATCTTATCAATGTTCATCATGTTTATTCTTTTTCCCTAATTTAACATTTTTCTACATTTTATAATTTCTACCCATATTTTTCAAGTAACCACCATTTTTTATGATCACTTTATATTTGACCATGTTTTAGTTATTTTTCACATATTCATCACCATTTTACCATCACATTATACAAACATGAGTTACATTCACAATGTGACTCTTCCCACACATATTTGTCATATCTTTCAATATTCTCAGCTTAGGCATTTAACAACATAATGGTTTCTTTCATAATTTTTACATCTTCTTTCTCGTTTCTTATCACATTGTTTATCTCTCATGTTTTTAAACTATTT
The DNA here is from genome assembly GCA_947685225.1 of Garcia nutans. NCBI lineage: Eukaryota > Viridiplantae > Streptophyta > Magnoliopsida > Malpighiales > Euphorbiaceae > Garcia > Garcia nutans. The sequence continues at coordinate 45,874,026 of CANTUV010000008.1, forward strand.
TTAACATATTTCACATTTACTACATCACATGCATAACCATTACCATAGCCACTCTACAATGGCTCAACTTACAACTCTTATATATTTTACATAACAAGTAACTTTATGCATAATATCAACTCACATTTGATGAAAATCATAAGTTTTTAGGATATGTACTAACCTCTTTTCTCTTTCCTATGTCAAACTCTAAATTTCACCTCTTATATCACTTTAACCTACATATACATAGTCCATCAATAAGCAACATTATCTATTTAAAGCCACTTACATGCTCAATATACATTAAACTATCATTATCTAAATATTTTTTATTTATCAAAATTCCATTAAAACTCTAAATTCACCGTTCACTACTTTGTTTAAACTTCATTCTACCAACTTCATTTTCAACATTTAACCTTAAAATCATTAATTACATACCAAAACAACTACAAATCAACCCATTTCAATAATTATATCATCCTCCTCCTAAAACCCTAATTTCACATAACCAAAACCTAAATCTCAACTTTATCCAAACTTGCCCATAACCAATTTCTAACCATAAAATCATTATATACATATTAAAATAACATTAAATTCAACTATTTAAACAATTATAACTATCCACACCAAACCCTAATTTAAACATCACTTTTTCATAACCCTAACTTTAACAACTTTGTCCATTTCAACCAACCAACTAATAATTCATCATATTCTCCTCATTTTAATATCATTTCTACCTATTTTAACAATTTAACATCACTTTCTCTCTCTAGCAATTCCAAACATTATCTCAAAATAAAGGAAAACAAAGCTTTAAAGTAAGAAGACTTACTTGAATCTTGATTTTTCTTTAAAACCAACTTGTAAACCTTGGATTTTTTGCCAAATTTTGGTGTCTAGAAGAACTCTCTCTCTCTAAAAATCGGCCATAGCTCTTCAAAGGAGAAGAAGATGAGATTTTTATGTTTCTTTCATCAATTTCTATCCATATATATTAATATAACTAATTAATTATTTAATTATTTCTCTTTTTTTCTCATCCAAGTATTTTGTTTCTTACTTTGACTTTCTTTTCTTTTTTTCTTTTTTTATTTCTATCTTCCCATCAGTAATTATCTATATATATATATATTCCATTTATATGTTACGCATATTTTTTGTATATATATAATGTAGATATAATATGTATCTCATGTATACCTTATGGGCATTTCTTGTAGATATTAAGTGTCTATTATGTATACAACAAACATAATAAATATCTATTAGGTATATACCATGTATACACTATGTATACATTAGGTATATACAAAACATATATCTCTTATTATTTTAATTAACCTCCATTTATTTATTTAATTTATCTAAAACTACGGATATTACAGTACTACACGGTGTCACATTAGCATCTTATCTAATGTTAATTAAAATAAAAAATATGTTAAAGGTGTTAGGGTTTGAACCCTATACCTTTTACACTTTTAAGTCATTTCTTACCATTAAACTATATTAACAATAATACTATTAAATTTTTTTATATTTTATTTAACTATAGTTGTTATATAATTTATAACATTAATTAATAAAATAACTTATAACGTTAATTAATAAAACAATTTATCATATATACTATTAATATATTAAAAATGATAATAATAAATATTATATATTTATTAATAATTTTTATATAAGTATATATAAATATGTGGCATTTTAAAAATATATATTTAATAAAATAATTTATAAATTATAAATTATACTAATAATATATATTATAAATTATTTTATTAATTAATATTATTAATTATTTTATTAATTAATGTTAAAATAATTACATTCATTTATAACATTAATAAAATAATTTGTAACATTAATTAATAAAGTAATTTATAATATATATTATTAGTATAATTTAATAAATTATAAATTATTTTATTAAATATATATTATTGTATACTACATATTTATTTATTTTTATATAAAAATTATTAATAAATATGTAATAATAATTATTATCATTTTTAATATATTAATAGTATATATCATAAATTATTTTATTAATTAATGTTATATATTATAAATTATATTAATAGCTATAGTTAAATAAAATATAAAAAAAAATTATTAGCATTATTGTAAGTAAAACTCAATTGTAACGAATGACTTAAAAGTATAAAAGATATATGATTCAAACTCTAACACCTTTAATATTTTTTTCATTATAATTAAGATTAGATAATATTTTAATATGGGCCACGTGGCACCATATCATTTTTCCATTAGTGAGGTGAGAGTTGATGTGGCGTCACATCGACTCTCCATTGGTGAGAATGGATAAAAAATTAGCAGAAAGACCATAATTTTACAATTTCATAAGTTCAAGAATTTTAAAGTGATCAATTAAAGTTTAAAGATATTAACGTTATAATAGCATAACTTCATGGACCATGAGTGAAATTAAGCCGGGATTTGGACATGATTACCATTTTTCAACTTGAAGCTTTGTTCATAGTCAGTACTATTATTTTATGTTCTGAGTTCTAAGAAGTCTATAACTTGAAATAAAACAACATATTTCTTCTCATTAACAAAAATAAAAGTAATAAATTAATACGCATAATTTAGTGCGTTCTTCAAAATTTGAAGTTAATCTCCGCCAACAACAAACCATTATTGAAGACAAGTATTCATCATATTCATCACTGAATCTACTCGAGCTTGATCTTGTAATAGAATATCGTTAATCAACTATTGAATATATATAATCAAAGATATAGATAAGAATTTGCAAGAACATAAAATAATTAGTTTCTGAATATATTCATGTTGTTTGAGTATTATAAAGACAAAGAACTATATCAGAAATTAAGAAAATGAGAGTTGTTGCATAGAATGAGCATAGTTTTGAAATGGTGGTAGATAAGAGGAACAAAAAAGCAAAATAAAGAGAAAGAAGAGGAAGCAATACCGTATTTTTATAAAAATAAAATATAAAATGGTTAAACTTAAAAAAAATGAAAAGTTAAAAGTGAAAAAAAGAAATAACAATAGTAAATTTGAAAATGAAGCTTTTTTTTTATAGAAAGATAATGCAATTCATAGATAAAACCAACAAAAAAAGTTTAGACATCAAAACGAGAATCAAGCTAAACCAAACCAGTAAATTTGAAAATGAAACTTAAAATATAGTATATGATGTAATTTCCTTTTTTATTTTTCATTAAGTTGTCTTTCTCTCATTTTTCTATTTGTTTGTGGCAGTCTTGCATCACACTAAAAAAAAAGAAGAGAATGAAGAGAATCAATTAATGCAGAAAATAGCCAAAAGAAAAGTAAATGTCAGGAATGAAATTGAGATTAATGTTTTCAAATCAGATTTTAGCTCTGTGCTTGGGAGAGATGAGCTATTGGTATCCAAAGAAAAGAGATTAAAGAAAAAAGAAATGGTACATTTTACTAAAGATGGGAGAAAAAAAATAAAATAGCAAAACGGTGAGTTTTGGGGAACCGAACCAACCACGTGAGCTATTCACGTAGGCTCGGCATACTCTTTAGCCTGCATTGGATGAAATTGACGCCAAAAAATAAATATCTATATCCAATTGTCACAAATAAAAAATAAAATAAAACTGAAAAAATTCGTCTTTTTGTGATTTTTTCTAGAAGTTACGCCTGTATAAAATTAAATGGCTGTTCAAATTACCATATGGTCAGTGTCATAAACTAATACACTTAAATTCCATAGCTACTTTTTTTTTATTTTTTCTATTTTCTTTAATTTTTTAAGTACTAGTTTTTTATACAGTAATGTACAAAATGGCAATTAAATTAGCCTCTTAATAATTCGCTCATAAAGAAATGAGACACGTTGATAAAAAAAATTCTTAAGTTGGAGTATCTGAATATGCAGCTATGTTAAAATTTAGTAGGAAAAGTTTTATTGTTCTTCTAATTCTATCCGACTCGACTCCAAAAAATAATTTATGCAGAAAAAAAAAACCTTTTATTATGTATCATCATCTTAGGATTTATTTTCATTCCTATTTTGTTAATTATATGAGAAATTTTTAAATTTTATATTTTAATGGAGATTATTTTATATTTTTACTTTTTTTTTAAATACCCAATAAAAATTCAAAAATTCATGTTGTTTAAATATAAAATATAAAATAATCTCCATAAAATTTATTTTTGGATACATTCATGTTGTTTTGAGTATTTATATGTTGAATCTTACATTGTTTGTTAGCCAAACGTTAGTTATCCGCATACGATAACAGAAATCTTTTGTCAAGACTTTATATATAGTGAAGTCATATATCTCCCCTTTGGGCAGCAGTTGATCGATATATTGATCACCGCATTTTATGTAATAACATAATATTAACATAATAATATGCTTCAATAAACATATGGTAGAAAGAATTATAAACATTGCTTGGTAGGACTCATTATTTGTAATCTTGGAAGTTATTTGTCCACCATTCTTCAAAACACGTGATTTCAGTGATGGAAGGAGATTGCAATGGATTCAACTGAAGCACAGGAGTATACGATTTGTCATTTTCTTTCTTTCGCATAACTGTTTGGAATTTTTTGCATCTCTCCTGTTTTTTGCCATCGGGCGTCCAAGGATCTCCAATGTATTTGGAATTAGGAATCTTCTTCCTTTTCTGTCCAACATCTAATTCAAAGGCAGTTTTACTTACAGTCATAAGTGAATAAGTATGTGCATCACCATCATCGCCATCATATTTGTTGTCCTTGCTGCAATATGAAGCATATTTATAATATCATCCCCTAAGAAATAAACATATAACAAAATTTATACTCTAATTCAAAATAGTTGATGAACGAATACTTACGGAGGTTGGGGTGTCTCATGAGGTATAATCTGGTGAGAAATATCATGGGTGAAAGTTACATTTTTGTTCTATTTAATTTTGCCCTCGACATCGGTGATTCTCACCATTAAAGACTTCATTTCTGTAAGGATCTCTTGATTTTGATCATGCAAGTGTGCATGAAGTTCATCATTTTTCTGTCTCAGTGCTTTATTTTCCTCCATAAGTACTTTATTTTCATCTTTCATTACTTTGCATCAAGCCTCATGAAGAGAAATTCGGTTAAAGATTTTACTCGCATCTGAGGCAGAAATGCTAGAATCTCCAGCAGTATATTTCATTGTTGTATGCATTTGGGTTCCCTCCACCTTTTCATCATATAATGTAACGTCCTCACTCAAAGGTAATCCAACTAAGTCTGGATTACTAACTTCATTAGCAGACATATGGATTGGAGCCATCATCAAATCCTAATCATACCAAAATTTATTAAAATTAATAATATAACACAATAAGTATACAATACATATTTATATAAATAGTTCTTAAGATACCTGTTCTTGAAGCTTAGCTTCAATATTTCAATACGACGTCTTTTTGGTTAAGTCTATTGCGATCCCACATCGGAATGGAGTGAGGAGATTCAGTCAAATATAAGGCTGGGCAATCCTCTTCTTATCAATCCGGGTTTTTAAGATGAGTTAGGCCTAGTACTTCTTTTTGGTATCAGAGCAGGCCTCACTCCACCGATGTGCAGGGCCACGACCCGCATTGGACCCGTGATGTGCCTCCGCCCGCAAAAGGGTGCCCGCAAAATAAATGGGCCACGACCCCAATAGCTGGTCGTGAGGGGGTGTATTGCGATCCCACATCGGAATGGAGTGAGGAGATTCAGTCAAATATAAGACTGGGCAATCCTCTTCTTATCAATCCGGGTTTTTAAGATGAGTTAGGCCTAGTACTTCTTTAAAGTCTGCTCACCAATTCAATATCCTTGGGGACCCATTGGATATTCTCTTTGCACCAACTCTTTCAAATGCTGGAAGAACCTCCATTGTATAAATTGATATTGCATCGAAGAACCCACTCAATAAGAATCCTTCCTTTTGTTTCGTATTCAACTTCTGTGTAACGTCTTTCCAATTAGAGCACAAGAACTTTCAACTAAGTTTCTTCCGGGAACATTGTTGAATGCTTCCACATCATCAGCAAGTGCTATAATGTTTGGATCAACCTTTGAACCCTTAGAATTTTCAATTATAAGAAGCTCCACTAGGCATGCAACGTCTAGTTTTACTTAAAGATTTTTATCTCGTGCCTCGTGAAATGCATCCAACAATCTGCTCCTTGTAAATGTCTCATATTGTTGTACTAGTGGTGTGTTGCCCACATCCATCTCCCCCATCTCATCTATCCCAATATAAGGTAAGCCGGTTATTAAGTAATACTCACTGACTCCCATTCGCAGCACATCATTGCTTATTTTAAACCACAATTCGTCAGTCATTGGATAGTGCACTTGACGTAAGAACATATATGTGATTAATCCAGACCAATGAACAAATCTATGTTCATCGATATCGAGAAAGTGTCCAACTTTTTATTTACGAAATGCCACCAACTGCACAAAATTAAAGATCAACAAATAAATAATAAGATATTTAAAGACAACACGAACATGTGATTATTATTTCAAACCAATATAGTATAATATACCTTCTGCTCATCCTTACCAATAACATTATGTATATCACAGATAATATTCAAATTCATTGACACAGAATTAACTGGGTGGTGCTCCCAATCAAATTGAGGGATGACATATATAAAAGCCTGCGATATGCATGGCATTTGCAAATTACATATTCAATCAGATTGATTCATTTCATTTGTTAACTAAATTTTAACTTACCTCCTTTACACACATCTTATCAGCATTTTCTTCATCAGATGCAACTTTGTCATCATCATCACTATCTTCAAAATCTTCATCACGTAATTCCAATCTTGCAAACTTCTTTTTCTTATTATCCTCTTCTTCTGTTGGATTCTCAATATTTCTCCGTTTAAGCATTATATGCCTTGCGATAGTGGATAAAGCACCTGGACTTATAATTTTAATATCTACTTTTTCTTTTGCATCAGGGAGAAAATTGCTTACTTTGCTCACTGCTAGAAGGGGAATTTAAAGCCATGAAAAAAAAATTAAACATTACATCAACTTATAACAAGTAAACTAATAATGATAGAGCTTGATAGGTCTAATAGGAGTTGGTAGGGGCTATTAGGGTTTCATAGAAGCTATTAGAGGCTGGTGGGAGCTGTTATGGGTTATTAATGGTTGTTAGGGGGTTATTAAAGACTGTTAGGGGCTATTAGGGGATGTTAGGAGCTGTTAGAAACTGTTAGGGGCTATTAGATGCTGTCTCTAATAGCTGCTAACATCCCCTAATAGTCTGTAATAGCCCATAATAACCTCTAATAGCCCATAACAATCTTTAATAACCCCTAACAGCGCCCTAATAACTCCTAACAGCTCCACTAACCTCTAATAGCCTCTATCATCCCCTAACAGCCCCCTATCATCTCCTTACATGCCCTAACAGCCTTTAATAGCCCGTATCAGCCCCTAATAGTCCATCGTCTATAGTTAAAGGCCCTTAACACCTTATACGAGCCCTTCATAACACTCCATTTAACTTTTTATGAATCTAAAAATTAAAATGGAAGGCTAAACAAAGTAGTAGATTCAAACTCATGGAGAAATAAAATAAAATCAACCATATAAAAGTAAGAACACAAGCACACACTTAGTCTCCTGTAAAAATTTCCATTCATATGCCCTACCTTACAAATCCCCTTCAAATTTAAGAGAAAGAATAAGGAAAAGAATGATAACAACTCAAAAAGAAGAATAAGAGGAACTCTCCTAAATCTTAACATGTTATTTTCTCTTTATATTAAGCAAAATGAAACTAGTATGCCCAGACAGTTGCTTACAAATATTGGAAAACAGTTACCCCCTTCCTTCAAGAGAAGGCAACTCTATATTGAACTTAAAATCTACATGAATTGTAACCGACCTTATCCATATAATTTAACCCAGTTCTCCAAAGACAAATTTCACATTGTGGTGGAAATATTCGTGATACTAACTTATCATTAATAGAACTCAGTCCCTTCATTGTAACTTAAATTTTTTCACCAACATTTTTCACATTACTACTGAAATTCATCATTAAACTACTAATTTCTCAAACTCACAACTAATCAACTAAAAAAATAACAATAATAAACACTGATACAAAATGCTTTCACAAACTAAAACAAAATTACCTTAAGTTTATCCTTCAATCAATGAACTTTAGAAACCAAAGCCTGCTTCTACAACTCCAAATTCTCTCTGGGCAAAGATGAAGCCATAGTAGAGATTGAATATCTCCTTACAAGCGAAGCAGCTACTCTATGTTACTCCGGCTCAAACAACGATAATAAGTTTAGCTTTCTCTGTTTAAATCGATTAGCTCAAAGAGTTCTCTTTTAAATCGATGGGCTTTTCTTCCAAATTGACAATTTTTTTTGCTTTCAGATAGTTAGGGCTTTAGGAAGAAGTAATGGGAAAAGAAAGAAGAAAATATCAATTTGAAATGCCCGATATTTTTTAGCAAGGCAATATGAGCGGGTATTTAGTTTTAGCATGTAGTTTTGTAAAAAAGAGTCTAGTTAAGATTAAAGAGATCTAAAATTTTTTAATAGTTTATTTAGGGGTATTTTCTGGAATAAATCTCTTGTCAACTGTATATATAATGATTTTTCTTAATATATTTTCCATTATTTTTTTAACACCTTATGATAAAAATAAATACTGTGCAGTATTGCAACACGGAATGTTTGAATTAGGGATCCCTATTCTGAACATCCTTTTGTACATACCAATTAATTTTAGAGTTTGTGAACTTATATTTTTTTTGTCAAGGTATTAAATTAAAAATTTTTTACAACAAGACTACAGCTTTAATATTTTAAATATTTAATTTTCTATTATGTAAGATAGTATTCAATAATATATGATTAAATTATTATTTAATCTTTAAAATTTATATCCAATTACCACTTCATCCTTACATTTTAAAAGATATAGCAAAACATACTTAATTAATGTTTGATTCAATAACTATTTAATCAATATATATATAATATTTAAAATTTTTTTACTATATATTAAATAATAATTTTTAAAATTTAAATTTATATGAAAACATTATATCAAATTTTTTAAGTTGTTATGTTATTATAAGTTTCAATTAAAATTTATACGGATTAATATATATAATATCTTTTAATACGTTTTAGTTGATATAATAATTGATATATATATATACAGATTATTAATATTAATTTATTCTAAAAGATAATCTAAATTTAGTTAAATAATAATAATAATTTTAAGCACGGTAAATTATTTTTATAAAAAACCAATAAAATTAAAAAAATATATAATAAAAAGTAAAAACTCATGTAAAAGTAGGGGCTTAGAAAAAGAAAAATTAACTGAAATGTGAGAAAAAAAATCAAACCATTTGTTTTGGTTTAGAAAAACCTCAAATTTAAACATAATCATAAATAAATAGTTATCCGGTTATCAATTAATAATATAAAATGAGCGATTAATCTATATTTTTTATTTTTAATTGTTACACTATATTTATATAAATCTAAAATTTAATAAATTTTACACACATAATTAAAAATTTTCAAATATATATAACTCACTAGAACAATAAATTTTAATACAAACATACAATTAACATACAAAATTTATATTTTAAATCTAAATATAATCTATTAAAATAATTTAATATATATAATAATATATAGAATTTAAAATTCATATATAATTATATAACATATATGTATATACATAATTATATATATAAATATATAATATATGTTTATATTATATACAATAAATATATATAAATTTATAAAATTTATAAATCTTTTGGTTCGGTTAACCAAACCGAATAATTTTTTAAAAATAAAATCTTAAATCTAAACAAAAAAACCTAAAATATTAAAAATAAAAAATCTAAATGTAAACTGTAAATTCGATTAATCATAATTTTTAGTTTAATTTCACCTGGATTTTCAATTTAATCGGATTTTTTTTATCTGCCCAGAGTAAAAGGCAGCCTCTCAAAATAAATATCTGACTGTTTGTTTATATAATTAGTGGGAATGCACATTTGTATAATTATGATAAATACATTAGGGTCAATATAAAAAGCGCAACACTCCATTCACACCGGAAAAGAAATACATGAGATTTAACAAATTATGCTTCTGATGTCGGGAACGACGGGAAGAAATCGAAAATGGAAACGCTTAATCGTTGCCGGTGGATCCCAGCTTCGTTTCCGCCACCAGGTGTTTCTATCTCTAAAAGAATTGCTGGTTCTATCTCTATCAACGACCTAAAATCACTTATCAGTTTATTTCGCCGCCCGATCAGAGGGCGACAACGATTATGTAACTCTCTATTTTTCAGGTCATTTAGATTTCATTTATTTTTTAAAATGTTTTCCCACATATTTACATTTGGAATGCATCGGTAAATCAGTGATTGGAAGAAATTAGTGATTAGAAAATATTTCTTTTTCAATGAATTACTAAATTATTTTAAGGAGGATGACTTTTTCTTTTCTGAATTTTCATAAAATTTATTATAACTAAAAATATATATAAATATAAGTTTATTAATATGGTAATTACGTCACATTTGCCAGTATCACCAAATTTATCATTTTTATCTTTTTTTCCTTATATATTAATATTATAAATTTAAATATATTTATAACTTTATAAATTAAAATTTTTAATATTTTTTTATTAATTTTGAATATTATAACTAGACAACAAAACATTACTTCTTACCAAAAAGTTATTTTCCGCGAAAAAATAGGCGGCCTATATGTATATATATCTTTTATAGGTTTTAGGCAAAATTTGAATTGAAGGGTCCTCTAGGCAAAGAACTGTTCGATTTAGTTACCCAGGAACAAAAAGAGGGCAAATTCACCTTGTGATTACTAACGTATCGGATTAAAATTTGATAATTTTTCACTGTTCATATAGCATTGTTTAGAAACTATAAATTTGTAGGAATTTATTCAAATGAACTATATTTTACCAATTTTCATGTTTGAAAGAAGATAATTTATTGAATTCAATTCTTTTAGTGTAAAAATAAATGATTTAAAAGTAAATCAAAACTGTCATCCCTCAAATTTTTTATTCTATTAAAATTTGATTTATCATTAAATTATATAAACTTATATTATAATCTTCTAAAGATTTTTAATATATTATAAACTATGTCATAAACGTTGTAATTATGCTTATTTTGAAATTTATGTATACAACCATATGCAGGGTACTTATGGGGGAGGAACATGAGATTGATGGGTTTTTTTTTATGAAACAGATGGTGCGTATGATTATATTTTACCTATACTAAGTTTAAATGTATAAATTGTGTGCGAATACTTATTATTCATTATTTTCGCGGCTAAATTGATGGTCGAGTTTTATAATCTAAATTGTTTAGGTTATTTTGTCGAGGAGTCTGTCAAGATGCTCAAATGCCAAATCCAATACTTTCAACATGTATAAGCGAGTCCAAGCCATTAAAGATTTATGGAAGCCTACAAATTTCAATAATTTCTGAGTTTGGTGTGGTCTTCTCCCATCAGTCAGGAAGCTCCAGGAAAGCTTGTTGATTCCGCCTGATGCAGGTTTTTCATTTTTCTAGTCCCTTGCATTTTAAAATCCTTTTTAGCTTTGTTGCTCTGCATCTTAGTAGTCTTTCAACGACATATGATGAAATGCATATTGACTTTATTTCAATGATTGAATGATCTTAAAGTTATTTTTTTCCCGTTTGTTCTCATTACCGTATGTAAATGTGCATTTTGATTGTTTTCTTCCCCGTTGACCAACTTGATCATTTAACATAGTTTGTGGAATTCCCTCGCAAAAAGATTATCCGATACTTGGATTCCATTCATCAAGAATTAGATTTTTCATTCATTTTTCATTAAGTTGTCATATATTTTAGTTAGAGAAACAAAAACTTGAGTTTTTCTATTGTAGACTTTAGTAAATGAAATGAAATAAATTAAGTGTGAATGATTTTTCCAATTTCCAACTCCAAGTTCTACGTAGGAAAGCCTGGTTTCTCAAGTTCTTCATTTGGTGCATGGAGAAAAGATTGATCCTAAAATGAAACTGCTGAGGAAGGAAGGAACATGCTAGCATATAAAAAATATAATTATTATATATCTAATCAAAATGTGAGCTGGAGGATTGTACCATAGTGCTGCTATTAGCCTTTTCAAGCGCAGTGTAGTGTGTCTCTTTCATACGTTAGTCTCTGTCAGAATCCCCAGAGCCAAAATATGCTTATATACCTGCAAATTTTTTCCTGTTTCAGGTTAACTGCATTACAGAAAGATGGGAACGAATATCTCGTATGATTGCTTGGTTGGCTCGAGACACATAGACAAATGAGTCATGCAATATTTAGCTTACCTTGCAAAATATTTGAAGTTGAGTTGATTTATATTCTTAAGCTCGAACCCAAGCAGCAAGCTAAGCGAAATTCAACTGACCCAATATAATAATTAAACATTTAAAATTTTTATATACTTTTAAATAATAACGCCACATACTTGCCATTTTTTGGCCTAATTATGAATAAAGAAAATCCTAATTTTTTGTTCACTCGAGTTTATTCAAGTTCTCACCAAACCTAAGTTATCCAACTTTCAATAATACATGGTTGTTCTGAATTTCTTTTTAATGATCATCGAGCCTGTTACAGTTAAGCAAGTATTTCAAATGAACATAAAAATAGAACTCAATAAAGTTAAACTCACAAAAATATAACTCAATAGAGTTCAAACCTCACAATTTTTTTATTGAATCGGGTTTTAGCAGTATATTCTATTGATTTAAAAATTGATTCCATCATACCATTGGTGCAAATTGAAGTTTAGTCATTGATAGCATCTCTTATATGGGTCGAAAGGGAGTGAATGCTTTTGGAGTAACATTTCACCTCATTTTAAGGCTGAGGCTTAGCTAGGGAATTTTTTACCTGCTTGATGATTGATGATTTCCGTCAAAGTGGGGAAACGATTAATTTTTAGTTGGGGAGATGCTTCAGAGGTTACACCTGAAGAACTTGCTCTGCTGCATAACAAACTCTGTGATGGCTAGCAGAATGAACTCAACCTTCAAAATGACACAGTTAGACCACTCTTGGTCAGAGATCAATACCAGCAACCCAAACCCATTGCACACTTGCACCCTGGTTATTCGAATTGTTAAATGGAAAGATGTGACAAAGAGAGGTGGATTTCAATGCAAGGATGTTTTGCTTACCGGTGTTTAAGGGAAAATTTATTAAAGTGGGGTAATTCTCCTGTAATGCCTGTCACCACCAACCAGTCCAGTGCATTGACCACAACCAAATGGGAGATTCATGATGAAAAGAAAAGAAAGGATTCATTATTTCAAATAATAGAGGCATATGTTGATAGGGAAGGAGATGTATTAAGCTTCAAAGATGAGGAAGGCCTGAATAATGTAACAAAAATGACAAGGAGAGGAAAAGTGAAGAGGGGGTCGGGTTACAAACATTGCCGAAGCAGAAAGTTTGTATTGGGATAGAAAACTTCTTTTATTGGCTTTACAATATGAAGATGACCACTAATTATGGAAATTTGGCCAATAAAAAGTTATCTGGTGAAGTTATGATAGACATTTTATTTAATATTTGCATATGACAATGACACAAGCTTGGAGAGGGGTTAGAGCCCCAATCCAGGAATCTGATCTCTAACTCTAAAAGGTCATCTAACCCTCATAATATATGCATAAACAGTTTGTTCTTTTTATCACATATCCCAAAAGAAAACACCTTGCATAAGTGCACAGCAAGAATCACAAACTAACCACACTCGTTTCTCCAATCATACAGTTCAACCTCAACTATCACATGCCCAGCAACTTAAAACTAATAACATCCATTAACAATAACATCAAAATTGAAATGCATATAACAAAAATAAAAATTACTCCTAAATTTGATAGCAGCAAAATGTAAATGTTTTCAACATGATTAAACAACCAAAATTTCCATAGTCAAATAGCACATTATCTGATAAAATAAACAGAACACCTGACAAGTTTAAAACCTTCCACCGGGTCTACCAGCACCACCGCCTCTTGGAAATCCGAACTGAGTCAAAGGCACAGCAACAGGGTCAACCTGGACAATCCCAGGAATATCACCCATACCCAATGCAGAAAGCATGTCAATTGTCTCCTTATCGACCTCGATCTGTTCAGTTTTGATGGCAGAAACCTCAGGAACAAAGTCCATGCGGCGCTCGCGCTCCTCCTCTTGAAGCTTGAGCGAGATCCCACGAACTGGACCCTTTTGGATCCGTTTCATGAGATGGGTAGAAAACCCAGCAATCTTGTTTCGTAGGCGCTTTGATGGAATAATAGCAACCTCTTCAAGAATCTTCTTGTTAGTGTGAAAATCAAGGGTCATGCGCGAGTAATAGCGCTCTATCACTTGGCGTGAAGATTTCTTCACTGTCTTTGTTCTGACACGACCCATTTTTTCTGAATCTCTCTGAGCGTGAAAGAACAACAAGATACAGAGCTCGGAGACTGCAGGTGGCTGGGGTAGATTTTAGGATTAGGGTTTTTGTTAATATATAGGGATTGTTCGTATTTAGAGAATTTCTGGGGCTCAATGAGTTTCATTGGATTTTAGGTCAAGTACTGAATTCTTAACATAAGCTAGACATGGACTTGGCCGACCCAATCCATAATTAAAATAGTGAAATTACACTGTTTATGTTAGGATTTTAACAAAAGCATATAAAAAATTGAATAAATAAATAAATAAATTTACCATATTTTTAAAATATATTTAAATTTATAAAAAATTATGATTAGTTTACCAAAATACAAGTTTTTAATTAGTGTTATATAATTAATAATAAAATTATAGATAAATAGCAGAACAAAAACTAATTATCTTAATAAGCAATTTAAAAAAAAAATTTATATATTTTTCACTTTTTTATTATATCATCAAAATTCTTACAATCTTTCTTATTTATAGAGTTAAAATTTAAATAAAATATTATATATTAATTATTAAGATAATAAAATAAATAAAGAGATAAAATGATTAAAGAGACGAGGTATGATGATTAAAGTGATAAGATAAGATGATTAAAAGATAAAAAGAAATATTCACTCATTAATATCTTTAATTATTTATAATACTTCCTTTTGGATATTTCTCTATTGATAATGTACCTCATTAAAATCTTACTAAGTAAAACTTTGTAGGAAAAAAAATCTGATCAAGAAAAAAGAGTATAATATTCTTAATGCACATATAATGTTGTCTCATTAAAAACCTTGCTAGGAAAATCTAGCGGGAAAAAATCTTTACTAAGGAAAAAAGAGTACAACGTGTATTTTACTCCTCCTCATGAAGACATCACTTCATATCTTTGAGTCTGTGCATTCCAATACTATATTTCAACTTCTCAAATATTATAGTGGGTAATGTCTTGGTGAATAAATCCGTTAGATTTTCACTTGAACGAATTTACTGAACATCTATTTCACTTTTTTTAAGATCATGAGTGAAGAGAAAATTTGATGAAATATATTTCGTTCTATCACCTTTGATATACCCATTCCTTTAATTGAGCTATACAAGCTGCATTATCTTTATATAATATTATTGGAGTATTTTCTTGAAATGGCAAGTTACACATCTTTTGGATATGATGGCTCAATGATCTCAGCCAAATATATTATTGACTTGCTTTATGTATTGCTATTTATTTCTATATGGTTTGAAAAACTAGCAACTAAAGTCTGTTTTGTATATCGTTATGATATAGCAGTACCTCTACATGTGAATAAATCCTCTGTTTGAGATTAATTTTTATCTGGATCAGATAAATATCATGCATCTGCATAACCAACTAATTGTGATTTAAATTTATTACAATAAAATAAACCCCATATTAATTATTCATCGGAGATCTCTAAAAATATGCTTAATTCCATTCCAATGCTTTTGCGTTGGATAAAAACTAAATCTTGCTAATAGACTTACATCTATGTTTGGTTTTATATTATTAGCAAGATACATTAGTGCACATATAACCCTTAAATGTAGTACTTTAAGACTAAGAAGTTGTTCATCATTATCTCGAGGATGAAAAGAATCTTTATACACTTTTAGCGATCTCACAACCATTGGAGTACTCAATGGATGTGTTTTATCTATATAAAATCATTCTAAGATCTTTCTTGTATAAGTTGACTAATGAATAAATTTTTTATTTTTTAGATACTCGATTTACAGGTTGAGGCAAAATTTTATTTTTTTATGATCTTTCATTTCAAATTCTTTCTTTAAATAATCAACTGTCTTTTGAAACTCTTCAGGAATTCTAATAATGTTTATATATAACAATTATGACAAATTCTTATCTAAATCTTTTTTTATAAAAATACATGGATAAATCAAATCATATTTATATCATTCTTTCAATAAATATTCATTAGGATGATTATACCACATTTGTCTTAATTGTTTAAATCCATAAAGTGATTTCTATAATTTTATTGAATAGACTTTCCGGAAATATTTACATACTTCAGGCATTTTTTAATCATTTAGGGATTTTTCTATAGATTTTACTATCAAGTAAGACATATAAATAGGCTATAACAACATCCATTAGACACATATCAAGCTTTTCATATACTATCAGATTAATCAAATATCTAAAGGTGATTGCATCCACCGTAGGAGAATATGTCTTCTCGTAGTCAATGTCAGGCTTTTGCAAAAATTCTTATGTAATTAATCATGCTTTATATATCACAATTTTATTTTTCTCATTGTGTTTTCGCATAAATACCCATTTGTACTCCACTGGTATTACACCTTTAGGTATTTAGACTATAGATCGAAAAACTTTTACACTTTGAAAGTGAATTCAGTTTTGCTTGATAGTGAGTAGAATTTGCTAACATTTGTATGGATAATTCAACATGATATTATGTGATTTTACTAGGGTAAATTTCACTGGTGGTCCCTAAGAAATGTGATTTAAAATTTTAAATTTTAAAAAAAGAAGAGAGTATTTTTGTCATACAAACCTTCAAGTTAAGAAAAGTATGTTGCATCGTCGAACCTTCGAAGGACACATTGGGCAAAATAAATGATCACTTGCAAGGTCGTGAAGAAGTCACCAACCAATGTGTTGAATCATGGGCTGAAATGGGCATCTCTTATATTCCTAACTACCCTGCTGGGGCCTTCACTACTCATAATTGCATCTTGGAAGATAAAAGTTATTGATGTGAAGACTTCTACTGTTCTAATGCAAGACCTGAATGAGCATCTGGAATGAATCAATGGGAGCATTTTAGCCGATCGCCTCAGTCTGTGAGTCAATGGAACCTCTATAAGTATTATTCATGTATATCATGCATACATGAGCATATCATAATGCATTTTGTTGTCTTGTATTGCCCATTCTTTGTCAAAATGAACAGCAAAACACTGCGAAGCAACACATTAAGAAGTAGATATGGAATCAGGGGAGCATGGAAAGGTCGTTGCAAAGGAAAGAAGAGATGCAGGCTTGTGAAAGCATCCAGACAAAATACAAACAACAATTTGAGCCTGCATGGGAACAAGATCATTAGTTTGAGCCTACACATGGGGCAAAATTTTTCTTTTTGAATTTTAAATTTATGCGTGTACAAAATATTTTCAGACTCACTTTCAATATTTTACCACGCTGGGGGCAAAAAGAGGATATAAGGGCTAGCTAAAAAATAGCTGAATTTTTTGCAAATTAGTTAAATTTTTTGTAAAATAGATGAACAAAAAGAACATAACAAGAAGAAAGTAAGAATCCCAAAAGAATGAAGATGCAAAAGATAAAAGATCAGTCCAGCTAGAAGAGTTGAAGTTAATGCAGGATAAATGTCCGGAGGATAAAAATCCATTATGAAGTGTGAAGACTCGATATTTGAAGATCAAATGTGAAAGACGAAAATGTAAAGTTGATGGCTAGAAGAAAGCCAAAATTCCTATATGATAGAAGGTCAGCATAATCCATTAAAGAATGGAACAATCGACTAGAAGAAAGCTAGAACTCTCAACTGACAGAAGGTCAATAAGTTAGAAGAGCTTAAATTATTTGGCTAGAAGAAAGCCAGAACCCTCAATTAATAGAAGGTAAGTCCAGCTAGAAGAGATGAAATTGTTTAGCTAGAAGAAAGCCCACACTCTCAAATGACAAAAGGTCAGCAGAATCTATTGAAGAATGGAACCAAATGGTCAGAAGAAAATTAGAATTTTGAAACAACAAAGGGACGATCAAGAAGAGCTCAAATTTAGTTGAAGGGGTAATCAAGGTTTTCAATTCTCAAAGATTTATAAGATCTAATCAAACTCTTTATTTGTTTTCTTTAATTTTAGTATTTGTATATGTTTTGTAGCTCAATCTTATTATTATTTTGCTAGTTAAATAATAGAGTCCATTGCTTAATTAGTTGAGTAATATATAGCCATTTAAAACCTAGAATTCATAATTGTTCTTAATATTTTGATACTTGTAGCAATTAGGCGTAGTACTAAGAAGATAGAAAATCTAATTTAAATAAATTTCGTTGTAGAATTTGTTAATTAGATTAAGTCCTTCTAAACCTTAAAGCTATTATTGGGTTAAATTCTAAAGGGCATCCCTATAAGGTTATTCAATAACAAGGGTTAGTTATAGAGCGTCTTTTAACTAATTTATCATCTAAGGAAGGATTGGCTAATGCGAGCATCTCGGTTAGTTGAACTAATTTACCGAAAAATTAAATGAAATTATTTTTGTATCAATGATTAGATTTAAGAATTGAAACCAAGATTATTCCCTTTGACTAAAATCATCGTTATTATTATTTTCCAATTTTGTTTTTCTATTATTTAATTTTTAGTATTAATTTTTTAGTTCTGAATTTATTTTAACTTCCAATCATAAAACTCCCCATTTAATTTTATTAAGCATTCACTTTAGGTCTTCAAGAGAAATTAATTTAAGTAATTAATTTCCTGAGGATTTGACCCTATTCATTACTTTTACAACTTTATTTTGTCCAATAATATATTTTTATTTTTGGTAGATTCGACAACTATTATTGCTTAAATTGTATCTTTCCATTTTGGCTAATCATTTTTATCCCTGCATTCTTCAACAAATGTAGGTTTAAGATCTTGTAAACCCTTAATTTTGGCCCTAGCTAGTCCAATTCCAATTAAAGAAGGCCAAGCTAAATTTGGTCAGATTTTAAAAGCTTAAACCTAGTTTATAGCTTTAAAATAGGTCGGTCCAGTTTTGAAAGGCCTAAATTAAATTGGTTTAATTTTTAAAGCCCTAAACCTAATCCAATTTATTATTTAAAGATCAAAACAAGTTCGATTCAGTTTTAAAATGCAAAACCAAGCCAGACCTAGCCGAAACCTAAATTCATGACAAATTGGCTCAGCCAATTTGCCATGGGAGGTGACCCATGGTGAATTGGCATTGCCAAATTCACCGTGGATGGCTTACCATGGTGAATTGGCAATGCCTAATTCACCATGGTCCCTTAATTCAGCCTTAATTCGATTTGTTAAGTTTGCTAATTAAGATCGAACTTTGTTTGACCATTGGATTAGTGTATTAGGATTTTGTTTTAAAATTTCTTTGCCTATAAATAGCAACAATTAATATAGAAATAGGGACGACAATTATTATTAAGAACCTAGCAATTAAGAGAGCAACACAGACACAACAACCAAACAAACAAGGCAGTCTCCAGCTAAAACTAAAATTGGTATATGCAAATTAGAAAGCTTGGATCAATATATTCAACTTTGGTGAAACCAACAAACGGAGGTTTGGATTTATCATTTAATTCATTTAAATTCACAGTAGCTTTATTCATTGATTTACGATTATTAAAACATCCAGTGGCCGCCAGTAGTTTGGACAATTTGAAGATTAGGAAATTATTTTATCCACTAGGAATTTAAATTTACAATAGCAAGTTACAAAATACTTCGTGCAGTGGCTCATCTAAATCAACATTCGTAGCCCTAAGTTTATAAACATAATCGCAGAAACTGAACCTTAAGCATTAAACCTTAATTTTGATGATGATTTTACATAAACCATAATAATGTGATTTAATTTAACTTATTTTGATTTAATTGCATATTTTGTAACTAAAGCCCTAATATCACACGGTTAAACCCTAATTTACATGTAAACCCTAATTTAGGAAAATCCTAATTTCCATAAATATAAAACCCTAGCTTAGATAGAAACCCTAATTCCCAACCAAACTATAATTCCCCATCAAAACCATATCTTGTAAATCGTTTACCTTTCGGGGGTGCTGCCTCTGATTCCTGCCAGGGGCGCTGCCCCCTTGACCTCCGCCTGCTAACTGGCTAGTGAGATCGCTGTGTGCATTGTGCATTATAATTCGTTAGAGGTTTAATATTAAAATATGATTGTGGATTGCAATTTCTATGATAAACAACATGTTTGGATTACATATTTTATTATGAATGATTAAACTATGTTAATATTTAATTTATTGGTTGTATTTTTAAAGATTGTAAAAGGTATGTTTCCATTTTGTGGGTACCTTAGTTATTTTTAATTATGTTGTAACACTTTTATACCCAATATACGTACACTATATGCACTCATATATGTAATATATGTTTAGAGGATACAAGAATGTCACAACCATTTAGAAACAATCAAATCATCATTTGAAAAATCACTGTATAAACTTAAAACATTTAACTTAAATTATATAAATAATAGAGGAAACATTCCTTGTTAAAACATATATGTATCTTCATTACTCAAAAGTTTATCCAAAACATTTTTAATAAGCAGCGGAATATGCAGCGAAATATACATATATATATATATATATCAAAATCAATATGTACAAAAATATAAGATTTATATATGCTGGCAGTTTGTCTCTGATCTTGATGTCCCAAAACAACTCTGATCTCAAAGTCTCAAGCCTAGACTCGACTTTGTCTAGTGGTACAAACTTTGAGAACAATACAGTTCAAATACAATGCAAATATCAAACTTTCAAGAACTAGAAACAATACACAAGGATATCATATTTTATAATATTAAATCTCATTATATTGCTCAATTGTTCCATCATTCATAATTCATATTAAAGCAAAGACAAGCATGGGCCCAAAAGGATCTAATATGCTATTCAAATTCCAGAGTTACTGCTTTGGTCCAATATAACAACATTTGTCTAGCCCGAAGGCGAATCATAATCACAATGAGAATTACCTCATATGTAACATCCTAACTAGGCTTCAAGGACTAGGCCCAACCCAGCTTCAAGGGTCTGCTACATCATGTAACATCCAACTAGGCGTCAAGGACCAAGCCCAACCCAGCTTCAAGGGATTGTTACTTTTTAGGCATGCCACCAAGAATAAAACTCTGAAAATTGAATAACATACTAGGCACACAATTCTTTCATAGTTTCTTTATCAAATCATTTCTCATTTTCTCATGATCATCTAGGCACAATGCCTCAAATATCTCATTTATATCAGTTTAACCATCACCAATGGCTTTGCATACCATTATTAGTGTATACATAACAAATTGCATTATCCATATATTTTGAATCATCATCATATATTTCACATAATTCACATTATGCATTTGTAACATTACAAATCATAGCAATTTTCTCATGCACCAATAATGTAGTAGATAACTTAACACATTTTCCAACCAAATGTGTTAAGTTCCAATGTCATGTAATATAAACAATTATTCAAAGTTTGTACTTACCTCTAACGCAACAATTACCACTTCAACCTCCTCTTCCAAGATATCCCTCTACACTTGGTTTAGGGTACTCAAGTCTCTTCCAATCCTATACCAAATGTGATTATAAGTAATCACCAAGTGATCCACAAAGGAAAATAAGGAAAAGAACTATCTAGGGCAAACTCTACCCATGACACGTTCAACAACATGGGCGTGTCCATGACCATGCCCTAAACTCACAACACAGAAATTTTGACACGCTCAGTGACATGGGCGTGCCACTTCACGTGTCAATTCTCCAACAACACAGTAGCTATGACATGCTCAGTGACATGGGAGTGTTACTGCACTTGTCAATACTACTACTACACAGAAGCTGTGACATGGGAGTGTCACTGGTCGTGTCAATCCTCCAACATCATAGAAGCTATGACACGCTCAGTGACATGGGTGTGTCACTGGTCGTGTCAATCCTCCAACATCACAGAAGCTGTGACACGCTCAGTGACATGGGCGTGTCATTGCTTGTGTTACCAACACTGAAACAGAACCATCGATACGTCCAAAGACATGGCCGTGTCACCGAGCATGTCAGGCCAAAAACCTGATATCGACACAAAAACGCCATAACCAACAAACATCTTTCATACACAACTCAACCAAAACCATCATTATACCACATGACACTTATGTAAACATCAAAATAACTCAAACACAAGCAACAAACACAATCACAACTAAGACTTCTCAACTCAAAATCACACCACCCACAACTCTTATTTCTCTTCACCAAACTTAACCCTTTTTCTTCAATCCAACCCCAATTTCAAAGTTAACATGACAAAACAACTTCAAACATACCAAAATCATCCATAAACACAACTACACCAAACAATCTAACAAACTCAAATACACAAACTCAAAAGAAACCAAAGAAACAAGTTGAAAACTTACCAAATATGAAGAAAAATCCTTAAAACTCCAACTTGATCACTTGAAATCCTTCAATTGCTTGAGTTAGGAAGAAACAAAATTTCTTTTCCTTTGGATGAAGATGGTGGCCGGCTCTCTTGGAGAAGAAAGAAGAAGATGAAGATGGAAATAGCAATAGTCAACAACTTATTCAACACTTTCCTTAAAACCACACAAATCCCTTCTTTTAATCTCTACCAAACAAATATATTAATATAATATACTTAAAACCAAATATTCTCTTCCACTATCAATAATTAATATCTTAATAAATAAAAAATCATTTGAACAACTAAACATGTTGACTTGTATATATTGTATATATCTTCATATACATAACATATACACATTTTCCTTTTCTCTTTTCTTTTTCACTTAATCAAATATATACACTAATCATTTAATTAATTTCAACCATTAGTATTTCTAAAATTTTGGGGTATAATATGGGATATTACAATTCTCCCCCTCTACAAATAAATTTCATCCTCGAAATTACCTGTTCTCAAGTCTGGAACATCTGAGGATACTGATCCCGAATCATCTGCTCACTCTCCCATGTTGCTTCTTCTCTAGCATGATTCTTCCAAAGAACCTTCACAAGTGGCACTTTCTTATTTCTCAACTCTTTCACTTCACGTGCCAAAATAGCCACTGGTTCTTCCTCATAAGTTAGATATGGACTTATCTCAATGGACTCCACTGACAAAATATGAGAAGGGTCTGATCTGTACCTCCGAAGCATAGAAACATGGAAGACATTGGGAATTCGATCCAACTCAGGAGGTAAAGCTAGATGATAGGCAACTGGTCCAACTCTTTCCAGTACTTCATAAGGTCTAATGAAACGAGGACTCAACTTTCCTTTACGGCCAAATCTCAAAATTCTCTTTCGAGGAGACACTTTCAAAAATACTTTATCTCTAACACTGAACTGAATGTCTCTTCTCTTTAAATTTGAATATGATTTATGTCGGTCTGAGGTTGCTTTCGAATGATCCCGAATTATCTTTACTTTCTCTTTTGTTTCTTTTATCAAGTCGGGACCAACCAGTTTACCTTCTCCAACCTCATCCCAACACAAAGGTGTCCTGCACCTCCTACCATACAATGCCTCATAAGGTGCCATCCCAATACTGGAATGATGACTATTATTATAAGCAAAATCAATCAGTGGCAAAAATCTATCCCAGCTCCCAGAGAAATCGATGATACAGCTCCTCAACATATCCTCTAAAATCTGTATCACTCTCTCTAACTGCCCATCTGTCTGAGGATGGAAAGCAGTGCTAAAATATAACCGAGAACCCAAAGCATCATGCAAACTCTTCCAAAATCTTAAAGTAAACCGGGGATCTCAATTAGATACTAAAGAAATTGGGACTCCATACAATCTCACTATCTCACTAATATACAGCTCAGACAACCTTTCAAGAGAATAATCCATCCGAACTGGAAGAAAATGAGTTGTCTTCATCATCCGATCAATAATCACCCAGATGGCATCAAGCTTCTTTAGATTCAAAGGTAAACCAGTCACAAAATCCATCGTTACTCGCTCCATTTCTACTCTGGCACTGTTAATGGCTGAAGTAATCTTGAAGGAACTTGGTGCTCAACCTTCACTTTCTGACAAGTGAGACATCTGGATATAAACTCTGTTATGTCCCTTTTCATACCTGGCCACCAATAATATTGTTTTAAATCCTGATACATCTTGGTACTCCCAGGGTGCATAGCACAAGTTGATTGATGTGCTTCCTCCGAAATTACCTTTTTCAATCTTGCATCATTAGGAACACACAATCTATCTCTGTACCATAAACTGTCATCATTCCTCACATGAAAATCTTGACTCTCTCCCATTTGGCAATCCGATATAGTTTTCTAGATTTTCTCATCTACTAACTGAGCCTCCCTTATCTGATCCAATAACACCGGCCTCAATTGCAACTGGGCCATCAATACACCATCATTACAAGGCTCAAATTTAGCATGCAACGCTCTCAATTCAACAAGCAATGAGAGCGAATAAGCAGTCAAACTTGCCAAAGACTTCCGACTCAAGGCATTCGCAACAACATTTGCCTTACTAGGATGATAGTCAATTAAACAGTCGTAGTCTTTAATCAACTCTAACCATCGTCTCTGTCAAAGATTCAACTCTTTCTGAACACCTAAGTATTTCAAACTCTTGTGATCTGTATAAATGTAACACTTCTCCCCATACAAGTAATGTCACCAAATCTTCAAAGCAAAGACTATGGCTGCTAGCTCCAAATCATGTGTCGGGTAATTCAGCTCGTGCGACTTCAACTGTCGAGAAGCATAAATAATGACTCTACCCTCCTACATCAAAACATAACCTAAACCATTATGTGAAGCATCACTGTAAATAATATATGGTTTACCTTCCACAGGCAAGGTAAGAACAGGAGCCTGAGTCAACATCTCCCTCAGCTGCTCAAAGCTCGTTTGACACCAATCTGTCCACACAAATCTAACTCTCTTCCGAAGTAATCTGGTGAGTGGAGTAGCTATCATAGAAATACCTTTCACAAATCGCCGATAATAGCCTGCCAAACCTAGAAAACTTCTAACCTCTGTCACAGTCTTTGGTGTACTCCAATTCAAAATATCCTCAACTTTACTCAGATCAACTCTTATACCCTCTGCTAAAACCATATGACTAAGAAAAGTCACCTGATTGAGCCAGAACTCACACTTAGAAAGCTTAGCATGCAACTGCTTCTCTCTCAAAGTCTGTAATACAATATGCAAATGTTTATCATGATCCTCCTCGTTATGCGAATACACCAAAATATCATCGATAAAAACCACTACAAATTGATCTAGATAGGGTATGAATACCCTGTTCATCAGATCCATAAAACCTACTGGTGCATTCGCCAACCCAAAAGGCATCACCAAAAAATCATAATGCCCATACCTTGTGCGGAAAGCTGTCATAGGTATATCTGCATCTCTAACTCTTAACTGATGATACCCTGATCTCAGATTAATCTTAGAGAAAACTGCTGCTCCTTTCAACTGATCAAAGAGATCATCTATCCGAGGTAAAGGATACTTATTCTTTATGGTCACTTTATTCAACTACCTATAATCAATGCACAATCTCAAAGTACCATCCTTCTTCTTTACAAATAAAACGGGCGCTCCCCATGGAGATACACTGGGGTGAACAAACCCTTTATCCAACAGCTTCTGCAACTGTACCTTCAGCTGTCTCAACTCAGCAGGTGCCATTCTATAAGGAGTAATAGAGATAGGAGTGTTACCAGGCAACAAATCGACACCAAAATCCACCTCTCTCTCAGGGGGTATCCCTGGCAACTCCTCAGGAAAAATATCTGGAAATTCAGTAACTGTGGGTATGCTGTCTAGCTGGGAACCTACTACCCTGGTATCTACAACATGAGCAAGATAAGCTTCACATCCTTTCCGAATCATCCTCCTAGCTGAAACAGTTGAAACAAACATGGATGAAAGATGTCTCTGCTCACTAGGTACCATCACACTTCTACCATAACAGGTGTGAATTACTAGTATTTGCATTATCAGATTATCCTACAGGGACATCAACTTGAACAGGAACATTTACAGCTGGTATATGAGATTTAGTAATTCTCTTTAAATCAGTAAATGCATTTGACAGTTTATTTGTAATATTTTGCAAATGTACTATCTTTTGAACTTCCAGTTCAAAATGCTTTTTCTAGGATCTAAATAAGATAATGATATTGCATTCCATGTAATTTTTTTTCAGGTATTTATTCTCTCCCCCTAATGTTGGAAAAATGATTTCATCAAAATGATAATCAACAAATCTTATTGTAAATAAATCTCCAGTTAATGGTTCGAAATATTTAATTATAGAAGTATATTCATATCCAACATATATTCCTAACCTCCTATGAGAACTCATTTTTGTGCATTGTGGTGGAGCAATTAAAATATATACTGCACAACCAAAAATTCTAAAATAGGAAATATTTGGTTCTTGACCAAAAGTTAATTGTAATTGAAAGAATTTATGATAATTTATTGGCCTAATACGTATAAGTGATGCTGCATATAAAATAACACATCCCTATGCAAAAATAAGGAGCTTTGTTCTCATAAGTAATGGTCTAATTATTAATTGGAAGGGTTTAATAAATGATTCTGCTAAATAATTTTGTATATGCACATGTACAATAGGCATTTCAATTGTTATTCCAATTAATACACAATAATCATTAAAGGCCTGAAACATAAATTCACTAGTATTATCAAGTCGATTGACTTGATTATATAATCAAAAAATTGCGCTTAATCTAATTATTTGAGCAAGTAATATCACAAATGCTTGGTTACAAGTTGATAATAAACATTCATATGACCATCTTATTAATGCATTGATTAAAATCATAAAATATTTGAATGGTCCACATGGATAAATAGATCCACAAATATCACCCTAACTACATTATAAAAATATAGGGGATTTAATTTCAATTTTAGCCAATGATGGTCTTATAATTAATTTTTCTTAAGTGCATGGAGCCCAGAAAAAATCATTTCTTTGAAGAATCTTCTAGTTCTTCAGAGGATGTCTATGTGAATTTTCAATAATTTTCACATCATTATTGAACCAGAAAGGAAAAATCAATCATACCAAATTATAAAAATATTTTAATGTGTAAACTTCTGGTTTATTATAAAATTTACCTCAATTATACTAATTTGTGTTTAATACAAACCAGAGGAATGAATAAAGAATTTTTCTATTACATATTTTTCTCTATAAATAATATTTATTTATAATATAGAGATATTCTTGATTTCTCTCACTTATAGTCTCAATATGATATTCTTTGCTATGAATATCTTTAAAACTTCATAAATTTCTATGAGACTTTAGATAAAATAATACATCATTTATATATATAAACCCGCTGGGGGTAGTCCAGCGGGCTAGCACCCAACCCACTAGGGGAAGGTGCGGGGTTCGATCCCCCAAAATGTTTTCTGGGGATCGAATCTTTTTAAAAAAATTAAAAAAAAATACATCATTTATAATAATTTATATTCCTCTTGGTAATAATATATTCGCTTTTTCAGAGCCTTCAATTATTTGGTGTCACCAGACACTTTAGGTAAATTTAATTCATTTAACCATGAAAAAGAATAATTGTAAACATTTGAAGAGAAAGAATCAAATTAAAATTTAGATTTGGCATAACTAGACATGTATATATAGTGAACATTGATAAAACCAACAATAGAACAAAAACTAATAAAAATTAAAATCATATGCATATTGTGGTGACATCATTACATAAAAAATTACTCAAGATATAATAAAATTATTATAAATAATGTAGTAAAGCCTCTAAAGTCTCATAGTAAATCAATAAATTATAATTTTACAAAAATTATAATTACTTTAATAAAGTTCTCAAATGTAATTCCATAATCATAAATCAATACTTTTATTTATTTTAATCATGAACTTTGATTAAAGATTCATCAAAACTTCATATTTATTCTAAACCTATTTATAGATCCACATGTAACTTTTCATAATTTCTTCCATATACTAATTAAATCTTAATTTATTTACCAACCTTTAAATCCTTCAGATTTTGATTTTTACCTTGTAGTCTCCATTTTCTACTTTTCTTACATTATTAAATTTTCACTAAAATTTATGACATTTATACCATGAAAGTTAGACATATATATAGACTTATATATATAATTTCAGATTTTTTCTAAATTCTTTTACTATATTTAAAAATTAAGTTTTTTACTATATTTAAAAATTAAGTTTTTCAAGTATACAAATTATGTTTCTTTAACACTTTTTCTGGCATTACCTATTTACCTATTTTATTCAGGTACCAAACATTTATAAAAATTTATGAAAATTTAACCAAATAATAAAAAAATTTATAGAAACTTCTAAAATTTTATAATTTTATACGTTCATTTACTATGTTTTTAAATTATTCCTATTCAGCCCCTTTTGATTATGTTCTTTTAGTCACTATTCTAAGTGTATCATTTTTTTTATTTTATTTCCATAACTAAAACTTCATTAAAATTTATGAAATTTTAACCATATATTCTAGACAAACATATTATCTTGTATGTAAAATTTAAGATATTTCTCGGTTCATTTATTATGGTTTTAAATAGGTTTCTCAACCTTTATAGATTATGAATTACTAAAACAGTTCTAATAGTCTATTTTCGTCTATTTTTCTTAAATAGTAAATTGACCTTATAAATAATGAAATTTGATACACCAATTATTAACACATAGATAAACTCTCAAATAAAATTTAATGCTCATTGAGCTTTTCTAGATTAGTCTAAAAATTCGAACAAAATCACTTCATAGAACATAAATAAAAATTCCAACAACCATCATTCTCACATTTCATGTTTTTATTTTCATACTTCATATCAATTCTTTAATTTAACTTATTTATCAATTAAATCAAATATAAATCATAATTTACAAGTGAGTTTCAATTTATATTATCTTTCTAAAGCTCTTATATATTATAATATATAAAAATCAAGACATGATAATAATTATCTTAGAATTCTTGGCAAAAGAGATGAAAATAGGAAATTTACCTTAGAATTTTTGGCAAAAGCATATCACAAATTAAGTTTAAATTTGAAAGCGTTAAATGAATAAATTAGTAGAGTCTCGTCCTGATAATGTGTTATATAATTAATAATAAAATTTTAGATACCTAGAAGAAAATGAAGAACAAAAACTAATTATCTTAAAAAGCAATTTAGAGAGTAAAAATTCATATATTTTTTACTTCTTTGTTATATCATTAAAAGCCTTACTTTAAATAAAGTATTATATATTAATTATTAAGATAATAAAAGAAATAAAGAGATAAAATTATTAAAGAGAGAAAATAAGATGATTAAGGAGACAAGATAAGATGATTAAAAGATTAGAAGAAATATCCACTCATTAATGTCTTTAATTATTTATAACAATTAGTTTATTATGAGTTTATTATAAGTTTATTACGGGTTTATTATAAGTTTATGAATTTTATATAGTTTATTATGAGCCTATAATAAAATGGCTAAAATACTTCTGATAAAAATATAAAAATTTTATAAAAAATAGTATAGGGTTTCATTTTCCTTGTGGATTTTGCTTTATAGCCCTTGTTGTTTTGTTTTATTTCTATATCTTTGTGTGTGTGTGTGTTTTTTCAGTTTACGGATTTTCAACATTGATTTTTATTTTTTGTTTTATTTTTATTTATTTTTTTTTTCATAAATATTTTTTCTCATATTCTCTATATACAAACAAAATATATAACTATTTATACAATATATACATAACATATATAAAATACAAATACAATAAATAAAGACATTTACACAACATACACTAAATATACATAAAATATCTATATAATTTATTTAATATATATCTATATAATTTATTTAATATTTTTTAACTTTATTTTTTTAATCTTATATATACACAACATGCATATAACATATACACAATATGCATAATAAATATATAACATATACATTGCATCTATATGATATATACACAACTGCCAACCCTTAATTTTATATTTGAAATGAAGAGCAAGTTACCACAGTCCCAACGCAACTTGAATCATTCAAATTGAAGTCCGGATGGGCCCGAAAAGAGTAGAAACACTTGCCAAAATACAGTAGGCATGAGCTAACAAGTACTAGATGCTTGGTTACCAATGCACCCCGGGCATGGCAGCCACGCTTCCCACTGGGCGACAGTCATGCCTGGGCACAGATTTTCAACATAAATCCGATTTTGGGTCTTCTTTTCCTATAAATAGGAGTTCTTTTTTTTTTTTTCAGGATAGACATTTGAAAACTCTACAAAAAATATACTAAATTTAATTTATCTCTCAAATTTTATTTTTTTTTTGCCAAAATTAAAATTTCTTTTTGCACTTAATTTATTTCAATTAATTCCTTTCTTTACATCAAGTTAAGGAGATCCCATCAAGTGCAAGGTGGAATTGAGGAGCGGAAAGGCACTTCAACCATTCGTCAAAGCAAGCAAAAAGAGATCCAAAAAGGTAATTCTCCAAACTCAGTCTCTTTCAATTTGGTAACATCACCAAACTAATTAATCAACCTATGCTTTTTACAATCAAAGGAGCGAACTATTAAAGGCTCGGATTCCCATTTAAAGGAAATGTGTAGGTGTGCTTTGAAATATTACTCTAAGTAGCTTGCCCCTTAAAAGCTACATAATTGGTTCTCTTTTAGTCTCTCTCTTTTCTTTATTTATCTTATCTCTTTATTTTATTTTATTTTTATACAATTTAGTTTATCTCTTTTTTTATGATTAATTTATTTTGAGGATTTGTGTCTAACCCAATACCCATAAGGGTTGGAGTTAAGAATCTTCTTTGTATGAATATTTTAGAGTTATAATATTTATTCTATTATTTATTTTTGAAGATTTGTATTTGACTTATTAACAACATCTTTTTCCCCCTCTCTTTTATGCCCTTTACCCATTAACCTTATATAAATTTTATGTCCTTTATCCATTAACCTTTTATTCCCTTTTTTTTTTTTGCGTTTTTCTATTGTGCTGACTCCATTATCTTCATTTCACTTAAAATATTGAAGTTTAGATCCCCCTTTCTCCCATGTAAATAGGATTGTCTATATTATTGTGATGAATCATATTAAAGATATACTGAAAGATAATAATATTTATTGGGTGATGAAGTATTTGTCATACGCCTATAGATAAGTTATATTTGAAGGATACTAAGTATTTGAGATTATGAATTGTGGTTATATAGTAAGTTATTATAGTTCTTCTTAAGATTCTAGAGAAGATACTATCAGATTACAGGTTAAGTCTATCCTAGAATTTTGAGAGTGAGATGTGACAAATAGGGGTCCTTTTTTCTTCAAAAAAGGCATCTGGAAACTCTGTAAAAAATTTACTAAATTTAATTTATATAACAAAAATTAATTTTTTCCAAAATTAGTTTTTCCTTCTTCACTTAATTTATTTCAATTAATTCCTTTCTTTATGTCAAGTTAAGGAGATCCCATCAAAAGCAAGGTGGAATTGAGGAGCAAAAAGGCACTTTAGCCATTCAAAAAGAGATCCACAAAGGTAATTCTCCAAACTCAGTCGCTTTCAATTCAATAACATCACCAAACTAATTGATGGGTGCCGAAACTACCAAAATTAAATTTTTATTTCTAAATAAAATTAAATTGTAGTAGTGGTGAATAGGGTCAAATCCATAGAGAATTGACTACTTATTTAAATATTTTTAGAAAACCAAAAAGAAAAACTAAAACAAAATTAAATAAAGAGGGTTTGAAAAATAAGAATCAAAATTAAACTAAAACAGAAAATTAAAATTAAAATTAAATTACAGCAAAAATAAATTAGAGAAAATATAAATAAAGATAAATTTAGTTGAAGGGATAATTTCAGTTCAATTCTTGAATTGATCATGGATTCAAAGATCGCCCTTTTTAATGCTTCAATAAATCAGTTATAGTATTGGGCAAGCTCTCAATACCAATCATTCCTTAGGTTTTAAATTAATTAGAAAATGTTCTCTAATTAACTTTTGCCAATAACATATCCTATAGGAATATTTTTAGAATCTAATTATTGACAGCCTTAAGAGCTAGAAGGATCTGATTCTAACCAATAAACCCAACTTTAAGATTTATTTAAGTAGATTATATAATCTTTTAGGATAAACCTAATTACTATTTAAATCAAAATATCAAGAACAATTACGAATTCAAGAATTTTGAATAGTTATATATTACTTAACTAATCAAGCAATGTGCCATATTGATTAATTAGCAAAACGACAATGATATTAAGCCACAGAGAATTATATAAATACTGAATATTAAAGAAGAGAAAAGATAAAGTTATTTAGATCTCACAATTTGCAAATATGAACTTCAATTACCCTTCAACCAAGATGAAATTAGTTGCTTATAATTAAAGAAAAGAAAACTTTGATAAATTGTAAAGTCGCAGCAGCCAAAGTCTATCAAAATCATCCTCCAGATCCCCCTAGGATTGCTGGAAAAGCCAGCTTATATATCCTTGTCTAAAATAAAACTTTTTAATTTTAGTCTAACTAGAAAAACTAAAAACTAAAAAATAATAAAAGAAAATAGAACTATTATCCCAAGTTAAATTCCAAATTAATAAGGGATTATAATATCAGATACATCCTTCCAAATGCTGCCAAAAGCGTATCTCAAAATCATTAAATTAGATCAGATGCCAACTGCTAGATCCTTTCAAAACTGTCAGGTCAGATACGCAGTCAGCCTTGCCCAAGGCTCTTGCCCGAGGGTCGTGCCTGCATATTTCTTGTAAATTTTTAGCTTTTTCTTAACTTTTTTTCATCTGACTCTAGGCCTTCTTCTTGAAAAATTTTCTGCAAAAATACTTAGAAATTAGTAGAATCATTTAATAACAAGCCCAAATAATATCTTAAATATGTGCGGATTTTACTTGTTATCACTAATAAATTAACCCATACCCTTAATAATCAAAGAAGTGAACTACTAAAAACTGTGATTCTCATTCAAAGGGGGATACATAGGCATACTTTGGAATATTATTTCAAGTAGTGAGCCCATTAAAAGTCACATAATTGGTTTTTCTTTTACTTTCTCTCTATTTTATTTATTTTATCTCTTTATTTTATTTTATATTTATTCAATTTATCTTTGCTCTTCTTTTATGATTATTTTATTTTGAGGATTTGTGTCTAACCCAGTACCCATAAGGGCTGAAGTTAAGACTCCTTTTTGTATGAATATTTTAGAGTTATAATATTTATTTCATTATTTATTTTTGAAAATTTGTGTTTGACCTAGTATTCACAAGGACTAGAGTAAAAGCTCCCATTTGAATGTAACTTTGGGGTTGTAAATTTAATTATTTGTTTCATTTATTTGATGTATGGAATGGATGTCTTGAATATTTATTACTCATGCATAATTATCTATCGTGCATATTTTAATTATTATTACATGAAAATTAATTTTTTCAAAATTTAAAG
Organism: Garcia nutans; assembly: GCA_947685225.1. Taxonomy (NCBI): domain Eukaryota; kingdom Viridiplantae; phylum Streptophyta; class Magnoliopsida; order Malpighiales; family Euphorbiaceae; genus Garcia; species Garcia nutans. The sequence goes on from CANTUV010000008.1 coordinate 45,907,959, forward strand.
TTTTTTAAAGGGGAGTTTTATTTTACTTACAATTAACTTGAAAACTTAATCCATGAGCCATCATAATTAGTTTTGGATTAGTGCCTTTTGGGAACAAAATTAAATATTTTTTTATGGAGTCAACTAAATGAGTTTTTTTTTGAAATTTTTCCAAATCAAATAAATTAAGATGGCTATCTTCTAATAAAGCTTTCAAAATAAAGAAATCTTCTCTTTTTAAAATAAAGGAGAATAATCCTTTTTCAAAATAAAAAAGACCAAAATTTTAAATCCATGCTTACAGAATTGATTGGAGATTGTACACGACGGTTTTGTGTGAGTTCAGACCCAATGAGCATTTCGACTTCTCTTAGCTAACTGGATCAGTACTCGGGCAAAGACTCACAACAATATATGTGTAACATCTACACAATGAAATCAACATTTTTTAAACTTTATTTTTCATGTGTATAATATATAAATTTTATTTTAAAATAAATTTAATAATTTTTATTAGTATATTTTTATATATTTTACTTTTTATATAATTTTTGTGAATGTTATTTGTCATTTGTAATCAAATTTAAATTTTTTTTATTTATAAAAAATTAATACATTTTATATATTGAAAATATAATTTAAATATTAATTTATATTATTTTATTGGAAAATATTTATATAATAATAAAGTTTGAAATAAAAAGATAAAAATTGAAGTAAAATATTATTTGTAGTGAGAAATGATATATTTAAAAAAATCTTATATTAGTGAGAAGTGAGATATTTTTAAAAATTTAGCCCAACTTTTCCTAGAAGTATAATTTTTTTTTGTGCAGTATTTTTTTAAAAAAATATTTTTATGGGTAATTTTATAAATGTCCCATTAAGATATCATCTTTCAATTTCAAGTTTATATGGTATGGTTTATCTAAAGGAGAAATTACATAATATACCGACTTTGACTTTTAGTTTTTCAATTCGACAGTGTTGGACTTTTTCTTTGCAGTTTATATGAAAGTTAGAGTTTTTCACACTTTTATAATGTAACTCTTTTTTTTTTTTGGGAATTAATCAAGAAAATACCTTAAAAGAAAACACTAATAAATTTTAGACTCCACTAATCTTAAATAGACCAATTAGGACAAAAATGCCATTTAATCTAAAAGAAACATCTTTTTCTTTTCTTCCTTCTCTTCTTTCTCTCTCTCTTTCTCACGCCTCTTTCTTCCTCTTTCTCTCTTTTTTGTTTTTTTAATCATCTTTTTCTCCTCTCTTATACTCTAAATCTATTAACAAAATTTTTTTTCTCCTCTTTTCCTCCTATAAAAAATCTTAACTCTCTATCAAAGAAGGAGTTTTCTTTGTATTAGTAGTTTTAAAAGAGAAAGAAGGTCATTTCACTAGGTTAATCAATTTTATAGTAAAAATTTATCGCTAAAAATTTTGATTCTCATCGGAGTTTTAATAGATCTAAACGAAGTATTTTTTTTCTTTTTTTTTCTTTCTCTCTTTCTCACGCCTTCTTCTTCATCTTTTTCTCTTTTTTTTTTATCCTCTTTTCCTCCTCTCTCTCATGCCCTAAATACATTCACAATAATTTTTCCTCCTCTTTTTCTCCAACAAAAAACCCTAACTCTCTCAAATAATGAGATTTTTTTCGAGTTAGTCATTTTAAAAGAGAAAAAAGGTAATTTCATTGGGTTAATCGATTTTACTGTCAAAATTTATAGCCGAAAATTTTAGTTCTCGCTAGAGTTTTAATCGAAGCTTAATCTAATTATATTTATTGAGATTAGTATAAAAATACATATATGGTTTGATATGTGTCGATATACTTTAATTTCGAGTATGTTATGGGTCAATATGGGTTGACATAAAATTATTATGGATTAATATAGGTTAATAAGGCTTGATATGTGTTTGTTAAGGATTGATATGTATTTGTTAAGAATTGATATGAGTTGATATAGATTGATATGAGTTGATATAGGTGATATATGTGTTAAGATATTATATTATATTGACTCATTTTCTGTGTTAAATATTGTTTAAGTGTATTTAAAAGTCTAAAATTATATAGTTATATATTGATATGGGTTGATATACATTGATTTGAGTTGATGTGGGTTAATATGGATTAATATATATTATAGTTATATATTAATATGTGTGTTAAGGGATTATATTGGATTGAATCATTTTCTGTTCTAAATGGTATTTAGATGTATTAAACATTCTAAAATTGTGTTTTTATATGTTGATATGAATTGATATGGATTAATATAAGTTGATATGAGTTGATATGGGTGATTTGTGTGTTAAGAGATTATATTGGATTAAATCATTTTCTGCTTTAAATGGTATTTAGGTGTGTAAACATTTTAGAATTACGTATTTATATGTTGATATGGGCTGATATGAATTGATATGGATTGATATGGGTTGTTATGTGTGTTAAGAGATTATATTAAATTGAATCATTTTTTGTTTCAAATAGTATTTAGGTGTGCTAAACAGTCTAAAATTACGTATTTGTATATTGATATGGGTTTATATGAATTGATATGGAATGATATAAGTTGATATGGGTAGTTTGTGTGTTATTGGATCGAATAATTTTCTATTCTAAATAATATTTAGGTATGCTAAATAGTCTAGAATTATGTATTTATTTATTAATATGGGTTGATATGGATTGATATGAGTGATATGTATATTAAGGTATTATATTGGATTGAATCATTTTCTATTCTAAATGGTATTAAGGTGTGCTAAACACCTTAAAATTATGTATTTGTATGTTGATATGGGTTGATATGAATTGATATCGATTGATATGAGTTGATATGGGTGGTTTGTGTGTTAAGAGATTATATTAGATTAAATCATTTTTTTGTTCTAAGTGGTGTTTAAGTGTACTAAACAATCTAAAAATTGTATATTTGTATATTGATATAGCATGATATTGATTGATATGTGTTATGCATGAATTGTTTTTTATTTTATATGTTCTTTAAGTGTTTTAAATAGTTGAGAAGAATGTTTTATGGATTGTTATGTTACTTTTAAAGATTATGTTAAGGTATTATTCAAGATTGGATTGTTTTATATGTTCTTGGGTTTGTTTAATTTTTTTTTATTTTTCTTATTCGATTTTTATATCTGTGCTCAATTTCTTTCTTTCCTTTTTTTAAAATTTTTTTTTGAAACCTTAGGAATTATTTATTCTTCCTCATATCTGAAAAATATCACATACATCTTATGTCAAATATTCAGAATATTATGCTTCAATTTACAAATGCGGTGAGATTACACCCCTTCGAGTATCATGGATAGAAGATACAAAAAACCATGAATGAGCTGCAAACATCATCAATGCTATATTAAGGAAGGTGTGTTTTGATCATTTGTGTATTTATTTTTAATGTAATTTTATTGGCTTTTGATTGATTTTTCTTTTAATTTGTGTTTAAAGTTTGTTTGAAGTATTTGATCCAGGATGAAGAACAAAATAATGGAGCTTTAATTCAATTTGATGGATTATTAAGGTAGAAAAACATGAGACACGACTAAGATACTTCTTGGCTTGGCCGTGTCCCTCATGCAAGGCAACACTCACATGACACGGCCTGAGTTAACAAGCCACTGGCCGTGTCCATCATAACAAATTGGCAGAGGCAGACACTGGGAGAAGACACGGCCAAGCCACTAGCCTTGTCACATGACACGACCAAGCCACTAGTCGTGTCTCACTTGATGAAGCCAAAGAGCAAAGACAAAGTGAAGCAAAGGTAGAGGTGAACACACCCAAGAGACACGGCCAAGGCCTTGGTCATGTCCCATCTAAAGATCAAAGCAAAGATAGAGAATAATGGAGAACACACTTAAGAGACATGGCCATGCCACTGGCCGTGTCACATGACACGGCTAAGGCCTTGGCCGTGTCACATGACACGACTAAGGCCTTGGCCGTGTCCCACTTGAAAAAGAAAAGAATAAATTGGGACAACCATGGACAAGGCCACATGGCTTGGCCGTGTCCATAAGAAAATGAGTGACACGGTCAAGTCACTCATGACTTGGCCGTGTCTTATGAAGATTCTTTCAATCATTAACATGAAATGGGGGACAAAATGTGCCATCTTTTAAAAAGAAATAATAAAAGAAGAGAAAGGTTGCCTAATTCATGGATGTAAATTTAAATAATAAAGCAAGTGGGCGACAAAGTGGAGTGTGTGAGTTTGCAAGACATGCTTTGTGTCTTAAGAAATTAAAAAAGAATGGAAAGGAGGAGTATATACACGTTGGAGGCTTGTTTAAAGAAGGAGTTCTAAGTTCATCTTCTTATTTTTGGTCTTGAGAGAGACCATGAATATCATCTTCATCTTCATCTTTCATTTCTTCCATAGACAAGATTCTTGACATTTTAGGGATAAAATTGGGTGAGCAAGCTCTTGTGAAGGTTAGGGTTTGAAGAAAGCTTGATTAAGGAGTTGGGGGCTTGAGAGAGTGACCATTCTATCTTTCAAGAGGAGAGCCATTGATTGAAGAAGGCTTGTTAGTTCATCATATTCAAAGTGGAGCTAGGAGGAAGACTAGAAGTTCAACTCTTAGCATCTTCAAAGGGGTTTTTATATTCTCTCTTTTAATTCATTTCTAGATTGTTATTGTTTGTTAAGAATATTAATATTTCAATGTACAATTGTGATTTGATTTATATTGAGATGAATATTTGTTTTAAATTAATGATGATGAGCTAAATTACTCATGCCCAGGGTTTGTAGTAGATTTGATTAAATGACTTGATTTGATATTTCCATTAATATACCTTGTTATTAGTTAATTGTATTGGATTGAATGTTAGGTTGATAGATTAGCTACCTATTGATATCTAGATATTGAATGAAGGACCGAGAGGTGAAATTTGATTTTGGAATTATGCATTCAACTGCCCTAAGAATGAATTAGAAATATAAGTTCTAGGGTTTTATTAATTTGCAATTTTAAAACAATTAGTTATTGTTAATTCATGAATGTGAAAACTAATGAATTGGTAATTACTAATTAAACTCAAGGAACAAATGAAAATATAAGGTCATGTTAGTGGATAATTTGAGAATTAAGCTCTGATTAAATTGATCTACAACCCTAGGCACCATTCCTAGAATTGAAATAATCTTGTATAGCCATTACACACATTCCTTTTAATTTTAATCTCTTTTCACCATTACTTCAAACATCACACTCTTATTTTTAAATTTCTTGCTAATCAAACTATTGCAAAATAATTCCTTCCTTGTGAGACGACCTTGAGGCGATCACCGTTGCTACAATTACCTCGTTTGTGAGTGTCACTTGTAGTAGTAATTAGTCTAGCACAATAAGTTTTTAGCGTCTTTGCCTGGGAAGGCAATTGTTGTTAGTCGTTTAATTTTTTTTTAAATTGTTTTATTGTTTTGAGTGTTTCATTTTTTAATTACTAAGTGTTTATTGTAAGAATGCAGTTTTCAAGGCAAGAGGTAGTTTATGATGAGAATGCTAATTTTGAAATGGCATGGTAATTAGCAGAATTAACAAGTCAACTTAAGATGTTAAATGCAAGATGAAGAGCACCTATGCCTACTCATGAAGTATGTCCAGCATGTGGCATTATAAGACATAGTACAACCATGTGTTCATTTGGTTTTGAACAATACCAAGAGAGGCAAGAGGAAGAATATGCCTGTGAAAGTTTCTAGCCAAGGGATAGAAATGATCCATATTTCAATCGTTATAATCTAAGTTGGAGAAACTACCCAAATTTTTCTTGGGAAAACTAGCAGCAAATTCAAGCTCAACAATTTTTTCAACCTTACCAAAGACCAAAGAAGTTCTTACTTTCAAGGACAATGTTCAAATCAAGATCACCTTAAGAAACCCACATTGGAAGATAATTTGAATGCATTTATTCAAATTAGCAAACAAAATCAAGATCAGCTTAAGAAACCCACATTGGAAGATAATTTGAATGCTTTCATTCAAATTAGCACACAAAATCAGGATGGGAGCAATAAGAGGTTTGATTCTTTGGAGGTATCATTGATGAAAGTGGAAACTCAAGTTGGGCAACTGGCAAATCAACTCCGAGCACACCTAAAAGTGGAATCTCCTAGCCAAATAGAGCAAGCCAATGCAATCACAATTTTAAGGAGTGAAAATGTAATACTTAACAAAGTTTGTGATTCCTTTGATGCAGGTACTAATCAAGAAGAACATGGCGAGGAGATACAGCCCAACATAGAGGAACCAAGTCAATCAAAGGAGTAGGAGAATTTGAAAGCATCAACCTCACCAAATTTGCATGAGCCTCTAAATCCTTTGGAAAAAATGTGAATCTTTAAGTGTGGGGTGCAGTTTTTACTTTTAATTCATCTTTGTTTAAGTTTAGTTAATGTTTTTCTTTGAATAAATGAATTTTGAAAAGTTCAATTGTTATAAGATTGTTGATAGATGGCCTTTGAATTTTCGAAGCATGAATTTGAGAATTGGTTAGAATTAGTGCTTATTGTCAATTTGATGGTTATTCTTTGCATCACCTTTAAACTAGTGAGGAATTAAGCCTATTAAGTTGGATATCAACTTATTATTCTTTATTATGTGTAAACATCTTTGATTGATGAATTGTTAGAACTTGCTTTGACATGCATTTTGAGACTACATAAAAATTTTAATTAGGCATCAATATGATTAAGGTAATTAGGTGAACTCATTTTGGCTTAAAAAGACCAACCTTATATCCGACCTTAGTTAGCCAATTTTGAGCTTATTTCATTTTTTCTTTTCTTTCTTTTTCATAACACCATTAGCTTGAACCTTATTGTTTTAACTATTACCCATGCATTAGGTCAAGAGCATTTTAAGAGTGTTTATGATTGAGTGTTGTGTTAAATAAAGTGTGGGATTAAATTTAGTGGGTTTGAAATTACAAATTATTATTTTCTTTAGTTGCAAACCCCATTTAAAAAAACAAAAAAAAAAAGAGAAAAAACAAAATAATAGAAGTTGTTCTTTTTCGTAGGGTTGGAATAAGTTTGGGAATGATCATTGCAAAATTTAATAAGTGAGTTCCCTTGAAAATCTCTTTAATGTCAAGTGATAGGTGAGTGGAAGGTGTTTTGGGATTGTTGGGTTATACATATGATCGGTTACTTCATTCTTGAAGTGCTCTTGAACTTAATGAATAAGCTCACATTTTCTAAATGTTATACCTTTACCTTAGCCCCATTACAACCCAATGAAAGACCTTATGATTGATGCTTGATTGTAATTAGGTGGTGGAGATTTGATTGATAAGCAAGCCAATAGAGATAATCTTTCATTGAATGTTGAGAGCTTAAACACTACCTGATTAAACACTTAAGAGGTTTTGTGAGGGAGTGACAATTTTTGGTATGCATGGATTGGCCATTAAATTGCTTGAGTACTGATTATTCTTGATTTGATAATGATTGTGGATTTAATAAAATGGGAGTCTTGATACATCCTTATAACTCTTGAACTTGACTAAATTTATCTTGTTTTGTTTGTTTTTATCTTAACTTTGCTTGGGGACAAGCAAAAATTAAGTGTGGGGTAGTTATTTTGATCATTTGTGTATTTATTTTTAATGTAATTTTATTGGCTTTTGATTGATTTTTCTTTTAATTTGTGTTTAAAGTTTGTTTGAAGTATTTGATCCGGGATGAAGAACAAAATAATGGAGCTTTAATTCAATTTGATGAATTATTAAGGTAGAAAAATATGAGACACAACCAAGACACGCTTGGCCGTGTCCCTCATCCAAGGCAACACTCACATGACATGGCCTGATTTAACAAGCCACTGGCCGTGTCCATCAAAACAAATTGGCAGAGGCAGACATAGGAGAAGACACGGCCAAGCCATTGGCAGTGTCTCACTTGATGGAGCCAAAGAGCAAAGGCCAAGTGAAGCAAAGGTAGAGGTGAACACACTCAAGAGACACGGCCAAGACCTTGGTCGTGTCCCATCTAAAGATCAAAGCAAAGATAAAGAACAGTGGAGAACACACTCAAGAGACACGGCCAAGCCACTGTTACAAGGCCAAGGCCTTGGCCGTGTCCCACTTGGAAAAGAAAAGAAGAAATTGGGGCAGCCATGGACAAGGCCACATGGCTTGGTCGTGTCCATAAGAAAATGAGTGACACGGTCAAGTCACTCATGACTTGGCCGTGTCTTGTGAAGATTATTTCAATCATTTTACACGAAATGGGGGACAAAATGTGCCATCTTTTAAAAAGAAATAATAAAAGAAGAGAAAGGTTGCCTAATTCATGGATGAAAATTTAAATAATAAACCAAATGGGAAATAAAGTGGAGTGTGTGAGTTTGCAAGACATGCTTTGTGTCTTAAGAAATTAAAAAGGAATGGAAAGGAGGAGTATATACACGTTGGAGGCTTCTTTAAAGAAGGAGTTTTGAGTTCGTCTTCTTATTTTTGGTCTTGAGAGACCATGAACATCACCCTTCATCTTCATCTTTCATTTCTTCCATAGATAAGATTCTTGACATTTTAGGGATAAAATTGGGTGAGCAAGCTCTTGTGAAGGTTAGGGTTTGAAAAAAGCTTTATTGAGGAGTTGGGGGCTTGAGAGAGTGACCATTCTATCTTTCAAGAGGAGAGCCATTGATTGAAGAAGGCTTGTTAGTTCTTCATCATATTCAAAGTGGAGCTAGGAGGAAGACTAGAAGTTCAACTATTAGCATCTTCAATGGGGTTTTTATATTCTCTCTTTTAATTCATTTCTTGATTGTTATTGTTTGTTAAGAACATTAATATTTCAATGTACAATTGTGATTTGATTTATATTAACATGAATATTTTTTTAAATTGATGATGATGAGCTAAATTACTCATGGTTTGTAGTAGATTTGATTGAATGACTTGATTTGATATTTCCATTAATATACTTTGTTATTAGTTGATTGTATTAGATTGAATGTTAGGTTGATAAATTAGCTACCTATTAATCTCTAGATATTGAATGAAGGACCGAGAGGTGAAATTTGATATTGGAATTATGCATTCAACTACCCTAAGAATAAATTAGAAATATAAGTTCTAGAGTTTTATTAATTTGCAATTTTAAAACAATTAGTTATTGTTAATTTATAAATGTGAAAACTAATAAATTGGTAATTACTAATTAAACTCAAGGAACAAATTAAAATACAAGGTCATGTTAATGGATAATTTGAGAATTAAGTTTTGATTAAATTGATCTACAAACCTAGGCACCATTCCTAGAATTAAAATAATCTTGTACAACCATTACACACATTCCTTTTAATTTTAATTGTTTTTCACCACTACTTCAAACATCACACTCTTGTTTTTAAATTTCTTGCTAATCAAACTATTGCAAAATAATTTCTTCCTGGTGAGACGACCTTGGAGCAATCACCATTGCTACAATTACCTCATATACTTGCGAGTATCGCTTGTAGTAGTAATTAGTCGAGTGCAACAAGGTGGACAAACTGAAGAAGGAGAATAGAGAGCCAGAGAAGACAAATACAGTGAGTGGATTGAGTATGATTTTCTTTTTGGGTGTAGCAATAGCTACTATAGGGATGTCTATCGTGAAGAAACAATAATGATTATATTTTTCTTTGTTATTGGTTTTTTATGAGTTTAAATGTTGTAGATATGGATTGATATGATTTAAAATACAATTGATATGGATTGCTGTCTTTATGGGTTGTTATGAGTTAATAACATCCACAACCAATTTAAATCATATTAAAGTAGCAACAACACATCCAAAATTAACAACTTTTCACAACCTATAAGTAACAACAACCAATCTATGATTGGTTACACATCCAACATTAACAAACATCCACAACTTGTTACACATCAATATCAATCCAACATCAACATAAAAAATTCATCAAACACCATGATCAACAATGCAATTTTATATTTATATATAAATGAATAATAAATGAGAATTATATCAATATTCACACATGTTTCTATTCATAATATACATAATCACAATATGAACATAAATATAAAAATATTTATCATACAATCTTTGCCACATTATCAGAATGATCTACTTTTTCTTCATCAATCTTTCCTATATGGGAAAAGACCACAAATCCTGGTCTCTTTTCTTTGCCACCTTCTATTTGATTGGGTAGCCTTCTTTTAATACTGTAACTTTTTAGGCTTGTTATTGACATTACACAAGGACTAGTAGACATTATTGCTTCCTTCTCCTAACATATAGGAGATTGTTCACATTGGGAATTGGATGATATGGAACCAGAACTTGTAGCCATGTATACCTGAAAAAAGTATGGAATCATAAATACCAATAACAACCCATAACAATATATAATTAAACAATTCTTAACTATCTTAAATAGTTAGATAACATGTAAAAAAGAATATTATTTGTAATATCCCAAAATATACCCTAGATGTTTTGGGTTTTATTATTAATTTAATTGGATTTATTGTATATGTTTTATTGGAAGAGAAAAGGGTTTTTTTTTAAAGAGAGTGTATATGTGATGTATATTAGAATATATATAACATATACCTAAGTCAATGGAAAGTTAATGGAGTTAGTGGAAGAAGATATTTGTTGTGTTTGAATTAATAATTAATTAATAAGGAATTAGATGAGTGGAAGAGGTTGAAAGGGATTGTTTAATATTTTAATTTGCTTGGTTGGGAGGATTTTAAGGAAAAGAAGAGTTTGACTTTGGGTTTCTCTTTCTTCCTTCTTCTTTCTTTCTCATTGCCGTGGACCATTTTCTTCTCCTTCCTTTGCTTTTGTTTTGGCCGGCCAACTAAGGGACAAGAGAACAAAGGAGAGATTTGAACCATTAAACTCAAGATCTAAGGAAGCATTCAAGAGATCAAGTGGAAAGTTAAGAGATTTCTTCATCCTTGGTAAGTTCTTCACTTGATCCTTTGATTTCTTTGAGTTTTGAGTTGAGTTTGTGAATGGTTTGTGAATATGTTGTTTAAGATGGGCTTAAGAGTGTTTGGGTAACTGATTTCTTGTTTTTGGGGATGTTTTGAAGGAAAGAGTAAGTTGTTGGAAGTGAATGTTTTGAGGTTGTGTTTTAGGGTTGTGTTGATGATTTTTTATTTGAGATTGGAAGAATGTTTTAGTTGTTTTGGTGTTTTTGTGAGTTTGTTATGGTTTTTGGGTATGTTGAGATGACTTTGGTTGAAGTGGTTTTTGGTGAAAGAAAGAGTTTTGTTGGTTGTGTTGTTGTTTTGGCTGGAATCTGGGTTTTTAGCCTGACACGCCCAAGGGCACGTCCAGGATTTTGGGCGTGTCGATGGTTCTATATTTTGGGTTAAGTGGCACGAGCAGTGACACACCCAGGATACTGAGCGTGTCATAACTTCTGTGTGGCAGTAGGATTGGCACGGCCAGTAACACGCCCGTGTTATTGAGCGTGTCATAGCCACTGTGTTTTTGGGGAATTGACACGGCCATGAGCACGCTCATGATGTTGGACGTGTCAATGTTGTTGTGAGGCAGAATGTATTACACACCCAGGAACACGCCCGTGTTGTTGAGCGTGTAAAAGCTTCTGTATTGTGGAGTTAGGGCACGGTCAGGGACACGCCCATGTTGTTGAGCGTGTCAAGTATAGAGTTTGCCCTAGTTGGTTCTTAGCCTTATGACCTTATGTGGGTTTCATCTTCCTTTTGGAATAGGTTGTGAAGAAGGTGAATTACCCTAATTCAAGAAGTGAAAGATTATTGGAAAGAGAGGTGTTTAATATTGTGTGGGCTGCATCTAAGGTAAGTACAAACATTGCATTGTTGCATACATCCATTTGAGGTGGCATTGTTGATTATACATATATGAATAATGAGATATTTTGCATATTGTGAATCTTATGAAATGTAATGTGCTATATGAATGATGATGAATTATCTTTATGTGAATGGAGATATGTTGAAACCATTGTTGTTGGACATGGTTATGCAAATGAAATTGATGAGGCATGATTGCCTATTTGAGTAGGAGATAATTGTATGTTTAATATGTTCATTCAATTTCAGAGTTCTGGTTTTGGGCGGCATGCCTATAAAATGATTAGTAACAGTCTAGCCGGGTTGAGGATCTCTTCAAATTGAGTTGAATTGAGGTCCAAGAGACTGGGTCTGTTACACTATGATAAATGTGAAATGATAAATGTGAAAATAAGTAACAGTCTAGCCGGGTTGAGGATCTCCTCGATTAGTCGGGTTGACGGTCCAAAAGACTGGGTCTGTTACAGGTAACAGTCTAGCCGGGTTGAGGATCTCCTCAAGATGTTGAGTTGATGGTCCAAGAGACTGGGTCTGTTACCCTATCCATGGATAGAGAGATATGTACTTTGCCTACGGGCTTGATTATTGTGGTTATGAACCAAAGCAGCAACTCTGAATTTTGAATATCATATTAAATGCTAGTTGGGCCCATAGGTGTCTATATTGAATGGATGATGATATGATTATTGAAATAATGAAATGTAATGTTTATAAATATGATCTTTATTGGTTGAATGTATGAAATTAATATTGACATTTCATATTATCATCATGGTTTGTGCTACTGAGTTGTTGGCTCAGCGCGATTGTGGTTCATCGCGCAGGTGGTAGAGTTGATAGGGTTGAGACTGAGGATTCCTCTAGACCTAGTTGAATTATTGCTTGAAGAGTTGGATTAGAGCTTAAAGATCAGAGAGTCAAGCTGCCAATCATGTATATATTCTATGTTTTGTTTATTTGGATTTTATGTATTTGAACTTGTAAAAGTTTGTAATAACTTCCGCTGTGGATATATAAATGTTTTTATATATAGTGTCTTTTGAATTTCTTTTAAACATTTTGAGATATGATTTGTGTATTTTTAAACAGTGACATGTTCTATATTCGGTATACGTATTTTACGATCGTATAAGCATGCTTGGTACGTATACGGTATATAGGGGTGTTACATTATTCATATTAATCCATATAAACATACAAATATACAATTCGAGGTTGTTTAAGACCATTTAAAACAAAAAATGATTTAATCTAATATAATCCCTTAACAAATATATCAATCCATATCAACCCATATCAACATACAAATACTCAATTTTAGATTGTTTAGTACACTTGAGTACCATTTAAAACAGAAAATGATTCATTCCAATATAATCTCTTAAAACACAAACCACCCATATCAACCCATATCAAATTATATCAATCCATATTAATTCATATCAAGATATAAATATACAATTTAGACTGTTTAGTAGACCTAAATACTATTTAGAATAGAAAATGATTCAATCCAATATAATCCCTTAACTCATATATCACTATCACTCATATCAATCCATATCAATATACAAATATGTAGTTCTAGACTGTTTAGCACACCTAAATATTATTTTGAATAGAAATTATTCAATCTAATATAATCATTTAATACATATATCACCCATAACAACTCATATGAACTCATATAAATTCATATCAACCCATAACAATATGTAAATACACATTTTTATACTGTTTACACACCTAAATACCATTTATAGCAGAAAATGATTCAATGCAATATAATATCTTAACACACAAATCACTTACATCAACCTATATCAACTCATATCAATCTATATCAATTCATATAAACCCATATCAACATATAGATTAACAATTTTAGATTGTTTGGCACACTTAAATACCATTTAGAATAGAACATGATTCAATCTAATATAATCGCTTAACACACATATCACTCATATTAATCTATATCAACCCATATCAACTCAAATCAATCTATATCAACCCATATCAATATACAAATATATAATTTAGATTGTTTAATACACTTTAATACTATTTAGAACAGAAAATTATTCAATCTAATATAATCTCTTAACACACATGTCACCTATATCAATCCATATCAACCCATATCAACTCATATCAATCTATATCAACCCATATCAACCTTAACAAACACATATTAACACATATCAAATCCATAACAATCCTTAATAAACACATATCAAACCATATTAATACATATCAACCCATAATAATTTCATATCAACCCATATTAATTATAACATACTTGAAATTGAAGTATATCGATACATATCAAACCATATACATTTTTGTACTAACCTCAATAAATAGACTTAGATTAAGCTTCGATTAAAACTTCGGCGAGAGCCAAAATTTTTAGTGATAAGTTTTTACAGTAAAATTGATTGTCCCAATGAAATCACCTTCTTTCTCTTTTAAAACGACTAACTCGAAAAAAATATCATTCTTTGAGAGAGTTAGGGTTTTTTGTAGGAGAAAAAGATGAGAAAAAATTGTTATGAATGGATTTAGGACATGAGAGAGGAGAAAAAGAGGATGAAAAAAAAGGAGAGAAAAAATGAAGAAGGAGGCGTGAGAGAGAGAGAGAGAGAGAGAGAGAAAGAAGGAAAGATGCTTCTTTTAGATCGATTAAAACTCCGATGAGAACTAAAATTTTCAGTGATAAATTTTTATTGTAAAATTGATTTTTAAATCGATTAACCTAGTGAAATCACCTGCTTTCTCTTTTGAAACTACTAATACAAAAAAAACGCCTTCTTTAATAAAGATTTTGGATTTTTGTTGGAGAAAAAAGATGAGAAAAATTATTAATTGATTTAGAGCAAGAGAGAGGACGAAAAGATGATGAAAAAAAAAAAGAAAATATAGAAATAGGAAGAAAGAGGCGTGAGAAAGAAGAGAAGGAAAAAAAAAAAAGAGCAAATGCTTCTTTTAGGATAAAGGGCATTTTTGTCATAATTGGTCTATTTAGAATTAGTAGAGTCTAAAATTTATTAGTATTTTCTTTTAGGGTATTTTCTTGATTGATTTCCTTTTTTATTTCTTTAGTTATTTTTAGTTATCTTTTTTTTAAGGATTTAACCAAATAAACACCTATGAGCAAAGACTTAACAAATTTTAGACTCCATTAATTTATTTGGACTTTTTTAGACCATAATGCCCTTTATCATTAAAAAAAGCATCTTTTTTTCTCCTTTTTCTCTTTCTTTCTCTCTCTCTCTCTCATGTCTCTTCATCCTCTTTCTCTTTTTCCCTCCTCTTTTTCTCCCCCTTTCTCTTACGCCCTTTACCATTAACATCATCTTTTTTCCTCCTCCTCTCTTTCATGTCCCTTATCCATTAACCTTAGGTAAATTTTCGTCGCTTTCTCTTCTCTCTCTCTCTCTCTCTTTTTGCAATTTTCTATTGTGCCGACTCCATTATCTTCATTTCACTTAAAATATTGAAGTTTAGATCCCCATTTCTTTCATGTCCTTTCCCCCTTTCTCTCATGTCTTGTACCCATTAACTTTATACATATTTTAACCGTTTTCTCCTCCTCTTTTTTTTTTTTGTGTTTCTATATTGTTATGAATCTATTATATTCATTTCACTTAAACTATTGAAGTTTAGATCCATTAAAATAATTATGTAATACATTTACTTATATTTAATTTTTTTAAAACAAAAGCCAATATGAGCATATACGAGTAATGCATATATGTTTTAGGTTTCAAAAATGACATTGCATTATATTAATTGAATAAATCAACCAATTTCTCTTAAAATATAATATAATGTCATTTTTCACACCTAAAACATACATGCATAATTTGGATTTGATCAGATTGGTTTTTTTTTAAATAATAAATATATCTAACACTACAAGAATATAGCAATTTACTTATAGGAGTTTACTGAGAGAAGTAATTCTGTGGCTAATTACCGATTGAATACTGAGATAATAGATGGTAAAAATAGATTAGCAAATATACGGATAGATTACCGACTGATTACCACAAGAAAAATTTACTAAGAGAAAAAATATAGATAAATATGGCACCATTGTTTACCAACTAAATTTATTGACGACAAAAAAATTGGCTAGCACTACAAGAAAAATGATAAATCTGCCGCTAATAGCCGTTGGATATTGTTGCTATCCACGTTGTCGTTGAAAAATTAGCAATAAAATTTTGAGTCTATTGGTATTTAGTGACGGATTTTTCTATCGCTAATTATATACATTCTGCTGCTACTTAATCTTGTCATCCTTTATTGAAGATAAATTTAGCGACGAATATAAAAATTAAATTATTTACCAAATAATTTATTTATTCTAAAAATTTTTATTCTAACAAATAATTTTTTAAACATAAAAATAAAATTTAATCAATCAAATAATTTATTTATTCTAAAAATTTTTATTCTAACAAATAATTTTTTAAATATAAAAATAAATTATTTTACTAAATAATTTCTAAAAAATATTTATTCTAACATTTCTCTAAAACATAAATCAATCTATCAAATAATTTCAAAAAATTTATTCTAAAAGTTATTTATTCAATCAAATAATTAATTCAATCTAAAATAAAATTATTTATTCAATCTAATAATTTCTAAAAATTCTTTTTCTAAATATTATTTATTCAATAAAATATGATATTTATTCTAAAAATTATTGCTAATTACAAAAATATATATAAATAAATAAGCAACAAAAAAAAAAAAGCATACCTTCAATCCAAATGCAAGAGAAGAAAAAAGAAAGAGGAGGAAGAGAAAGAAGAAAAAGCAAAAGAAAAAAAAGAGAGAGAGAGGAGAAAGAAGAAAAAAAAAAGAAGAAAGAAAAAAGAAAAAGAAGAAAGAAGAAAGAAAAGAAAGAAAGAAGATGAAAGAAAGAAGAAGATGAGAGAGAGAGAGAGAGAGAGAGAGAGAGAGAAGAAAGAAATGAAGAAAAAAATTGAGAAGAATAAATATTAAATTTTTAGCAACGGAATTAAGTTTTATCGTTAAAAAGATGTGGTTAAATTTAAAAATGTATTATTAACGATGAAATTAGCGACAGAAATATGTTCAGTCGCTAAAATTCTGCACAAAAATTTCACCTGTATTTTTAAATATTTAAAATTAGCTACAAAACATAGTTTTATTGCTAATTAGCCAAAGAATTAGCAATCAAATAATGTCCCATCGCTAAAAGCCTGCAAGAAAACCCTCTCCTATTTTACAAATATTTGAATCTGTTGCTAATTAGCGATAAAATTAGTGACAGATACAACTTTCGTCACCAATTAGATGTCATAAATGGCTCCCATATTTTTAAAATATTTAAAAATTAGCGACGGAATAGTTCTATCGCTAATTTAGATGAAATTAGTGACGAAGTTACAATCTGTTGCTAATTAGCGACGAAAATAAATTCTGTCGCTATTTTTATTTATTAGAGACAATTTTTAGCAACGAATATTTAATACCGTCTCCAAATGCAAGGCGTCAATGGTTGACGCTTAATTTAGCGATAGATTTTTTCCGTCGCTAAATCTATCGCTAATAAATTTTTATCACTAATCTGTCGCTATTTAGTTTGGATAAAAATTTGTCGCTAATTTTCGTTGCCAAATTTTATTTTTCTTGTAGTGTAGTAGCTTGTAGCGTGAAATAGTAAAACCACTCTTTACCGATAAAATTTCATGAGAAAAAATAAATATCCCAATAGAAGTAAAAAAGAAATCTGTAAAGTAATTAACTTCGTGAGAGAACATAAAAGTCTGTCGGTAATACCAAGGTGCAGATATTCAATCAATACATTTATAAAACTATTCTCCCTATTATGGTAATAAAATTACCGAGAGATGACAAATTACTCTCAGTAATACAAAGAGATAAATATTTCTCTCGATAATATCAAGAAAAAAGTCTCTTCTCTCGGTAAAGTGTAACTTAAAAAGAATAGACTTTTGCATTTACTGAGAGAAGAGCATTTTCTCTTGTTATTACCAAGAGAAATATATATATCTCATGGTACCAAGAGAAAATGTTCTTCTCTTAGGAAAGTGTTACTTAAAGAGAAAGGACTTTGCATTTACGGAGAGAATATTTTTCTCTATGTATTATCGGGAGAAACATATTTTTTCTTAGTATTACTGAAAGAACATACTTTGCATTTACTGAAAGAAGAGCATTTTCTCTTGGTATTGTCAAGAGAAATTACTCTTCTCTCAATAATACAAAAAGAAAATGTTATTCTCTCGATTAAGTGAAACGTAAAGAGAATAGACTTTACATTTACCGAGAAAAAAGCTTATCGTAAGGTAAATGGAAATTTAGAGACGCATATTTAAAATGTTATTAAATTCATTTATTGAGAGTGTTTTTTCAGTAAATGAAAACCATATTCAAAAAGTGGAATAAAATTTATAAAGAGAATCTAGTGTCTCTTGATAAATTTACCCTATATATAAAAGCAAAAATTTCTTCTTCTCCGCCATTTCCAAAAAATTTCTTCTCCTTTTCTACCTCACCTCTTCTTGCATCCTCACAACTGCAGTTCACGAAATCATCACCATCCGTCAGCATCACCGACAGGTAAGTAGCCATTGCTTTTTTTTTTTTTTGCATTTTTCTTTTTCTTTTTCATTTATTTTTTTGTTTTGATTTTGTTTTTATATTATTTATTTTCCTTTTCTTGTTCTTCCTTTAAATTTTCTTTTCATATTTTTTATTTTTCTATTAGAAGTTTTTTGGATTTTCTGTTGCTCAATTTTTGCTGGGATTTTCGACATTAAAAGGTGAGTTTTTTTTGGTTATCGTGGCTTTCTGGAAAATTTTGTATTGATGTATTATATTAATTTTTGTTTTATTAGATTTTTTGAATTTTGATTGATTGACATAAAAAAATGTAGATTTATTTGAGATTTGGGTTAATTAGGTTTGTTGTATTATTTTTTAGGTTAATAATGGTCAAGGTGCTGAAATATTATTACTGTTTTTATTAAATTTTGTTAATTAGGATTAAAATTAATTATTTCACTAATATATTGATGTTTTAAGTAAAAAATTAGAATTTTGTTAATTAGGGTTAAAATTTTTAATTTTTTATATAATATAGTCACTGTTTAGGTAATAATTAGAATTGTTTTATTATTAGGTAAAATAATTTTATTTTTTAGTAAATGTATTGGTATTTTATGTGAAAATTAGGATTTTTGCGGTAATTAGAATTAAAAAATAAATTTTTTTTATTAAAAATACATTTTTTTAATAATTAGGGGGTTAACATTTTTTAAAAAATATATATATTTTTATTTTTTAAGACTAAAGATTAAACTTTAAAAATTATTAATACCATATATAACTTACAAAAATTTATGGACGGACAAATAAAAAATTTTATAAATGTAGAATAACAAAATTGGCAACAATTACAACTTATTACATAAATTAAAATCAAACAAATAATATATTTTGTCATATTTATTTAATTTCAATATGAAAAATGTTATTACTATGTTTCTGAACAGAAAAAATAAAGTTCAAAACTTAAAATCCAAATAATAATACACTGACTAGGTTGTCCCAAATTTACCCATAAAAAAAGAAAGCCCACTCCACAATTTTAAACAGGTTATTTACCCTAACCCGCTAGCACTATTCCTATTTTCCCTCTCTCTCGCCTAATTTTAGCATAGTTAATACTGTTCTTTTCTTTGCTGCTCATTTTCTTCAGTTTGTGGTTTCTTTGTCGTCAGCTGTAAATTCACAACAGGTAAAGTTTTTTTTTTTTTTTTTTTTTTTGGTATAAAAACTGAATGCTAAATTCTTGTTTCATCAACTGGGTGCTTTCTAAATCCTAATTTTTTTGGCTATGGTACTCTTATGAATTGATGATGGGTAAATTTGTTGTTAGTTACATATGGGTTAACCCATACTTGTTGAGATTTTTCTTTTTCTTTTAATAATATTTGTTGAGCTCTGCTGCTGATATTGATTGTGTAGTGTTTCTTAATAGTTGGAGTTAGTTGTTCATTAAGCCAAGAGATTATGTGTTCATACTACTGTCAAATCTTAATTAACCAAAAAAATAGAATTTAATTGTATAATTCAATAATAGTATTTTGTGTACTAAATCATACATATATAACATACTAAATACACAAAAATCATTTAGACGTGATTAGTGTTTAACACGTGTAAATAAGAACTCGGCAAATCATATTATTTCCTTAAAGCAAAGAGGTTTTTAACTGTACAAATGGATTAAACATTGAGTCAATTAAGTAGCCAAGATACATATAATAAGAAAGTTAATAAAAAAAATTGGCCAAACGGGCTTCAAATTGAATCATTTTACTTCATAAAACCCAATCACTACAATACCCACGTTCCTAGGACGCCTATATTGTCTGAAAGAAACTTCATAATAGAGAAAGTTTCTGCAGACCAAGAGATACATATATACAAATTGTTGTTTGGTGGGGTTTGTCTATTTTAGAGATGAATCCAAACCCTTTAGTTTTTGACCCATATTAGGCTTGTTGTTTTTTAATGGCATTTGGTGTCATTAAATTTTATCAGTTATACATCAAATACAAGGCAGAATAATAGACTTTTACAAACATAAAACACAAGACTGTTGAGGCTGAATATGATATTCTAGAAATCAAATATTGAGGTAAATAAGCTGTAAGTATAAAACGAGCTATTTTAAAAAATAAGAAGTGTTTAAATTGAGAAATAAGATGGATATGATCTTGTTCAAGGTTTTACAGATTAACTTCCACCCACCTAATCAACCTAGCTACCCATTCATTCACAATTCTTTGTAAGATTACTGAGATTATGAAAGACTTACCTCAATCTCCATTTGAAGTTTCCTTTCCTCTAAATACTGATCAATAGATTTTATAGCATTTATGATGCCCCCTGCTATTGATATAACCATGTCAAATATGCCCACTCTTATTACTTGATTTTTTAAGTTGAAAAGAATAACAAAAAGAAAGAAAAAGAAAGTAAGGAAACACAATGAATTGTCTATTATTATTTTAGGCACAAATACTTTGTGCAGACATTTCCAGAACAGTCCCTATTTTAATGTGTGCTTATACCAAATAATTACACCCTTGTAAAAACATCATCACATGAATTTTCTCAAATTAAGCATTATGAAAATTTTGATCAGATATAGCTTGGAAGTCATACAATGTTGAGCAATTTTTTTTTTTGGTTCTAAATTGTCTTCATAGTGAATGTGTGGATCATATATATCTAAAATAGTTATTTTCTTCTTATTTCATGTGGACTAAATGATTTTTATATTTGTTTCTTTTAGTTTCTATATAACTTATTTATGTAAAATTAGGAATTTAGAATTCATATAAATTATTTTCTTATTAATTTTAACTTGTCATGTTGATTGTTTAGATAACCATGAGTAATGGCAGATCTTGGATGTATAAAAGGTTGAATGAGCAAGGGTTAATTTAGAATTTGTGAAGAATTTAGATAGTTTTATAGAATTTGCTTGTAGTCAGCCGACATTTATGGATGACAATTAAATAAATAACGATAGATATAGGGAAGGTTTTGTCGAATTTTTTTATAAAAATCTAATTGCATAAAATTTAAAATACATGATGCAAAAAAAAAAGATAATGGACGATATAATGGTAATTTCACCTAATTCTCCTAAAATATAGACTTAGAGGGTGTTTCTCAAAACTTAAAAGCTGGTCAAAACTGCTTATAAGCTGTTTTTAGATTATAAGTTGTTTATTTAAGTGTTTCTGAAAACTTAAATAGTAGATTATAATCTGATTTTAATCAGTTTTTTAAAAGTTGGGTTTTGCTATTTTTTTTAAGCACTTATTTTTTAAGCAGTTTTGACCAAGTAAAAGACCATACTATCCCTACCTAATCTTCAATATTCTAAATTTGCCTACCTTATACACTTTAGTTCCCATCAAAGAAAATTTATTATTATTATTATTATTAATATTAATATTATTATTATTAAATTTTATTATTATTATTATTATTATTATTGCAAAATAAATTTTGAATTGACATTTAAAAAATTATTTTTATACAATAAATAAACTCATGGACAGTTTGGTCATTTTGACAGTTTCTACAATTAAAAACTGATTATAAGCTGATTTTACAGAAATACGTAACTGATTATAAACTGATTATCAGCTGATTATTAGCTAGTCTACAGAAACGCTTAACTGCTTATTTTTAATCTGATTATAATCTAAAAATCACTTATTCACAATAAGCTGAAAAGCTCCAGTTTTGAGAAACACCCTCTTAATCGAACTAGAATTTTTCAAAATTTAATTGCATAAATTTTAAAATATTTAAATAAAAAAAGATAATTGCCGATATAAGTGTAATTTTGTCGAATTCTCCTAAAAACATATTTAGCCGAAATAGGATTTTTCAAAATTTAATTGCTTTAATTTTAAAACATTCGATTAAAACATTAATATGAAATACAAAAAATAAAAATTTCATAAATTTTTAAAACATTTGATTTTAAAAAATATTATGAAAAAAAAATTAAAAATTAATATGAAATACAAAAATTAAAAAAAATATTATGAGCATATGATTAAATTTTTTAAATATTTTGTTTAGATGGACTAAAATAATCAAAATAAATAATAAATAGATTTAGATATCATTATCTTTTTCATTTATAATAAAAAAAAAATATTTTGTGAACCTATGGTAAATATTAGTAAAATATTTTTTTTATTAATTTTATGCAAGAGACAGCATTTGTTACTCGATTTAAGTGGAAACAATAACACAAATATCAAGCTTATTTTCTCTATCATCTTCAAACTTTTTAAATTTTTTTAATAAATTTATATTTTGATATAGTATTTTCTTTGTTTATTAATAATACATGAGACCGTACCAAAAATATCAAAACAAAATAAACATGCAGAGCTATATATATCCTATTTATTTATTTATGTACATTATTATTTGTAACTTTCATTTTTACATGTCAATGTTACAGGATTCTCAAAATCTCAATAATATTAACAGCCTCTATGAGAGCATCCCCAATGAGGAGTTTAAGTCCCGTCTCTTTTTTTTAATATTTATATTATTTATTATTTTATTTTTAATAATTAAATTTTAATAATTAATTTATTTATAAAAATTATTTTTTTATTTAAAAAATTATTATTTTTAATAACAAATTATTGAAATTAATATTTTTGTTAAAAATTATTATTGTTATTTAAAAAAATTAAAGTTGTCGAAATTTGTTATAAAAAAATTTGTTAAATTTAATTTTTTTTTTTTATAACAAAGGGTTGCCACTTTTTTTTGAAAGAAAATAAGGTGAAACGGTCTCTCTAAAACAGACCGTAGAGCAAGTCTCACAGTCCTAATTTCATCTTGGGACTGGGACCCAGGAAAAGCACCACAATGTGTGGGTGCTCTAAAATCCCAATATAATTTTGCTTTCATGGTGAAAATTTCAAGCTCACCCACCTTGGTAGCCGCCAAGCTTAATTACAAAATTTTATTGGATCAAACCCGAAAATTGGTGTATAATTAATTAACAATAAAAAATATATTTAAATTAATTTGCACTAAAAATAAGATTTTTAAATAAATTTAAAAATACATGTATAATACTAACTTATATATTAATTAATTTATATTTTAATTATCATGTATCTTACAATACAAAATATGCATATTAATCTAAACATGTGGGGTAGGTCCATTAGAGGGATAGGGGGATAAAACACTCTCTCTTAAATTTTAAAGGTGCTCAGTACTTAAAACTCAAATTTGAGATTTCTAATTAGGGAAGATTTTCTATCATTCCATCTCAGCCCATGGGAATTATATGTTTATTAATTTAAAATCAAATTTAATCAATAAATTAATGAGAAAACTATATAGTCAATTGAATTTAATATTATATTAATTGCAAAAGAACAAGGATTATCATATTCTCCTAGGTAGTTTTATCAAATTTTGTCCTTTTGTTATTTTAACACTTTATATAATAATAATAATAATAATAATAATAATAATAATAATAAACAACCTTAGTACCCATCAGAGACTATCGGTCAATCATCCAGAGGTCAAGGCTCTGGTGGACGATCGATTGGTTGTAGTATTCCATCCAGGCCTTTGCAACTGCACAATACTGCAGATAAGGACCCTTTGGCAGACCTTGATGTTGATTTTATGGTCACAAAGGATCATACTCTTATTGACACGCCCACTACTAAGGCAGCTGACGTTAATGCTAGTACAATAGTATCATCCGTAGATGGATTGGGCCAACAGGCGCGGGTTAGAGTCCGCGAGCAAGAGTAAGTATTTATTTTGCATTATTTACATTAAATTATTTTTATTATATCACATATTTCTTTTAACTTATTTATTTTATTTTCATTTTGCAGTCATATGCTTGAGTCATCCGGATCCTGTTTGCAGCATATTTGGAAGATCATGCAAGAGATGATGGACTCATTTGTTGATTAGCGGTCTCGGAATGTAAATATAAATAATTTTTAATTTTTTTAATTAGCAATTATATTAAAAATAAAACTTCAAATATTTTTTTGATGTTGCAGGATTGTTGCATTGCATCCCGGGATTATGCGTCTTAGTCTGATACGCCGGTGAACGATACAAGTTTATTTTTATCCGTTGTCGGGGGAGAGAAAAAAGAAAAAGCCATAAGGACTTGAGTCTCAATATGTCAGCACTTATTCTTCTTCGTTTTCTAGTTCGTCTGCTTTAAGACAGGAAATCGAATGATTGAGAGTAGAATTAGCGGAGCGTGATCGAATATATCAACAACTACGGGACTAGGCGCAGAGCTTGGTTCAACAACAGCTGCAGGACGAACTGTAGAGTATGGTTCAGCAGCAACTGCAGGAGTTTATGAACAACTTCATGAGAGGAATATTCGATCCTTCACAGTGGCAGCCTTCGCCTCCTCTCAGTGGTAGCCTCCGCCTCCTCTGCCTCAACCTCGACCTCGACCTTCAAATTCGGCTTCTTAGTATTTTTTTTTCCTTTAGTTTTCATTATATACTTGCTTTTGTAAAACATTTAATATATTTTTATTTATTAGTAACATTTAAACATTTTAATTAATTGTCATTTACATAATAATTAATATAATTTTAGATTTCATTTTATTTATTAGTATAAATTTTACATTTTTTAATATTTATATAAAAATATATTAATATAAATATAATTACTATAATAAAATAATGGCTAAAGGTTTAAATAGACACTTAAACTATAGCCTAAGTAGTAATTAAATATTTAATTTTGTTAGACTATTTAAGCACTTTTTTTTTATAAAAATAGGATCAAATAAGCACAAATTTAACAGCAGTTATAATTTCTATTAAATAATGTTATTTTTAGCAAATGTAAGATTAACTGTTATTGAATAAAAATTAATAAACTATTTCATTAATTTATATTAATAAATTAATAATTTCTTTTATTAATTTATATTTCTATTTAAGAAATTATTTCTATTTTTTATTAATAAATTATTTTTTGTTTTTATTTTTTATTAATTAACAAATTGATAATTTCCTTTTCTATTTTTTATTTGTTAAGTTTTTTATTTGTATTTTTTATTTCTTTTTTTTATGGTGGTACACATTTAATTAATTAATAGTAATAATTATGATAATACCAAAATAATAATAAAAATTTCATAATAGCAGCATAAAATAATAATAATTATAGTAATACTAATCTATAATACTAGCTTCAATACACAACAAATACTATCCAATTTCAATAAAATTAATAATATTAAAGTATTAATTTTTATTTAATAAAAACTAAAAAAATGAGTCTCATATTTGCTAAAAAGAGCGTTATTTGACGGAGATAATAACTGTTGTTAAATTTGTTCTTATTTGGCTCTATTTTGATAAAAGAAGTGCTTAAATGGTCCAAAAAAAATTTTATATGATTAATTACTACTTAGGCTATAACTTAGGTGTCTATTTAAACATTTGACCATAAAATAATATAATTTCTTAAATTTAATAGCAATATGAAAAAAATAAAAATATAAAAAAAGTAAAAAATGTAATTTTAATTTACCAACAAAAATATATATATGTCGGTAAAGAAATCAATGTTTCAATTGAATACCAAAAGAAATCATTTACAGTAATACCTACAAAACTAATTTATCACGGTAAATTATCGATCGAATACCAAGTGAAGTATAACTCTTCCATAGTTCTAGGTTCCAGCAATAATAAATTCCGTCGATATTACCAATATAATGCTTAAATTGTTGGTAACATCGATAATAAATTTCATCGGCATTGTCGACAGACATTCTAGATATTAGTATTTTTAAGACTTTTTTCATGGATTCACAAATATAAATTTTTGTCCGTATTACCAATATAAATTTTTATCGGTATTATTAACTGACCTGAACTTTAGTCAGTATTACCAACAAATTATTCTAATTGGTCGGTAAAATTTAGTGATGATATTTTTATCGATAATACCGATGGAATAATTTCTTTCAGTATTTTATCGATGGATTTTTAATTTCCGTTGGTAATTGTATTATTGGCAAAGCTATTAATAATAGATTTTTTTTGCCAATAATCAGTCATTTTTTGTACTGATAAAAAATAAGGATTAGTAACGGTATTTGTCGTTGGTAATCCTTACATTCTTGTAATGTAAATATATATATTACATACCGATTTCAATGGATCTAAACTTCAATAGCTTGAGTGAAATGAAGACAGTGGAATTGACACAGTAGATAAACAAAAAAAAAGGAGAATAAAGCAATGAAAATCTATATAAGGTTAACAAGGGCATGAGAGAGAGGAGGACGAAAAAAGAAGGAAAAAAGATGCTGTTGATAGATAAAATGCATGATAGAGAGGAGGAGGGAAAAAAAAAAGAGAAAGAGATGAAAAGGCATGAGAGAGACAAATAGGAGAAAAAAAGAGATAATATATTTTGTTAGGGCAAATGACATAATTGTCCAAAAAAGTCTATATAAAATTAATGAGTTCTAAAATTTATTAAGCCTTTGCCTAGAAGAATTTATTTGGTTAAATCCATTTTTTATATTATTTTATTTTTTATTCACGAATAATTTTAATATTCTCATATACACACAAAATAACCAAACATATTCATAATATATGTAACATATGCATAATATATACAATATAATTAAACAACATATAAAAAATATATATTTTATCAATTAAAATTCAATACATTCAAAATATATATACAACATATACATACATATACATCATATATATAATATATACACAATAAATTTTACATACACGCAATATATGCAAGACAAACTTTAATTTTTTAACTTAATTTTTTTTAATTTTATATACACATAACATATACATAACATATATAAATATATCTATAACACATGTACAACATATATACAGTATACATACAACAAACATAGACATACACACAACTTGTATACAAAAAACTTAGTTTTTTTAATTTCATTTTTATGTATATATTATGTAAAATCATTTAAAAATAAATTTAATAATTTTTATTAAAATATTTGTATATATTTTTCTTTTTTATATAAATTTTATAAGTGTTATTTTTTATTTAAAATCAAAACTAAAAATTTTTCTTTATAAAAATTAATATAATTTATATGTTGAAAATATAATTTAAAATACTCATTTTTATTGAAATATATTTATTTAATAGTAAAGTTTGAAAAAAAAAAGTTGAAATAAATATTGTTTCAAGTGAGGGAAGAGATATTTATATTAAAAAAATTGTTTGATGTGAGGATTGAAGTAATTTTGTAAATAAAAATAGTTTTGAAGTATATTTGAAACTTTTTTTTGAAGGTGTAGTATTTTTGGAAATTTATTTTTTTTTAAAGATAGTTATGTAGAAGCCCTTATCTAGGTTTTATTTCATATTTGATCAGTTTATAAGTTAATTTTGAATTTTCGAAAAAAAATTGCCATGTTTTGTTTCTTTAGAAAAATATATATTTTTTATTTTTTTTAAAAAATGTGTTCTTTTTTAAACAATGAAAAAATTATTTTCTTTTAGAAAACACATTTTCATTATATTTCACTTTTTCATTGTATTTCTCTTACTTATAAATACTAAATGAAAAGGAATAATCCTTTAAAAGAAGAGGAAGAAGCAATTAAAACAACTTTGAATGGAAATTTGTTGACAAATGGATATAAAGAGAGATAATTTTGACAGTAGAAACATAAATTTAATAAGTTGATGAATAACATTCATCAAGACATAAACATAAACTAATATTAAACATAAATATAGAACAAGAAACTGCAGATTTGTAGCTCAAAACAAAGCATTCATACACATATTTTTTCCTCTTTTTCTTCTTCATATTTACAATAATTTATCTCTCTCTTCCTAATTACAATTGTGATCCATGTTCTCTCCTTTTTATAGGAAAAAATATGGCTTTTTAGTCAACAACGAACATATTCCTTAAAACAAGGACATCAATTCTTTTTTACAAAAATATCATCACACTCTAACACTTTCCCTTGATGAAATTTTTGTTGAACTTGAAACTTCTGAATTTGTTCATCTTCTATCAGCTTCACTCAAATAAATTTCTTTCATTCAAATACATCAAAGGCTGACAAAGGATCATGTGAATGAAGGCTTAAAATGCTGTACTAAACACTTCATTCTTGCAGCAAGATTCTTCAAGCTAAACTTTTTTTTTTTCAATCTTTAAACCCTCTTGATTTTCAATATCTCCTTGTCATGGTAGTTTAAGAACTTGTAGATCCTTCATTTTTTCATTTTTCGAGTAGTTCTGCAACT
This sequence comes from Garcia nutans, assembly GCA_947685225.1. NCBI lineage: Eukaryota > Viridiplantae > Streptophyta > Magnoliopsida > Malpighiales > Euphorbiaceae > Garcia > Garcia nutans. Next base: position 45,936,718 of record CANTUV010000008.1, read on the forward strand.
TGTCCAAGTCTATTTCTTGCAGTTTAATGACTTGCTGGTCATTCTCAATTTTCTATAGTTTAGAGACTTGTTGATCTTTCCTCTATTTTCTCAGTTTAAAGACTTAATGGTTTTTCACAATATTTTTTTGTTTAAGGACATGTTAGTCCAAAGGAGCAAACAAATAATAGAGAAGATCTAGACATATCTTAAAACAAACTTATAGGCTTCAAATGAGCAATAAATTTAAATATAAACTATTTTTCAAAGAAAATTCCTCTTAAAAAAACATAGGGGTTGGTATTCAAATTTGGACCTCAAAAGACCCATTTTTCAACATGGTATTAGAGCCCAAATGATCTTTATTGGCCTGAGGAGTTTTATGTTCTTTTAAAAAAAAAGTGATTTTTATTGGCTTGAGGAGTTTTATGTTTGAATGACCAATAAGTCATTAAATTGAAAGAATGTTGGACCTACACAAGTCACAAAACTGCTGAAACAATGAAGAAATTAAGGACATGCAAGTCCTTATACTATAATGTCAAGGAGATGTTGAAGATCAAGAGGCGTGAAGATTGGAAAAAGCAAATTTAGTTTGAAGAATCTCGCTACAAAAATGAAGTGTTTAGTGCAAGATTTTAAGCCTTCATTCACATAATGGTTTGTCAACCTTTGATGTATTTGAATGAAAGAAATGTATCTGAGTAAATCTGCTTGAAGATGAACAGATCCAGAAGCTTAAAGTTCAACAAAAACTTTATCAAGAGGGAGTGTTGGAATGTGATGATATTTTTACAAAAAAGAATTGTTGTCCTTATTTTAAGGAAAAGAAATATGGGTTAAGGTAGGTTAGTTGTTGACTAAAAAAATCTTGTTTTTAGCTATAAAAAGGAGAAAACAGAAAGCAAATTGTTATCAGGAAGAGAGAGATAAATTATTGTAAAGATGAAGAAGAAAAAGACGAAAAAATATGTGTTATGAATGCTCTATTTTGAGTTGTAAAAATGCGATTTCTTGTTCTATATTTATATTTAATATTAGTTATGTTTATCTTTTTGAATATTCTTCTTCATAAAAAAAAAGGTAGCCCGGTGCACGAATGCTCTCGTAATGAGCGGGGTCTTAAAAAGGGTCGGACCCATTAGATCTTTGTATGCGGCCTTCCCTTGCAATTGCAAGAGGCCGTTTCCACGATTCGAACCCGTGATTTCAAGTCATACGGCGACAACACTTATTCATAAACTTGTTAAATTCATGTTTCTACTGCCAAATTTCTCTCTTTTCTCTCTTTAAATCCATTTTTCAACATGGTATCAAAGCCCAAATGAAGAATCTATAAATCCTTAAACTGCCATGTCAAAGAAATGTTGAAGATTAAGAGGTGTTGATGTTCAAAATAAAGAAATTCTCTCTATTTTCTTATTGAAAATTTTGTTTCCATTTTCTTCAAAATTTGCCTTTTGTATTCTTATCTTTTAATGTTTTATATTTCTGTGTTTTCTCTCCAATTTCAACAAATGGTATTAGAGCATTTATGTCCTTAAGGGACCTATTTTATAAATATCAAACTCAGTTTTTATTTGGGTCCATCCTCTTACATTCAATCTTTGCTCATCTCATTTTTGAAGGCTTTGACAAATGTTTTTTTTAATGAAAATAATCCTTTTAAGCCACAAAATTGAATTCACTCCCCTGTTTATGAAAGAACCTTTTTGAAAATCAAAGAATATTTTTGTTCTTTGTTCACCATTTAACTTTGAAGGCTGCTCTTTTTTTTTTTTGTATAGCATCTTGATCTTTTCACTCATTCTTTCATTTAAAACTTGTTTAAAAGGACCTTAGCACGTCAAAAATTGCTAATGACAAAAAAAAAAAATGAAAATTTGAAGAACCTGCAAGTCCTTAAATTTCCATGCTCACGACCTGCAAAGTCCTTAAATTGCGCCCAAGATTTGCAAGTCTTTAAAGTACATAATTTAGAGCATATGACCAGCATATCATTAAACTGCATTCTAAAAGTATTTTCAAGGATGTTGTTTTATGAAGATCAAGTGGTGTTGATGCCCTTTTCATAAAAAAGGAAAATTAATTTGAAGGACCTTTGCTGCTATAATGGCCAAATGTTAAGTTTGAAGCTTTTTGGTTTGGGACAGGGCCTTTGAGTTGTGCTAATATACTTATGTTTTGATTCAATATCATGTTGGTTTCAACACCATTTTCTACAGCCCTTTGCTTCTTCAAAACCTGTAAAGTGAATTAAATTGAAAAGTGATGGTTGAACTGAAGCTACTTGAAGGCAATTTCACACCAATCTTCAAGTTAAGCAAAAATTTCATCAAGGAGGAGATTGACTCTCTGAGATGTGATTGAAGGTTCAAGATTGAGAAAGAATTTGAAGTGTTTAAGAAAAATATCAAGGAGAAGTGTTGTAGCAGTGATATTTTCCTTAAACTAAGGCTAATTTTATGTAAAAAAAAACATATATAGTCAAAGATCTAGGTAAAAAGGAGTGGTGATGTTTAAATTATTTTTGCATGTCTTTTTGAAAAGTGTTGACGTTCTCTATAAACTTGCTGCTATATAAATAGCCTTTGTATACAGAAAACGAGAGAGAGAGAGAGAGAGAAATGTAATAGCTATTGTATGCAGTAAACAAATGAAGAAGAAATTCTCTCTATTTTTTTTTATTTAAAATTTTGTTTTTATTTTCTTCAAAATCTGCTCTTTGTATTCTTATTTTTGATGTTTTATATTTCTTTATTTTTTATTTCCAACTCCAACAAAATTGCTAGATTTCGAAAGCAATTCCTGAGTGCTCCAGTGAAAAACAAGCTGGATATCTATATTTTTCATTTGTTAATATTGGAAGTAATTTAGAAAAACTTTTTTAACTAGTTTTCTAAGACTATGTTTGTAAATTAGAAACATGAAAAAACCATCTCTAATTTTCCTTTTAAGAAAAAATTTATTGCTAAACGTTAAATTCTATTTTTCTATTTTCTTAATTAGAATAACTTTTTGGAAAACATGTATTATTTTTTACAATCAGAGACTCAAAATCAAATATTGAAAGAATTCAAAATGAATCAACATTCAGGCTTTTTGAAAGCCACAACCTCAAATTAGTGGTCTACATATCTTAACATATGAAAATTTTACAATATATCTATTTCACTAGTAGTTTAATTGTATTTTGAAAATTTAAAATTTGTAAATTAATTTTTTTTTTCTGATCTTGATAAGAACAATTACCCATATTTTAATTCTTTAATTATATAAAATTTTTCTTGCCACCCACACATGTAATTAATCCAATCCTAAATTGTTATAAATATACTATTGCTCCTCTCTTATTTTATTTAATAATTATAAATGCAAATTCAAATAAAAATCAATTATTGCACTAATAAATGAAATGAGATAGAATTTCAATCTTAGTCACATTATATGAAATCAATTAACAAAAATATATTTCAAGCTAAAAAAATTAATTACCAATGCCTATAAAATTGATTCAAAAGAGAAAATTTAATTAGTATCCCAAAAGAAGTTATTAATTTTAATATTCCTAAACTATTACAATTGCTAAAAAAAGACATTACAATTCAATCTACAACACCTGAAAAACAAAAAGCATTGAACTGAATATAAAAATACTTTTTAGAGCTGCAATTTTAAGAAAATCTATAGATTTGTACAGAAAAATAATAGAAAATTGAAAGGATAATTGTTTTTAGAGTTAGATGTTGTCATTCTATAAAAAGTGGAGCAAAAATTTTTAGTTTCTTTTCATTGAAAATAGCATTTTATTATATCACCAAGTACGTAAATTAGTTGATAAAATATTGAATATGCATCTATATTAAAATTTAACAGGGAGATAGTCCTACTTGGCTCAACTCCAAAAGAAAGATTTATACAAAAAAAAAAAAAACACTTTATCATTATTATTTTAAGAGCATATGGATGAATAATCAATATTATAATATATTTATATTTTTTAATAACCAAATAATTTAATATTTGAAATTATTAAACTTTTGAATAATAACAATCGTATAGTTGGATGGATAAAACTTATAATCTTTAGAGTTTAAGGGGGTGAAATCTATTAAATTAGAAAAAATAATATGTATAATACTACAAATTAAATAACGCCTCCATTCTCTTTTAAAATAAAAAATTCTAAAAAATATTAATTATATGCTTAATTAAAAAAAGGAAATCTTAGAAATAAAAATGAATATGTAAGAGTTGAAAAAAAAATGAAAATGAATTTGTAAAAAAATCAAACTGAGCAGAACTCTACTAATCAATAACGAAACTATAGGTTTTTATGGCCATTTGGAAGGAGGGATTAATTTATATGTAACTTCCAGCAACTACTAATTTGTTGAATCATCTCTATCTTTATTTGTCCTAATGCTTTTTCAAGAAATGGGCAAATTTAAAGCAACATATGGAGAGATACAATTAACTGTAATTAATTCCACATTACAAAATTAAGAGTAAATTTCTTCTCCAGAAGATTTTAAGAGTGTCCATTTCTGAAGAAATCAATGTATGATTAAATGCAGAGTATATTCTTCATTATATACAATTTGTCTTGTTTGATATAATTACTTGTTGAAAACTTGGTTCAATATATCTGTAGCCGCTTCTACTTGCGTGATTAGTCGATCAGTTTGCCTATTTTACTTTAACTAATTCAACCCTTCAACTTAGTTTTTTTTGGTAACTGTTTAACTCTTTTAATACCAGACATGTGTAAATATAAATATATATATATATATATATATGCGCGAAATGCAAACTCTCTTACACTAAATAGTAAAATACACATCAGCAATGATTTGATAAATGGTTGTTGAGTTGACCATATAATTATGGCCCGACCACGTGGAGGATAATGCAACATTTTTATTTTATAATTGTTATTATTATTATTATTATTATTATTATCTTATGGGAAATCAATACCTTCTTAAAGTTCAATTAAATAAATAAATAATTAAACTACTAAATTAATATTAGTTTTCTTTTTATATGGTTTATTAAACTAAATTGATAGTTATTAATTTTATATCATTGTCAAAATTTAAAATATATATCCAGTTTATAGTTCCCATCGTTAAATTTTTGGGCAAAAATCCATCTTATAATTATTTAACTGCATTAATTTTTTTAAAAATAAAATTAATATATAAATTTATCATTATCAAATAATTGTTATTATATTAATTGCATGGATCAATATAATAATAATAGTAGTAATAATAATAATAATAATAATAATAATAATAGTAATAATAATAGAGTATATTTCCTTTTGAAAAAATTAACAAATTAATTACTGTTATTAAGAATGTTGGAAAAATAAGACCCAAATAAATAGAAATTCGGATCTTACCTCTGATGATGTTCATGAAAGATTAATCTTATGCTTGTACTACCAATCTTGAAGAACAATCACTAAAGAGAGAAAATTCTTACTTTTCACAGTTTAAAAATCAAGTCTAACCATCTTAATTCACATTTTTTGAGTAAGAAAATATATAAGAGAAAACTGTAGCAGTAAGATCTTAAAGCTTGCAAATACTTACATATTTATAGTAGCAGTATCCTTCTCCTATAAGGATTTGTATTTGATTTTAAAGATAAAATCAAACTCTTTTTGGATTATCCCAATCATGATAAGATATTATCTTCTCTCATATATATTTAATATTATCTTATAATATTATTTGAATAAATATTATAATTAAATAATATTTATCTTCATATTGGTTTATGGTCTATTCACCCGTCATGGGAGGATCTGACCCAAAATTAATATTTTTCACTCGCAAAATGACGTGGCACATACTTAAAAAAGGTTATGGTTAAAGGCAGTTCGTACTAGATTAATAGACCGTGTGACCGGCATACTAAGAGTGCTCTGAGCTATACACCTGTTAGGGATATATAGCGTCTTGTTTGCTGAAATGACTTCAGAGTAGATATAGTACGATTTATCTCACACTACTTATCACATTTTCACTGTCATCACATAATCTCAAGACAATTTGCATTTACAAGTATGTAAGCTTTTAAACATAATTGGTCGACCAATTGATACAAAAAGAAAGTGATAATCTAGTAATTTTCCTTTTAGTTCAGTGTAACACCCTTATATCTTATATACGTACAATACATATTTTTAGCATATGTAAAATACGCATATAAGGTACAAAAATATCACAGACCAGTTTACTATTTTTTTTTCACATTTCCAATTTAAAATTTCAAATTCTAAATATATAAAAATTAAATAGAATATAAATATTCTTTACTTGTTATAAGAACCCAAAATAAATAATACATATAAAAATCTCTGAGAAAAATTCGTCAGAGTTTTGTCTGTAATTTGGATATCCCAAAATTTAGAAATTACTCAACCTGCAAAAAGAAAACACTCCCAAATAATTTCAAATCACCATCTTAACCCTACTTCTCAATTTCACCAAGTTTTTCAAACATTTATATATATATATATATATATATATAATTTAAAACACACTTACTCTCCCATTTCAAATATATTGACCCAAACATTCTTTATAATATACAATACGTAAAATTCAAAACATAATTTATTATGCATAATACTCAAAATGTACAATAACATAAAAATATATACATGCTGCTGGTAGTGTTTCTGATCTCGATAGCAACTCAACAAACTTAACTACAAGTCTAGACCCAACATGGTTTAGAAGAACTCTTTGGCTCAGCTGGGTCTACCCTGTCACTTGCGCGATGGAAACAATCGGGCTAAGCAGAAGCCTAGTGGTACAAACTTTGATAATAACAATATAACTCAATGCAATTACAAATGTACAAAGCATATAGATGTCACATCAATCCACTTTCTTATATTTTTTAAATATTTCATAATCACAACTCATAATGTTATATTGCTCAATTGTATCATAATTCATAATTCACATTAAAACAAAGACAAGCATGGGCCCAAAAAGATCTAATATGCTATTCAAATTTCAGCGTTACTGCTTTAGTCCATAATGACACCATGTGTCTAGCCCTATAGGCAATATATCCATGGATAATGTAACAACCCTAGTCTCTTGGACCTCAATCCAGCTAGACCCTTAGGCCCCCAGTATCTTGGTCCTCAACCCGGCTATACTACTACAGTTTTTGAGGCTTACGACCCAGTCTTTTCACCCCAAAAACATCATATTTATCAGCTGGCCTGGCTTACGACCTAGTCTTTTCACCATTCCAGCGTGTAGCTCGTAGGCAATCATAGGCATGCCGCCAAACCCAGAACTCTGAAAATTGAATAACATACTAGTCACACAATTTATTCATTTTTTTCTCATTACTAATCTCTTTCTCTTTGTCATATATTCAATATAGGCACATTGCCTTATTTTCACATTTTTTTTTCTCACTTTTCTCATTTTTCTCATTTTTCTCATTTTTCTCATTTATTATCAATATCAATTCATTTCATTAATCCATATATCTCATTTTTGCATTCACAACACATTACCTAATTACTTTGGGTATTTTCACATAATATACATATTTCACATTCTACACAATTTAGCCATTATCAATGGCTTTTCACAATGTATTTAACACATATATGACATTACAAATGTCATAGCATATTATTCATACACAATCAATGAACCAAGTAACTTAACACATTTTCCAACCAAAATGTGTTAAGTCCAAATGTTATGCAAATATAAACATTATATTCAAAGTTTGTACATACCTCCACTAACAACCCAAAGCAAGCTTAAAACAACCTCCAATCCAATCTTTCCAACTTGCCCTTCACCACTTGTATGAAGCAAATCAACCTCCCTCAAAGCCTAAGCTAAATGTGATAACAAATAATCATTTAGTATCACATTTAATGGCATTTCCAATATTAAACCATAATTACACATCACTCCCCATAAAATAAATTTCGTCCTCGAAATTACCTATCCTCAAGACTGGAACAAATGGAAAAACTGACTCTGCATCGCCTGCTCACTTTCCCAGGTCGCCTCCTCAGTGACATGATTCCTCCAAAGGACTTTCACAAGTGGCACCCTTTTATTCCTTAATTTTTTAACCTCTCGTACTAAAATCACCACTGGTTCTTCCTCGTAAATCAGATCTGGACTCATCTCAATGGACTCCACTGACAAGATATGAGATGGGTTAGACCTGTATCTCTGAAGCATCGAGACATGGAAAATATTATGTATTCTATCCAATTTAGGCGGCAAAGGTAGTCTACCTTGTCACTTGCGAGATGGAAACAATCGGGCTAAGCCGAAGCCTAGTGGTACAAACTTTGATAATAACAATATAACTCAATGCAATAACAAATGCACAAAGCATATAGATGTCACATCAATCCACTTTCTTATATTTTTTAAATATTTCATAATCACAACTCATAATGTTATATTGCTCAATTGTATCATAATTCATAATTCACATTAAAACAAAGACAAGCATGGGCCCAAAAAGATCTAATATGCTATTCAAATTTCATAGTTACTGCTTTAGTCCATAATGACACCATGTGTCTAGCCCTATAGGCAATATATCCATGGATAATGTAACAACCCTAGTCTCTTGGACCTCAATCCAGCTAGACCCTTAGGCCCTAGTATCTTGGTCCTCAACCCGGCTAGACTGCTACAGTTTTTGAGGCTTACGACCCAGTCTTTTCACCCCAAAAACATCATATTTATCAGCTGGGCAATCATAGGCATGTCGCCAAACCCAGAACTCTGAAAATTGAATAACATACTAGTCACACAATTTATTCATTTTTTTCTCATTATTAATCTCTTTCTCTTTGTCATATATTCAATATAGGCACATTGCCTTATTTTCACATTTTGTTTCTCACTTTTCTCATTTTTCACATATCTCTCATTTTTCTCACTTTTCTCATTTATTATCAATATCAATTCATTTCATTATTCCATATATCTCATTTTTTGCATTCACAACACTTTACCTAATTACTTTGGGTATTTTCACATAATATACATATTTCACATTCTACACAATTTAGCCATTATCAATGGCTTTTCACAATGTATTTAACACATATATGACATTACAAATGTCATAGCATATTATTCATACACAATCAATGAACCAAGTAACTTAACACATTTTCCAACCAAAATGTGTTAAGTCCAAATGTTATGCAAATATAAACATTATATTCAAAGTTTGTACATACCTCCACTAACAACCCAAAGCAAGCTTAAAACAACCTCCAATCCAATATTTCCAACTTGCCCTTCACCACTTGTATGAAGCAAATCAACCTCCCTCAAAGCCTAAGCCAAATGTGATAACAAATAATCATTTAGTATCACATTTAATGGCATTTCCAACATTAACCATAATTACACATCACTCCCCCTAAAATAAATTTCGTCCTCAAAATTACCTATCCTCAAGACTGGAACAAATGGAAAAACTGACTCTGCATCGCCTGCTAACTTTCCCAGGTCGCCTCCTCAGTGGCATGATTCCTCCAAAGGACTTTCACAAGTGGCACCCTCTTATTCCTTAATTCTTTAACCTCTCGTACTAAAATCACCACTGGTTCTTCCTCGTAAATCATATCTGGACTCATCTTAATGGACTCCACTAACAAGATATGAGATGGGTTAGACCTGTATCTCCGAAGCATCGAGACATGGAAAACATTATGTATTCAATCCAATTCAGGCGGTAAAGGTAGTCTATAAGCCATTGGACCAACTCTCTCCAACACCTCATATGGTCCTATGAAACGAGGACTCAACTTTCCTTTGCGGCCAAATCTCAAAATCTTCTTCCATGGAGACGCATTTAGAAACACTTTATCTCCCACACTAAACTCTATGTCTCTTCTCTTTAAATCTGAATAGGATTTTTGTCGGTCTGAAGCTGCTTTCACACGACCCCGAATCACCTTCACTTTCTCCTCTGTTTCCTTAATCAAATCTGGACCAACCAGTTTACATTCTCCAACTTCATCCCAACACAAAGGTGTCCTGCATCTCCTGCCATATAAAGCCTCATAAGGAGTCATCCCAATACTCGACTGATGACTATTGTTATAAGCAAATTCAATTAATAGAAAAAATCTGTCCCAATTTTTGGTAAAATCAATGATACAGCCCCTCAACATATCTTCCAGAATCTGTATCACTCTCTCTGATTGTCCATCTATTTGAGGATGGAAAACAGTACCAAAATGCAATGGAGAACCCAAAGCATTATGCAAACTCTTTCAAAATCTCAAAGTAAACCGGGGATCTCGATCCGACACCAAAGAAACTGGGACTCCATGCAACCTGACTATCTCGTTGATATACAACTCAGCCAACCTCTCAAGAGAAAAATCCATCCGAACTGGAAGAAAATGAGCTGTCTTCATCATCCGATCAACTATCACCCATATTGCTTCATGCTTCTTTTGGGTCAAAGGCAGTCCAGTCACAAAATCCATTGTCACTCGCTCCCATTTCCACTCTGGCACTGATAAAGGTTGGAGCAACCCTAAAGAAACTTGGTGCTCAGCCTTCACTTTCTGGCAAGTGAGACATCTGGATACAAACTCTGCTATGTCCCTCTTCATACCTGACCACCAATAATGTCGCTTCAAGTCCTGATACATCTTGGTACTCCCAGGGTACATAGCAAAAAGTGACTGATGTGTTTCCTCTAATATCATTCTTTTCAATTTTGCATCAACAGGAATACACAATCTATCTTTGTA